>JACAXG010000084.1:2942044-3659892 GCA_018881555.1 Amblyornis subalaris | reverse complement strand
CTCTCTTATGAGGAAGGGCTGAGGGAGCTGGGACTGTTCAGCCTCAAGAAGAGATGACTGAGAGGAGCCCTCATCAATATCTATGAGTATCTGAAGGGAGGGTGTCAAGAGGATGTTTCCAGGCTCTTCTTGGTGGTGCCAAGCAACAGGATGAGAGAGGCAATGGGCAGAAACTAATGCACAGGAAGTTCCACCTAAACATGAGGAAGAACTTCTTTACTGTGCAGTGACCATGCACTGGAAGAGAGAGGTTGTGGAGTCTCCTTCACTGGAGATATTCAAGAACCATCTGGACACAATCCTGTGCCATGTGCTCTAGGATGGCCCTGCCTGAGCAGGGAGGTTGGACCAGATGACCCGCTGTGGTTCATTCCAACCTGACCCATTCCGTGATTCCGTGATTTTGTGATTCTGTGAACTGCTGTGAGTGCCATGGCATGTGTGTCCATCGAGGCTGAGCTCTGTGCTTATGACAGCAGGACATACTGCACTGGGTATTTGACTGCAGCACGTGTGCCACTACATGTCTGTGATCACAGGATGCTTTCCAGGGTATCCCTTGTATGCATTGTGATGTATGTTTCTGCCATCGCTGTACATGTTGTTACTCAGGAATTGCTCAGAAATATAAAGCAGATCCTTATTTGTGCAATGACTGAAACTTGGCAGCAAGTCCCAAGCTTTCGGGTCTCCTGAGGTTTGGAACACTTGTCCAGCAGAGCTCTTGCTTTCTCCAGCAGTGCATATGGAAGGGGTGATTAAGCACTGGAATGGACTGCCCAGGGAGGTGGTGGAGTCAACATTCCTGGAGGTGTTCAAGAAACGACTGGATGTGGCGCTTGGTGGCATGGTCTAGTTGACAAGGTGGTGATCAGGCAGAGTTTGGACTTGATGATCTCAGAGGTCTTTCCCAGCCTGAACGATTCTGTGATTCTGTACAACCCCGTGTGTCGCTCTGGGTCTCATGGTTGGAGCATGACCAGTATCCAGGAGACAGGAAGCCTCTTCCCCTCCTTGCAGCTATGGCCGAGACCCTAGCCATGGTGCAATGAAACCTGTTGCTCTTGCAGTGATCCTGACCAGGACGGTTGCACACAAAGGAGTTAGTGGAACGCATATGAATTAAACTGCTGCATGCCCAGCGTGGCTTTGGGCCTGTGTTTTGCTGCACAAACCCCTTATCCCCAAGAGAGTCTCAGCTCACTGTAAAGGAGGAGGCTGCTGGCATCTCCCCCTCCATACCAGAAATTACACCACCTGCCTGGCCTTGCTCTTCTCTAGAAATGCAGCAAGGAGTTCTCTTGTGCACTTCCTTTCTGTCTTACAGCAGAAACGATGAATGGATTTTCTTTTATGCAAGAAAATCCTACAACAGCTTGAAAGACCCAAATGAGGTTACCCTTTCTACAGACAGGGTCTGCATGGTGCAGTGCACTTGCACTGGAGGCCCATTCAAGGCTTCACAACTTAAGGCTCCCCGTAGCAAAAGGGATGTAAGATTATCTGTACTATTGGAGGCCAGCAGTCCTGCCCCGCCACCTCCCGGCCTGTGGCTTCCCAAACCTCAGGGTTGCAGTGACAGCTACCTTGGCCATGAGGCACTTTTGCTTTGACTTGCAGGAAAAGATTCAGGAGCTTGGTACAAGCCCACCTGTTAGTGTGAATGGGGCAGGTGGCAAAGGGTTAATAGGGACAAAGAGAGGGCGACCTACTGTACACTAACCTTGACTGTGTACTGACCTGGGAAGCACCAGGAATGTGGGGAGCACTGAACTTCAGATTTGGTGAATCTGGCTCTGCTACAGGATCTGAACTTGGGGGAGGAATCTGTTTTCAGTGTCCTTGGACAGTCTGCTACAAGCCCCAGCCAGAGCAGCTGGAAATGGGAGTAGGAATCTGCTGGATCTCTGCCGTTGATATGGGACAGAAGACATTTACTCAATCTCTTCATTGTCCGTACTGTTGCTCACAGCTATTTGCACTGTCACTATCTGGCCTGGACCAGCCAGCAGGAAAACCTTCACCTTTATTCCTTATATCTATGTTAGAGTTTGTATCATAGAGATGCAGCTCATTTTACTGGATGTTGCTTGCATGAAGCCTTAAAATTTGTGTTGTCTGTGCCAAAATCCTAATTTCCATGGGGAAGCTGATGTGAAAAAGTCTATTTCTCTGTTTGGCTGCAAGGAGCCATCAAAAGATTTTTTCATATTTGCATTGCAACTGTCCCAACTTGAGGTCAGCCCCCCGTTCACACCTTGCAAACTTTGCTCTGACACATTCCAGTTTGGATTGTTTTGTGTGACAATGTGTTAAAAAAGAGAAACATTAGTATCAACCTAATTGCTAAAAATAATTCACCAGAGAAGCCTGGGAAAGATATATGTGAAATACTTATTTGAATTTTAGACTGTTAGGTTTTCTTTTTACTAATAAAGAATGTATGAATTTGTTTTTATTAAAGCAAATAAACTCCAAATTGTCTAGATTTCATTTTAAATAATTTAGGAAGATATAACCGGTGTATTGTGATGCCAGGGCTCAGAAGTGGCATTGGGGCAAAAGAAGTGGTGAAGAACAAATGGAAAGACCCTGTGGGAATCTTAATGCTTTTTAAGATCCCAAAGAGGAAAGCTGATACATTTAGCAATCAATGCTATGAAATTTCAGAAGGCAAGAATTAGTTTCTTAGAAAGACACAAAACTGAAACAGTCTCACAGTAATTAGAGAAATATAGCGAGTTTTTTCCCATGAGACACAGAGGATCATTTAATTAAAAAAAAAATTAAATAATGCAATGGAAGAGCTGCAATCTAACCAAAATCTGTCATGCTGGGAAGAGATGGCCTAAGTGTCAGTAAACAATATGGATTTTGAATGCTTTTACTATAAAATCTATTTTCTTAAATGCAAAGATCTATTTAGTTTTGGGTCTGATAATCTTAATCTAATACATTCTTTCAGCTATAACAAAGAAGTTTTTTAAAATGAGGGTGGTAAAACATGGGAACAGGTTATGCAGGGAGGTGGTGGCAGCCCCATCCCTGTAAACATTCAGGATCAGGTTGGATGGGGCTCTGAGCAACCTGGTCTAGTTGAAGATGTCCCTGATCATGGCAGGGGAGTTGAGCTAAATGATTTTTTAAGGTCCTTTCCAACCCAAACTACTCTGTTTCTGTCATACTGTATACCATTTTGAAGTCCTAGCCACTCATTACCTGCAGCATGTACTTACTATCCCAACTCAAATATATTAGGAAGCCCAGAAAATAGATTTGAAACTTATTTGTAAGTTGTTACTGACCCTTTCAAAGTCAACATTGCTTTATTTGCCTTGAGCAGTTAAAAGAGACTATTAAGAAATAGTAAATAAGGTTTAAGAAAGAATTGGAGCATGGGATTGTAGCACAGGGGAAGCAAATAAATCCTGGCTGGCACAACACTGTCTTCTTTGCGAAACTAGAACCCGAGACTACATCCTGTAACATAAGGCTGCAAAAAGGCAGAGATCTGCTACACTGAAGAAAGGACTGAACATTGATGAAATCAATTTGAAAGATTAAGATTATTAGGGTTTTGACTGCAGCTCAAGCAGAATAGGAGGTTAAAAGATGAGGATTGCTTGAACAAAAAAGCCTGATTGTTTGTTTGTTTTTAAAGAGAAGCAAGTTGAGCAGCATTCCAGTATGCTACTACTTTTACAGAATTCCTTGTAAAAAACAGGTTGTTTTTTTTTATGACTTCCAATTATCTGGAAATGTCTTCTCATTCACCCTTAAATAACTTCCCATGATGTGCCTGTTAGTGGAAAATGGCATCTTTCACCCTTCTTACAGTATTTAATGTCAAACTGCAGCACAGTTTATGACAGTTTCTCCAAAATGCCTCCGGTTGCCTAGGAAGAGATAACTGGAAGAATGCAAACAAAGAACCTTGATTCACAGACCTCTGCTTCTTTTCAGCTTGTCTTGACAGGAACCCAGAGTGTCCAGGCAGCTCTTTTAACCCTTGCAGAATACAGATCCACTCTTCTTGCAGTGAATTTCCTGCATCTTGAGGATGCAGAATAAAATATTAACACAGAATTTGTGCGAAGAAGGTTGGCTGTCTATCAATAGCAGAAGCAATTGCACTGGCAGTACTGATGTGTTACTAAACCTATTTACAGAGAAGGAACTGCTTTGAGTTAATGCAGTGCCTACCTAAACCCACACACACACAAAACCCCACATCCCATGACAGAAAAAAAAGTATCAGACTCATGTTCCACTGAAATCAGATTATCCCATATGTAATTCAGGACAACAACTGACACAGGATCACTTGTTTAGCTACAGCTAATTTTATTCTGAGTTGGTCACTCATGGTCCAGGGTTTGGTGAAAACATGCTTCTACGAGTAGAACAGCTGCTCAAGACTACGTGTCACCTGCCTTTACATAGAGCCTCAGGTATTTGCATAAGGCAAGAGGAGTTTTGGCTGGACTATATTGCCCCAATTAAGATTTTTTTTGGTCCTAGTTTATAGTGCATTTTTATGAGTTCTGAAGGAAAGTAGGTTCTGGAAGCTCATGGTGAGAAGATAACTTTAAAGTATTTACATCCCCTCATCATACCCTGGGAATGCAGTCCTATCAGGTAAGGAGTTACTGGTAAGTCCTGGAGCACTCAGATGAACAGGATGATTTGTTCAAGACCCTACAGGACATGCCTGATAGAATTTGAAATCAGAGTTCTTTCTTTTTTTGTCAGTATGTTAACCATATTATCGCTTCTCTACCCAGAACATGGGCATTTATTTCTATTTTAAAACACCTATAAGTTGCTTTTCCTAGGGAAGAAAAATACTCTGCTGTACAAGCTGAAGATTTGTTACACTCTGAGACTGACAGGAAAAATGGGACACAATATATATGTGGAGTTCCCTTAATGCAATGTGTGTATGGGAACTTGCTCTCCATTGGTTCTCAACTGTTTGAATTTCTGTTCTTTCTTTTATATCTGAACTGGTTTAACAGATTATCATGCTGTAATGACCACTGTGCTTGTCCTCATAGCCTGGGACCTCTGGTACCATACCATTTTTGATTCTTCTACCTCCCATTTTGTTCTAGGATAACAGATAACACAGTCAACGAAAAATAAGTGTGTTGTCACAATCACCTAAAGGTAACCCAAAACCAACCTGACCACTGGGTAGTTGCTATCACTGCTGAAATCAGTCATAATCAGCTTGTGCCAACATAACACAGACGAGTGCTGAGACCCTGCCCTGTCAAGCCGATGAAAATCCTTTCGGCTTTCATTTGTAATAGCAAAGATAGTATTTACTTGACTGCAGGCTAAGTCCTGATTCTTAGAGAGGGCACTGCTGTAGGCAAGGCAGTTTGTACTTGTCCTTTGCAACCCTACCAGAGCATTACTTGTTTTCCCTTCATCTGACATTAAAAACTGTCACAAGCAGAGTGCTTATGAAAATTAATCACACATCACTATGAAGGCAGCATTTTCCATGCTCCTATAATGGTATAAAAAAGGAATTTATGAGACCAAATTTATGCCAACTTTTTTTTCTCTCCCATTACAGTAACTGCATCATTCCATGGTGTTTGATTTTCCAAGTTACTGTTCACAATAACAATAGTTTTTCTGATATTCTACTTATATTTTGCTTTGAAACAAAAAATCTTCTGGACCAATCAGGAAGATGAAAATAAAGGGCCTGCTTTATTCCTTCATTTTTGTAACTTATTTCCCATGTGACTGTGTGTTCTTCAGCATCTAAGAGTTATTTTATGAAGTATTTTGTGAGGTCTGCATGGTGTAATACTACCGCATAACATAGTATGTATTCTGTTGCTGTTTTTTTCCCTCAAGGATTTAGTATATTCTGAAAGATCAGGTTTTTTTGGCATAGTGTCAGAAGAAGCTTAAGATGAACATAAAAGTACCATATTAACTACGCAGAATTACTATATATTAATGGAAAAAATTAGAGAAAAAACAAATTTTAAGTTATATACAGGTATCTTCATCTTGAGACATAAGAAAGAAGTTTTTTATAGTCAGAACAATCAGCCATGGCGAAAACCTTCCCAAAGATGCAGAAGAGCCCCCAATCACTGGAGGTTTCCAAGGTGCAACTGGACATGATGCTAGATAATGTCATAATCCCTTTCCCACCAAAAATTGGACTGGGTGAACTTTGAAGGCTCCTTCCAACCTGGGCTATTCTACGGTTCCATGATTATTGCATGACTGGACTGCAGGAAAAAAATAATTGTTTTCTAATGTTTTCAATGCCAGTAAATACTGAGGGTGTTTTAACCTAATTTTTATTGTGATTAAAGTCCCATTTTGATTTTGCTCTGTAACTCCAACACATTACAAGAATGGACGAAATACACGTGCTGAAGTTTCAATATCCTGGCCTTTCCTGTAATAGATGAACTAACTCCTGTGGGACGTTTGAGTCTTGGGCTAAGAAGTCTCTAAAGACCTCTATTTTACTGAACTTTCTAAGGTAAAATAAATATAGGAAAAAAAAAAAAAGGCAGCTTTATTTCCAGAAAGAAGTGCAATAGGGAATAAGCCATACTTTTTCACCTCCAGTGACCTGCATGCTCTAAAATTTAGAAGTCACATGTTAGGACATAGGTAATTCAGTTACTGGGCAAGGAAAATTTTTACCACCACTGTTCTCAGGGTATTTAGTTTCTCTTCAATGGACGTCAAGAGTAGCAAAAGCACTGCGGACTTCAGTCAGCTCTGCCAAATTTTCACTCGTGAGTTTCCTTTGTGTGGAGAGCCCGTGCTCCAATAACAAGGAAGCCTAAAGCAAATAGCTACAAACCTAACCAGAGGGAGATCGCTTGCTGCAATATAGGATATATTCCATAACTGTAAGAACACCATGACTGCAGAATCACATAAAATTTGCATTATATTCTGCAGAAGTTTTGGGGGATTTTAGATAATATTATCCACACCATGTAATTCAGAATTTGCTGCCTGCTTGTGCTATAATGAAAAATATAATGAAATAATTTTGTAAGCCCACAGGAGTTAAAAAAGCTGTGGAAATCTTTCCAAGAACTTTGAATAAGTAGTATTCAGATGTTAAATTAAATAAATTCCTGCTACTTTTGAAAGTAATCGGAGTATGTCACAGCTATATTGTGTTCCTCTAGTAGTATGATAGTAAATGTGTAAACCAGATGTGCCTTTTTTCAGACAAGGCTCTTTTCTTGACAAACTAGAACGGACACACAAGCAATGTTTTTCACCACTTCCCATGTGAGTGAGAGGGTTGGGTGTAGTGCTCAGTAAGAAGTACATAATTCAGGAAGAGAAGTCCTGCCAGCATCTCCAGAACAAGGCAAAAGTCTAGAGAGAGACCAAACAAGCAGTCCTACGGCTGGAGGAAACATCCCGCATGGATGCTCAGTTGTACAGGAATGGCCATGTCAGCCACGCTGTACCCCTGGGATGGAGGGGATCACATTAGCTCCATTGGAAGGTCCTGGAGGATGGGTGGCAGAAGGTTTCCTTTTCCATAGTCTCTGTCATGGGCTGGTTTTGAGAGTTTGAATTACAAAAGGGGACATGAGAAATTTAGAAAAAGTTTGCACCTCTGAACTCATGATGGTGGTGCTCACTGTTGTCAGTAAAAGCAAATACCTCCTGCTTAAAACTTGGCACGGACTCGTGACAAAAACAAACACAGAAAATCCTGCCAATCTCTCCTGCTGTGCAGCCAAAAGCATGCTGGTGCTGAGATCTGGATTGGAACATATTTGAATGAGTTGTCCTAGTAAACCTGCACAGATTCTTGACTAGTTTCCTGATGCATAAACATCTCCTGACATTTGGGCATCTCTTCCCAGGAGCGTTCATCTTCCTTTGTGTCACCAAGACTGTCACCTTTGTTTCTCACGAACTAAGGCTCAATGCCAGTCTCTCTTGCTAAAATCCTGTCCACTCCTTGGTGTCGTAGATGGCCATGTTCTTTGCTGATTAAAACTTGGTCTTCATGCTCCAAAGCACCTGATAGCCCTCTCCTACTGTTATTTTCATGATTGGCTTCATGCAGTCTTAGTGATCTCAGGGGTTTTGGCATTCCCATACCACACCATTGTGAGAGACTAAACTGTTAAGGGATAATGACTCAAAACATTCCCCTGTTTGTGACAAGGTGCTTTGTTGAAATGGAAGAGGTGAGCTTTTGGGTGTGTAATGACTAACCCCTGCTCTGGTAAGACAGAGGGTGAATGATGGGCTATGAGTGAGTTAGGAGACAATCCTGTGGAGACAGATGGTAATAGCTTACGGGTGCTGTTTCTCCTGAGGCTGATTCCCTTTGTGGTTTTTTCCCAAAACTTCCTTTGAGAAGCCGTTCTGGGGGTGCAAATTCACCAAACCAACGAGGGATATCACCCGTGCAGTTATTAGCACTGAGAAATACTCACACCCGGCATAGCCTAGCCACAAGTCCAGAAATAACGAGGCAGGAAGACTCTTAACGCACTACGTTCCACAGTCCAGGAAGTTTATTCCAATCCAGCTGCAAAGGGGGTAGGAGGCCAAGAGGCCCAAAGAATGAAGGTCGTGGGGCTTGCAACCAATCACCACGGCTCAGGGGAGGGAAGCAGGCGGGGAGAAACCACCACAACCAATTACTAAGGAGGGAGGGCGGAGAGAACCATGGCCCAGAGGGTTGAGGGTCAGGGGGCGGAGAGAAGGCGGGGTAATGCAACTTCGACCCATAGGGGTAACCGAGGGGAGGAGTAAGGGGACAGGGATACATGGGATTCCGAGTAAGGGAGAACACTACAACTGAATCTTATAAGGGAACAAGGAATAATAGGTTGCTCGATCACTCCTGTGGCTGGCTTAAACACTGCAGCACTCTCTGTTGCAGGCTTAGCTACCTCTACAAGATGGTGCCTCTTGTCATGCTAAGTTATCCTCCCTTGCACAAACCACTGGGTTGTGGGGCTCCCCCTCCTCCGCGGATTTTCCTGGGGATTTTTCCCCACCACTTTTTCGGGACTTTCCCCCACACACAATGGATCTGGTCTGTGACCATCACTTTGACCAAGACTGTGCAGCACCCAAGTCTTGTCCCGGGGCCTAAGAGTGGTGAGATCCTCATCCTCTTGTGCTTTCTCTCTCTTTCTTTCTTTCCCCTTGTGCATGTCCTTGGGTGATGTTGTTGCACTTTCATTTTGCAATGCTTCCATGTTGTTATATTACTATAGACAATAATAGCAACCAAAATGGCTACATACTTGTTTTCCTTTGCAACCAAACTGTACTATAATAAACCTTATATATGAATATTTACAAGCACCAATCATTTAGTGTTTTTTCACTCTAATCCACCCCAAGGGATCTATTAACAAGAACCTGGGTTACCCTTGCCTTCTGCTGCGGGTCATAACCACACATAGGTGTCTGTGCTCCATGAGAACATACCGGGATGGAAGCAACAAGGACATGTGTCTGAAGTTTTTGACCCAAAGTTACCTGAACAAGAACTGGGGAAAATTTATGTGTTTAATTCAAAACAAAAGAGTACAAAACCATGTATCTTTGTTTTATTACTATTTCAGGTTTCTTCCAGGATGACTCATCTCTGACTACAAGCCTCCTGTTTTTTCATTTGTTCTGTTGCCAGGTGTTGGTTGCCCATTCTCCAGCTTCCTTCAGGCACCGCCACTGGGGAGATTTCCCAGTCCCAGCCTGCACCAACGATCTTCAAGTAGTGCCTTTCCCAAGACCTTCACCATCTTCTCTGTTCTCCACCTTTCTCTTTCTTCCTTTGCCCCTACTCCTCCTTGCTCAGCTCTTTTGCCTTCAAAACAAATAGTTTGAGGTGACAGGTGCAGAAGGAGCAGGTTTCTTTACCCTGGTCACACCTATTGCTCTGCCTGCCCATTCTTCATCACTTGCTTGGCTCTGTAAAACTATTCAAACTGCTCCCACAGGAGTGACTATGTTTCATGTCTTGAACTGCCTGGGTTATTCCAAATTGTTTAGCAGCCAGAAAAAAAAAATAGCAAAGGAAGGTAACTATTTGCGTGATAGTTAGTTTTATGCTTGTGCAGTTTTAATGCTGCTATCAATAGCCTGGTTAAAGCCTAGCTAAGAGATGTCGCTAGAGCAGTCTTTCCATGCACAACAGATTATATTGCTTTCCTAAAAAGATACACAGTGCTTGCTGTCACAGGACTCTAGTCCCCACTTAGGACACACTGTGCCACAACTGTTTTAAGTATGTAGGGAATAACACTGGAGAATGGCTGTGCTGGTAGCAGACACGAGAGGAACAAAAAGCTTTGTCTTGGAAAGAGCACCAGAGCTTGTGTGTGGATCACTGGCAACTGCTTGTACAATGATAGCCATTCAGGTGGTTTACAAGTATACTGGCCTATATGAGTGATGCTGGCACAAGCAAGGTTAAGCAGTCAGGCTTTAAGGAAAAGGAATAACAGGAAAGGATAATGTGCAAGAAACATTAGACAGGAGAGACGTAAAGGCATCTTTCAGCATTAGGGCAACTAGCAGCAAAATAACAATTAGGCATGTATTTGCTGTTAGTTGTGTTGCACTATCCTCTACTTATTATGTGCTTAATTGAAAGTTTTTTTGAAGCTATTATTATGAAACACATGATTTGTCTGTAATCTGTTTCTTGATCTCAGAAATAAACCAGGGCAAACAGAAGTTCATCACCAGTATTACTACGTCAGTTTTGGAGATATGATTTTAAAGTCAATTAAACATCCTGAAATAATCATGCTGATAGAAGCTGCAGCTTTCCAGGAAACCACACCTATACCGCAAACTTTTGCCCTCGTAGCTGTAATAGCTGGAGATATAATTTTATGAGCAGCGTATTTTTGTTGCCTAGCTGTCTTGCATGGGTGGTTATACCAGGAAACACATGTTTATCCGTGTATGGTGTCAGGGAGCAGCAGGGGCCAGTTGCTCCTCAAGGGTTAGGGACACATGGAGATCCCAGGGGACAGGCCAAGCAGAGGCTTCCATAGCCAGGGTCAATCCCACTGCCCTCAGTGAGGGAGCTGGCAGGCTGGGGGAAGCCAGGCACAGCTCCCAGCCCAGGGCATCGCGCAGCCCCATGGGGATGGGCACAGGCATGGGCTGAGGCCAGGCTGGGATGTCAGCTTGCTGGTGAGGGGAACTAGGGTCAGCCCTGTGATTGCCAGGCCCATGGGCTGAAGGGTGTCCCAGGTGAGGTTGGTCAGGGCTCTTGAGGCTAGTGGGTGTCTCCAGGCCCTGATGTATGGTGTAGTTTGTTTGGATCCTCAGGGGAGAAGGAATGATATCCGTTTACCAGTTCAGGTTGTGTCGGTGTCAGGTGCATGCTGCCCCTGCAACAGATGCAGTGCCTTCAGCTGGGAGCTGAGTCTGCCTCGCGCCAGGCGCAGGTCTGTGGTCAGATGCAGCAATATCTGACGCACGCTTGGCGCCGTGCTCTCAGGGGCCAGGAGGTGCTGACTGCTCAGGAGAGCGAGAGCTATTGCTGGAGTAGCTCTCTGAAGCTCATGACCAAAGGCTTGTGACATGCACTGCAACTCTATTTCCTGGATATGTTATGAAGGGTGTTCTTCCCTTCAATGTGAGGTTTTGCCATCACTGGAAAGGAAGCACAAGTAAAAAGCAAGATAGCTAGCACGATGCCAAGACCCATCCTTTCCATGCAATGAATGTACCTGCATCATGATCTCTGATACGCAGGTACATGTGTGGAGTTACAAGGAATTTGAGGGATCTTCTACTCAATCTCCTTGGAGATTTACCCACACCGACATCTCTTATCTATAGCAACAGAAGGCTTTAGGAGCTCTGTATAAAGGGCTTTACATATCATTTTCTGCTGCCTTGCTGGGCTTTATGAGCACCTCCTCCCAGTGCTCTTTCTTCTTTATGAGCACTCTATATCAACCAGTACGCCTAACTCCTTATTACTTACACACAGTACTGCCTCCTCGAGTGAGTCCACCCTTTCCAGTTCCTGCTCCTTCTCCACTCATTTAGATCAGGAAATGCAATAATTTGCAGACTCAGTAATTCACTGGCAATGCATGTGACATGCTGCATGATAAGGAAACGCCCTGCTGCACACCAGAGAGAGGCTTACAAGCTGCCAAGTTTCATTTCCACAGCTGAGTTATAAAAAAAAGAAGAGCTTAGCTTTCTGTTTCATGGCTGTTTTGACAAACACACCCACAGCATGCCAACAGATGTAGCACTGTTGTGCCAGTGTTTAGGTCAGAGTCCCTTCTGAGTCAAAAAGAAATGAGTTCCACTTTCTGTGTCGATATGAAAGTGAGTTGGTCGTTTGTTTCTCTGCACCCCACTGAAACATCCCTAAATAACAATGACAGGGAGTTCAGAGGTGTCAGAGACTGAAGAGATTGATGTCTCGAGACATTTTGGGGTGATGTGTGTGGGGGAAGGGGCAGGTTGGACCCTGTCCCAGCAAGGCAGTGCACTGCCCTGTACACTCCCCCTGCCCTAGAGCCTGTATCCTAGCCCAGCAGTGGCTGCCAATCCCTGGCACACCAGAGGCAATGCTCCACACCCGCCTCTGGAGGCCCTAACCCAGCTCCTGAGTGGCCAAATGACCAGAAGTCCCACCTGGGGGAAGCCCAGGAAGGCCAAGGTGTATTTAAGGCTGAACACAAAGCAAGCATATGTCTCAACCCTACCGCCTCTTGGAATTTCTATCTGAACACCACTGGAATCCAGTAGTTGGTAGCTGTATGTGTCCTTTTCTATGCTTTTTCTGTCTTTCTGTCTTTCTTCTTCTAATTTCCTCTTCTCTGAATTTTTGAGTAATTTAAAACTGAACGGGCTTAGAGTTTGCTAAGCTGAATGGGCGAAGTCAATGCTTTGGAAAGTGTTTCATGTTGACTGAATGCTGCTCTAAGCCTTTTGCCAAGGTTCTGTGATTTTCTAAAGTTGCCAGTAAAGTATCTTTTGTTGCTTGGACCTCTTGAAAATATCTTGTCGGTATTTCCCCTGTGCGTCCAACTCAGAGTACATGAACAACTGTAAGCCCTTTTAAAAGACTCATCAAGCTAGTTTTTGTAGTGCCTTACAGGAGGTCCCATGAAATTCCAGATATATCAGTATCCATTAGCCACTCATTCCTCTCAACGTTTATATTGTGTTGATTCACTCAGGCACTTTTGCCTGAATAAGAACTCCAAAATCCCACCCATGGACTTTGATTTCTGTAAGTGCCTTAGGAAACAAGATTACTCTGCTTTCTTTAAAAGTGGCTTTGCCTGTTATTTTGATGCACTCCACTAGGAGCTAAGTGAATTAAAACCACCCGTGCTAAGATTAGTATTACTTCATTTCTCTAGTCCCTAAAGGGGTAGCAGGATAATTTATGTGAAAACTCAGCACAGAACATGGATGATTAGCAGAAATGAATTTTTTTATGAGAACGGGATGGGTCGACTTTGGCTGGACACCAGGTGACCACCAAAGCCACTCTATCAGTCCTCAGAAGGAATGGATGGGGAGAATAAAGTGGAAAAAACCCTTCATGGGTCCAGACAAAGGTAGTTTAATAAAGGAAAAGCAAAGGATGTGTGCAGAAGCAAAGGGAAATGAAAGATTTGTTCTCTACGCTCCAGCAGGCAATGTCCAGATACTTCTTGAGAAATAAGGTTTCAGTATGCATAGTGGTTGCTCTGCTTCCAGTACAGACAATTCCTGGCACCCCTCTGTCACTGAAGAGATCCAGAGGTGTTCTGTGCCCCTGTAGCCTGATGGCACCAGCGTACACTGCACACCAGTGCCTACCAAGATTTTTACTTCTGTAAGTCCGATGTGCCAGGCAATCGAATCCACACAGTCCAGTAAGCCTGGCCATCCCTTTTCTCCTCCGGGTCACACACAAAGAACCAGAGTGTGCCACATGGCACACACTTGGGGCTCCCTTTTACTCTGATCAGGGTAGGAGAAGACTGATTTCTTGGGGCATGTCTAACAGCCAAGGCACTGACCCATAAGGAGGAAGATGTACAGAGATTGTCTTCAAAGTTTTGGAAAAGACTTGACTCCAAAACTTGAGGTGTTGATATCTGAGCAAACAGTTAGAATACGAAGCTGGAGCACTTCCTCTACCTAGCCTGTGTGTACAGGACATCCTTTGGATCTTTGGAGACCTCATAATTGTTCAGATCACTGTAGATGACTTTCATCACCACTAATTCTCTCAGGATGGATGCCTTTGTCTGTGGTAAGTACACACTTCTGGCGAGTTCACAAGATCTTCCTTGAACAGATACCTTGTTCTCACCATCTTTCAGAGACTGCAAATTGCTGCCTCTTTTCCAGTTCCTCTCTCAACTTTCTGGTTTCTAGCAAAGGATCACAGCTGTCGGGTTTCCTTAGTTTCCAACTGCTGACTGTTGCTCCATTATCCCAGCATCGCAGCAGCCAGGCAGAAATCCGCTCACTTGTCTGGCAGATATGATCCTCCCGCGAAGCTGGAAATTCTGATGAAGTCAGGGACTGGGTAGTTTTTGCTTCCTGTCTGAATTCTCTCACTCCTTTTCCCAATTTCTTTGTGTGTGGAAAAGTAACACTGTGAAAAGCCAGTGTCCACAAAGGAGACAGAAGAGTCCTGCAACTTTATTTGAATAAAGGGAGAGAGTCCACCACGCCATATCCCCATAGGGTCTCTCTCGAGGTTTTGAGGAGCGCAGCCTCCTTTTATCCTAAACTCCCGACCTCATGTTGCCCTTCTTCTTTCCCCGTTGGCTGAGGTACTAGAAAGGTACAGCCTCCCCGAACCGCCTACTACATATTCCCCCTTGAAATCGTATCGTCATTTTCCCCTAAAGTTTGGAAGTTCAGGCTGTCTGGGTTCTGCGAATCCATCAGAAGTTCAGACTGTCTGGGTTCTGCAACACATTTGTGCGGACTCGTTGCTCCTATTACCCTGAAGTCCAGAAGTTCAGACTGTCTGGGTCAAACTTTCTGAGTTCTGCAACAAACTTGCAGGGCTTGATGTTCTCAGAGACATTAAGCCCCATTTCAAAGCCATTTGTCCTAAAGACGCCCACAGCCATTCTTCCAACACCTAATTGGTTCTTTCAGACCTACTCATTAGTGAAGACATCAAGACCCATTTCTCCTATCATTAGTGAAGACACCCCCCCGCCCCATTCTTCCAGATCGAGTCGTTTGTGAAGACATTAGTACCCATTTTTCCTATCCTTTGTCAAAGGACCGGCTTCCTGATCAGACTTTTCCTCTTCTTCCACCTCCTTTACTAATTGACAATATGGATCCATTGTTTTCTTCTTCCAGTGTTTCTTTCTCAGTACTGGGAGAATTGCTGTAGTTGTTGTTTGGGTGCCTCTCTCAACCACATTCCTCTGAGAGTATTGAACTGTGGCTCCATAGGCACAGGCCAGGACTGAGGACAGTACAAGAAGCTGTCGGTTTTCATTGGGACAGGCAAGGCACCTTTCTATCAGTTTGTGGCATGTCAGTTTGCCAGGGTAACTTGCCTCTTCAGGTGCGAATTTCCAGGCTATGGGAGGTGATAACTGCCCCAGGAACCTGCCCAAATCCTTCCACGCACCCTGTCACCCCAGGACCAGCTGTCTCAGGGCACATTTCAGTATCACCTCATCCAAAAATTGACTTCTCTTAGATCAGGATGACACTGATTCCACAAAACCCATAATATGCTAACAGTATTAATTAGTAGTATTAAACAGCTCATGTAAGGATGAACAAGGACCTCATGAGCCTGCATAATAAAACCATCTGCATCATTCCTGGGTATGGAGAGGGATATGTATTCCCTCATGCTCTCCACAAGTTACCACCTCCAGAACAGCAACGCCAGAAATGCCAGGGCAAAGGGCAGCGCCATTTTTTTTATTAACATGTTCCCAAGCTCAGCTAAATGAAGAGACAAGCAGTGCAGCCAACAATCTCCATGACCCACACAGGAGCTTGACGCTGAATAACCACTATAGCTATACCACACTTCATACAAAACTCTCGTTATCTCATGCCCCATACTGAGCATCAAAAGGACTGTGGTGGGTTCGCCTTGTCTGGAAATCAAGTGCCCATCCAGCTGCTCTGTCAATCCCCTCCTCAGCAGGATGGACGGGGAAGGAACTAAGATGGAAAAACACCTCATGGATCAAGATAAGGGCAGTTTAATAAAGCAAAAGCTCAAACAAAGGTAAAAAAACCCAAAAGATTGTTCTCTACTTCCCGTCAGCAAGCAACATCTGGCTATGTCCTGGGTAGCAGGGCTTCAGCATGTGTAGTGGTTGCTCTGGAAGGCAAATGTAAATAATGAACGCCCTCCCTTCCTTCTCCTTTCTCTTAGATTTTATATTTGAATAGGTGTCATATGTTCTGGAATATCCCTTTGGTCAGTTTGAGCCAGCTGTCCTGGCTATGTCCCCCACCAAGATCTCGCCGCCCAGCCTACTGGTGAGGCAGGAATTCTGGAAAGATGAGTGGCCGAAGCACTGGTGTGTTATCAACACTTTTTAGATCCCACAGCACGGTGTGGGGTGATGGGGGGCAAATTAACTCCATCCCAGCCAGCCCGGATACAGAGGAAGACGTGCAGGCGATAATATCCAGTGACAGAAAAACTCGATTAGAAACGTGCTTCACAGAAAGGTGAATTATTAAGCGATCTCCTGTGAAGCATTCATCTTTGGTTTATTGATCTGCTTTTCCCAGTGTGAAAAGACCACGGGAAACGATAAATTAGGAAACAATTGCTCTGCAGGAGAACAAGCCTTCACTCCCCAGATGACCCTCGCGCAGTGGAAGACCAAAGCAGCCACAGCTGCCGCGAGAAGCCAGAGGGACAGGACAGCGCCTCAGGAAGTATCAAGTATCAAAATACTTGACTTTCCAAGTATCCCGAAGACACCGCTACGTCATTTTAAAAAATGGCACTTTCTACACTTCCCGCTGCGGCAGGAGCCCAGGGCCATCCCGCCACTTCCTGAACGCTCTGGCGGGGAGAAGGCCGCCTCATCTCACGCACCCCCGCCACGCTCCCGAGCACGGGTCGGGGCGGGGGGGGGGGAGGCACCTCCCGGGGGCGGGGCGGTCTCGTTTCGATTCCCCGAGCGCCGTGGATTCGTTTCGATTCCCCCACTCTCACGGTGACGCGGGCGGCGGGGGCGGGACGCGGGGCGGGGAGTGGGGGGCGGCCGCGGGAGCGCGCCCCGGCGGCGCCGGCGGGGCACGGGCAGACTGGCAGGCAGGCAGGCAGGTAGGTGCGCGCCCCCAGCGACCCCTTCTATCCCTCTCACCCTCCCGGTAAGGGAGCGCGGGAATCGGCCGCCCGCCGCTCCGTGCGGATGGCGGCGTGCGGAGGTGGAGCCGCCGCGGCGGGAGCTGCCCGCGCCCCCCGCGCTGCTCCATCGATGCTTCCCGCACCGCGGGAGGAGCCGTGGCCCCCTGGGGGTGGCTTCCCACCTCGGGGGAGCTGTTGGGAGCTTCCTGCATATCGGAGCGGTTCCGGAGAGGAGTACGTACTGCCCCGATGAGGAGCGTGGGCGCGGGATTTGGCATGTGGGCAGCGAGGGTGGCCGTGCTGGTTGGGAAACCTGCCAGGGAATGTGTGGGGTGGTTGAAAGGGAAGGAGAGTGCATTCTTGCTCCAGCCAGGCATCTGGGAGTGTGTGTTGGCCTTGTACGGTTTGGGCTGAGGAGCTGGGGGAGATGTGATGCTGGGTCCGTGCTTGAAAAGAAGAGGGAGAACTCCTTTACTATAGCCCGGAGCGAAGCATTGTGTTCGGTGGTTTTGGATCCTTTCCCTGAAGAGCAAAACTCTTGCACAAGGTCATGGACTGGTCACTTAACAAAACAGACTTTTTCAACTGGAAAGGAGTTTGAGCACAGAGTGCACTCCGGAAGAATAAGTGCAAAAGGCTCTCTCACCAGCTTTCGTATTTTGTTTTTCACGGTTTACAGAAAATTAGCTTCAGGTTAATAGAGTGGGTTTATTGCGAATGGGAAGAGGCTTTGCTTTGCCATGAAAACATGCCAGAGGGAGTATTTCCTACCAGTGTTTTTTACCAACATGCCATTAAATTTGTCGAGCATTGGCCGTGAACTGCACAAGCTTGAAAACCTTGATGGTAAGGCAGTCTTGGTGTTTTGCTCGTGGGGTTTTTTTGGTTTGTTTTTGTTTGTTTTTTCCTCATTCCACTTTCAATACTCTCTTGAGTGAATCTGTACAAAGGAAATGTGCAGGCTGTTGCCGTTGCTTTCTTACTGGTTATAGAATCATAGAAAATGCTGAGTTGGAAGGGACTCATCAGGACCCTTGAGTCCAACTCCTGGCCCTGCACAGGACATCCCAAAAATCACACCATGTGCCTGAGAGCATTGTCCAAACGGTCTTTAACTCAGACAGGCTCGCTGCTGTGACCACTTCCCCAGGGAGTCTGTTCCAGGGCCCAACCACCCTCTGGGCAAAAAACCTCTTTCTGACATCAAACCTAAACCTCCCCTGACTCGGCTTCAGGCCATTCCCTCGGGTCCTGTCACTGGTCAAGAGAGTGAAGAGATCAGTGCCTGCCCCTCCTCTTCCCCTCACAAGGAAGTTGCAGACTGCAATGAGGTCTCCCCTCAGTCTCCTTCAGGCTGAACAGACCAAGTGACCTCAGCTGCTCCTCATACGGCTTCCTCTCAAGGATCTTCACTATTCTTGTGGCCTTCCTTTGGGCACTCTCTAACAGCTCAATGTCTTTGTTATTTTGTGGTGCCCAAAATTGCACCTAGTATTCAAGGTGAGGCCACACCAGTGCAAAGAAGAGCAGGACATTGATGACAAAAACATGGCTAGGCTGAGCAAACAACTGCAGCAGTGTAAACATCTCCCTCTTGGACTGAGTTAGGTCTTGTATGGCTGAGATAGACTAGGGGTTTCAAGATTGCTGTTGTTTCAGAGAGATACAGAAAGGTTAACTTTTCCCACTGTTCTGAGGTTTTGGTGGTTTTTGTGTTGACACAGTAATGACACTGTGTAAATAGAATATTGGACATGCTTTTGCATCAGTTTTTGTATATAAAATGGGAGATGCAAGTCCCCTCTTAATTCACTGGAAAATAATAGGTATTTGTATGTATAAACAGATGTGTTTCTTGAAAATGCAACTCCAGATGTGTCTCAACAGTATGTTTTCTTAGGTATAACTTGTTGCTGGTGGGTTACACAGAGGGAAGAATCATTTGAAATGGAAGGCAAAGAAGCCTGTTTTGTTTCCCTTAGCAAAACAGGATGTGCTAGGGAGCAAGGCTAGACCTGTTGCTGCTGCAAGCTGTGAAGTAGTCTTCAGTGAAGGCTAGTCACATCTACTTGGCCTGAGTTCAGCTTGCAAGGAAAGGAGGAAGGATGTTCTAAGGTGCCATCCGTCCTGGTTTTGGCTGGGATAGAGTTAATTTTTTTCCTCATAGCTGGTATGGTGCTGTGCTTTGGATTTAGGATGAGAATAATGTTGATAGAACACGGATGTTTTTGTTGTTGCTAAGCAGTGCTTATCCTAAGTTAAGCATTTTTCAGCTTGCCCCACCAGCGGGGAGGCTGGATGAGGGCACAGTCAGCTGGGAGGGGACACAGGTGGGACAGCTAACCCAAACTGTCCAAAGGGATATTCCATACCATAGAATGTCATGCTGATCTGTCAGGTTCCTGTTGCCCTGTTCATGGGTGTAGAACTCTGGTTTCCCAGAGAGCATTCAAGGTCTAAAGCAGGTACAGAGCTGGTGTCCTGGTGTGTGTGCACCCACCTCTTTTTATGGAAGGTGTTGTCTTGTTCCTGGTGATGTGCTCCTGATTTCCATTTCCTCGCTGTGTCGCTTCCTTGCCTAGTACCTTTCCTGTGCACGAGTGAACCACAAATCCCTACTCTAAAGATCTGTAACATTTTAGTGTCCATGTCTTGGGTTTCTGCTAGTCAGCAGGACTGGCCCTGTACTTCTGAATGGGTTTGGGTCCTGTTTCTGTGGTATTGTTTGGTGGTCCTGCACCTGAAGAAGAACTGAGCTGCCAAGCAGTGTCAGCTGTGTGAGTTTGGTATGTGGCTAGCTGGAGACATCAGGTAGCTGGGCTTTGTTATCAGTAATAATTGCTTTCTAACAGTTTGCACAAGCAGCAAGCAACACACAGTGGTGATCTGAAAAGGGAGGACCTCAGGAGGTCATTCAGGCCAGCCCTGGCCAGAGCAGGGCCCTAGCCCATAGCCAGAGTTTTCTTGTGTGTGTATTCTGTTTATACCCCTTGTTTCGTTCAGACCTCGCATAGGTGGCTTCCTTATCTGGTTTGCACGTGGTGTTTGAGGTGTTAACAGGCCTTTGAGACGCCAGTGCTAACGTTGATAAGGCTGTATGTCTCGGTTCTGACAATGTCTGTGCCCCTACAATCATCAGTTTACTACAGAGCACATTTCCAGGGAAAAGCTTGATATAAAACGAAGCTGAGGTGCCCGGGATGTTCTGTCCTCACTGTGTGCACCCTCAGCCATTTAACATGTTTTGAAAGCACAGCCAGAATTTAGAAGTCTCACAGCTGACTTCCAAAATACAGAAGTAGTGTTTGCTTGCTAGAACCAGGTCAGGAGTGAATCCTGTCTCAAGAGTGAGATGTGTTTTGTGCCGTCAAGATGAGGTGATTCAGCCTGATACTGCACTGCTGAAGCTACAGAAAGGTAGCCTGCATTCCCCTAGTACTACTTCGGGCTGGAAACACTTAGGAAGAAAGTGTATCTGGAGAAGCAAAACTCTCTAAGTAGTGTTTAGGGTTGCTTGTGTCCAGCTATGGAGATTGTGTTCATGTCTCCATTCCTGACTGAAACAGCCTGATAAAGTTTTCTCTCTATTCACTTAACTGGAAAATGGTTTTCTTTGTCCTTTTAGAGGCAAACAGCTCCAGAGATGCATGCTATCTTTGTCTTTGGAGTACTGTGATGTATAGGACACTGACTGGCTGTGGAGCCCAGAAGCAATAAAGAAACTTCATTTGGTCCAATTTGTGCTGAGTTCAGGGCCACATACACTGATAAGAAGCTATCCCTATGCTGCTCTGCTTGCCCTAATTATTCCAAATTTGCTCTAGAAGCTCATTCATCGTTTTCCAAATGGTGCTGGCCTTTACTGGGAGCAAAGGATTTTCTGGCACTTTCAGGCTCTGGTACAAATCTGGCAAGGTGATGTCTTAGAGAATTTTTTTTTTACTTGTTTCATAGGACAGTGTGAGAATCTATCTATAGACAGATCTCTATCTATCTGAATATATGCCGGATGATAGGGATATCAAATGCTGTCTAAATTATAGGCTTTTCATTTGAGTTGAGCTCAGCTTCTCCAAGATGAGCTGACAACAAGGGCTGAACATGAGATCTTCATGACCATCTTCATCTTCTTCGATATCTCTCTTCATGAGATACTGGCTGAACACTCAAAATATTGTTCAGATATTCAAAAAGACCTTTTTCAGACTAAAAAGATCATGAGAATGTCCGTGTCTAAATCTCAACTTCTTTCCTCTCTTCTGCATGGGATTTCCAACTGTGTCTGCTTGTAGCCTGGTCAGTTATAACTTGTTCATTTTTGTCTCTGCTGTTTCTTCAGGGCCTCCTCTGAAAGTACAGGTGATTTCCAGGTTTTTCATTTGGATTTTCAGCATTCGGTGTAAAACTGAAAGAAGTACTTTTTTTCCTGCTTTTCACTGTCAAGGTTATGCTTATACAAATTCAAAGGAGACTGTGTTCTGTAAATATGTCTTTGGTAGCTGTTGTTGTCAGGAAAACAGGTAAAACAGGCTAGCAGGCAGAGCATTGCCATAGTTATGGCCTCCTAGAGCCTCCCTGTCATATATTTTTCCTTTCTTTTATTGGGTCTGCCCTGACAATCACATATGCCTGTATCAAGTCGTAAGGAAAGTGTCATTTGGAGGACCTGTAAGCAGTGTCCTTTTGCTGGGTGACTGCAGGGCTGCCTGCACAGATCGTGCCAGTGGTGGGCATGTGGCTGGAGGGGTCCCTCTGATGTAGGAAACGGGATGACGTGACGATTCTTTCTTGGTGGCATCATGCTCTTGGAGCCAGCATGCTTTTGTTGAACAAGAGCTATTAGAGCCCTGAGGTTTCCTGTTGAGAAAACATGAATTGTTTGAATGCTGCTGAAATGTATTTCGTTGTTACTCAGCTACAGTTGAGATGCATTGTTGGGCTTTTTCTCTTCCTACTTATTGCCAGTTTGTAATGTCTGCCTTTTAGGTTAACGAGGAAGAAGGAATGATTCATTTGTCTACTTAATAGGACTGAGGAAAGCACAGTCTTTAGAAGTCAGATTTCCTGAAAATAGGAGGATTCTCATTTGTCACCATTCTTTTAATTCAGATGCAGAGCTCCTAAGATTGCTCTACTTAATTTGTTGCTTGCATTATGGAAATCTACTGTGCCTCCAGAATAAAAACATTATTCTACCACTGAGTAATGCCATAGGGATGGATCCTTAAAGCTTAACTTTCAGGATCAATGATAATTAAAAGGATGGCTGTGTAGACCTACTTCTTCTCTGTGTCATTTAAACAGTGTCATGCAGTTTCTCTTTTTAAAATGTGTAAAACAGATGCAGACAGAAAAACCAACTGCTTGGGTTCACTCTCAGATTTCTAAAGTTTTTAGTATGTTCAGAAAGCACAAGCTGGCCTCTTGAGACCGATAGCTGGCGTAAAGAACACAACATTTTTCAATAGTGACAAATGGGTTTTCTGGGCAGTCTCTGTTTGTGTTTTCAAAATTATCTTCTGAAGTGAGAGGATTCAAAACAGCCTTCTAACCACTCTAAAGCTGCCCTGCTTCTGGCAGCAGTCTGACTGCAGCAGTTTAGTGGGACACTGACCAGCACAGTAACATAAGAGTTGGCGACACGTAAAGTAAATGGAAATTTTGACCCCTGGCAGCAGTAGGGGTTGGAGCAGGTTGTTCCTGACTTAACTGTATTATATTATGTTTTAATTCTTCGAGTAAAAATTACTGTGCTTTGTTTTCCTCTCAGGATAGTGCTGGTGGTCTCAGGAGTCGTAAGAAAAAGTAAACAGAGTAGCCCGTGTTGTCTGTTTGATTGTTTGGTTTGGTTTTATTTCTGTGAATGGCAAGGTCTGAAAAATGCACTGGGAAGGGTCTCCCAGACCTTAGGGTGTCTCCGCACCTTTATGTGTTTCGTGGACTCCATAGCTTAGGAGAAATCCCTGCTTCATGAGGGGAACCTGTGTCTGGCTGGGATGGAGTTAGTTTTCTTCATGGTAACCGGTATGGTGCTGTGTTTTAAATTTCTGAGCAAAACAATGCTGATAACACAGTAGTGTTCTAGCTGTTGCTGAGCAGTGTTTGCACAGCATTTGGGCCTTCTCTGTTCCTCACTGTCCCTTCAGTGAGGGACAGTGATTAGGGATGCACTGGACAGATGACCCACACTGACTGAAGGGATAGTCTGTGCCATGTAGTGTCATGCTCAGCAGTGAAAAGGGAGAGGAGGGGACTTAGGGTCTTCCCTATCTTGGGAACTGGAAGGGCATTAGTCTGTGTTGGGGAGTTGGTAAATGATTGCCTTTGCATCATTTGTTTTGTTGTCTTTCTCTCTTCTTCCAGRTCTCTTATGGTTGCTGAACAATTTTTATCTTGACCCACAAATTTTCTTGGTTTTATTCTTGCTTTTCTCTTTCTCTGTCGCACCGAGGGTGTGGGGATGCAAGTGCTTAGCTGCCCACCAGGGTTAATCCACAGCACTCACCCCAAAAAAATCTTTCTGTAGTTGTATTCAGATACAGTTGTGACTTTTACCTGTGCCAGTTAAGGCAGAGCAATAGACAACAGTTTTGTTTAAGGCTCCTCACGATCGATAGACTTTACATAATAGGCCATTGGTTAGTCCACTGGTTTTGAGTTAAAATTGTTTATGCTGCAGGAAGATGTTAGGCAATAGCAAGACTTGCTGTGCTAGTCTGCATGACAATTCTTTTGGATTGTCGACTCGGATGCCAGATTTGCATGCCCAGTGTATCTCCTGGGTCTGCAAACTTGGGTGCAGTTGCTAAAGCCGGTAGCAGACATCCCAGTTATTTAAATGATCTACAGTTTGAAGTTTTGGCTGAGAAACCCCAGTTCTGGAAAAGGATGAGGATTCGTGTTCTGGTGAAAATTCCTGCTGCCTGGAAAGGGGAGGGCATGCTGCCTTCTGATCTGAAACAGGGAGTTCAGTTCCAAAATTTGCCATCACAGGACACATTTGAAAGTCCTTTTAAAGTGCTTGTTGCAGTTGGGAGTCTTTTGCTGTACTGTGGAAAAAATAATCCTTTCAATATTTTGTAAATAACTTTTATTTGGTACTTTCAGCATATTCCAAAGAAAAGTGAGATAAAATTACAATTCTGGGGGAAAAAAATCACACTAAGTAGAAGCTTTCTTTTTTAAGAGGCTTTCTTAAAAAAAAGAAACAAACTTGAAATTAAGCTATAATTAAGAAAACCACTGGTTCATGTGTATTCCTACTTGAAGAAACTCCTGTGTAGCTGAACTGTTTTGGTATAATTCTTGAGAAAAATAATTTCTCAAACTTTCTGATGATAAAAAGTTGAAATCTGAAAGAATTACACAAAATATGAGGTAGAACCATCTTTTAGCACTTGCTTTTTATTCTTTGTTCTGTTTCTCTGTTTTTTTCCCTTTTTTTGCCTTAATAATGCTCATACCATGCAGCGTAAAAGAAGTCCTGAATATGTTATGAGTACACTTGATTGGCTGTCTGGAGAAATAGTATGTTTAAAATATATACTGTGTGCACATTGTTTAATGAAGTGATGATTTAATTTGCCTGAGATCAATGTAAAAATTACTCCTCTAGTGTGACTGGTTGTTGTAGCTCCCCTGTGTAGATGGGACCTCTTTTTCTTCAATTTAGTTTATAGCCAGGATTTCATCTGTTCTTGGTGCTTCCCTGGAATTAGCAAGGTGACGTTTGGATTGCAGATGTCATCACAGAGTGTTTACTTGTTTGACTAAATAAGACATAACTTCTGACAGGGCTTTTCCCCTTCAGTGTGAAGCAGTTTGGATCTGAGCTTTATGGCTGCACCTGGTTCTTCTGCTGTTGCCTCTTCCGAGTTGTGAGCTGCTGCTCTCCTGTCTGCTTACGGCAATTGTGAGCCTGACAAATGCTTTTTACGCTTGGATAGATGTGAAGGCAGAGTGCCATCCATAGCGTGCCTCATCATACCTCTGTGTTCACAAGAGAGCACTGATTCTCCGTGTTTCAGGCTCATCATGAGGAATACTATAGAGAAAATATGTCAGTAATGTTTCTTGCTTTGTAAATTCATCTACTTAAAAATATCCAGTTTGCTCTGTTGTCAAGAGATCTGGCAGATATTTTAGTTCTGCTTTGAGCTGGGATAATTTTCTACTCAGTAGCTGGTACAGTGCTGTGTTTTGAATTTAGTATGAGGATAATGTTGATAACACACTGATCTTTCAGTTGTTGCTGAGCCGTGTTTGCCCTAAGTCAAGGACTTTTCAGCTTCTTATGCTGCCCTGTCAGCTGCAGGGGGGCACACGAAACTAGGAGAGGACACAGCCAGGACAGCTGACCCAAACTGGCCAAATGGATATTCCGTACCATAGAATGTCGTGTATATAAATTAGGAGGGAGAACTGGCCAGGGGCCACTCCTCAGGAACTGGCTGGGCATTGGTCAGCAGGTAGTGAGCAATTGCACTATGCATTAATTGTTTTGTATGTTCTAATTTTATTAGTAGTAGTATCAGTATTAGTATTTTCCCTTCCTTTTCTGTCCTCTTAAAATTTCTTTATCTCAACACAAATTTTACTTTTTTCTCCAGATTCTCTTCCCCATCCCACYTGGGGAGTGGGGGAGTGAGCAAAGGTCTGGTGTGTGTGGTGTTTAGATGCCTGCCAGACTAAACCTTGACATTGTGTTAGCAGGTTGTGAAGGTTACAGATTTTATGGGGTTTGTTCCAGGCCTGTTAATACCTGGATAATAAGTAAATCTGTGCATTCCTATTTGGTGAATTAATCTTATTTAATTGCACTGAGATTTGTGAGATTCATAGAGGTTTTTACAGGTAATGGAAACAGCTTTTAATCATAAAATTAATCTGTGAAGAATGATTCTACACAACATTTTAGCATTGGATATTTCTTGTGTCTGTTTTTGATGTGCTGTTTCTCAACATACTTGTAGCTGGTTTTCCTCTTGTGTTTTTATCCAGCTACTTGACCATGTGATCAGTTTTGTTTGATGAACCTGATTTTACAATTTTGATGGTGAAATAGTTTTTCAGTAAGTTGCAGTTGATGCTGGTTTCAGCATTTGTTTTCCTTGGGCACTTCCTATGTTCATTTTAGTAACAGTTTTAAGTCTGATTCAAGGTCCTCATGCACTATTACTATACTATGTTACCATATTTTCTTGCAGTAATTAAGTTCTAAGCAGTTTTGTATATGAGACAGGAAATTTTAAGAATTAAGATTTTAGCTCAAGGTTAGCTTTGTTGAAATTAGTTAAAGTGAGTGTAATAAGTAAATTTAGCTGGAGTTAATTAAGGAGTTAATAATTATTTAGGAAGTTAGGCTTGAAATAGGTTTTTGACTGATTGATTGTTTTGTATTTGCTCAGCTGTGCTCATAATGAGAAACAGAGAACATCGATTACTAGATCTAAAGAAATGTAGACAATTATTAATTTTTCTATTTGAAAAATTAATTCAGAGGTAATGAAGGAAGGAACTGGAAGTCCTCCAAGGTTGAGGTCTATTGTAAAAACTCAAGGCAAAAAGGGCAAAGCGAGGAAGACGGGTTTTACTTCATCTTTATAGGACCCCTCCCCAAGTCTAAGACCACCGACCCATTTCAAGGAACAAACCGTGCATGCTTAATGACTTTTCAGCTAATTACCATATGAAGTGGAGAATGGGAGGTGTTTATGTTATAAATATGTATTTGTATTTTGAATATTTAGAACTTTTATGGCTAAATAGACTGTATTGTTTTGTGATTGGGCACTGTGTCTTAGGGAAGTATCCCACGTGGCTGCCTGGCGCCGAAATAAACATACACTTTCTAGCAACCTTGTTAGAGAGTCTTTGTCCGTCATAGTTGGGTATCGATATTAGATCAATATCCATATTTTGGTAAATCGTATACATTGGGTTATTGAATGTCTAGACAGAGGACCCAGACAAAAAACTCATAAATAAAAAGCAAGTAAATGAGTTTTGTGTTTAATAAATTGAAATGTATAGCTTTATGTATTTCTTAAGCATATAAATGCTGTTTATTTTCTCAGACATTTCCTTCTGAATTTAATATGTGCACACACATTGAAATAATTTGAAATCTTAATTTAAAAGATATAGTTTAAGACCTGAGGAGAAAAACTGAAAAAAATGCATGGCAGTGGCAGGTCTGGTTAGCTGAGGTTTATTAAAAAATAGATTGGAAGTTGAGGAGACATCAGCAGCAAAGATGAGGCTGTTACCTGAGCTCTATTTTGCTATTCCAACTGCAGCAAACACAGATGTGCACTTTTGTTCTTCTTTTCAAATATACAAAAACTAAGATGAAAATTTCTGTCGATGTTAGGGAAAGAAGTGTCTCATAAGTCAGTGCTTTTGTTTGATTTTTTTTTTTTTTGCTTTCCCTCAGCATGGATCCCATGGCATATGCACAGTTTAAGAGGCGAGCTGGGAACCAGGATTTTAAAAATGGAAATTACTCTTTGGCCATCAAAAACTATGATGAAGCTCTACAAGCGCTTGGTTGTTTAATGCAATGGGTCCCGTAAGTATTCTTGAATTAAAAGATGTAAACCATAAGACAAGCCTGAAATATGTACAGTTAATTCATAACTCTATTTTTTGGCCTAACACCTGATGTTCTTGTATCTTTTGTCACACTCTTTAGCGTACCAGTTTTGTAGTTACGCTATTCCTTATGTAAATGTGGGAGATTAATTAGTGACTTTAATCTGAATATTTTTACATAAACATCAATTATAAATTAGTGTAATTAAAGCTCAAATTAATTTTCCATAAACTGCATTGATTTCTGTTAAATTGCTTCTGTTTCTTAGCTGACATTTTCTGGATTAATCTTGCTGTAATTTTGCCATGTCCTGACCTGTTGTTACATGAGTCATCTGATTATCTGTAAAATGATTCATTCAGGTTACTTTTTTCCTGTTATTTGGTCTTTCTTAGTATTCTGAGACTTGTTAAAAATAATTTTTCAGCAGAAGATTCCTTTGGGTATTTCTTTCCAGATGTTAAGTGCTTTTCATCAGTTAACAGTCAGTTGCTAGTGTTATTAATGATTAAATAGTTGAGCATTACATTAACTATTAAATATTCATTACTACTGTATATTAACACTGCTGTTAACCTAATATAACACCAGCCACTCATTTATTTTAAACATGGATTTTTCTGTTGACGTCACCAAACGGTGATACACTAAAATGCATTGAGATTATTTTTTGGTGACCAAAATGTGTTTAGTACTCTTTCCATATCACACCTTCCATTCATGTGTCTGTTTCCCCTCATCACTAAGGTGTCATGTAGGATGTTCCTAAGACATTTTATAGCTGATGTTCAAACGATCTTTATTTTCTACAACTACATTTTTTACCTCTGATTTTGTTAGGTGGGTGATATGTGTAGTTTTTTCATTTTTTCATATTGCTAACTATAAAGTATGATCCTTTTTCGAGCAAATAAACATCAATCCTAAAAACATATTTCTAGGTGTTCCCGGGAAATAGCTGTGTTGTTGTGCAACAAATCAACTGCCTTGTACTGTCTGGGCAAATGGAAGGAATCAATGATTTTAGCCCACCAAAGCTTACAGTTGGATCCAGAGTATGTTAAGGTATTCAGATGCTTAAGCTGACAGTTTTTGCATGCCTTCCTTGTTGGTTTTTTTTTTTTTTTTTAATACAAGTGTTATTATCTTCTTTTTGTTGTGTTTTGGCTTTGGGGTGTGATGAGTAAATATAGCATAAAATTCCGGAATCAGTGTTTGATTCTATGCATAAGCATTGGATTTACTGTTGTAATAGTACTTTTAATAAAATGAAGCAGCTCTCTTTTGCACCAGGAGATGCTGGTTCTCTCTGGGTCCCAACGAGAGAGGCACCAATGCTTTCAAGAAATATAACTGTTAATATCCCAAACAAGGTTACATGTTAATAAGACTACAGTTCCTGGGAGTGGTACATGGTGATCGAGGTCATGCTGTATTTCCAGTGGACAGAACAATACACTGCACTTAGTTTGTGATTAAGTACACATTGATTAAGTACACATTGACTCAAATAGTCATCTGTTAGGAACAAGTAGGAGTTGTACAGTATTTATGGTATGGAGGCATACTCTTGGATTGGCTTTTATGTGCAATAAACAGTCTTGTGGTCTAACCACTAAAGACTCCCAGAAACTTAAGCAGAAGGTATTTGATTTAGATATGGTAAAATTGCATCCAAATACCCATTTAACTTGTTCTGTATTGCAGCATGCCAGTTACCTGATTTGAGCAAAGTAACTCCATTGTGACTTTCAGCTGGTACAACTTAATTCAGGGAGTGTTCAGGTGCCATTGGTTGAAGCATATATGCATTGTGGGAAATACTGCAAAGTGCGGTGATGTGGAAACATAAATATATATTCTGGACCTTGTGACACAAAAAAAAAGAGTCTTGTCCAGAGGAGGTTAGCATATAGTTGCTGAAAGTAAGTCTTTCATCCAGAAATGATTTTCCAAGTTTTGTACTTCAGGATTTATCACTTTTAGTATGTGTGATAATATCAGTAGCATATTGTGAATTTCAAGGGATTAGAACAAAATAGTTTATTGCACTTTTTGTTTTGGATCTGTGAATAAAGAGCTGTAGAAATAGTACCACATCTCAGTTTTATAACAAAGAGAGAATTGTATTTACTAGAACATTTTATTTTGTAGTAAATGTTTCTGAATACTTTCTTAATGTCTTTCTGTTCTTTTTTTTCAGGCTTATTATAGAGCTGGCCAGTCATCCATCATGTTATCAAACTCTCGTGAGGCAGTTTTTATGTTCCATAGAGGTTTGGTTCTGCTGAATTCTTCTGCAGATCAAACTGAAATTGCTGACTTTGTAGCAGGAATCTTCATAAGTGTGAATGGTAAACTCAAATTAAGAGCTTGATTTTTCTAAAAGCCTTTCAGTAGTGATGACAACACTTATTAGCATGTCCTTTGTGAGATCATTTTTTTGATCCTTTAGTGTCTCAGATCTGTTTGAGGATTATGAGTATATTGAGAATGTGGTGAACTTGGTCCAGTTTGTATACAGCAGATGCCAACAATCTCAAAACACTGTGCAAGGGAGTGAGTTGTCTCACAGGAACATGTCAATTATGGAATAGTTAGAAAAGGTCAAAATTTAGAGTCGGGGAGACAAGAGCGGAGATTTGGAGCTCCAGATTCCAGAGGCTTTAGTGGGTTTTGTCGGAGCACTCTGCTTTTTTTTTCGCTAAGTAGATTTGAAAATAATTAGAAGATGGGCAGTTTAAACTTTTTTACAGCACAGTGTATTTCGGTGTGGAGGACTTCCCCTCAGCTAGTAATGGACAGCAATGAAAAGAGGGAATGTGGCCTTCCTGTGGCATTGTGTGGGGTTTTTTGAGTGATGTCCACCCTATGCTTCCCTGCCCTCTCCTCAGTCTCTCCTCTTCTACTTGCTTTTTAGTCTGTTTAACATGCTTTGTCTGATGGGTCTACAGGCATGCCAGGAGATTTCAGGTTGTGCCTCTGCTGCCTTTTCTTGAGCCTGTAGCCCCATGTTAAGGATCTTGATTAGTTGTTGCACAATCAGTAGCTGGTTGAGTATATAAGTTCTTCCATAAGTGAAAGAACTGCCACAAGGTTCACAATGTTTTGGGGCTTTCAGGTGTTTCTTGAGGGCAGGGATTAATTTTCTTCCCCTTGTTTAATGAAGTCTGGCCACTGATAACAGGATGCTGAATCATCTGGGTGACCAGTGTTTTTTAAGCCCCCATTGGGCAATCCTCTGGGTGTTAATCAGTGCTAAAATTATCACTGTGCGATGAAGTAATTTAAGGYTGGAGACACAATCTTTGAAGTGCTGTGGATACCAAATAGTTTTCTCGGTTGCTTATTCTTGCAGATGAACGAATCTTGCCGCCAACTTTTCACCCTGCATATGATTATATTTTCAGTGCAGGTTTCGATGCACTGATTTGGCAAGCGGTGATAGAAAGGCTGGCCCAGAAAGGGAAGTGGCGGGTAAGTGTGTCACCGTGTCACCTCCCACTGCGTGGTGGGCCCTCATGTCTTGCCTCTTCAGCATAAGCTCGTGGTACCTTTAAGAGCCTGGTTCAAGTGTCTTGATTTTTAAGGTTTGAAAAATGCTTTTAGTGATAAATAATTTCTGAAATTCATTCCTGGAAGATATATGATGGACTTGAAATCCTGCTTGTCTMCGGCTGTCGTCTGTTGTCTCTCAGAGAGTGCCACCTAGAGTCATTTTTCTTGAAACAAATGAGAGGGGAAAACCCCACAAATTTATTTGAGGTCCCTTTTACTTTTCCTTCTGTATGACAAGCTGGATTTTTGAAACTGTCTGTGAAAGATCCACAAATAAAGGGGAATCTCAGTGGAAGTACATGGTTGTTAAATAAAACCAGATAATTTAGAAAAATCAGAATGTGGATCACCTGAAATAATTTTAGTCCTCTTTCCTCGAGTAACTGTGGAAAAAATTGATTATTGTCACAATTACACCTGTATGGGATATTGGTGGTGGGGTGCTGGCAGCAGGGGCTGCAGGCTCCCTGTGGGGAGTGGCCAGGGCTGCCCCGCTTCAAGCCAGCTCCAGTGGCCCTATTCTAGGGCATGGCTGAGCCCCTCAGCCAAGGTGGTGGTGCCTCGGGGAAAGTGTGTTTTAAAAAGGGCCAAACCTTGCCTGGGAGAGTGAGGGGGAAGGAGTGAGAGAGACAGCCCTGTGAGCCCCTGGGGCGGAGAAGAAGGAGGAGGTGCTGCAGGCCCAGAGCAAGGGGCTCCTTTGCAGCCTGTCACAGGCAGAACGGAAGCTTCAGTTGAGATTTGTCAGGGAAATGCTCCCATTGAGTCATGAGGTTCAGAAAGGCCCTTCTTGCTTTCTAAACTCCTCAGAGATGTGTCTAAGTGCAGCTGGATCCGATCCTACTCCTGGACTTGGTGAATAATTTATGTTTAAAGGATTGTATAGGTGTAATTGAGCCTTTATACTGCTTTGTCCCACAGGATTAAGGATGGCAAACCAAATATGTTTATATGAATAAAATAAAGAACTTATTTAAATTGATGATGATAATGATCAGACTGACTAAAGGACTTTATCAGAATTATTTACTGCATGGTATAGATAGTTATAACAATTAGTATAGTGTACAATTTATTGAAGCAATGGTATTAAAGCTAGCAAAGTAATTATTAAATAGAGATTGATGGTTTACCCATGGCTGTTGGCATGGGTGAGTAACTCTTTCTCAGCCTTGAGGAGTAACCTTGAGGGGCATCTCCACTCGAGGGAGGAATCTCCACACCCACTCCAGGAAGGGGAGCATTAGAAGACTCTCCGTTTAAAAAGTGTGACTCTGCTTTTATAGTATAAATTGACTGTCAGTCATATGTTTCTAGTCTAGCTGTGTCAGCTTAGCAGCTTTAGATAAGTTATCAATAGTATCACCTGTTCCTTATCAGGAACTTTGCTGCATCGTTACTGGTACCAGTTTCTGTCAGGAGATATTGTTTTTCACATCCTCAGGATGTGTGATGTGGGGATTGAGGAGTCAGGCTGGTCTCGGCATTCTTCAACACCATAAGCAGTGTGACCCTCTCTTCTCTATCTGTCACTGATAACTTTTACAAATAAGATAAAGTGCAAGCTGTTTTACCTCTGCTTAGGCAGAGTAGCCTGTGGAGAGACCATGCGGGAACAGGCTTCTGACAGTAACCACAGCCCATGGAGGACCCATGCTGGAGCAAGGGAGAGGCATAAGGAGAAGGGAGCAACAGAGAGGGACTGCTATGGACTCACCACAGCCCTACGTTCCCCATCCAAGCCCCCTGCTGTGGGCAGGGACATCTTTCACTAGATCAATTTGCTTGAAGGCCTGTCCAGCCTGACCTTCAACACTGTCAAGGATGAGGCATTCAGAGCTTCTCTGGGCAGCCTGTTCCAGTGCTTCACCACCTGTATCATAAAAAAAATTATTTCTTTTGTCCAATGTAAAACTACTCTCGGGTTAAAACTGTTGCTTCTTGTCCTGTCACTACAGGCTTTGTTAAAAAATCATTTTTATATGCCCCCTTTTTATATTGAAAGGCTGCAATAAGGTCTCGCTGAAACTTTCTCCGGGCTGAATAACCCCAACTCTCTCAGCCTTTCATCATAGGAGAGGTGTTCCATCCCTCTAATCATTTTTGTGGCCCTCCTCAGGACTCACTCCAACAGGTCCATGTCTTTTCTGTGCTGGGAACYGCAGAGCTGGATGTAACACTCCAGGTGGAGTCTCAACAGAGCAGAGAGTAGAGAGGGAGAGTAACCTCCCTTGACCTGCTGACCATGCTGCTTTTCATGCAACTCAGGATACTGTTTGTTTTCTGGGCTGCAAGTGTACATTGCTGGCTTTTATCCTATTTTTCATCCACCAGTATCCCCCAGGTCTTTCTCCCCCAGTCTGTATTGATACTGGGGATTGCCCTGACCCGGGTGAAGGACCTTGCACTTGGCTTTATTGAACTTCCTGGGGTTCCCATGGGCCTGCTCCTCAAGCCTGTCAGAGTCCCTCTGGATGGCATCCCTTCCCTCGAGCGCTATCAACTGCATCATTCAGCTTGGTGCCATCTTCAAGCTTCCTGAGTGATTGAGGGCACCACATAATCCCGCTGGTGATGTCGTTGATGAAGACAGTGAATAGTACTGGTACCAGTACAGGCCCGTGAGGGACACCACTCACTACTGGTTTCCACTGGGACGCTAAGCCGTTGACTACAGCTCTGGGTGCAGCCATCCAGTTCCTTATCCATCCAGCAGTCCATTCACTAAACCCATATATTTCCAATTTAGAGCTGAGACTGTTGTGGGGGACTGTATCAAAGGGCTTAGAGAAGTCCAGGTAGATGGCATCCATAGTCCTTCCCTTGTTCTCTGGTGCAGCTAGGTGGGTTTTCAAGGAGCAAGGTGAAGTTTTTTAGAGAAACTGAGGAAATGGAAGAAAGTGGAAGAAGATACAGTATTCATTTCTTGCTCTGTGCTTGGGATGTTGGTGTAGCTGGGGAGTCTCATCTCCATGAATGTAAAGGTCCATTCCTAAAGCAAAGGTTTACTTCCAAGGTGTATTGGAGAATCTTTTAGGGCCTAACCTTTTCACATGGTTTTTATTTCTGAGGAAACTTTCATCAGTTGTAGCTTCCCACACCCCACTGTATATTACATTAATTCAGGTGAAAATTCAGAAGGGAGATTCAGTCACAATCTTACAAAAAGGTCTGAAATGTTGTTAGGCTGTGTTTGCTTTCCTACAAGATCTGATGAGGCAGTAAAAACAAAGTTTCTAAGTGTGCTTATAAGAGCATTAATTTTTTTTTCCAGTCTTGTCTGTTGTTGTTGTCTGAGAAGCAAGAGTTGCCCARTGATCTCAGAGTCAACCAGGTATCTCTGAAGAATCTCTTCGAGGTAAATAGTGGTTTTCTTTTTTCCTTGTGCCAGTTTCTTCCTGATCACTTTAGTGAGAGATTTTCCATCTTGTGTCCAAGTAAAATAAAATAAAAAATAATATATGGACGTTATATGATTATGTTTTATAATCTATTCATTTGAAAATGTCACTGTATGTAATGGAATACTTCTGTATGAAATTCAGTATTTCCAAGGTGTATTAGTTTTACTAAGGTGTAGTTGGAGGCTGACAGTGAGGCAAGAGCTGCTGAGAGTTTACCAGGTCTGCAACTCAGGAGTAGCCAGTGTCCATAGTGGTGACGTATCAGCTTTCTAAAGGCATCTCACAATGTTTGTGAGAAATTGAGAAATTCCATTAGGCTTTATCGTAGAATCATGGAATGGTTTCGGTTGGAAGGGACATTAAAAATCATCTAGTTTGACCTGCCATGGTCAAAGACACCTTCCACTAGACCAGGTTGCTCAAAGCCCCATCCAGCCTGGCTTTTAACACTGCAAGGGTTGGGGTATCCACAGCTTCTATGGGGAAGGCACTTGTTCCAGTGCCTTCTCACCCTCACAGTAAAGAATTTCTAGATTTCTTACAGTTTCTTCCGTGACAGAAACTTTAGAAGATGTTAGCTGTAGGCTACACAGTACCTTTGCTTGATGTTTACTGGCTGGTAAACATTAAGTCAGTAAACATTAATTAACCTTAAATTAAGGTTTAAGGCGTATTGGTGGAATATGCCCAAATTTGCCATTTGGTTGTTACAGTGCTTGTGGTACTTTTGTCATAATATTTTTCAAATTGGGGCTTTTTCCATAATTGTATTTCAGTTAGGTGCCTGACAGAGTAAGCAGGAATAATTCTGAGGAAGAAGGGCAATGTGAAGGAAATAAATCAACATCTCTTCACAGGCTTCTTTTTAGAGATAGCAGAAGAATTAGTGGATGGATACATGCAATCATGTCTTGGTTAGGTATCCTTAGGCTGTGCTGTGCTAATGCGAGCAGAGTAACTCCACACTGGCAATAAAGCATGGCAATGCAGGAGAGGTCCCATGTAGAGTGTCTTAGCAAATTACCTTCCTGGGCAAGCAAAGCGAAATGCCTCACTGAGACTGGAGGAGAAAGGTGGGCAGCCTTTACAAAATAGTATGTCCTTTTTTGTTGCATTGGCCCAACCGATCTTACATATTTTTGCGGGTTTGTTACACATGGAAGACGGAAAGAATCAAGATGAAAAATCCCTAAATACTGATTCTCTTTTGCGAAAATTAGAAAATGTGGCTTTTTGACAACTCGAACTTCCCCTGCTGCCACTATATTCTCCCTGTAGTCTGTTGTATTTGGATTCGGTAACTGCGCTCAAAGAGTAACTTTTGCCAGTCAAAATTTGGCATGAGGTATTAGAAAAAAAGATTTATTTGTAAATGTTGGAAGCATGTGTGAAGACTGCTATTTAAAAAGATGACTGGCACAAATGGAGAAGTTTCGTCTGAACACTGTTTCCGACCACCTCCTCATGTCCTGATCCTTCTGGCATATTGTCTGAATTTCAGTCTGAGCTTCCTCTGCACACCTCCAGAGTACCCTATATTGYTGTACCCCTTGTAGACTGCTTCATGTTCATTAAGTCCTTGCTAGAACATACTGTTTAATTTCAGCTGTCTTCTGCTCAGGCTGCTCAGTGATTTCTCAAAATCCCAGAATCATCAAGGTTGGAAGAGACCTTCAAGATCAACCCAGCACCACCATAATCACCCCTAAACTCCAAGTGCCACATCCAGATGCTTCTTGAACACTTCCGGAGATGGTGACTCCACCACCTTGCTGGGCAACTTATTCCAATGCCTTACCACTCTGCAGTGAAATTTCTTTTCCTCATATCTGATTTGAACCTCTGCTGGTACAGCTTAAAGCCACTTGCTCTCCTTCTTTCACTTGGGACATGGCAAAAGAGACCAACCCTCACCTGGCTACGGTCTCCTTTCAGGCAGTTGTAGAGAGCAATGAGGTCTCTCCTGAGCCTCCTTTTCTGCAGGCTAAACAACCCCAGCTCCCTCAGACGCTCCTCATCAGACTTGTGCTCCAGATCCTTCACCAGCTCCATTTCSTTTTTCTGGACTCTCTCCAGCACCTTAATGTCTCTCTTGCAGTGTGGGGCCCAGAACTAAGCACAGGATTCAAGGTGCAGTCTCATCAGTGCTGAGTACAGGGGGACGATCACTGCCCTGGTCCTGCTGTCAAAACTATTCCTGACATCAGTCTGTTGGAGTGAGTCYGGAGGAGGCCACCACGATGATTAGAGGGATGGAGCACCTCTCCTGTGAGGAAAGACTGAGAGAATTGGGATTATTCAGCCTGGAAAAGAGAAGGCTTTGGGTTGACCTAATTGTGGCCTTCCAGTACCTGAAGGGAGCATACAAGAAAGACGGAAAGAGATTTTCTACAAGAGCATGTAGTGACAGGACAAGGGGGAATGGATTCAAACTGAAAGAGAGTAGGTTGTGATTGGATATTAGAAAGAAATTCTTTACTCAGAGGATGCTGAAGCACTACAACAGATTGCCCAGAGAAGTTGKGGATGCCCCAACCCTGAAAGTGTTTAAGGCCAGATCGAATGGAGTTCTGAGCAACCTGTTCCAGTGGAAGGTGTCCCTGCCCAAGGCAGGAATGTTGAAACTCAACCTTTAAGGTCCCTTTCAACCCAAGCCATTCTATGAAAGTCTATGAAATAAATAGTTTCATTTTACAGTGGATATGACTTGGYGGTTGTTGTTCCACTGGTTCTTGTCATAAAAATGTGGAAAATATTAAAAAAGAAATGCTTTTTGTGTATGTGAAAATAATGTGTTGTAATTATTCTTGTTGTTATCAGACTTCTGAGTTGTACGGTCACGGTGAGAAGCTGCAGGAGGTAGCAGAGTTAGTCAAGTGGCTGATTTCCATTGGGGCGAAAGCTGAGTCCATCGGAGTGTATCCGCTGCATGCYGTTATGAGACTGTGCATCAAAGCAAGTGAGTGACCTCTGCAGCTGAAACAAAACAATGCTGGCTTTTATCAGAGAACTGTGACAGCTAGTAGTTTTCTAAATTTAAAAAATCCCAACAACTCGGGTCAGATCATCTAGGTATAACCTTGCATGTGCCAATAAAGCACACTTTTACTTTTAGAAATGTTGTAAACACTCTCTTTGATCACCCGTGCCTGATAGTGTTGGAAACCTAATATAGCTGTTCTTTTTTGTGGTTTGAAGCAAAAGTGTGATTGATACGGGTCTTTTGTAACCCAAATGTACCAGCTTTGACAAAGGTGTACATTATTTCTTCCTTCCCATCTCAGTGTGGAGCAACAGTTTCTTTGTGTGCAATAGAGTCCATGAGTCAACCTTAGATTTGCATCTTGTCACTCCATAGGGGAAAAAAACCCAGGATCTGTTTCTGTAAGTGTGGTTTTTTATCATTTCAGTGAAAAACCATCTCTTCAGATGGTTGCTGACTTGGAGGCCAGAGTTGAAGGATAAGATCAATCAGAAAGACAGAGATGGACACACCCTCCTGCATATTGTGGCCTCTTCCAGAGAATATTCACAGAAACGCAGTAAATATGATTTTTTGTTTGTGTATGTGTGTGTATTGTTTTGTTTCTGTATGGAAAAGTCTTTAATGGAAGGAAGTTTCAGACCCTGGTGTTTACTATGCTAAGGAAGAAAATGAGGAAGTATCTGAATGTAGACTTTGTAGTGGCAACTGATATTTAAACATTTCAAGAATTTATTTTTAAATTTGTATGCCTGATGTGTGACCATTTCCTTTGCTCTTTGGTTTGGCTGGTTAGGATTTTCTCACAAGTATGCTGCAGTTTTTAGAATCATAGAAATTACCTTTTAAATTTTGGTGTGCCCTTAAAATCACGTTAGACCACCTGGAGGCCTCTCCTGTTCTTTTAACTGGGTGAAAATTTAAGACCTAGGTAGCAGTGGGCCTTGTCAGAGGAGGAAAATGGACTGCTTTCCTTCACAGTTTCTGTGGGATTTATATTAGCCTGGCTTTTTCCCTTGTTTTTCTTACTCTGCCCACGAGGTGGCAACAGGAAGCAAACATCAGTGCAATGGTAACACCAGACTTTCGGGTCAACGCTGAAARTTTATTTAGTAATAATCATATTTATTATATAGAGAGCATATATTTTGAGATGTATTTGTTTATTAAAGTTTAAATCTTTATATATTATATATATTATTAGAAAATGTGTTTCTTTATATGTATCTATTAAAGTTTATTTCTTTATAGCTATATAGTACAAATATTATCTATCATAAAATCATAGAATAGAATYACAGAATCATTAAGTTTCTGAGATCCTTAAGGCCTCTGAGATCTTTAAGTTGCACCTTTGACTGATCACCACTTTGTCAGCTTATGATATTGAAAAAATTTAGATTTTTTAAAGTTAAAATTATGCAAGAAATTGTGCCAGGTAATTAAAAATAAAAAGGAAAACAGAACAAAACTCCTGAACAATGTGAATTATTCTTCCTCTAATTTTTATACATGTATTGCTTTAGGACAAACAGAAGATGTGATCATGCTCCTGAATTTTGGGGCTGATCCCACTGTTCCAGATGCACGGTCGAGATACGTCATAGATATCTTCAAAAAGAACAAAAACTTTGATGCTGTAAAAGAAGTCAGCAAGTACATTGAGAAACTCACTTCCTCTGGGAAACAGACAGGTACTACATGCAATATGTGCTTTTCCTGTTTTAAAATTATAACCTTTAGGTACAAAATTGTTTTATTTCRAATAAGTAATAGTGGGTGTGTTTTATGTAACTTTTCTTGTGAGTTGTCACCGTGATCTCCTACTAGTCAATAGTGAGCGTTTTGTCCTTGCCTGAAGGCAACTGCTGTCAAAGTGATGTTCAGATCAAGCTTGGCATAAAGCAAAGTTTTTAGGCTACATCTCAGTTTTCATGTGTCTATTGCAYATAAGTTTATTGGAAAACGCTGAGTTTCATTGTGCTTGCATCTTACGGCTCCTGGCAAACAAATTCCTGCAGTTTCGTTTTCTTTCCTGTGGAGATCTCTGCTCTGGAGAAGGTTTTAGCACAGTGGTTCTCGGTTAGGAGGTTAACACCAATACATCTGTGGTGATAATTGCTTTGGTTGGCATTTMGTTGCACAGCCTGTCTTTTGTGGCCAGGGTTTTTTTGGTTTTTGGGTTTTTTGATGATGCGCAGCCCATAAGTGTTTWTTAAGCTTAGTGCAAATGAGAGGCTGGAGAATAAGCCAGCTTTATGGGTAACAGTCTGAGGTTAGTACTTCTTTCTAAAAAGATGACCAACCTTGGCTCCCTCTTTATCCTAAGGGGTAAAGCTACTGTTTTGCTTGGTCTTTGATGTACCTGAATTCCTTAAAGCTTTTAGGAAATTCAGGCCAAGTCTTTCCRTGTTTATTTAAGGGCATTTATTGGGATGTCATTTAAAATCTGCTATTGCCCATTATGTAAATATCTCTTGAACATTTTGGTGTGGTGGATTTTTTTTTTTCTTTTAAGAGGACAAATTATTTTATGGCTGTATTTTTTAAATGGCACTGAGGAATCAGAGAAGCTCAGGACAACTCATTAAAACTGTACGCTGCAAACATTCCCGAGTTTAGTCATCTACGCTAAAAATTCTGAACAATGATATAATTGCAAGGCAGCATTTTCTTGCCTGCATGCGGATCGATTTTGAAACTATTGCAGTTTTCAGCCTAGTGTGTTACAGTAAATAGAGTCACAGTTTGACCTCAGCTGGCAACTAAGTACCAAGCAGCTGCTCGCTTACTTCCCCCTCCCTCCCATGGTGGGTTGAGATAAGTTTGAAAATTGACATAAAGTAAATTACTACCACTACTATTATTATTATTATTGTTGTTGTTGTTGTTGTTGTTGTTGTTGTTGTTGTTGTAATGTAAAGGAGAAGGAGAGAGGAATAACACCTAAAACCCACAAGTGATGCACAGTACAATTGCTCACACCCCAGTAACTGATGCCCAACCAGTTCCCAAGCAGCAATGGTCCCCTCATGGCCAATTCCCCCCAGCTGATACACTGAACATGACATTCTATGATATGGACTATCCCTTTGGCCAGTTTGGGTCAGCTGTCTTGACCATGCTCCCTCCCAGCTTCTTGTGCACCTACTCTCTGGAGACCCTGAGAAGTCCTTGTCTCAGGGTAAGCACTGCTCAGCAACAACCAAAACATCACCGTGCTATCAACAGTATCCTCATCCTACATCCAAAGCGTGGCACTACTAAGAAGAAAAGTAACTCTATCCCAGGCAAAACCAGGACAAGAGTGTTTTTGATGAAAGTATCRAATACCCTTTGGGATCAGAAATCCATCACAGGACTGGCACCGGCAGTAAGAGTTTCAGCCATCTGATTTTAATGTGCCACTACACATTTCTTAGAGCCTTGGGATACAATGCATTACAATCTTGCCCTGAAAAGATGCTGGCAAGGACGTGGATTTTCAATTTCTGTAATGTTTTGCAGGAGAGAATGAAAGTGCCACAGCTGATACAGATTGTCTCCAGGATGTTCTGGAACAGTTTGTCCAGTTCTACAGGTGTGAAAATGGAGCACATAATAAAAATGTATTGAAGGAAGATGCAGTTAAGCGATTTCTGAAATGGCTGTCTTCTGTGAAAGGTGCAGTGAGTTCCCATTTCTCTCTTTCACAAAACTTAATTGCTGTGAAAAATGTGTTTGATGCTAACATACACTTATTGCCCTTTTACCCTTCTTTCTCTTATCTGTTTCTGTAACTTTTATTACTGGAACAATGTGCTTTTAATTTTATTTAATGTTGTGTTTTGCACTTAGAACCAATGGAATATGCACAGAAATTCATGATGTATCAAAATGTTCAAACTTACTTGGCTGACAGCATAAGGATGGAAAGATGCATCTTGCTGTTCCTTACTTTCAATTTAATGAGTTAATTATTCTGAAATTAGTTTACAGTGAGGTGGATTTCATTATATGGCTTTGAGTGAGTTATGTTGTGTTGTCTGTCTTGCAGAAATCCCTGAAGAAATCTCATGTGATATCTCCACTGCCTGTGCTAACAGCTTCATAAAACAGTTGCTGGGGAAGCAAATGTGGCATAAAGTCTTGCTGCTGCTAACAGGGAAGGCCAGTGGGGAAAATCCATCGGGTGGAGGACTCCTCAAAACCTGCAGTCTTCCAGATGTTGACATTGGCAACATTATCCAACAGTGTGAAAGATCGGATACGCAAGTGCACCTCATAAGATGCTTGCTTGAACGAGGAGGTGAAAAGCTGCAACATTAATGTGCTATAAGAGATCTAATATGTTATTTGACATATTGGGAGCAACATGGTCTCAGAAATACCAACATATGGGTTTTTTTGTGGGTCTGTGTGAGTGCAGCAGCTTGTTGGAGTGCAGTCCATTGGCTGCATCTGCTGTGTGGGGCCTGTGGAAGCTAGTAAGGCTACATGGGTGGAAGATRTTTATCCAATGAAATTTGTTGCTAGGATTGGTAAAAGGCCAAGGACTATTGTTGCTCCTTCACCTATAGTTTCTTTTGGGTCTTAATTTTTCTGTCTTCAGCCACAATATTGTCCCGATAGAAACTGTAAGCCACAGTCTTAGGGTTCAGTCTGCTGTTATGTTACAAGTAACTGACTACGTCATTGATTTCAAAGGCATGAGCAGTGTCTTTCTTTTTTAAATAGTGTAAACATCATCATTCTTCTTGTTTTGCATGAGGTTATTCCTAGGATTACTCTGGCATTTTTCATTTAATTTTATAGCTTGGTGTTAGCTATGATTTATGGACACGTGGTCCTGCTGAAGCTTTGTGAATGCCAGAGGTGCAAGGAGGACTTCTTGTTTCAGTCAGTGACTGACTTGGAGAAGATATGTTCTGGCCTTTATGTCTTCCTATCACAACAGAAGGACTAGTTGCTCAACTTTATGGGAGATAAGAGGAAATTATGAAGATTTTGTTAGTCAAAAAGTGTTCAACAGGTACATGTAAAAAACTGGCAAAAAAAATCCTGTCACCTGCTTGCCAGTCAGCATCTGACTTCATCTCTTGAGAACGTTCTGTAGTTAGCAGATCTGGCATATCAGATTTAAGCCCTGATGTTTTCCTGTCCTTCACACCAGCTCTGCCAGATGGGATTGAAACCAGCTCTGAAATACCACTGAAAATATGCCTCAGGAAGAATTATTTTGAACTGGTATATTTGCTGCTGACCAAAGGCGCAGATCCTCAAAACCTCTCTCTTACACAAGGAGATACTCCTTTGCATGCTGCAGTTTCCATCTATTTAAATAATAGAGGTAAGGCTTTTGCTGTTGAAAACATCCCCATTCCACCTGCCCCTTCTGCTGCTGCAGGGGCCGTGRATCAGGATGTCTGTCTGTGTCTCACTCAGCCCACAAAGTCTGCAGGCCAGAGGATACACACTAGTCTTTAAGCTGATGTGTTGTGCTTTGTGCCTGCGGTGGCTGGGATTGTGAGGACAGGTAATGGCAGCTCGGGTGACAGAGAGGAATCAAGGAATGCTCCTCTTTGAAACCCTGTAAAATGGCTACTAGGTGGGAATGAAGTAAACTGGAAGTATGTTGAAAGAAACAAAGGTAAAGTTAGATAACAGCAGCAGACTTCGAAGGAAATCCTGCAGAGGTGTCTGAAATCTGTTTATCAGTTTTTGTTCAATCTTAAATCAAGCAAAGTTTTGTTCAGGGGAGAAGTGAGCGAAAGAACTGTAGTGCTTACATAAAAATATAAAAAATCAGGATAAACTATGACACTAAGCCCCTATATCAGTTTTGATTTTAAATTAAGAAAAAAATGCATTTTTGAGTTGAAGGATTAAGATAATTTAAAATACTGACTTTATTCATTTGTAAAGCACAAACCTTTCATTGAATGGCTTTAGATAGATTAAAAGCATAGGTACTGCCAGTTGTCAACTTCAAATCAAAAGATTAAGAAGTCCAATGACAATATGTTCTCAAGTATTTTTCACTGTGCAAAGTTTTTGATGTGTAATTTCTTTACAATGATTTTGGTGTGTCACTATTTTACAGCTAGAAAATAAATGTTTCACATGTATTGTCTCATTTAAATCACATATATTAGCTGTGTGAAATCTAGAAAGCTGYAGAATATATATATATTTTTTTTCTTTTCCCCCAGGGAGGTAGCTAATCTTATTTTGTAGAAAGTTGCTCCAGGGACCTCAAATATAAGGAAATAATTGGGGTTTCCTGCAGGTTTATTTAGTAAAGCAAAATTATCTGCAGCAGATTACTTCTGGGTGCCMTATTAAAGTGAACTAAATGACCCCAGAGCACTACCTAGAGCTGCTGCTTGTCTGGATGACCAGTCACGATTGTCCCTTGGGTAGCAGTCAGGGCTGATGTTGGAAAATGAACAAATCTGTCTGTACCCGGAGGTTAAAAAAGGAATGAAATTGACTGATGCTATGGGAATAATTGCAGCACTAGGGATTTCTGAAGCTTTGCTGCCTTTGTATTGTTTTCTCTGAATCTCAGGAAAGCTCAGTTTTGAGCCATTTCAAATAAGCATGTTTTGCAAACAGGAAATGTAGATTTTGTTTTTCTTTTTAAAACAAATTGATTTTAGTTTAGTAGCAGTAGAAAAAAAAAGTATTGAAAATTGTTGGCATACAATGCAGGCTTGTAAAGCAAGTGATTTTGTTTTGTTTGTTCTCCTGCTTTCAGATGGCACTGGTTTAAACATCCTGAGCTATCTACTTGATCTCTTTGCTTCMAGACCCTCTGACTTTCCATATCTTAATCCAAACATACAAGATGAGAACGGAAATACAGTGATGCATATTGTTTTCCAGAAAGGATTTTCAAAGCAGACTAAGAGAATAAYGGAGTTATTGGCAAAATTTGACATTAACTTTAATATAAAAAACAAATCAGGAAAAGATGTGATGCATAGAATTAAAAAAAGAGATCCGCTGCTACTTGCCTGGAATAATGCTGCACTGGAGAAAAAGAGGCACCGCCAAGATAGAGCAGGGCAGTTGGTTAGAACATCTAAGCCCATTCCAGCCTCTGAGATTTCACAGTCAAAGAACGCAGGGCATTCTTCATCTGGGTTCTCATTAAAGACACCATCTGGCAATGCAGTGCATAGTGATTTAAAAACCCCATGTTCTGTGAAAACGAAAAAAGGTCAGTTGGCAAAGCAGGAAACAGAAGGAATAATTAGCCCCTTAACACTGCAGGAAAGTCTAGTGCAGGCAATCACAGCTTTAATTCAGCAACTGAAAGTGAGCGACACCCTGAGAAAGGATCTTCCTCTGGTGCAAAAGCCATCTTCAGCCCAGAATAGTTCGGAAGAGGGTAGAAGTTCCTCACAACCTTGTGGAAGCATAACTTATCCTGAAAGAAAAGGGCATGATTTGGAGAAAAACAAGAGAGCAGGGGAATTTAGTATGGCCCTGCCTAATGGAGAGAAGGAAGAACTACAGGAAGAAAAAGGGAAGAGTCTGGATATTGAGGCATATGTGCAGGAGTTTGATAACATGACTTGGGAAATAGAGTGCACTCCTGAAATGCTAAAGACTTTGAGCAGCAAAGCTTTGCCCCATTATATGAAAACTAAAACTATAATGACAATTAAGCAGCTTGGCAATGGGGAATGGTCTAGGAGCCTTCGGAAGCCACTGAAACACTTGAAAGCTGATATCCAGCTGTTTGAAGCCAAGCTGGACAAAGGTGCAAGAATGCTATGGGAACTTGCGATTGACTTTTCTCCTCGTTGCAGTGAGAGTCCAGAAAAGATCATGGAGACAGAACAAACAAAAAGTCATCCGGAAAAATCAGGTAGAGTTTACACAGAAATAATTAGAATTTGGGCCATTGTTCTTGACCACTGCAAGCTGAACCGTGCCTTAGAAAATATATGTATTTCCTACAACCGTGGTTTGTCCTGCATTTTGAGGAAAAAGCTCAAGGGTATAAATGAAAGACATCAGAACCACAGTGTGACAACACAGAAGCGTGTTCCACGGTGTTATGTTGAAGACACGGAGGCAGAAAAATCAAAAGAACTCACCATGCCCGAGTATTTCCCTCCAGCCAGTGCAGCAGAACTGGAATACAATATAATGAAATTTCACAGCTTCAGTACTAACATGGCACTTAACATTATAAATGATGTACAGTCTTCTGTTGATTACCCTTTCCGAGTTGGGGAGTTGGAGTATGCAGTAATTGATCTCAATCCAAAGCCTATGGAACCAATTATTTTAATTGGGCGAAGCGGGACGGGGAAGACAACTTGCTGCTTGTATAGGCTTTGGAAGAAATTCTATTCATACTGGGAAAAATCCACCTTAGCAGACAGCCCTCTGCTGGAGAGGCAGACATGGCAGCAAAGACAGTGCAGTGAGGTTGAAAAAGCTAGTTCAGGGAAGGAAGAGAGTGAACTAAAACAGGAGAGTGATGACTCGAGTGAGGAGCAGGTGAGTGATGAGCAAGACCAGGACAGCGAGGATGAAAAGGTTCCTGCGGGCACAGCTGGTGCAGAAGTGAATTCATGTGGTGACCAAGAAGAAGACCAAGTGTGTAGTGCGGAAGCATCAAACAGCCTGGAGCACCTGCACCAGATCTTCGTAACAAAAAATCCTGTCTTGTGCCGAGAAGTTCAGAAGAATTTCATTGAACTTAGCAAGTCTTCCAAGGTGACCAGTCACTTCAAGCCTCTAGACCCAAATATTCACAAGCTACAAGACATTAAAGATGAAAATTTTCCACTGTTTGTCACCTCCAAGCAGTTGTTGCTGTTACTAGATGCATCCATGCCTGACCCATTTTTTCCAAGAAATGAAGATGGAAGTCTTAAAAGAGTCATTGTTGGTTGGAGTCCTCAGGAAGACTTGGTTGTACCAAATTGGCAGGATGAGGATGAAGAAGGTGATACTGAAGCAGAACATGGTGATGATGGAAGAGCTGCAGATGCGTACTCTAGGGAAAGTGATCCTTCGACTTTCGTGACTTACAATGTATTTGCAAATGAAATATGGCCAAAAATGATAAAAGGTAAAAGCTTGTACAATCCAGCACTGGTTTGGAAAGAAATAAAATCGTTTCTGAAAGGCTCTTTTGAGGCACTGAGTTGCTTTGGGGGAAGTCTTACTGAGGAGCAGTACAAAAAGCTAGGCCGGAAGAGATCACCAAACTTCACGGAAGACAGGAGTGAGATCTATCATCTCTTTTGTCTTTATCAGCAGATACGATCACAGAGAGGTTACTTTGATGAGGAAGATTTGCTGTATAATATATCTCAAAGACTTTCAAAGCTCAGGGAGCTGCCATGGTCCATCCACGAGTTTTATGGCGATGAGATACAGGATTTCACGCAAGCTGAGCTAGCCCTGTTAATGAAATGCATCAATGACCCTAATGCCATGTTTCTAACTGGTGACACTGCCCAGAGCATAATGAAAGGAGTTGCTTTTCGTTTTAGTGACCTGAGGTCGCTGTTTCATTACGCAAGCAAGAGCTCTGTGCACAAGAAGCAGCGTGTTAGGAAACCAAAAAGGATATATCAGTTGTACCAGAACTACAGGTCCCATTCAGGTAGGGTAACAAATTTATTTATGATCCGAGCCTGTGCTCCTTAGATGTCACTGATGTTTGAAGTTTTCTACTGGCCAATTCAAAGCCAGTCTCTGTGTGGCCTGGTTTTCAAAAAGATCAGATGGACAGCTTTTTCTGATATGTCAATTCTGTTTTTTGACATATCAACTGGAAAACCAAGAATGAGTATTTTTAAAATTGTCACTTGTTTAACACTCATGCTTATTGCATGCTTTGCCTGTATTTGTTTGAGGGAAAATTTAACAAATTATCATATCTGTTTCTGTTGTCCCATCCCCAAAGCACTAGACTTTGCAGCGTTGGTATGCTGCTTCTGCTTTTCTTACTTGTTTCTCATTTGTCACCTTCATTTTGTAAGAAGGCTGCCAAGCATTTGTAGCATGTTTTCTGATCTTTAGAGGCCCAAGAATGAGGCAGAAAATGGCAGAAACATAAAGTGGACCTTACAGCTTCAGTCCTCTCTGCCATTATATTTCTCGATTCCAGATTTCTAAAAAAATCTTTTTAAAGTGTGTTTGCAAGGACTTCAGGCTGAAGTTTAAAACCTGTATTCTGCTTTTTGCAGGTATTCTCCGTTTAGCATCTGGAGTGGTTGATTTGCTCCAGCATTATTTTCCGGAATCTTTTGATCGCCTTCCTCAGGACCGTGGTCTCTTTGATGGGCCAAAACCTACGGTCTTGGAGTCCTGCAGTGTTAGTGACCTAGCAATTCTSCTGAGGGGCAACAAAAGGAAAACACAACCTATTGAATTTGGAGCACATCAGGTTTGCTTTTCTTAGGCTTTTTGCAGATTCTGCCAGTTCTGTTGCTAAATAATAATTTTGTATGAACTGCCCACAACTTTCTTTTTTAAGCCCTTGTCTCACTGCTAAATTATGCTTTTTAAACTTAGAAACCTTTATTGTGTTGGGTTTTGTTTCTTCTTAATATGTGTGGTTCTTTCTGTTCTTTTTTTTTGCATCAGGTATTGTCTGACCTGTTCGTTTCTAACTCCAAATTTTCTTACACCAGATGTAAAACTGTCTGCACGTACCACACATTTGTCAGTCTTCTAGTGGCAGCTTTGTGACCTTTTTTGTGGGGTGTGCCAAAATGTCTGTGTTAAATGTTGTCTGGTTTTGAGAAGGCTCTTGCATTATTGTGATGTTTGTCTGCTTTCTCTATGCAACTGTTAACCTTTTTTTCTTTCTAATATGGTTTTTTTTTTAAATGTATTTTGCGGTAGGTGGTATTAGTGGCAAATGAAACTGCAAAGGAGAAGATACCTGAGGAACTTAGTTTGGCACTTGTACTGACAATTTATGAAGCAAAAGGCTTGGAATTTGACGATGTCCTCCTTTACAACTTTTTCACAGATTCAGAGGTATTTCATTCTTATCCATTTTCTGCATTTTTCTAAAGTCAATTTTACTTGTGGTCTAATTGGCACTGCAGCTGGGCAAGGATTCCCTGTTTTCTCTGAGGATGAGTTGTTTCATCACAGTAGAAAACAGAGGTTGTAGGTTTATGAACTGAGAACGTGTTCCCTTAGTGCTGCATTTTCCTTCAGGTTTACTGTTGCAATTTAAGGGAGAGCCTTGGGGTACACATGACATTGCACACGCACACGCACACACATACACACACACACTTCTGCTACACACCAAGACTACTCCTCTGCCCCCGGCCAGGCAAGTATTCCTTACTGAACGTGTCTGCATGTGCCCATGACCAGGTTGCTCTACAATTAAACATTCAGTGTGAACAACCCTGTTGCAGATGTCCTCTGCCTCTARCCCTCAAAACAGTGTCTCAGATGTGGTTTTCAGCAGATGAAAACCACAAGAAGACTGAGGGCAGCTTACTGGCGGCTCTTCGCAGAGGTTAGTGAATGTTATGTGATGAGGGCAGAAGGAAGGAGCTTGAGGTAAATACTAGCTGTCGTGGCAGATTTCTCAAAGTTGATTTGGTTTTGGTGATGGAAGTTGTAATCAGAAAAACAGCAAGTCATTTATCAGAATTTAGCAGAATCAGTTAAAYGGCGTTGAGTTGTGTAGAGCATTTTAGCTTAGACTAATGTATGTCAGGCCTGGAGAACTGTTTTCATACAATTCTTCCATGTTCCTGTGAGTCACGAGTAATTGAGTTGATTTGAGCAGCTAAACAAGCAGGCAAGAAAGCAGCTCACCCTGAGGTTTTCTAATTTAGAAAAGCTGAATCTGTGAACTGTTGTAAACACAGTTGTGTGCACTTTGTAAAGTGTTGGGTTTTCTTTCTATTTATCTTGAAAATGAGATTTAAGAAGAGTCTTGTTCAGGAAGCAGATTTGAATGAAGAATCTAGAAGGCAAAAAAGCCAAACCCCCAAAACACAGTCAAGCTCTTGACCAAACTGATACCTTTAGCTGATTGTCATGTTAYGATCTACGACAGGCTTAGGAGTGTTTTGATTGATGATTTTTTTTAAATCTTAACTTCAAAATGCATTTCGCAGGGAAGGTTTTCTGCTTTTTTTTTCCCATAGGAAGACAGTTAGCTTATTTTGGGTTGCTCCAAGCTCAGAAGTATATAGATTATAAAAATGTTGTTTCAGCCTTATTATTTTTCTTTTTGTGCTGGAAACTTGGCAATATTTAATCAGATTTCAATTAAATACGAAAAAGGGGAAAAATAAACATAACTTAGAATATACTCACRATTTTAAGGTTGTTAGTTTTGTAGGGGATCAGGAACCCGCAGAATGGTATGATCAGGAGCTGGCATTTGCTGCATGGCATGAGTGCACAACACTGATCTGCTGCCACCCTTAACTTATAGTTAACTGTGTCTGTGCATATTTATAGACACTTCTCACATGTCCCTCTRTTGGAATCCAATATTTTCTGACCACGCTTTTTTAGACTTTCCCCATGAGCGGGTTTTTTGGCTCACCTCTGAGTGTTCTTTCAAGAGGAGGTGTTGGCAGGTGCCATTCCACCCCCTGGCTGAGACCAGCACTAGCAGTTCCTGGTGTTGCACAGTAAGCTTAATACATTCATCACATGAATGACCAGCTATCTTTTCTGGGAACCCTGAGGCTGAGAATATATGTCTGCACGGAATATGGGTGGGTCCAATTCACCCAGCTTGTCAGTCTTGTAGAGTCAAGGAGACTTACTGGGCTGCCCATCCTAACCTGCAAGCCAAGATCTCTCCAACATGTCTCAGGTAGSAGGCTTTAGCACGACAAATTGCAACTTGTGAGTGTTACCCCACTACTGTTTACGTTTCACTCTGCCCTAAGCTGGCAGGGAGCTGCCTSGCCCAGCATTCAGCACACCTCCCCTCACTGAGTTTGCCTGTTGTAGTGTTGGGGTTTGTAGGAGAATCCTCATCCCTAGGACTAAAACTTGAGCCTTGTCCATGTTGAGGGTAACCTGATTTCTTTCATAGATGGGCCATTGTAAGGGTGTTCAGCTGAAAATGTATAGTCCACCCAAGGAGGTTTTCATGTTTAATATCGAATGTTACTTGTTTGGTATATTGAACATTGCATATGATTTGGATCTAGAATGGTGATACAGCAGTATCCTGAAATCCCAAGGCAAGCATAGTGTAACAATGGCAATATACATTGGAATCACAATACACACGTGATTCCCATTAGTGGTCTCTGTACATATATATATATCTATGTATCTGTATCCCATTACCTTAGCCATTATTATCCTGGCCGTCCCCAGTCCCTTGGAAGTAATATGCAGCTTGAAGCCAGCTCAGGCTGGTTGCATTCTTCCAGGTTTGTTTTGTTTGTTCCTCGGTTTTTATGCAGTCTCTTGGGCTGAGGCACATCATCCCTTTTGTCTGGGCAGCTCAGGAAGGTGTTACTCTCTGCTCGCTATTTTAGGGAACGTTGTTTATATGCCTTGATGACCACCTGGTACAGACAAGTGTCTCAAGCAAAGGTTGTGTTGAGATGAAGTTTCTTGATGAAAATTGGTGATTATTCTTGACATTCTTCCCTGAGATAATTTTTTTCCTCGCTCTTCTCCTCTGAACCGTTTTCTCTTGTAGGGATGAATAGGTCACAACATACAACCTTATCTTTTGCATATGTAGGCACTAGCATTTACTACGTACAGGTAAACYTCATTTTCTTGATATTTCAGGCTAGTAAAGAATGGAAGATAATTTCTTCCTATGTTCCTGATTCGGATGTGCAAGTGGGAAGCAACTTGCTAATCGAAGTGCCATTAGAGGATGCCAGTGGTATGCAGAAAAGAACTCCATTTAATGTAGAAATGTACAAGGTGAGTTTTTCATAACACTGGGAATAGGAAGGACAAATTAAATTCTTAAATCTTAGAAGTTGGGAAATTTCTTAAATACTTTCATCATGTAGTTCCATGTTTATCAAGGTTGCTTTATCTTTTTGATAGTTGTTCACATTTGTGTAATATAATACAATGTAATGTAATATAATACTGATTTTAAAATATGAGATTTTTTGCAAATGGAATTTGGTATGAGAACAAAACATGTCATAGACTTTTTGGTATATTTGCAGAACAATTGTGGTTAAAGCAAATAGCAAATCAGCTTGTCAATATTTATTATTCCTGTAGTCTAGTTTCTGATTGGTGTCACTACCTTGCAATTGAGGAAATTTCTTGGAATCTGGTGAGTCAGATATTTTCAGGATTGTATGGTAAATTAATAGTTATATTTGCAAGTGATTAGAAGGAAAATAGCCTGTCATACCTGCAGCTGCTAGATTTGTAGTAGTATTTTCTTGTAAGTTAGGTGGACAATGGCTTATGTAATTGAAAAATCCCACATTTAATATTTAGACTTGCTTACTTAAAAACACTTTCTTACTTATTCATTCTGTATAAATTATCTGTTTTCTTATAACTACAAAGTATGTTTCTTTCTAACAATTTAGCTCATCTGGCATTTCATTTGTTTAATTTATATTTTTTTGTTCTGCTTCAGATGCTGAATGGAGAACTCAAGCAATTGTATACTGCAATTACCAGAGCCAGAGTCAATCTTTGGATCTTTGATGAAGACCGTGATAAACGGGCTCCAGCTTTTAAGTATTTCATCAAAAGAAAATTTGTTAAGGTTGTCAAAACAGATGAAAAGAAAGGTAAAGTTATCCTAAAACTATCTTAAAAGACTGTCAAACAGGACAGCCTACTCATGCTTTCTTGATTTTAGGTTGTGTAATAAAGAAGGTTAAATTCCTTGGTCTTTCTAACAGTATGCATTGATGACTGCCCTTGCAAATTTCCAGTTATTTCAGTGGGTCGTATTTCTTTTGTCTCTAAAGATCAGTTGTATATGTTAAAGTATAACTTTATTGCTAATTCACTAGTATAAGTTTTCTTGCTGTCACAGGAGAAGAGTCAGTGATCCCTCAGACAGCTCTGATCTTATAGTTAGTTTATTGAATTCTAACCAGTAAATTCAGATATGTAAAATATTCATTAMGTACAGATGGATTGGTGGTCAATACTTTTATTTTTTACTACACTTAAACTTAGTATGGGATACAACAATTATCACATAAGCTTGCTATACCTATCTTAAATGTTACACACATGCAAAAATGTCATTTCCCAGCCCATGGATGTCAGGTGTCAGGTAAGGGATCTCTCATTCTCAAGGGGTGGCCTTGAGAGGTGTTCCTACTCAAAGGGAGATCAGGTCACTGCCACTCAGCCAGTTGCTGTGGAGAGAGAGCTCAATGAACCCTGATGGCTGCAGATATTTATAGCTTAAAGTGGTCATTTTGCAGTCAGATTTTCTGCTGTGTTAATGCGGTTTCAGCCACTTTACCAGCCCAGTCTCCAGCCAAACTCTGGGGTTTTTTGTGTTCTCATGGGTAGCCTCACACAACAGTATTAACACACTTACTATTACTGGTGTAAGCACAAATCATAGAGCTTGGAACATTATGAGATAATGCTTAGTTTTGGTACATGATGAGTGGTTTGTGTGGTTTATCCATTCTAACATAAAATGGTCACCCCTGCCCTTGTAGACTTAGATGACAGCATGTTTGCTAAAACTTCAACTCCAGAAGAATGGATTGCACAGGGAGACTACTATGCCAAACACCAGTTCTGGGAGGTAGGAACATATGTTTATCTGAAATAAGGATTCTTGTTTATTCTAAAACCTTTTTTTTATCTTGTATCTTTAAAATCATCTGTAACCTTCAGTTGCTCTGTAGCAGTCTGTCTTAGTTTGTGGTTCGTAGTTGTGTAGGTGTCTACAGACTACTTGTAAATGACTTACAAGAAGTAAGCAGGAAGAGCAAGCCAATTGTTTGTAATCTTAAATTCGCTACTCAGAAATTTGAAGTCCCATGAGGGAAAAACGTTTTAATGCACACAAATGAAAGAYGGCTGGAAAAACAATTACTAGCAACAATCATCATTGACTGAAATCTGTGAATCTAAACCATGTTCTCGACAACATCATTACACATGCTGTAGGAAAATGATAGCATTTCTTGGAAGTGTATTAATTTGGATAGTAAAATGATGGTTTCATTCCCTTCCTGTTGAAAGAACATGGACATTTTACAGTCTTTTGTTTCCTAAATTCATAATTAATACAAACCAGATATGGGATGACAGTTAATGGGATGGAAGCAAAATTCAGCCAGGACAACACCACCAATGAAATATTTTACAAGGAGATAAAGGATATTTCTAGATCAACTGGTCTTGTCCTTATGGGTGATTTTAACTTCCCAGACATGTACTGCGAAAATCATACAGTGGACACAAACAGGTCCAGGAAATTTCTGGAGCGTGTTGAAGGTGACTTCTGGGTGCAGGTACTAAGGGAGCTGACTAAAGGAAAAGTGACCTGCTACATTTGTTGTTTGTAAACAGAGAGGAACTTGTGAGTAAAGTGGTCATTTGTGTCTGTCTGGGTCACAGGGGCCACAAAGTAACTGGGTTTCAAATTGTTGGCTGTAGAAGAAAATGGCTTGCAAACCTTTGACCTTGGGTATGGGCAGAGCAGACTTGGGGCTTTGGAAGGAGCTAAATAGTAAGGTCTCCTGGGAATTCATGAATGCTAGGCACATTTCAAGTCATCTCTGAAGAGTGCAGAAGCAGGMAATTCCAAAGTATCAGAAGTCAAGCAAGTAGGGCAGGGTCTGACTTGCCTGAACAGGAATCTTCTTCTTGAACTTAGGGGAAGGGAAAGTGTGTGGACATTGAAACCAAGGCGGGTGACACATGAGGACAACAGAGATGCTCTTTGTTACTGTAGGCAGAAAATYTGAGTGGCCAAAACTCGAGTAGGGTTCAAGCTGTCCAGCACTGTGAAGGACAACAAAAAGGTCATTTTAAAATATGTTAACAGCAAAAGGAGGATTGAATACAACACTGGTCCTTTACTTGATGAGGTCATTCACCTCACAAATAGAGACATAGGCAAAGCAGAGACGTTTAATGCCTTCTTCACCTCTGTCTTTAACACCAATGATGTGCTGGAAGACTGTGACTTGGGAGATGATAAACTCCCAGCTGACTCTGCACTAGTTTGAGATTTGCTGCTGCAGCTGGATTCACATAAATCTATAGGGCTTGATGGGATTCATTCCAGGTACTGAATGAGCTGGCCCATTTTATTGTGGGGCCCCTTTCCCTTATTTTTCAAAGGTCTGGGTAGTCTGGAGAGGTCCCAGTCAGCTGGAAGCTGGCAAATGTCCCAGTTTTCAAGAAGAGTAAGAAGGAAGACCCTGGTAATTACAGGCCTTTCAGTCTCACTGTGGTGCCTTTTAAAATTATGGAGAAGGTTATTGTGGGACTTACTGAAAATAACACTTGAGAGACAATGCAGTCATTAGTCAYAGCCAGCATGGGTTCACTATGAGAAAGTCGTACTTAACCAACTTAATTTCCTTTTATGACAAGGTCACTCATCTAGTTGACCRAGAGAAGCCAGCAGATGTGGTATAATTTGGTTTTAGCAAAGATTTTGATACTGTCTCTCATCATTCTGGATGAAATGTTCAGCACACAGCTAGACAAGTCCATAATACATGAGGTGAGAAATTGGCTGACAAGTCGGGCTCAAAGCATTATAGTAAATGGGGTTCTATCAAGCTGGTGGCCAGTCACTAATTGGGTTCCCCAGTGCTCAATTTAAGGGCCAGTGCTCTTTAATGTTTTTATAAATTATTTGGACACAGGAATTCAATGTACATTAAATATGTTTGCCAACAATACTAAATTARGAGGACACCAAATTGGGTGGAGGTTTTGATTCTCTCGAGGGTAAAGAGGCCCTGCAGAGAGACCTTGACAAACTGGTGGGCAATCACCAATCATATGAAGTTTAACAAAGGCAAGTGCCAGATTCTGTACCTGGGACAGGGCAACCCTGTTTGTGTGCATAGACTGGGGATTGAGAGACTGGAGAGCAGTGCTGTGGAAAGGGACCTGGGGGCCCTGGTCAATGGCAAGTTGAACATGAGTCAGCAGTGCCCTGGCAGCCAGGAGGGCTAACTGTGTCCGGGGGGGCATCAKKCCCAGCATCGCCAGCTGGGCAAGGGAGGGAATTGTCCTGCTCTGCTCTGCACTGGGGCAGCCTCACCTCGAGTGCTGGGGGCAGTTTTGGGTGCCACAATATAAAAAAGATACTAAGCTATTACAGGGTGTCCAAAGGAGGGCCACAAGAATAGTGAAGGTCCTTGAGAGGAAGCCGTATGAGGAGCAGCTGAGGTCACTTGGTCTGYTCAGCCTGGARGAGACTGAGGGGAGACCTCATTGCAGTCTGCAACTTCCTTGTGAGGGGAAGAGGAGGGGCAGGCACTGATCTCTTCACTCTTGTGACCGGTAACAGGACCTGAGGTAATGGCCTGAAGCCGAGTCAGGGGAGGTTTAGGTTTGATGTYAGAAAGAGGTTTTTCGCCCAGAGGGTGGTTGGGCCCTGGAACAGACTCCCCGGGGAAGTGGTCACAGCACCGAGCCTGTCTGAGTTAAGAAGCATTTGGACAATGCTCTCAGGCACATGGTGTGATTCTTGGGGTGGATCAGGAGTATGACTCGATCCTTGTGGGTCCCTTCCGACTCAGTTTTTTCTATGATTCAAGGAGGAACTGTGGATTCCTTGAGGGTACAGAGGCCTTACAGAGAGGTCTGGAGACTAGAAGGCTGGATAATCACCAACCATATGAAATTTAACAAGAGCAGGTGCTGGATTCTGCGCCTAGGATGGAGTAACTCTGGTTATACATTCAAATTAGGGAACGAGAKGCTGGAGACCAGCCCCATGGAAAGAGCTCTGGGAGTTTGGGTTAATGACAAGTTGAATATGAGCAGGGTCCCCTGACAGTCAAAAAGGCAAACCTGGGTGCATCAAATACAGCATTATGAACCAGTCAGGGGAGGTCATTGTCTCACCTTGCTCAGTGCTGATGCAGACTCACCTCAAGTACTGTGTGCAGTTTTGGGTACCACAGTGTGAGAAGGGCATCAGACTACTAGAGTGTGTCCGGAGGAGGGTAACCAAGATGGTGTAAAGTCATAAAATCATACAATGGTTTGTTTTCAAAGAGACCTTAAGGATCATCTAGTTCSAAGCYGCCTGCCGTTGCCATGGGCAGCTCTAGAGGATGTAGCTTAAGAGGAGCAGCTGAAGTCACTTGGCTTGTTCAGCTTGGAGAAGAGATGGCTGAGGGGTAACCTCATCACTGTCTACAGCTTCCCCAGGGGAAGCAGCAGAGGAGGAGATCCTGATCTTCTTTTTCTGGTGACCAGTGATAGGACACAAGGAAATGGAATGAAGTTACATCAGAGGAAGTTTAGATTGGACATACAAAAGGGTTCTTCACTGAGAAAATGGTCTCCAACAGGCACCCCAGGAAAGTGGTCATGGCCCTAAGCCGTGAGTTCAGAGTTCAAGAGGCATCTGGATGACACTCTTGGTTGTGGGTTTGTTTTAGGTAGTCCTCCGAGGAGCAGTAAGTTGGCCTCTATGATCCTTATAAGTCTCTTTCAATTYGAGATATTCTGTGATTCTATAAAATAAAATTTTGGGTACTTTTTTTGATCATGGCAGAGGGAAAGCTCCTGCGTTTTGCTGGTAGCAACATAAAATTTTTTGAAGGGAAAATAGGTATTTGTAACAAGGCAAAAACCCAAAATAATCAGCTGCCACTATACAGACAGTCTTTATCTCCCCTTGAAAATAAAAGGCAATACCCTAAATGGACAGAAAAGAGTTTAGATAAAAAACCCAGACAGCTAAAAAAAATTAATCTTGAAATCTGAAATATATTAGCTATATTATCTGCAAATCTGTTTTCTTTATAACCCTGATCTTTGCTAATCAATGCTACCTTAAGAAGACATTATCTCTGGTGACTTTGGCAGTTCTAAGAGTGGCTTRCAATGTGCAATTTCCAAACAGAAGCAGCACTAACTTAATGGATAGAATAAAGAAATCATGGTGTTGCAGAATAAACAGGGTGATAATGAAGCAAACCTTGCTAGGAGGATGGTAACTCCTGGTGTTTCTGTTCAGTTTTCAGAGAAAGAAAGAGCCTGGTATGATAAAAGCATTGAGTGAATGTTCCTTGCTTTTTGATTTCACTTCGCACACATTGGTTTTCCTCACTTTTATTAATATGTGGTAGATGCCTGGTGACTTACCAGTTAATGGTTTAGGCTATCATTCAAATTGCATGTGCTATTTGTTCTATCAGCCTACCAGGAATTCTGCTTTCACTGCTTCCATGTAAAATATTGTAATYAATATTCTGATTTTGCTAGTCACATGTGGACTGACTTTAAAGCTTTTCTTTTTGTCATAAAAATATACCGCAATGTTTTACCTTTTCCTTCTTCCAGGCACCCTGCCAGTCTTTCTGCTTTCCATTACAGTGACTGTAAAATTAAGTATTGCTTTTATGTGACGAGCCATGGGCTGGATGCACATCTGTGAATGCTGTGTGTGATTTCACCCCAGGTGGCCGCCAAATGTTACCAAAAGGGAGGAGCAGCTGAGAAGTCAAAACTGGCCCTGACACATGATGCTGTTCTCAAAGTGCATGCCAAGAAAAGCAGCCCCAGGTGAGTGTCACTGCAGCTGAACCAGTGTCACTCTGCCATGCCAGACCCCATGGGGGTGTGGAGGGCGAGATTCACACCACAGCTATGGGACCGGACTGGGGACATCAGAGAGCAGTGCGGGCAGGGGTGTCTTTATGTGTTTGTGGGTGGCAGAAGAGATCTAAGAAATTGGAAAGCCTAGCACAGTAGGATCTGGGGCACTGGTCCTTTTGGGGAGTGGTGGAAGAGCTGTCCCAATGAAATGTGGCTCTTGACAGGGCTTATTGGTCGTGTGAGAGAAAAGTAACAGGATTTGCATTACATCAAGAGGCTTTATAGTCTTAGATATAGATAGAAGAGCATATGCCCTCAGCAGTGCTCAACTTCAGTTAATTCCACTGCGTATTCACTCAACAAAGAAGGAGTGGTGGTGTACTTTGGGGAAGAAAAGCTGCTAGCAAGAAGTGAGCTTTGGGGTAAAATTAGCATTACAGTCAATTTTAACTAAACAAGGAGAACTAGATCTGAACCAAAGGACAGTTTTAAAGGAACAGATTTTGAGATGAATCATTTAGTTCATGATTTCAGCTGAGTAAAATAGCTCAAGGGTTTGACAGGGGAGAGAGTTTGCAGTTTCCTGAAGAGGCTGGGAAACTCTTTGGGACTCATATCAAATAAGACAAGAAAAAACTTAATGGAGAGAGACCTAGACCTAAGTGAATTCATTCTGTTTCATGCTGGGCAGACCAGAAACTAGCAATGATGGGAAAGGAATGACTAGATCAGAGGAAGCTAGCACACAATGGAGAAGAGGGAAGATCTGGAGAAATGTTATTACTGGAGTTAATCTTTTATCTTTTTTAATTACCTGCCTTATATTAGTGGCCCTGGTTAGAAATATAAGGATGCTCATAAAATTTCACAATCATAGAGAAATTGTTGATCAGACTGATAAAACTTTTTTTCGGTTCACTGTATGCTCAGTGCTTATCAACTGCATAAAATTTGAGAAGAAATTTGGTATATTAGGATGTGTTAAGTTGACAGAACATATGTAATAATGGAGCTGTCAAAGTGGCTTTTTTTTTTTAATAGAGGTGTAAAATGCCGATGTAAAAAGCTTCAATAAGATTCCTCTGTGTTCTATAATATGAAATGCTCTGCACAGTTCTGATTCTCCAGGCTTTAGAATCATGAATTCAATCTAGATCATGCTGCAGTGATACCAGAAAGGCTGKGATTGTTTAGTTATACAAAACAAAGGCTGAGAACACATCTGATTGTTGTCTTTAATGACATTTGGGCTAAACAGCAGAAAGGAAGGAAATTAAGCTAGAAAAGAGAAGCAATACAAAACCACAGTATTATACATTAGTTGAAAAAACCACAAAAGAATGTTTTGACTGCCAGAGCAATCATATTTTGGAGCAGACTTCTGGATAGAGCAGTGTCAGTCCAAAATACAATCAATTGTAAGATAATGATAATTCATCAGGTTATGTATGAAGAATAGCACGTGATGTCTGTGTTGGTTGGATTCGGTGACAGATCACATGATCCTAAACTTCATTTGGACATTAGTGGTAATTTTCTCTTGCTTTCTACAGGGAAAAACAGATGGAATACCTGACATTGGCTAAAACTTACTTGGAATGCGGAGAACCAAAACTATCACTAAAATGTCTGTTTCAATCAAAGGAGTTCCGGCTTTGTGCAGAACTGTGTAAAAAGTTAGGAAAGGTATTAAATCCTTACCTTACCACTTTCCTTTTCCTACAGCTTTTTTTCCTTTCATATTATTCAGATAGTAGTAGTATTTTTCAGTGGCATGGTTGTAGCTGAACTAAATGAGCTCTTTAAGCTGGGCTGTTCAAAAGGAAGCATTTGTCAGAGAATAGGCACAAGAGGAATGAAGTGGAGAATGATGCAATTAYGCAGACCAGGTTTATTTCTTTGACTTTCCTTAAATGTCGTCGTTGGTCATTTGCAGTCAAAAGTTACTTAATGACTGATGTCATGAAACTTAAGCTGTTGCTTCATTCGATGCTCTGTTGGTACTGAAACTTCACTGATTACAGCCATCTAAATAGAACCTTGAAACTTGGAAGAGTTGAAGTAGTGTGCTACCAATATATAATACTTTTTATTTGCAGTGTATTTCCACTGAAAAAATGTAAAGTAATTGTTCCCAAATATTTGAAGTTTAAAATACAAGCTTAGGGTTCTCATGCTGCATCCATAACTGTTTTAATTTAATACTATTCATTCTGAGAAATTTGTAAGTCAACAGAAGCATTTCTAACAACAGGTAGATCTGGGTGGATAAAATTGGTTTGAAAATCCTGTATAATACCTTTAATTTTACATTCTAGCTTTTCAGACACAAATATTTTGAAGGTTTTTTTTAAACAATCTCTTTGGTTTTAATGATGGTTACTTTAATATATATTTGATTACATTCAGATACTTAAATGACATTTTATTAATGTGTACTTCTTTATGAGACAGCTACATGGTGGAATTACAAGGTTTATTCTATTCATGTAGTTTTGACTGTTTAGAGCACTTCAGTGTCATTACTGGCTTCTGCATTGCAGATGAAAGATGCTGCAGTTTACTATCAGAAAAGCCAGTGCTACAAAGAAGCATCTGAATGTTATGAACTAATTGACGAGTTTGATCTGGCCATTAAAATGTACTGTCAGGAAGAACTCTATGAAGAAGCAGCAAAGGCAGTTGAAAGGTACGTCTTCCAAGACGGTATTGGAATAGAATTCTCTTTTCCATTTCCAAATTCAACATAATGCAGCTGGTTCACTGAAAAATTTTCACAAGCGTTTTGTCTGCTGACTTCGTTTTACATAAATCCTTTGTGATGTAACTTTAGTAATTGTAGCTGCTTTTTTGAACAGTTAAAGCTTGAACAAATAAAAGCTTTAATATGTAGAGATCGTTCAATCAAAAAGTTCAAGCATTAAAGTCACCTTACCAACTAGTGACTTTTTAAATCAGCCCCAAAACATTCGTGCAGATTTATCAGCATAGGTACAAAAAATCTGCACTCCTGCATTTATCATGAGAAAGATGATAATGAAAAGCTAATGATAATTTACTCAACCAACAGGAAAAAATTACTCATTCTCAGCATGCAAGAGAGAATACTTTCACAAAAATGGCTTAGGGCATACCTTAATAATTTTACATCAGCCATTAATAATTAATTAGTGAATATTTTAAAGTGCATGTTATGAAAGATGCAATCAGGCATTTTGCTCAGACACTCAATAAGCAACAATGTAGTTGCAGATACATACAACAGACTTGAAGAAATCTCTCTAAACTGACCAGTTTATGTAAATTTTACGGCATATTGTCTATATTGACCCATGGAGAATTTATCGAAATTCATATTTATTTATAAATCGAAGATTAACACTGGTAAAATATGGTTAAAATAATTTGTACATTGGTTTGACAGTGTGGAGAATGCTTCATTAATGCTGTAAACCTTGTGATCTTGTTTGCACCGGAAGTTGAAATAATCTTGCTTCTGACAGCCTTATGTTGTAATTCATTTACTTCTGTAGATATTTTAAGATGATGTGATTCTCTTTCRCGTGACAGGCATATCACATGAAATAGTTGGCCTTTTGAAGGAAGGGCTTCTAGGGGCAACTATTTGTTTAATTTTTTTTTTTTAAATGCTGTGCTTTTTTTGTCTAGATTTGTCATCTGTGGTAGTAAATTGATGTATCTCTTATTTCAGATATGAAGATATGTTGAATGCAAAAGGACAAATGGTTTCCAAACTCTCCTGTACAGCAAATCAGTTGTATTTGGAAGCAGCTGCAAAGTACCTGAGTATGAACAGGACTGAGGAAATGATGCAAGTCCTCTCAAAACTTGATGTAGAGGATCAGCTTGAGTTCCTGAAGTCTCGTGGATGCTTGCACCAAACAGCAGACTTGTTGAAAAGGAAAGATCGACAGGAGGAAGCTGCAAAGTTAATGAAACAGCACGGGTTTGCTCTGGAAGCAGCCAACCTCACAGCCATAAAAGAGTTTCGCGCGTCGTGTTTGCTTGCTGAAGCACGTGCCAGGATGACTCGCAGTTCAGAGTCATACCTGGTGAACGTGGAGGTCATCCTGAGAGAAGCCCTCGAACTTTGTGAACAAACTGGGCAGAAGTCTGGTGTTGCTGAGGCTGTGTTCTTGCAGGGAGCTCTGAAAGGAGACTTCACGATGCTGAGCAATGCGTGCTGTCAGTTCCTATCTCTGAATCATTCTGCTGGTGCAGTTGAAGCTCTCTTTGCATTATGTCGCTGCAGCAGTCCCAGCCAGAACATCCTCTTCATGGCAACCCGTGGCTTAGTGGCTCTTCTGAGTCTTGTTAGGGGTCTGAAGAAAGCAGCCACCAACGCGGAGAAAGATATGGTGAAGTCATGCTTTGCCTATTTTGGGATTGTCCCAACAGGTGACTGTTGCCAGGTGTCTCAAAATGAAGCTGAACCCATTCTCAAGTTTTTGTTAGACAAGCCAAGTCTAAAAGAGAGGAAGACAAAAGGTGATTTCTCAGTAAGCACAGAGAATGTAAAATCAGCTTTGAAGCAGCACTTGTTAAACAGGTTGTGCTCTATCACCCGTGAGTTACTGGACAAGGAGTACCCTGATATTTGTATGAAGTTCGTTGCTGGCTTGAACTGTGAAGATAAAACCTGTGAGCGTTACCATAGGCCCTTGTTGCGCCATGAAGCAAAGACAATATTTCAGTGTAAAATGCATCTGGTGGCAATAAATGGACTGTTGTTGGAAGCCACGTGCACTTTCCCTAAAGAGCTACTGAATCAGTGCAAAAGCTTTGAGGACATTTTGACTTATGACAAATATGCATCATGTAAAGCCCTCCTAGAAATGTTTTTTCCTAATCATTTTCATTTCAGAATACTGTCTGAGAACCCAAAGGCATGCAAAGAAATACTGCAATTCAGTAGTATTATTTCCAAACCCTGTAGAGTGATGTTGAAGAAGTACATCACATCTAAGTTTAACGATGAAGGCACTGCAGCCAGAAGAGAATCAACTAACTTGTGGCTAAGTGCCATGAAAGTTTTTATCTTATCTTCAGGATATCCTGAAGAATTTGAGAAACTTCTTTTTAAAGAAGAGGATGATTATAACAAAGAGCTAAAGTTTGCTTTGGCAAAGGCAAAAAGTTCCCCGAAGAATAAAGGCCAAGGAGAAAAGACCAAAGGAATAGAGGGCAGACATGGTATGTTGCTACCTGACAAAAATGATGAAAATGCAGGAAGAACACACTTGTGTTTCATTCGACTTCTTGAAAATTCACTCGAGCAGTTCTATGTTCATAAGAACCCGGAAAACTGTAAAAGATTTTTTTTCCGTTTTATGAATGTCCTGATTAAGAAATGCACAAGATACCTCATTCCAAGCATAGGAAATACAGTCATGTTGTTGGAATTCCAGTATATTCTCTGTTGTGCTGTCCTGATGCGTCTCTCCAAGAACATTACTCTCTGCCTTCCAAAGAGTTACATTGCTCTCCTTCATTACTGGGAGTTTTTGTTCAGACACAAGGACCATTACAAAGAACTTAAAGACACATTTTCTATTATACAGGAATATAGACCGAAGGACACGTATCTAGCTGTACAGTATTTCAGATCTCATCTCTGTTATCTAGCAGACGTCTTGTGTGGTGTTCACGGACAGTTCAATGTCCTTCTGGATGCGTTCAGGGATCCCGACTGCATAACTTCGGGGGAAGCTGAGCGGACTGTAGTGCTGTGCTTAGTGATGTTACTGAATGCTGACCAGGTGCAGAGCTCTAAATGTAGATCCCTATTACACCACCTCTTTCCTGACATCACGATGATGCTGAAATCAATGAGAAAAGACACTCCCTCTAAAGTACCTGAAAGATTGCTGAGGGTCGTGGAACAAGTGAGTGATGCTACACATATAAGAGAAGTTGCTGCAGGCCTGCAAGCGCTGCTGATAGAGCGAGATGAAGAGTACTTGGCTGACTGCCGCTGGAAGTGGGACGCTGCCTACGCTCAGGGTCATCCACCCATACGGGGCATCCAGTATGAACACATAAACCTTGACAGATTTATGGCCTCTTTGGATGAAACAGAATATGCTGATGAGCTAGAAGAGGAATTTGAAGAGGTTCATTGCTTAGAGGACCAAAAGGATCCCCTGGAAGTCATTGCGCTCAGTAAGCAACAGAAGCAAGAGCAGAAGGCATCTGCTCAACGCCAGCTGTATCGTGTGTTCCATTTCATTTCCCTATACGTGAAGTGGAAAAGGAAGGCCCGCTCCAGAGTTCATCCCGTTGCAATGAAAGAAGAGGAATTTTTATCAGAGGTATTCAAAAAAGCAGATATTGACCAAACCCAGTGTGACCTCTGTGGCGTCAGATTCATCCAGAGCTCTGAGAACTATTTCAGCCGGTCAGAAAGTGTGGAGGCAGACGCTTCTGAACCTCTGACACCAACAGAGAACAGTGGGGAGGAAAAGTTGCATGCAGAAGGAAATGCAATTTCTGTGGCCAGTGAGGCCTACATGGAGCACAGAAACACAGATGAGCACACAAATAACCATGCTGCCTACAGACACTACGCCGAGTATTTCAGAAGGAAGATAGATCCAATAATACATGATGGATTGGAAGTAGTGGAGGCCATTACAGAAAAGGCTTACACTCGGGACCATTTAGCATATAAAGAAGGTTCCAACTTATGCCAGAGAAAAGTCAAAGAGAATATTAAGAAAATTTCAGATGCAGTAGAGGAAATCTATGAGAAAAAAGCCTGGGCTAAAGGTAGGACCTTTCCAGTTTTCTTTAAAGCATTTAATATGTCATTTTTTGGCCAAACCTCTAAACCTGACAAAGCTCCATTTGGAAATCTTAATGTGGATTAAGAGAAAGGTACTGCCAGGTATTTCAGGTAGATGAGGAAAAGAAGAGCTGAGAGAGCTGGAAATATTGAAAAATATATTCTAAACTCTTCCAAACACAATTTAATACATCAGATAATGAAGTGAAGAGTAGTGAATTTTAACTACATGATCAGATGTACTGTGTTCTCTGAACTTACATAGTTTTACACAGTTTTACAGCAACTTTACAGTTTTACTGACAGGTCATCTTTACTGATTTTTCTATTGTTTCTACTGTTTCCTACGTACTTCTACCAGCCATAGTAATTTGGATATGCAGGGTTAGAGTGTTAGGAGTACTTGGAGTCTTTGACTAAGGATATCTCTGACTGTTGTGCCCTTGAACTTGTAATTTTGCTGAACAGAAGTGGATGCTTCTCTACAAATCTGTGGTGTGTCAGGTACTCAAAGGCAACCCTGGTATTAAAAAGTTCAGTAAATTATGGTACTTGAGATACATATTTTGATATTAGATTTTTCCCCCCTCATATGCTTAAAAGCATTATTCTATGCCGACTTTTGCAAGCAAAATTGAATTACTGAATGAGTGGCCTAGGAGCAAAATTGTTTGGTGTACTTGCTTTGAGAAAGTGACAGCTTAAATCATAACATTGTTGCTGGCTTCAGTCGTAAAAATCCACCAATCCTGTCAAGTTGTCATTTTGCCTGTGATGTCTGACAGTAGTGAAAAACTGTAGTATTTGATATGTTCATCAGCTCTGATCAGTAAAAGATGTTAAATTTGTAACTAAATGTTAGGTTGTGCTATTCGTGTGTAGGCTTTCCACTCCTAGTGGAAAGTTTTTACATATGGATGAAGTCCATGAAGTTTTACTTATTGTTTACTTGGCTTTCTGCCCAGTGAACTGTGATAGTGATGAATAAAGTAGATGTAGTAGGCTTAATTACCTAATAGTGGATTCTGTTATGATAATTGCTTGATGAATGTTAACTTGTTCTTCCACTCAGTGAAAATATATGTACAGAAATTATTTGTCTCTGAGATTACTTTTCTCTCTCTTTATAACCAGCATTTTCCGGGTTCTTAATGGTGCAGCTCAGCAAAGGCTGCAACATCTCAGGTCCATGTTTTACTTTGATTTGTATAATTTCAGAGAGATAATGAAAGTCAGGAACTTTAATACCCAAAGAAACATTAGAATGTTTTCAGGATTCAGATGTAACTCAAAAGAGATGTAGAGCTTCTCAGATAGTGCTGGTAATGTTGATTGGAATGGGGAATAATACATACATCATCTTCRTCCACATTAGTGAATTATCCCCCATATGGGATCACTGGTGATTGTAACTTCTGGGTTTGCAGCATCGTGATCCAACGTGGCTCTATGTAACTCCCATTTTGTGCTTGACTTTTAGCTGCTGTCCATTTCTTGGCTAAGTGTTCTCACAGAATGTWAATTGTGCTCCATTTCAGCTGAAGAATTAATAACTACACATGCCAACAAATTGGTTGTCACCATTGATGAGGCTCATAAGTGGCTGAAGAAAATGGACTCTCACAGGATAACTGAAGAAGGTATGTTTTCAAATGGCACAGCTTTCTGTGCCTCACTGTCCAGTAATGGTCTCTAAGCGTCACTTCAGTTTCCCAGTCAGCAGTRTTGTGGTTATTCACTGACCTTTGAGGCAGCAAAAACCGGGCATTCCCACAGGGGCACTCTGGAAAACATCAGTTAACCACGCTTGCCTCAGTAGCTCTTTAAAACAGAGCATGAGCCTTGCAGCTGGTTGCAGGGTGGCCAGAATGGAGCCAGCCTCCTCCCTGACCCTCCTGATAAAGGATGCGTATGTTTGTTTCTTTCGTTTTCACTTCTATTTCTCTTGGTTTCGTACAAAAAGTTACACACGTGGTTGCAGTTTATTGCATCACAGACCTCTGAGGGCAAGTTTAAACCTTCATTGTGCCTACCTGAGTGTTCAAGTTTAAATGTATATTTAGGTTGTGGGATTACAACAATTGCATAAATAGGCAGCAATGAAGAGATCAGACTTACAAATTGCACTATATGTAAAGCATTAAAGTAGCTCAATTTTAGAAAATTTGGTGGTGATAAAGCTGTGTGTTGCATCTTCCTGTTCCAGCAGAGACAGTTAATAAGACTGGAGGTGCTCTTGTAGTCTCAAAAGCAACATTATAGTCCATCTTTGAAGTCAGTAAGCAAATGTATTGTCTGCTGAAACTGAACCTTGATAGAGAGACGAGACAGACTTCGTAGAAAAGTCATAGGAAATAACAATAGAAACAGATTTTCAGTGTGAAAATTAGCTACAAGTGCAGCAAGTAGTTTAGCAGTTGCTGTTTTCTTGCAAAGTTCTTAAGCACATTTTCATATTAAGCTAAATACTTCTTAAATATCATTATGCACAGATGAAGGTATATCACTGACATATAAAATAGCAGTGACAAAGCTTGTCATACTATTAAAAGGTGTTGGGGTTTTCCATTCTGCTTTAATTTATTGTTTTTAATATAGGCTTGGTGCATGATAAAGACTTGGAAAATGAAGTGGAAGATGAAATTATGGCTTTTGAAGAACTTGTCCGTAAAAAACTCTCAAGAAAAAAAGGAAGACATGGGAAATTATAATTTGAAAAATTATTCCAGATGGCTATTTTATCTTCTTAACAACCTAAGTTTAGAATGAAAAATTGTTAAAAAGAATAGAGGGATAGGATCAGAAATGGGAAGAGTCTGAAAAAAAGGAGCAACTTATACTATGTTTTTGTATTTTTTATTCCTTATATTAYGTCAGAATAATTACCAATGCTGTGATAATGTAATTGTTAAAACCTATGACTGGACCAATTTTCTTTCAAACCTATGTGGTAGCTTAAAAGTAACAAAAGCCAAAGAAACAAGCAAGTAGAAAAAAATACAAATGTTCTGACTTATCTCAGGGGTATTTTTCCACTCAGTCCTTTTTTTCTTCTTCCTTGTTAACTTGCATCATCATTCTTCTGAGCTGGAATCCTCAGAAAAATAGATCAATAGTTTCTCTGATTTTAAATCTTGCTATGTTTAGAACTTTTTGAGTCTTCAGGTGAGATACCTCTCTTTTCTATTTTCGTAGACAAGAAATCTCTAAACACATTCATATTTCTGACAGTGTATGTTCTTCTGATTAGATAGCTATGAAAGTTAGGGGTTGTCTTTTATTTGATAAAGTTTTGATATAAACTTCTATCTGTACCTATTGGAAAAATCTTACTTTAAAAGAACGTTACACATTTTAAGTGCTTTGTAAGTTTTAATTGTAAGGTTTAATTGATACATTTTCGTAATTCATGATGTTTTTATCAAACCTATAAAATTTTTAAAATCACTTGATCTCGTCTTATTTTTTGAATGCTTTCTGAAAGCCGTATGTGACTGACTGCATGAGTGAAATTTGTAAATTTGGTCCAGATTATCAGTTCATGCTGATGCTGTTTTATTTTTGGGATCTCAATGTGCCCAGCATACTGTAGTGTCCTGATTTTGGCTGGGATAGAGTTAATTTTCTTCTTAATAGCTGGTGCAGTGCTCTGTATTTGAATTTAGGATGAGAATAATGTTGATAACACACTGATGTTTTGGTTGTTGCTGAGCAATGCTTACTCTAAGTCAAGGACTTCTCAGTGTCTCCTGCTTTGCCTTAGAGCRGGTGCACAAAAAGCTGGGAGGGAGCATGGCCAGGACAGTTGACCTGAACTGGCCAAAGGGATATTCCATGGCATAAAACATCTTCTCAGTACATAAACTGGGAGAAATTGGATGGGAGGGGCTGATCATTGCTGGGGGATGGGCTGGGCTTTGGTTGTGGAGGGTGAGCAATTGTGTTACGCATCACTGTTTTTCTTGGGTTTTATTCCACCCTCTCTTTTTTATCTCCCTTTTCATTAAAATAATTACTATATTTTACTTAATTTCAATTATTAAACTGTTCTTATCTCAACCCACAGGTTTYACCCTTTTCTCTGATTCTCCTCCCCATCCCACCAGGCGGGTTGGGGGATGAACAAGCAGCTGTGTGGTAATTAGTTGCTGGCTGGGGTTAAACCACAGCATGTAGTCTCCTTTAGCAGCATTTTTAATTAATGCATTTGCATGTTAAACATAATTAGAGTATTATTTAGTTGTTGAAATATTTTGTCTTTAAGAGAGTTCCTCTTTGTATACATAACAAATTGTTTGAATAATTACCTTTTGTCAAAAACTTAATCACTTCTTATTATGCTCAGTGGTGTGGAAGTGGGACATTCTACATGGGTAAAAATGAAATGCTGCTGTAGAATGGAGCTATGTGGGTAGCAGTAATAGTTTTCTGTTGCATTGTAGAAGACTCTTTCCAAGTGTTCTTTCTTAAAGAAATCTTATTGCTTAAGCAAGCATTTAGAAGAGAGTTTAGAAACATACATTGGGGAAATATAATGCAAGTCACTTGCACTGTGTAGAAGTCAAGAATTAAGAAAGCTGGATCCTTAATGTAACTTATTTGACTTTTTTTTCTGTAATGATGGGTATTTTTCAGAAGCTTTCCTGATTAGTTTCTCAGCTTCACTATTTACATTTGTGGCAGCAAACACTACCTAAACTTTTTTAGGACAATTACAGTTTCAAAATCCTTCCTGGCCACATTTTAAAGATCTAATGATTATACTTTCTCTTTATGGAAAAAAAACAACTTAAACATTATTGCAAAATGCCAAGTAAAGGGAAAACAAAGAAAAAGAAATAAGAACAGAAGTTATCAAGAACTGAATCTTGGTTACCTTTCMTTGGAGCAGAGACCTGTGATCCTTGGTGTGGTTCCATGCAATCCACTGTTATTTCTCTGGCTTTGAATCAGCACTCCCAGATGGAACTTGTTTCAATAACATGWGAAATACTGACTGCTAGACAAAAATAATGGCAATTCACATTTCAGAGCTTATGGTTTCAGAGATACATTAGGTCAAGATTTCAGTAATGTTCAAGCCGAGATGGGAAATCTAGTTGGATCTCTAGTCCAAATCAGTGTTTAAAGGCTTTTTTCCTCTGTGCTGGTGTGCGTAAATAAACATGAACCTTTCTTTTCCATGGCAGTCTCTTCACATAATAGTGATCTCAGTGCGTTAATCCTGTTTGCATGTTACATTAGCAAAATGAGTTTGTCCAGATATACCCTTGGGTTGTGGGGGTTTTTTGTTCTGTTTTGTTCCTTTTTTTTTTTTTTTAATCTTTCTCACCTCTGGTGGAAGCTCTGGTGTGCTGGCACCAGATGAAGCCTATGACTCAAAGGGCTTAAGACCCACGACAGGTGCCTTGGTATGTGTGAGATGCATATTGCACTGAAACYTTGGAACTAGGCATGGATGCAGGCTGTTGAGCTAATCCACCCACTTCTGCCTGTCTAAGCCATGTTGAAAAGAATTTTGAAAAGGCTTCAAAAGCTCAGAAACTGGTGACTTAACATCGCTCCCTGGTGATACAAAAATGACACCTAAATGAAAAAGAACAAACTATTTGCTGTAGTTGGAAGATGGGGGGATATGGTCTTAAAGATGACAAGTCTCCAAATTCCAGACTCACCAAGAAAAAAAAATTTCTTGCTTGCTTGCACCTAATATTAATACAAAGGACTGTGTGGTAAATGATGTGTACTTTTCACCTTTTTCCTTTATTTCTCTTAAAAGCATTGTTTCATTATACTTCCCACAGTTTTATTCCAAAACACTTTCCCAACAGTCAGCTGTTACAAACTTTGACTCAGCAAATCATTTAAACACTTGCCATTTTTTAAGCATTTGCTGTCATTCCTAAAGGGAAGCCTTTTACCTTTGTACTTATTGAAAACATAGGAGGAAAGAAATTGTCTTCTCTCTGTAAATAAATTAAAAGTTTTTCCTTCCAGCAACCCCTGTGACAGTATTTGCCAAAAACCAATTAGGAAGCACCCTTCCTTACATGAAAGGGGACCACAGCTGTTGCTACTGAGCTTCTACCTTTTTTGTTGGGAGTATTTAGAAAGTTAAATACAGAAAAGAAGAGCTAAAAAAAAAATATAACCAGCAATAACCAAGTGGCAACTAAAATAATGATAGACAGGGACACTCTACTCTATCTGTATTCACTGAAATGGTTATTGCTGATCAACACCAGGACGGATGTGGACCTGCTAGAATGAGTCCAGAGGAGGGACAAGAATGACAGGAGGGCTGGAGCATCTCACCTGAGAGATGCTGAGGCTGAGAGAATTGTGGTTGTTCGGCCTGGAGAAGGGAAGGCTCCAGGAGCACCTTCCATTACCTAAAGGGGGCCTACAAGAGAGCTGGAGAGGGGCTTCTTGCAAGGATGTGTGGTGATAGGACAAGGGGGAATTGCTTTTAACTGACAGAGGATAAGTTTAGATTAGATTTAGGAAGAAATCCTTTCCTGTGAGGGTGGTGAGGCACTGGCACAGGTTGCTCAGAGAAGCTGTGGATGCCCCATCCCTGGGAGTGTTCAAGGCCAGGCTGGATGGGGCTTTGAGTAAACTAGTCCAGTGGAAGGTGTCCCTGCCCATGATGAGGAGGTTGGAACTACGTGATCTTTGAGGTCCCTTCCAACCCAAACTGTTTGGTAATTCAGTTTTCATTAAAACCTTCACATCTGCACTTACACAGCAAGACCTAGAGACACCTTAGTATTAGATTTATGGCACGTCTGTGTTAGCATATAACTCAGAAATGTATTAGCAAAGTACCAAGCAACACCCCTACTCTTGGTCTYGGTGTGGTAGATGGCAGAAATTATGAGTCTCTTCCCTAATGCTCTCTGTAAGAGCTGGTGTGGTGGAGAGTGGAAGAGTTTACGTAGTTTATTTTGTTGTTTTCATGACTACRTTCATACACCAAGATTTCTGACTGTACAAATACTCAAAATCAATGTGAAATACTTAAGGGTCAGATACCTAAATACCAAAGCAGTTGAATTGTCAGATTAATAGCCATTACAGACAATTATTGTGAGAATTAGAGCATTTATTTGTTTTCTGACGTGGACTTCTGTTACTGTTTTCAGCCTGTCATCTGAGCATGGTACGTGCATGTGCATAGGTAGTGTGTATTCATACTGTTATCTTTGCTGGCTTCATCCTGCTGTGTGCATCCTGTGTTGCCAGTGGATAGGCTGCAGTGTCTTTGAAGCCTGTTATGGTCATTCTGTGCTGCTTGACCTCTGGAAATAGTTCCAATTTCTTTGGAAAGAAAGTGGTAGATTCTTACCTCCGTGCAGCCCATCTTCTGCTTGGGCCGCACACAAAGTTTCATGGGTTAAAGGTGCAGTTGCTAGTGATTTAAATTATGTTGCTACTCTAGACATTTATAAGTTACTTCCATTGGTCTTCTGATCAATTGGTTTCTAAACTATCCTGTGTAAACCAGTGGTGAAACTTAAGAGACACTTGAGCTGTCTAAAAGTTGGCTACTTCCCTAGAAATAGACCAGTTAGAGCAAAACACTCCAAGTTCTCCCTCTGACTTGCCTTGTCACCTTAGGTATGCTGAGCATTGAGTAACTACTCCAATATTAGTGATGTCCCAGTCAGAGGCAGTATCTTTGTAGTTTGGAGACTCTGCATGCATTATACAGCCTTTTTCTGAGGAAATTTACATTTCTAGTGGTTTTGGACAGGGTCCCTAAAAGTAGAAGAGCCCTTGAGCACGGAGTAGCTTGACAGGATGCTGAAGCAGAGTAGTTCAGGTGCCTAATTTCTATGGAAAAAGTTGGGTACTTCATGGTTTATGGAACAAAAGAGCACTGAGCTGAAAGGTGCTGGAAATCTGAAATGGTGTTTCAGGTGTCAAAAGACATGCAGAAAGGTAAATGCTGAATATAGGTGAGTTACAGACCTCGGTATCATTGGAGCTTTGACTGGCAGAGTCTGGGTGTAGGAGAGTGTCTGAAGTGTGGAGCATGGAAACCTTCAGGCGTCTACCTGTCAAAAGAACAGATCAGAGTTCTTTACTTTCACCAGGAGACACACAGAAAAAGTTTGCTTGGAGAAATACATGATGATGAATACTTATGCAACAGCTAAGTGGCTGGAATACTTCTGTAGGCTGCTGAGACAGCCAGGTTTCAAACTCAGCCCTCCCAGGAGGATGCTCTGAGCCATCAGATGCCAATTTGCCTAGGAAAGCGTTCACTGCAGCTGCTGCTGAAGGTGCCTAATTCAGGATATTTTGGGGCCAGAGAGAGGGTGGAAGTAAGACCCATTCAGGAAGGGAATACATGCATTCCAGTTGCAGGTGTCAACACAGTAGTCCTACACGTGAAAAAAATCCGCCAGACCTTGGAAGGGGACCTGCACCTCCAGTGTTGGTGGTGCCTGTTTCCAGGGCAGGGCTGAGTCCCCTTTCTTGGATAAATGACTGCTGAATTCATTGCACAGTGAAACAACTTCAGCAGGAGAGGTGGGAGTGCCAGCAGCCCCCAGGCCAGGCTCATCCTCTGCTAAGTGAGCGGTGGATGTGGAGGTAAACCTGGTTTTCCTGTTCCCTGGGAGAACACTCTGATTCAGAAGCTAGTCAATAGTTACCATTTTATGAGGATACCCATGGTATGCAAGACCCCTGGGGAGTACTTTATTGAACTAAACTAGATGATGAGAAAGAGCTCCCTATTTTCTAGATCTTGGTTGGACTTAGGGGTAGATTGACTAGCTGAGCCCTTTCCCTTCTGCCAGTCTGCCGCTGTATAGGGTGAAGTTCAAAGTGACGTTACCTTCAAGGTAAGGAATGCTACTTCACAGGTCATCCCCATACTGATGAGGCTACTCCTGCCCTTGTGACCATTAAATGCAGATACTAATATTGCTCACATAACTCCATCAATTTTAGAATCAGGAGATCTTGGGACAACTGGTTCTTTGCAATCTTGTATGATAATTTTTCACTGGAGTAAGTTAGCAGTGCTATTGTATTTATTTGAACCATGACTATTGGGCAGATATAAAGCATTTGAATACTTTGTTTTAACAAATCATGCAGAACCACATTTTCCACAGTTCCTACATAAAATGTGGTCAAGTTTCCCTAAAAGATGCACTTTGAGCAGTTAACGAGGAATTCTTGAGTAGAGACCTGCATAAAGAACAGAAGGATCAAGCTGAAATAAGTAAGTAAGTGCCAAAAAACAGTTTCCAAGTTGTTCTGCTTGTTTCTGTAAATAACATGCTTGGACAACTCTCACTTTTTCTTGACCCTATCACTTTGAACGTCTCTGCTGTTCAMGTCAATGCTATTCAGACAAGATTAAACACCAGCTAATAGGAAGGAATTTCCTAATGTTACATTCACAGTTTGTCACCATTCTTTACTTTTGCTGGAGGAGTCTGACGTTAAAAAAAGGAATAAACTTATAGTACAATGAACTGTACCTGTGAGCTGGGGTATTTATAGCTCTGTGCAGCAGTCTAGTTGCAGGGGCGAAGAAAAGGCTTTGGTTGTTGTGTGGAATATGTTTTGCATTGTGGATTAAAATTAGATTACTGTTTTTTACTGAACAGTGGATATCGTTATGGAGAGGGGATTTTTGCCTATTTTCCACCACCAGCGTAAGGACATAAGTCCTCCTTTTTCCCCTCACCTTGCCCACTTTGCGTTTTCTAGTCCCTAAATTGCTTACTCCACCTGTTTTTTGCTGGATGATCTTTTTGAAGTTCTTGTGGCTTGTGAATTGGCAAGATAAACACGCAGAACTTTCCCCTTGTGAGGACCTAGGTTAGACAATCCCCTTTTTCCGGGAGGAACTATAACTCTTGAGCAGCTGTCAGCATTGAGTGAACCTTGTCCAAGGTGGGGGTCACCACTTCTGACTGGTTACCATTCCCCGGCTGAAAAACATTTCCTTCTGGGTGTAATAAGCTTTTAATAGGAGCTGTAATCACCTAGTAATATAGCCTGGGCCTCTAAATGGAAACAGTGATCCATCTGCTTTTCTGCTTGAAGCCTTTTGATTGGAATTGCTAGAGCACAATGTGAAGAAGTTGTGTCCTTATGCAAGAAAGGACTCAGTCTTTTCAGTTTCAAAGTTGTAGTATGGACTTCCATCCCCATATTCCTTCTAATTAAAATTGGGGTGAAAAATAAGAGAAAATGCCATTTCTTGTCTGATGCTCATCTTTCAAATGTTGTCCCAGAATATGGTTCTTTAACCCAGTGTGCATGAGGCCAATCCACACACAGTGTCGTGGTATTTGATTGATTTACAGTTCTGCACAGAAAGCGGTGCTGGGTGACAAATCCACGAAGCCAGCATGACAGCTATCAAAACTTTTTATACATTTTAGCAAAAAAAGGCATTAATGTTCATTGGCTAAGTTACACAGTTCTCGTATTAATAAGTACTCTATCTTCTATTGGTTAAATGATTGCCTCACGCTGATTAGTCCACATGCTCAGTTTTCTCTTGGGTTGGTGGTAGCGAACTCTCCCTGCCAGAATTACCTTTTACCCATCCAGAGCTGATTTCAGCAGTTGCTTGAGTTGGCTTGTTAGTTTCTTCCTCATCTTGGGAGTCCTGCCAAGTGGCCCATAAGTTCTGCATTCTTTGTGTCCACTATCAGTGGTACATCCTTCTCCCCAAGCTTTGTCAAGATAACCCTACATCTGAGATCATTGAACCGTTCAAGCCCTAAACATGAACAAGGCAATTCCACCAACATGAAATTTACCTTTCTAACACCTGGACATCACAGCCATCCCCATTTTGTAACTCATTCTGCAAAGACTATTAAAAAAATTACCTGAAAATGTGGAATAAAATTATCTGTCCACCTAGTTTGTTTGATAGATAGACCATTATGGTTACTTGGGGGAAAAATAGTTCCTTTGACCATGCAAACTTTAAAAAGTCCCAAACAATAGAAACCTTTCTCTTTAAGAAGACTGCAATATACAGAGTAAGAATGAAGTTGAGAGATTTTTGAAGTTGGCAGGTTTCATCTCAGTGATAAATGAGACAGTATCTCTTTTTTGTCTAATTAGTCTTGTGCTTTCTCTTTCAGCAGCATCTCAAGTCCATACCTTGAGATCTGGACTAGAATACTGTCTGAACACCGGCTTTGATATTCTGTTTAGTTACACGTGGTGGACAATTTTATATTCCATGACCACAATCTTCCCCCCACTCCTCATAGTGCCAGATCCACCAAGTTAGAATTGTTGCACAATCATGGGCTTAAAACCATAGGATTTCATTGTGTGTTTAATGAAATTTGGTGTTTTCTCATATACCTTTATTTCCTGAGTCTTTTTGACTGTCTTCAGCCAAACCTAATTTTCCTCCCTATCCAGGAGTGCTTGACTTATTGCTTTCTTTCAAAGAAACAGAAAATCTGAAGTGAGCACTTCCTTCCAGGAGCCAAGTGTTAAAGATAAATACCAATTTGTCATGAGACTCAGGATTAAACCTCAAAATTTGAAAATAATGAGGCATATGACTGAATTGGACTGATTGTGACAAGGAAAAGAGAAAGAAAAATAGTGTTTATTGTCGGATATCCTCTGTTTCTTTCTGTTCCTAATAGGTGGGGTGGAGGTGATCAGCAGTGAACACCATGTGGGATTTTACAGCAGCTTTTTAGTCATCACTTAATCAAATGTGCTCTAGAAGCCTCTTCTTACACAGGGGATTAGCTAAGAAGCAATGTCATATTTCAAAATGAAGCACTTGGGCAGTGGGTGTGTGTGGAGGAGAGAGTGGGATCATGCTGTAAAAAGTGCTCACATTTTTAGCCAGACAGCAGTTCTGCAGCAAATAAAATCTCTCTCTCCAACAGATGGAGGAGAGGTGAGTGGGAGGGAAGTTTGGAAGCGCACTTTGTCATTTTTGTTCGCTCACTGCTTCGTCTGCAAGGGAGAGTGCATGGAATACCAGTTGATAAAAGGGTGAATTAAAAAGTGTAGCAGCATCAAGGAGGTAGAGGCAAGTCTCCAAGGAGCAGCTTCCATCTGGGAATGTCAAAATGCTTTACAAACATTAGCCAGCAGAGCTTTGTGATATGCCACTGGGCACATATCGATCGTTCCTATTTAGAGATGAAGAAATTCAGTAGAGACTGCATCACAAGATTTAGGTGCAAAAAAATATTGATTTGTAGGGCTGGACTTCATGCTACTGTCATCTTCTGCTCCCTCACTCCCTATATGTTGTTCAGACTTTGACTAGCTGCTTGGATTAACATGGACAATTCTACCTCACCCAGCCGCCCCCTGGAATACATTGCCATTTGCTTTCCATGATCAGGCTTAATTTACCTGTCATTTTCATTAGAACTGATGACTTTAAAACTCTCCTGGAAAGCAAATGTTCTCATCTGAAAATGGCAAGGAGAGAATCACGAAGTGAGAGTATCTGTACTGTTTCCACCTGCAAAATTTTACTTATTCCTCCCTCAACATTTTTTTAAATAAGGGGGAGGGTAGCGTAAAAAATCATCTCTGATAATTTGTTGCAATGTAAATTAATTAGCTTTCCACATTTCCTCAAAAAAGGGCTGCTGTTTTAAAACAGGGTCAAAACTACTGTTATGTGAAGATATATGTATTTGGGTGAAATGTTTAAACATGAGCTCAGAGAGAGCTGTAAGTTCTGCTGCCCCTGCACTGGAAGGAACTATATGAGTATATTTGCACCCAGCACAAATGCTTCCAAACACATCTTAATCTTATTTATACTTATGGAAAAGTGGAGTAAACCTGGTAAAAATCAGATTAGTTTCATTGCTATAAAGGGAAAACAGGCAAAACCAGAGTCAGATTCTTCAGGTCTTACTGCAGGGCGGTCAGGTCTCAACGTACAAGCTGAGGTGTACCTTCAGAACTACTCTGACCTGTTCATCTAGTCAGAAATCAAAACAGAGATGTTCTCTCGCCAGTTGGACTGGACGTCGATAGTATTGAATGGAAGGCTGCAGGGCTTGTTTGCTTTCTCACGTTCTAGAGGGTGTTTATTTCTGTGGCTGGGAAAGTGTGTCTCTGTGCATAGGAGGATTTCCTAAGCTGATGTTCTCAAATGTTAAGACCGCTTTGCTGTTTTTTAGCCCTTGTGAGGTGATTCTGCCTGTGTTGCACAAGGGCCTGGTGTTCTGGCTGATTGATTAGGTAACCAAAACATAGATTCATCCCCTGGGTTTATGCTTTTGAACTGTGATATGTCAGACCAATCAGTCCTGTTTGTTCCTGCCTTGCTARGGTAACAAAATACATTCTGCAAATGTCTGGCATTCATCATCTGACTATATTTATAATTGCAAACTATTTATATCATTGCAAACTATTTATATCTTCAATGCTGACTCATAAAGCAAGGTATTTCACTGAAGCTGAAAGGGAAATGACCCTGCATCTTTTTCAGCTCATTTGTCATTTCATTTTCTTGTCCCTCTTTGGGGATCTCTGTCCTACTTTCTGTCACACATATTAGTCTTGGCTGATTGATACGACAAGATAAAGAGCCTTGAGCAAAACCAGCCTTAAAAACAATTATAGAGAATTATTTTGCTTCATGTGTCAGAAAAGTGTCTTAAGCAGAATGAAAGAGCATTAACTGACCCATTTCCAGTCTAAGTTAGGAGTAGGTTAACAAAGAAACTAAAATGTATGTTTGCTGGTTTATTTTTCTGCCTTGGCATGAAAAGACAGAATAAAACAACAGTGGCTTGAAAAAAGACATGCAACTGGGCCCACTGTCATGAATATTTTCTACTAAAATGTGTTTACTGCTTATGACCTGAATATTGCCATGAAAATGTATATTGCAGACTAGAGTTATTTATGAAATCCTTGTAAATTACGCCAAGGAAAAAGTCTCTATTTGTTGTCAGTCACAGAAGTCCAGTCAGTGTAATAGGTGAAATCACCTCTCGTGATTTGGTGCGTAGGATTTGCTGAAGGAATAAATTATAGGCTTTTTTCTGCATGAAAAGCTAAATTCAACACAAGGACCATTAGAACTTGACAAGTTGATTGGGTGTTGAAACCTGGGTTGAAGAGAATTTACAACCTAATGACAAAACTTTGAAGAGGAGGAGTTAACCTCCTCTGCTTCTAGATTTCTTGAAGGACATATGACCACAAAGAAGTCCTTATTTAAATAGTTTTGACTTCAAAATATAATTCAATAAATGTTTTCTTATTATTCATAGTATTCCATGTAATTATATTTATTTGCTTAAATTAATCAAGTTTTTGCCTATTATATATCATTGGTATTTCCATCCAAATTAGCTTAACTCAAATCATGAATAGAAAGGAATCCCCTTAGAAACAAAAAGCATTATCTGCCTTTTTCTAATAGAATACAGTCTAACAATTAAGTTACCTAATATACATTCTCCTAGTTACCAAAGAAAATGTACCAAATTTAGTAAAAATGCCTCACTTACTTGCAAAACAGCATGCCTTAATAATTGCTAAAAGTGAGAATCAATCTTCAGAAAAATAACTAAGTATAACCAATGTGAGATAAGAATAAAACCACATTTTGAATCAGGATGTGTTCTTTGCTGAACCAAATCATGTTAAAATTAGCTTTTTCAGCCTTACCCATATGTTACCTTTCTCTTTGAGCTCTTGTAGGATTTCTGTGCATTTGATGATAGCTGCATTTGTGAGTTTATTTTTTTTTTTAGGTTTTCTTTTTGGTATCAGTTGAGTAATGAACAATTAATAGATGACCTCAAATGATGTGGAGATCTCAAATGTACATCTTTCTTTTCTGTTTAGTGAAAGCCCATTAAGGCAAATGTGTTCAGTGAATGTGTTAGGCACTCAAATGCCTGGTGCTTGGCTCCACAATGAAATCCAAAATCTTCTGTTCAGAAATATATACATGCAGTTCATGTAGAGAATAAAACTCTTCGGGATGCAATCCAATGCAGCCTTACACTTATTTGTGAGATTATACTTATTTATGAGATCAGCTAAAATGTACAGCTGCCTCAAGCTGGGCGTGTGGAAATAATGGAGAGAAGAATGAATCTCTGCCTGAGGTGCTCTGGTGTCTACGTTGCATCCATCTCCCTGAGACACCTCCTACAGCTCCATTTTGAAGACAGCAGTGAAATGGTGGGAGTATTTGTACACAAAATGGTAGCACAGAGCGCCTTTTCTCACCCAGAATATTCAGACCAGCAATATTTCCTACTTTGAGACCTTAACACAAGGCCAAACTGGAGGCAAGGTTCCGTCTTAAACCTGGTCCTTTCATGTAAACAGTCATTAAGAGACTTACTGGATGAGAAAGGAAGGGGCACAGGGACCAAGAACTTGCAGCCTAATGTTGGGGGCAACTCGGTGGTGAAGCCCAATCACTTTTCTGTGGTTATGCATTCTGCAGCAAACAGCTTCTGGATAAAACGAAGGTGCTGAGAGGACTTGGATGTGGCTGAGGGGAAGGAGAGATGCTTAAGAATGTGATTTTGGTTTGGTGAACTTAAGTCTCATTTGGATGACTTTCAGCTCTTTCTTAAATCTAGTCCTTGGTCACTCCTCTGAGAGTTTAGAAGTAAAAGAACCAGCACTGCTTTGTTTTTCAGCACATGAATACTAATTGTTTCCCTTTGGATTTATGCCATGTCATCTAATATGCAGTGAATAAACAAAGCTGTAAGTCATGTGCAATCATCCCCAGCCTACTGGAGTTACTAACAGCACCCACTCATGGACTTTTTAACAGAGAAATTCAGCTTTCCTTTAAATTCTCTCTTGGAAAAGTGGCCATAAAAAATCCCAGGCTCAGATAGACTCTATTCTGAAAGAATTGTTATTGAAAACTTTCAGTATTTACCACAGCATGATTCTCTCTAAATTGTCCTTTGGAGTGCTCACTGAACATTCAAAACTGATAAGCTGATAATACTGCCTCCAGATATTTTCTATGCCCTTGCAATATAGTTGCATGTATTTCTGTAACAGAGAATCTTGATTGAAACCTTTATTTTTTTACATGTCTAAAATAAATGAATTCCCATACTCTTTTCGAAACATAATTTTAAAAATGTTCTGCACAGACTGAATTCAGTTCCTCAGCTCTGATTCTTGGGAATTTGTCACACACTGGACAGTACTGATGTATGACCAACATGTGCATTGGCACATGTATGATCTATGTATTAAATACACTCTCTAATTAAAAATATCTGAAACTCCAGCTATTCTCAACCAGTTACTTGAAGTAGGTGAAATTTATACATGAAATGCCCATTTTCTCTTTGAAGAGTAGAGTCCCTAAAATGAGCAAAATTACCCATAAAAGCTTCTCATCTGTTTGGTTTAAGCAGACAAGCTAGGAGTTTTTACATCTTTAGTTAAGGCTGACTCTCTCTTTTATTCATATTGGATGGAAAACTCAGCAGATAATTCTAATTACTCAGATACAAAGACGGAATATTGATCTACATCTGCAGTTTCACACAAATGTCTCATGTATGCCATATTTCAGCACCAGCTTCTTGTAAGGGAAATGCATCCTTGGAGTGTGTTTCACAGTCACATGGTGATCTTCAGAACAGGCATGGGAGGATAAAGCCTGGCTAACAACTCTGATCAAGTTTTCATTGTAAACTTCACTCCTTTCTCTACGAAAACCGTAAGACAGATGCTGTATTTGTATCTTGTTAAGTAAATAAAAGACATAGCTGGTGAGATGTAGGATTTTTCATTCATATGAGCTGGCAGATACTATCCACAGGGCTCTACTGGTGATGTGAAGAAGTTGCCTGGGTAGCAGAATATTGTCCCCAGGCTCCCGGGCTGGGAGCAGGCACAACACTGCAGGCCTGTTTCTAATAAACATAGAGGTTGCTTGCTTTGAACTGCTTCACTTCTGCCTCCGTACTTGAGAGAGATTTATGGATCATTTAAGGGAGGGAAAACATGTTTGCAGGTGACATTTTTGAAATGAACTTAAATTTTTTGGGGACTTCTCATGTTTTTTATACAAACTATTGCTTGACTAGACGAAGTGATGCAGACAACTGGCACTCACTGCATTGTGGTGCCTTTGTTTGAAGTAAGGTGTCATGGGTTCTTGTGGAGTGATCTGCAGTGGATCTAAGATGGCTTTAGAGAGACTGAATTTTCTCAGATGGAAATTGCAGCCTGTTTTTCTTTTCTCATCTTTTCACCATTATAATGTCAAGTCTAGTTTTCCTTGGTTTAGACAGAGACTGTCAGGAACAGCAGCAAATGAGAAAAGTATGAATTAAATGTTGTATCCACCTGTAACTGTAACAATAAATATCATTGTCTGTACAGTTAATTCTTCATCCATGTCTTCTACCTGAGAAGTCTGAAAAAGCATTCCTGTCAATGCACTGTTCCTCATTATTCTGCATGTACAGAAAAATTTCCTCCCTTTCAGCAGGAGGAAAATTGGTCCAGTCTCAGGTCTTTGAGTTCAAAGCTGTTTAAAATCTTAGCATAGCTGTTTAGGAATGAAATTTGAGTGGAGGTCTGGTAGAGAGGTGGTGTTCATCTCCTGCAGAATGGCTAATTTAGTGCTGCGACAGGTCATTCCTGCAATGGTGCACCTACATTAACTGTTTCAGTTTGAATCTCCCATCAAAGCAAGACATTAGAAATAGCATTGGATAGAGCAGTAGAGAATGAGCTGGAACCACAAATCTGTGTCAGGGAAGGAGGGACAGAAAACTTTTCAACAGAGCGTCTTATGCCAAGTTCTGTTCCAACAAAATGTCTCTGAGATAGGGGCAGCTCTGATCTGACTGAGCTGGGAGGTGGAATGACAAACTGTACCCACACCGTTTGATGTGTGAGCTTATTACTGTGTCTGAAGGACACATGGCAGAGGAAAGGCTATGCTAGGCAGAGTCCTCTTGCCTGAGTAAGCATGGTTTGGGATGCCCCTCAAATTTTTCCCCACTTTCTTTTACTGCACTGTGAGGAGAGGGACAAAACTAGAAAAAAATTGTCTTGCTGCCGTGTGGCTGTGTGCTGGAGCACCATATCCATCAAAAATTCTAATAAAGCACTTAACTGCCTGCTCTTGCCTTTTACATCCTTCTCCTTTACTTGTGTATGAGTACACTGGCAGCTATATAGAAGCACTTTTAGTACTTCAGCTTCTGCTGTGTTCTCTGGGATTGAGCGAAGTTCACTAGGGCCAGTGGAAAACCACACACTTTCTCATGATTTTTCACCTTGTCCAGTTATGTGCATCTCTTGCACTCTTGTTTTGAAGGCTAAGACAGGAAAGCAATGAAATTAATGCAAAAAGAGCTAAAAAGCTTATAAATAATGTATTACATCATATTGGCATAGGAGGCAAAGAAAGTGCTATCAAAAAAAAGGTGACAAGGCTTTTAAAGTGCTTTTCTGCGGAGTCAAAATTAATGCCATGTGCTCATTTTACTGTGTTGTCTTAAAATTGACAGCGTGTCTGTGCTGTGGTCCCTATCTGAAAGCCACTGAGATTTAAGCAAGTTTTTCTGTGAGCAGAGGGACTAATCAATCCTGGTTTCCTATGAGTTATCCTTTGCCTCCAGCCTGTTATCTCTTCCTTTATGCTTTCCTTCAATTTGAATAATGTCAGCCCTCCACCATGTGCTGTTGATGCAGCAGCTGTTGATGCTGTCCCTGACAAACAGGGCCAGGACTAATGTGAGGCTGCCCATGGATGATTACACAGGTTCTACTGCCAGTTGGTTGTCAGCAGTTGCACATGTGAAGACCAGCCACATCCTGGAGGAAAATAATTTGGCTTGCTGTGTGCTAGCCAGCTTTAAGTTTTCACAAAATGGATCCAAGACAGTTATATTTCAAATGTCTACTCTCTTGTCAATTTTGGTAGAAATTAGTCAGTGCTGTCAAAATTATTGGGCAAGGAGAGGGAAAGAGACAAATGAGAAATTGAAGAGAAAATCACAACCTTAAAATTCTTTCTTCCTTGGGAATTTCGGCCCGAAACAGTTAAAGGCAGTATTGCATACTTGTCTGTTGCTTCTTCAACCTGTAATGCTGGTATTTTTGAGATACTCTTTCTCAATCAGGAGGGCTGAGCATTTTTTATGGTGATGCAAATTCTCATATAATTGTAGCTGAGGCTTCAAAAAATAGTTGTTAGGTTGTAAGATTAATTAAATATAAAAAGTTGCTGGAACAGCTTCTCATGTTTTCGTTCTCTTGCTGATTTGGTGTCATCAAAGGAGGTTCATCATGTGCAGAATAAATAGCTAATTCTAACTGGGGCTCCCAAAAGTTGTGGAGTGGCACCAGCTGTCCCAAGCATGCAGGAAAGGAACAGCTGATGACTGTTTTTACACACAATCCTTCTCTAAATATTAGAGGGTGTTATGCAATGTGATATTATTATTTATACCTCAGTAATACCAAGAGGTCCCAGCTGAATGTGGAGCCTGAAGGTACAATTTTTTGGATCTACAATGCTGTAGGAGACGGTCCTGTCCTCAGTTTCCCTCTGTCCCTTTCCTCCAAAATATCACAGCTAATTAGGAAGAGGAAACACAGGCGCCACAAAGTGAGGTGACTTGTGCCAGGCTCCAGAGCAGATCAGTGTTGTCTGTGCTGAGAATAGAGCTCAGTCTCCCGCTGCCCAATGGGAATCTCTTCTCTGGATCTTGCCATATCTCAAGGTCCCAACTGAAGTGTTACATTTCTAATATGGTGTTACAAAATGCAAAGTTTTAAGGAAACATTATAAAAACTTCACAAATAGAGGCAACTTTTCAAAACACTTGAAATACTCTGGGTACAGCTGAGCAGTATTCATTCACTTTTATGCAAGGTTGTTAAAATCTTTATTGAGACAAGGGGAAAATACAGGAGAAAAAGTAATTTTATTTCAAGGATTCTGCTTCATTGCATGCTTTTCAGACACTCATGGGTTGTCATTCGGCTGTGACTTCTCATGAGAATTACTTTCCTAATAAATATATTTGTGTTTACATTGTCATTAGCATAAATGTGTGAACTCTCCATGCATTTATCGTGCACAGGCTTGTCTTGTCTCTTGGCCTTGTCAAAGTGGTACAGTTTTCCCCCACCACATTCTGTTCTTTAATATACCTTTTTCTTTTGAGAGAAAGAGAAAGCTTCTTTCTTTGTTACTGACCTAGATCACAAATGGTCTTTATTTCCTTATAATTCTGAACTAAATAGCTAAATGCAGGTTCTTGTGGATATGAAAGGAGTTATGAATCATACAAACAAAAATATGTTAACTTCTTGTAGGTGTTGTAATCCATTAGAAACATTCCATGTGGTTTAACCTTGTCCTTTCTTCCTATTATAAGTGACCATCACCAATTAATTGAAGTATAAATTTGGACCCAGCTCGTCAGACTGTTAGACCTGTGTGTTGCAATGCATTCATACAATTCCAGATGCCATTTTACATTGTCACCTCTTAATATTACTGCACTATGGCAATAATGGATTGAATAACTGGGATTGCAAGGCAGCCTTTTGGGGGTTAGTGTAGTAAAAGTGAAGGTAAGTTACATGCTCTAAATTCTTCTCCCTATTGAGTACAAAGCCCTTTTGCAAGGGCTTTATATTTCCATACAGAGAGAGATCTGGCTCTCTCCTGCTCTCAGTAAGAGCAGGCTGGTCCTGTCTTTCCAGGTGGTTTGACCTGCCTGATGTGATTGCTGAGGGGTCCCACTGAGGTCTGTGTCCATGAGATCACCACCTGTGTAGGCTTTGCCCATGAATTCTCCTTGGGGAGAAGTTCCAAAATGCTGAATCCCTGTGTGTCTGAGTTCCCTCAAAGTCACGCATGCTTTTTATGGTGAGACGGAGAAGGCCACCAGGAATGCCGCTGTGGCTGACTCCACAAAAGCACGGGCAAGAAACAAGTTCTGTCCTGGGTAAGAAATGAAAAATTGATGCTGCAAGCAAGCAAGAAGTAGCGGTGGTAGTGCCCTGTTTGCTGTCTGAATTTTAACTGCAGTGGGATGCATTCAGGAGTGATAAGGAAAATACGGATTCTTTATCCATCTTTCCTAAGAATCATAAGCATTATTAATCAGATTGGATCTTGCAGAAAACACAGCTTTCAAGTATTCTTAATGAAGGCACAGAAGATGGGATGTTTCTTATAATGATCGTAAAGCTCACATTTTTTATTATTTGGGAGGTTTCTCCGATAAAATATGCAGTTTTCAAATTCTTGGTTTTCCCACCAACCACAGGCATTGTTTGTGTGACAGGTGCTTATTTCAAAAGATAGGTGAGAATGAATTTAAGGAAGATCTACAGCTATACTACACAGAAGACTCACTGCAGTATCTTGGTGAGTCCCTCCCTTTTGCATGTATGAACGCCACAGGCTGTGTGGCCAAGGATGCTGCAGAGGCTGGGCAATTTCAGTCCTGTTCACCCACTCCTGAAAACAGAAACACTTTCCTTGTCCTGCCTTTTTGTTCAGTCCAGAAGTGAGGAATTGAATTTACTCATTAAGCTCAGCTGCTGAACTTGGGGAGAGAAACATATATTGCCCCTCAAGGTACCTGAAGGGGTGCCTAGCAAATCAGTAACGCCTCTCTTGCCTTCCCAGTAGCAGCTGCTTTGCTCTGGCGTCACTCACAAGTCAGGCCTGTTCATCAGTACTGACCAGTGTTAGATTAAATGACCTTGGAGTAAAAGATTGCTTTACTTCACCAGCATTGTTATTTCTGGTTACTGGTCTGTTTTTCCCATCCATCTTTATTTTTCTGGTAGTGTTCCATTTCTACAGTAAGAATATAGACACGATTAGTTAGTATGAGCTGCCTGCTTCCAAACACTATGAATTGTGTCATTTAAAAATGTATCTGTACAAACACTGTCTCACACTGTTTGCAGCTAAATTCTCTGTTGCCTGAGCCATTACTGGCAGTGAAAATCAGTGCCTCCAAGAAGCTAAGGTTCCTCTTCACTTTACATGAAGAATGAAATAAGCTGATGTGTAGCAAAAAGAAGTATTCACAGCAGCGACCATGTTCAAAACTTCCAAGCAAGGGAGGGAGTGTAACTCCTAAGCAAGGAGAGGAGTGTATTTTTAAAGCTATACTGTCGAGCAGGGGATATGGCTTCTTAAAAATCCACAGAGCTTATGTAGGTATCTAATTACATAGAGTACTTTCAAAACAGACATTCAGCATCAAATATTGTAATAACAATGGTAAATATTGAGGCATACAAAGTCAAGTAGTTTGAATTTCAATTCTATTTCTGTGACTTGCTATATGACCCTCATTGAGTGTCTCCATGTTTCAATCTTCTTACTTTTAGTATTCATTTAAGATACTAAAATAAAGTATGTACCCTTTATGTACCCTTACTGTTTTTCTCCAGCTCTGGGTTTTGATCAGGTCATCTATTAATGATGTTTCTATGTGCCTTACATCATTGTGCAAGATTTCACTGAATGTTGATGACCTTTGCGGTACTTGAATGAAAGACATTATAAAATGTAAATATAATAAATATAAATAAAATATAAAACTGCTCCTTTGAGAAGTGTCCTGATGATAAGCATGCTATTCTGTGAGTCTTCCTAGAAGGCAAAAGTCATAATCCTGTATGTATTTGTTTAGCACAGGTAAAGCTGAAGTCTGGAGTGTCAGGGGATGTCAGGTGGTCACAATTTCTACTCATTTGATACAAATGAATGTCTCTTTAATACATTAGCACTTTCTAAACCAAGTCATTGAGAATTATCCCACATCATCAAAACATTGCCATTTATAATACACCTATTATCAATGCCCTTTTCCATTGCAGTTTCTAATTATCTGAATTTGACACTGATTAAGTATTTCCATGACTTGGAAGCTGAAATAAGGCAGTATGTTAGAGGAAGATAACAAAACTTACTTTGGTGGGAATACAATGCTCTTTTCTAAATATGTCTTTTAAACAAAAAGTTAATTCTGGAAAGAAGTAGAGAATTGTGTTCATTATAATTTTTCTTGGTTAGGTAATAAGCTGCCAAAGTCTGGTTTTTGCTTTGGATATCTGCTGGCCTGCTGACCGAGGCTGAGGAAGCATTGGATCCTGATCTTTTTTTATTTGATCTTGTGAGCTTGTTCAGTGCCGTTGTTACGTAAATGCCTGTAATATCACTGTTCTGGCAAAATTATACATTGTTTTGATTCCGCTCTGATATTAAGATTTGGTTTCTGTTGGGAACTATTTGCTTCATTACATTTAGCATACATCTAAGGAGTAGCATGGATGTAAACTCTTTGATTTTTTTTGTTAATTTATTTTTGAAGGTGGAAGGTAAACCCTGTGTTGTTCACCTATAGCTTGGCATTTGTTTTTTGTGATTTGAATAATGCCTGTCATTTTTGATATTTTACTGATGGCTTTTGATTTCTTATTGAAGAGATCCGAAATATTTGCTTATGGAGTTCTAACAGCAGCAGACTGTTAGCTACCATCACCTTCATTGAGATTAATTCCTTCATCTTTTGCCCCTTGTATTTCATATACTCAAGCCACAGAACATGAGATAGAAATGCGGTTTAGAGAGAACTCAGTCTTATTTTTAGTCCTCTGTAAAGGTCAGGGTGGTTTTTTGGTCTTTATTTTTTATCTTAAATGCATTGGGTTTCTTTTTTTTTTTAAAGGGAGCCATATTAACTGCTGTCTTATTTACAATATAGATATTTTCGCAAATATGAAATAATCCCTGATAGTTCTGCCAGAAGCAGCAGTGTCAGGGTGCCACGTCTGTATTTCAGCCTCTATGTCAGTGGAAGCTACTTTACACCACATAATGTGACAAAGTTTAATGTGCCCTGAGCAACCATTGGCTCCTGAGTGTTTGGAATATCCCAGCAACATGGGATGTCCATATTCATCTGAAAATGATACACACACTTTTCTTTATAGACTAGGGACAAATTACGTTATAGCACTGGGCTTCGAGACTTCAAGCCTGATTTGCCACCTCAAGGACTATTAGCAAGTTGGAAAACCACTGTGTATGAATGACTTTCACATAAAAATTACAAACTAACATTTTTATTATTGAAACCACATTATGAAACTGCTATTTCTGTGCTGATTTATTCAATATTCTAGATTAGATTTCTGGACATTAGGAAGACAGCTCTCATCAGACTTTGTGAATAAACTGATTAAGTTTAAAATAGCTGCTTTTTTCTTGTCAAAAAGCAATTGTAATTTCTTTTAACTTACGCAAAACAGAGGCAAATAAATATATGTAGTACCTCTTGCTACTTCTTCCTCACTTGATATGGTAAGTGTGCACAGGTGATTTATCATTTTCAAAGAAATATGTTGTGATAGCAGAAGGCATGATCCTATCTGGGGTACAACTTAATAGGTCCACCATGAAAAAATGTGGATTTAATTTTAATTATATTTTCTTAAAAATTCAACAAGAAACAAACAAAATGCAATCTCTGATCATCTAGAGAGAATAATTCCTCAAGAACAACAGTAAGATCTTCTGTTTTACATATCTCCTTCAATTTAAGTACAGCCCTTGAAGCAGAACAGGTGCAGCAGAATCCTGGGTCTCAAGGGAGAGAAAAGGGAGAGAAAGAAGAGATGATTTCTGAGGCAGAAGGAAATTGCTGATTTTAGGACAAGGTCAAAATAAAGTAGGATTTCTTACTAAAAGAGACCAAACATCCATTTCCAAGGGTGTACCAACATACCTGTTGTCAGTCACAGCCATACGTAGATACTATGTATGAGCTGGGTTTGCAACACATAAAGATGTGTATTTGACAACTTTCTGCTAATTAGTCACTTCAGTCTGTGAAATTAAGCTTTCTTACAGGTTAAAAAGGTATTATTGAGAAGCAAATCTCCTGGTTCTTGTTTATGCTTGTTAAGAAATGGTAAGGAAGTTGCATATAGTTTAGTAGAGGAATGGAGTGGTCGAGATCACTGGCCGGTTAAAAAGTGGATGAAAGGAAAAACCACTTCACTCACTGATGAAGGCAGAGATGACAAATTTCCAGAGGCAAGTAGGAGCAAGTTATCTTCAGAAGTCTGTATTCACTCCTCATCTCTTTTTCATTCTACAATAAAAAATGAGAGTACTACTGATCTAGTGCTGATTTCTGGGTTATGTTACATTCTTATTTTGGAAGCCAACTGCAGGGAGTAATATCAGATAATTAAGAGTGATACTTATCCCTTCTAAGGAATTTGTATCTATTGACAGCAAATCCCTTTAACTGGTGTTGTTATTGACATTTTACAGGCGGAAAAGGTCACACACAGAAATGTGGAATGACCTGGTGGAGGAGTCCCAGAGACAGGAACTGAACAGTCTCTCATTTCTTAAGACAGGATTAAGTAATTGAGATGCCAACAGCTGCAGAAATTAGTTGTGACATTGTTTAAAGAACCACGTGAAAGATGGGGCATAGCAGAAGACACCTCCCACTGACTTTACTGAAGCCAAGATTTCACATGGGCATTGAGTGTGTCAGAAGAAGTGACCTGTTATGCCACACAAACTGCACGTGTAAAAATGACTGAAAAGCAACACTTTAGTTATGCTCCTTCAGGCAATCCTGAAGACCTGTTATTTAAAAATAACTTTGATGCACAAGGCAAACAGATAATGATGACTGCAGGATTAACAAGCTCTAGATAAAGGAGTAAGGCAAAAATAAGAAAAGAAACGTGGAATTTGGGAGTTTTTGAGATTTTAAACAAACATGAACATTTCAAATGAAGGTGAAATTATGATATATTTTTAGATAGCGGTTTGGTATTATAATGTGTTGCAGGTTTTGACAACCTGAGTTTTGACTAGTTTACAAGACAGTTTTTGTCTATGCTTTTACTCTGCAGGGTTTCACTCACCACATAGTCCAGCAAAATATAAATGCTCCATGTCAAAGAGTGAGTAAAGATATTTGAGCTTTATACACATTTCTTTATACTCAGCTCTTAAAGAGCACAGTGAAATACATTTCAGGAAAAATATTGTTCAAGATCTATTTTTACAAAGGTGTTTGAGTTTGAAGACTCTGTTGCCCTAAAAATGATGAAATAGCCTGGAACTAAAATCACAGAAAACCTGCTATTAAAGAGGGCAGCTGGACAAAGCTTTCAGTAAATGACAAAAATCAGAGTATAAGATATATGTTTAGCATGTTCTGCTTTGTCCTGTTCATACAGTTTGAGGCCAGAATGATGTAACACTCTGTCTTTTAGTCTGACCTACTGGGTATCTCTGGCCACTAAATTTTGTGTGTGGTAAGTCCAACTACTTATTGGGATACAGTATTTATCAGTTATTTATACAGTATTTATATGTTATTTTTCACAGAGACATCTTGTTTTATTAGGAGATTTCCAAAGAATAAAATACGGCTTCCCTCCACAATTTGTGCCGATGATTATTCACTCCCATCAATAGCATTTCTAATTTGAATTTTTCCAACTTCGGCTTCCAGACATTGACTGTTATTCTTTTCTGCTACAAGATTGAAGGGTCTTTTATTTAATGGTATTTTCCCCTATGAAGGCATGTATGTGCCGTTATCAAGTTGCATCTCCTTTTGCAGCATGGTAAGTGGTCTGACCTCTATTTATACAACCCTTAAATCAGCTTTGCGGCTCATCACTTTCATTCTTCAGGCATGCCAGCTGTGTAGCCAGCATCCCATGGGCAGCCTGGATGAATTAAACTCCATTCTCATACTTTTCATAGACGTTGGGCAACCAGTTGTTCACATGTCCAGCGTGTGCTTTATTTACATTGCTTAGTGCTTGTCTTTTTTAATGCAAGTGAAATTGAAGTTGAGTCGGGGAGGTTTAGGTTGGGTCTTAGAAAAAGGTTCTTCACCCAGAGGGTGGTTGGGCGCTGGAACAGACTCCCCAGGGCAGTGGTCACAGCACTAAGCCTGATGAGAGTTCAAGAAGCGTTTGGACAATGCTCTCAGGGACACGGTGTGACTCTTGGGGTGTCCTGTGCAGGGCCAGAAGTTGGACTCGATGATCCTTGAGGGTCCCTCCAAAGCAGCATATTCTGTGATTCTGTGAATGATTTATCAAGTCTACTTGGCATCTGCAGGGCRACAACAGAACCGTTTTTGCTCGTGAGCGGGCTGGGAGCAGCGTCCCACGTCCCGCCACCCGGGGACACCCACGGGGACGCACGGAGCGCCCCCCTCTCCACGTCACGAACACCCGTGCCCGGCGGGTGGGCGTGCGGCTGGGGGGTAAGCGRGGACATCCCGGCGGCTGCGCCCGGGCTGGGCTCCGGCGACGGGCGGGAGGCGGGAGGCGGGCAGCGGGTCCGGGGSCGGGCGGGCGCCGAGGCGGCGGCGGGGCGGTGCCGCCCGGCGGGGCAGCCCCGGGAAGGGCGGGCGGCCCGGGAGCGGTGCGGGGGTGTGACCGCCGGTGTGGCCGGTGCGCGGCGCCGCCTCCCGCCGGGTCCCCTCCCTCTCACTGCCCCGGCAGCCGGGAGGCGGCGCGGAGGGACCGTGCGGTGCTGTGCGAGCAGCCCCTGGCCCCAGCCGAGCGGAGCGCGGCCGAGCCCCCGCGCCATGCCGGCCGCCGCGCCGCCCCCGCTCCACCCCGCGGCGGGCGCCTGCTGCCACTGCGCGGGTGAGTGCCCCTTCGTCGGCGCCTTCCCCCGGCCCCTTCCCCGCGGGCAGCCCACGCGCCGCGCCGCCGGGCCCCCTGCCCGACAGGTCGCCAATTGCGGGGCTCGTTCTGGGAGGAGGGGGCGAGCTGGCGGCGCGGCGCCCCGGCGGAGGGGGACGTGGGGCGGCCCCGGCGGCGGCGAAAGTTCCTTCGCCGGCCCTTGCGTGTCCGCGGGGTTGCGGTGGGCGGGGGAAGCTTTCGGCGGCGTTTGGGCTGGAAACGGGGGCTTGAGAATGACGGAGGAAGGTGCGATGCCTCTTGGCCGTGGGGTTGAGGCGAGGGCTTCGGGAGRGGAGGGCGGTCTCCGAAGGTGTGATGTTGGGGTGGTTATTTCACCGTGTTCCAGTAATTACCTGTATTTTGCATTAAAGAGAAGCCTCTCGCCCCCCCCGTTTTGTATCGTAGTGGAGACGAGTGAAGTGGATTCGGGGGGAAGTGGGTTACTTTGGGAAGCAGAACAAGGGGCTGCTGCTGCACGGAGAGCCAGTCCTTGCTGCTGGGCGCGGATCACGCCGTCTGTGCCCCTTCCCGAGGCTGAGAGACCATCTCGGCAGCCGTGCGAGGACCGCGGCAAGCTTTGAACTCTCAGTGTGAAGTCAGCGTTTGCCGCTCCAAAAGGCGCGCACGGTGTCATCTGCGCTGCCATAAAAATTGAAGATTTGAAGTAACTTGCACTCTTAATAGTCAGCATGAGTGTACTTCACTTGGAACGAATGCTTGTGGGCTGCTCAGAGCACACTGATGCTCTGCAAAAAAAAAGTAAATAACATGCAGTGTAAGGGTTTCAAACTACTGCACAACTCTGTGTTAAAACCCGCTTGAGGCTGGTGAATCTTCCCTCAGATGGGAAATCACTACGGCTGGAGCTACACGGGTTACAGCCAGGGGCTCGAAGGGTGGAGAAGGCTCTTGTGTCAGATGGGGGTGCTGTGACATGTGGTAGCCAGACCTCTTTGGGGAAGAATGCTGGCTGTGCCCTTGCATCCCTTGACTTCTGCAGTTATATCAGTTGTTTTTGCTCTTACTTAATAACTTAGCAGATATTTATAGGAAAACTATTCCATAACTTTTCACTGCGCAGCGTTATTTTCTGCTTTCCTCAGGGTACATTCGGTACACAATGTCAGCAGACTGGACGGGCCACTGGTTTGACCTAATGGAGTGGTTTTCAGGTTGTGAGACACTGTGTTTGGGAACAACCCCATAAACTGAAACTTTTGCTACACTGTGTATTAAAAGGTTTCTGTTTTTAAAAAAGAACAAAACCAAACCCAACAAAACAAACCAACCCCTTGCAACAGCGGAAAAAGTTTCTAGCTTCTTCCTCTGAGCATTTAGATTGAAACCCATCCTGTGTGAGGGTATAAACTAGGAGTTTATCCCCAACCTGATTATTCATTATGCATGCTTTTGATACTAACTTTCTAGAGAAATGAAAATGTGCATATTTGCAGGTTGTGTCCAAGTTTGGCTCCCCACCTCCATGTTTCCTTTTCCTTTAGCCCCCCTGTTTTTTCTTGATGCTTCTACTGTTTTTTTTTTTATATGTTCTGAATGCAGTTTTGACACTTTGAAATGTTGAGAACTCAGCAGACTCCCAAAACAGTCAGCAAGTGAAACGAAGCTTACAAAACATATTACAGCTGCTTTATGTAGTGGAAGTGCAGTTATTATAGCAACTCTGTCATGCTTTTCTCAAGAGGTGGCTGTATTTTATATCTCGGGATGCCACCCTTCAGCTCTCCAGAGAAAACTGATCCTGCTGAGTTAGTCTCTTTCTTGTAGTACAGTGGGTGTGGATCTTCTGACATAAGATGACTTTTTCTGTGAAAAGTTTTGTAGGATGTTCGGACACATCAGCTGAGAGTTTGCTTCTGGTAAATCTCCATCTGTGGCTTATTGACCTTAATTGGCTAACTGGACTTAAACTGTCAGCAAAGATAAGATATCTTGGTTTAAAATTAGTGGCAGCTGTTCAAGCCTCTGAATTTGAGTAGTGCTAAAGTTACCTTGTCTTTATTGGGCTTTTTATACTCAAGTTAATTACCTTGGGCATGCTAGCCTGACTTTTGAATGTATCTTTATCTGTAGTGTCACTACATGCTTTGTATCTGTTTTCACTGCTGCTTTTTCTGCTCATGTTCCGCAGAGCGTCATCATTTTGGCATCAGCTGGACTTACAGTGTGTGGTGACTAAGGGAAGTTGTGTGGGATTCATTTCCCCATTTCTAAGATTACCTAGCTTAGTTTGTTTTCTGCAGAAACATCTATAGTTTTGTAAAAGTAAGGGAAGTTTGTTGTCCTTCCTTCTTTTCCAACAGCTCTAGAGCGAATTGAGTTGATTTCTGTCACTGCTTTTTCTCATTTCCTTTAACTTGATGGTTCCTTGACATTTAACAACATTTGAAATTAGTGTTATATAGATTTTCTTGTAAATATAATTAGAATCTTTCTTGTAAATATAATTAGAATCAGAACATTATGGTGATTTTAGCAGCCTCCGTTAGAGCTGATCCAGATCTCACTGAACCTAATGTGAATGTTTTAATTAGCTCCAGTGCAACTTGAATGAGAGCTGAAAGTGTGGTAGTTGAAGAGGTGAAYGGTGAATGTGACATTTCCCTTCTTAACAGTATGCTGTTTTCCATGTTTTTCTCAGTTTTGGGGTATGTGATCTGTCCTTTTGGAGTGTTCACTAGATTCTGGAAACAATGAAAAAAGAGCAGGAGCTACTGTCTTGATTGATTTTAATGTCAATTTGGAGTTTTGATAATGCTTGCAAATTGTCCATCTTACCTAACAGTAGTTGTCTTTCACTGCAAATGAAAGTCAGGCATGTTTACCTTCTTATTTCTGGTTGCTAGTGTTGTTTACTCAGTCTAATTACTGTAAGAATGCAAAACAATTATGCCATATATTCTTAGAAGAAGTTCTCAGTAGACATTCTGAAACACCTTCTCCCACTCCATCAGTAGTGCTAGCCTGCACGTATTCTCCAGGTTTTAGTTTTCTCATCACCCCAAATAATGTACTTAATGGAAATGCTGAGAAATATCTGGCAGTGTGAAAATCACGATCTTTCTGCTTGTCATGATGCTTTTGAGTCTAATTAGCACTGGCTTACAGTTTTCCCTGAGAAACCCATTTTCTTTTATAAGTTCTGTGAAACAATTTATTTTGCAATGTTGACTTTAATATAGGAGTCTCTTCTGAAAAAGTGGTTCTATAATAATGGGGTTGGGAATTCTACTTTTATATGTGAGTTAGCATGTCTTAAATATGCTATATTTATAAAGAAAACTTCTGTGATTTCCCCTTTTGCAAACCAGATGGAGAATCAGACTCTGGCTGGGTCTTTCCTTTAGTTATGCAACGAGGTTATTGGTAATAAAGGATCTGGAAGCTTAATTAAACTCTCGGTGACACCTCTGCAGGCTCTTTTATTTTCACGGGGTTTGCTCAGTTGCAACCGATTAGTCATCAAGTTGAGATTTAGGAAGCAATGCAAATAAAATCTCCCACAAGAAGAAACAGAATCCTGCTCTTTTGACTGAGGCATTGTTGGCTAACAGGACTAAAAAGCAGTTGAAAGCTTACTTTGTGATGAAACATGAATAATTAATTTAAAATATATGGTACTTCAGGAGTCAAGAGCATCAACGTGAAAGTGAAACTCCGTGTACAGTGAGCCTGGAGAAACACACGGAGGGCTTTGCCAGATGGATTCTGGCAAGTGCTGCAGTTGTGTAAGATGTTTTTGTTTCCCTCTGTCAGTTCTGTCCTGCTCCTCAAAGATCCTTGATGGAAGGTCCTGAACTGCAGAGCTGACTTCCCTGGTTACTGGGGCAGCCCCTAAAGCAGTCAAACTGCAGAAAGCAGCCATGGCTTCTCCCAATAAAATACACAGCCTGTCATCTTTGAAAGAAATTAAATAAATGAGCAGTTTCATAATATTCTTTTTTTGGTTTTATGCGACTTAAACCGAGCCTCACACCTCCAAAGGCACTGATTCATTTCACGTGCAGTCTTACATTTCACATAGTCTTTACAGATTATGCATCCGTATACTTCTCTATAAGACTTCCTTTATGCTCGCTTTTTAATTTGCTACCCTTAAAATGTCAGAAAGAAGATAATGGAAGTGGGGTTCTGCTTCAAAAAAAAGTAAAAAATTATGGCACTTGTGAGTCATTACCAGTCTCCATGAAATCTTTACCTTCATCTGCTGCTCTGGGTGTGATTCAGCTCAGTTTAACACTAACACATGGCAGTAACCATCTGTGTTTGCTGTAAATATTTTATTTTTTAATTACAAATGGCTTGATTTAGCAAATCTGAAACGGTRCAGTGGGGTGGTTGTGGACCTGCAGAGGAAGGAGATAAGCACCTGGGAAGGTAATTTTTGCCCAACCACTGTTGCCAGGTTGGAAAGGGGAGTGTAACACAGAGCAAACCAGGCTGCCCTGCAGCAATCCAGACCCTGCAGCTCCCTTCTTGGGAGAGCTGGGCAGAGGAGGGCCGGCACAGACTGCAAAGGGGCTCTGAATGTTTAGTGAAAGAGAAGGGGGTGGGGAGGGGGAAGGCAAAGAAAACTGTAAGTTTATCTTCTTTGAGGAGAAAGAAGGAAAGGTGGCCGCTAAATGTCACTTACCCATCGTGATTCAGTAAATACGGTCACATGTTGTGGCATGCTGAGCCTCCTACATCTGTTTTGCTGTGGGATGGCACTCACACTGGGGCTGGGGGTGTCACAGAGGCACCATCCATCCTCAGAATGGAAAAGTCCAGAGCTCACCTAGCCATAGTGAGGGTTCCAGTGTGGGCATCCCTCAGGCTCGCTCCCTCTGCTGAAGTCCAGCTAGCTGCAAGGATTTCCCATTGGACTGTCATTCTAGACAGTCCTTACCAACTTAGAAACTCCTGTGCTTCAGCATTTGCCTGACTTCAGCTGCTCTAGTGCTCTTTGTCCTCTAGGGTCTCTCACCCATAAACTCAGAGGTCTATGTCCCAAAACTGGCAGTGAAAAGGGAATGAGATAAATGGTCAGGGAGAAGAGARTAGATTCACTTCTTTCTTTCTAGTGTCAAAGACTCAGGAAGAATGAGAGTGGACACTTATGGGACTGAAAGACTTGGAGATATCTAGTTTGCAGGACATAATGTATGTATATTCATAAAATAAAAAGCAGATAGGTTGAAGATACGGTGTATGATTGCAAAGTTTTGAAGTCTTCTTGCCTGCCCTCATGAGGACGGGAAGTGGGGCCAGAAGTGCCTGTCTCCCATACTCTTGCAGTCTAGGTGTAGGATGTATTCTTTCCTCATAGCTGACACTTTGGCAACTCACCTAATGGGACCAGACACATTTGGCCGGGAGAAACTTTAGTTCTGTTGGTGACGTGTGGGACAGAAGGAACCCAACTTGACACACAGCTGAGTTTGCAGGGCTGACAGTTAAAGGAAAAATAGTATTGCATGCGAATTTAAGCATGCTTGATGTGAAATTGAAAGATAATGAACTTGGAATCCCATCATACTAATTTTGTATGATCTTTTAGGGCTAAAACTGTATATTTATGAGATAGAGATGTTATTCTGATTTTTTTTTTTTTGTGTGTGAACCCAAATTAGTTTTTCTTCAGTGAACTGAGAACACTGTCTGAACTGCTGAGTGATTTTCATTTTCTACAAGTTGGGTTAGACTGGGTCAGCRATTGATCTCCACTACACTGGTGCATATTAGACATGGAAGTGCTGGCATTAAGTATGACTGGAAATGCCCATTAGGTTAGCAGAAAGGATGTTATAGGAATTAGACTGATAACTGATTCCTCCCCCCCCTTTTTTTTTCATTGTGACAGTATTAAAACTGTTTTTGAAAGAATCCACCTGATAAATGGTATTTGTAATATTGAATATGGTTTTGTTTTCCTTTTGCTCCAGCAGCTAATGCAGATAAGAATTCATGCAAATACTGGGATGAGTTTGGGTTTGGTTTTTTTTCTAAATTCAATTAATGTAATTGAATAAAATACATTTTTGTCATCTAAAAAGACTGTGCTTCTTTTATTTGGTTTAGTAAACCATATGGTTATAATACCATATGATTTACAATAGTATTTTATTGCATACTGCCTTACATCAAATGTATTCTGAGCACATAAGGTTTGTTCAATGTATTTCTTCAATGTATTAAAAAAATGTATTTCTTTGAGGCCAGGTACTTAAAATCTAGTATTATTCAGGTTACAAAGTCAAGCCTTTGTGACTATTGATTAGCACTGCTATCCCCCCAACCCATGTTCCTGTGCATTAAGATATACACATTAATTACATTATCAGATGCTGCTTTTTTCATCCCCAGGGGCTCTGGCTCCATCAGTGTAAGTGATGGACAAAGCTTTCCTCATGAGCATCTACTCTACTGTTTACCCTGACTCTTTGTGCCTCCTGCTGTGTGTTTTTTGAACCCTGCTGTTAATACAGGCTTATTAACTCGTGGGCTTTTCTGTCATGGTTATTTCTGCAGTAACAAATATGGCTTGGTCTATCTGTGATACCTGTAAAGAGACGGCATGTACTGCATTCAGTGGCAGCCAAGGTGCAGAAAATAAAGTCAGAAGTGCTTTAATACAGGGAAGAAAATAATTTGATGTGCCCAGGTCCTGCGTTTTGGGATGACTTAGCATTATCTCATGTGTGGTGTTACATTACCTTCTTGTCTGAAGTTCCTCTTCCTGCAGCTGTGAGCACTGAGCAGGTTTGTGGATCATGTCTCAGAATGTTGTTTTGGCTGTCAGACTGTAATCCTCTCTGGGAAGTCTACATTAAGTTGATTGCTTTGAAACTCAATGGAATTGGCTGAGGCAAAATCCACTTCTTCAGGGCTGCACTGCATTAAGCAGAGAAACTATTCCTCCTATATTTTTTCACACACTTTTCATCTCTTCTAGTTACATACTACATACATTTTTTTACAACACTGTCCTTAATCCAGTGAAAGAGGATCCACTGTACCCTGGAGTAGACATAAGAAAAACTGTATACACTTCTAAACTGTCTTGTATGCAAGGAGGAAGTGAGTTCACGAAGTAGAATGGATTAGGTTGGAAGTGACCTCACAGATCATCTAGTTCCCTCTGCCAGGGACTAGGACACCTAATACTTCACCAGGGTGCTCAGAGCCCCATCCAACCTTGCCTTGAACACTGCCAGTGATGGGGTGTCCGCAACTTCTCTGACAACATGTATCACCGCCCTCAAAGTAAAAATTTCTTCCTCGTATCTAGTCTAAATCTCTCCTCTTTCAGTTAAAATCCCTCTCAGGGACCCTCCTAGGTCCCTTTAGGTACTGAAAAGCTGCTCTAATGTATCCCCAGCGCCACCGCCTTCTCCAGGGTGAACAACCCCAACTCTCAGCCTGTATTCATAGGAGAGTTGCTCCAGCCCTTTGATCATCTTCATGCCTTCCTCTGGACTAGCTCCAGCAGGTCCACATCCTTCATATGTTGGGCACCCCAGAGCTAGATGCTGCACTCCAGGTGGGGTCTCATGAGAGTGGAGTAGGGAGGGAGAATCACCTCCCTTTACCTCCTGCCCACACTGCTTTTGATGCAATGCAGGATGATGGTTGATAACTTTAATTTTCTCCTGTCTTACTGATGACCTTGCTAATGTTCTATTAATGTGGTCACCTGTTTGTGTGCAGGTAGTTCTTCCTGTTCTTTAAAAAAATATAAGTCAAGGTGAGCTAATATGGCAAGTGGCAACAAAAGCAGGTAGATTCCTTTATGGAGAACTGCGAAGGAGCAGATCATGTGAGGATAGTTCTGTTGCTGACTTAAAATCCCATTCCTTTGTCTAAGTGTGGTATTCTACCTGACTTCTTGATCCACTCTTATTCTCACTCTCATACTTTACTGCTTCCCTATTATGGTCTCCATTTGCTTCCTCTGTGTCACTAAAGTGGAAATTACTCTCAGCCAGTATCAAAGTTCATAGGAACTGTGTGTCAGGCAGTGTCTGGCTGTGGCACTATTTGCTCCATTCTCTGCAGTCTGTCTCAATCCCTCTCTTCTCTTATCCTCCCAGTCCAGTTCTTCACTAGGTTTCCTTTTTCAGTTTCAATTCCATTCTGAGCTGCATGAGCCTTTGGAGCTTGCTCAGGCTGGAACTACCAGCAACTGTCCTGCTACATTTGACAGTGTCGTGATCCAGTCCTTGTGAAATTTGACTTCTTTTTTCTACTCAGGATTTTATCGGGTCAAAACTGATACTGTGTCTGCTTCTCGTTGTTGTTGAAATAACTTCCAGTTCTGACTAAAACGAAGTATCTGCCCTGAAATGCTGTAAAACATGGCAGGGAGGCAAGGATGAGCAGCAGGGAAGGAAGGAGAGGGTGCTATAGCTATGGCTCCTCAGAGAAAAATTCACCAGTGGTGTTTCCAACAGTGGGACTGTAGATAATGCCCATGTAAAATTTACTTGCTGTAAAAGGACGCCTGTGATCATGTTTTGTTTCTGTGTATCTAATTTAGTGAATCGAGACTTGCCATACTACTGCTTCAGTCTTGGGCACTAACAGTGTGCACTAGCCCTCGGAGTTGCAACTTTTAATAATTTAGAGCAAGGAGAGGAGATCAAGATGGCACATTTCTAGATGACTCGGGTTGCATGCTGGAGCCCAGTGCTAATGCCCATTGGTATCCTGTGTGACCCACGGTCTTGGCTGCTCCAAGTTCAGTGCCAGAGACATTCTCCTTCCCCACACTTGAAGATACTTGTTAATACTGTGAAATGAATTAAATGTTTTCTGCTCCAAGTAAGATTTTTTTTTTCCTATGGTCTTTGTTTCACATGCCCTCAGCAGGAATTTCTGAGTCTTAAGGAAAAAGTAGACATTTGTACTGCTGTCCTTTCTCTGCCCATTTGAAACAGTGTTTTGTTCATCCTATATTGGGACCAATATATCAGAACAACTCCCAGATAAACAATTTCTGTTATGTGCTAATGTTTTGGGGTGTTTTCATGGTTGCTTTTGTAAGTGGAAGCCTCCTAAAGAAATAGCAGGGCTTAAATAACACCATGTTATTCACAGAAAGCAATGCCATACCTAGATCCTATTTCAGTGCTGCCTTCTGTTTTAAATTGTGTTGTAAAACTCTTTGTAAAAATTTAATTCCACTTCAACCTGTGACTTGATAGCAGAATGGTAAACCATTCAGTTAATTACTGAAACTGTGATCTCCAGCAGGAGAGCCAAGAAGAATGCAAGCTGAGTGGCCATATTTTAATTAATGAACAAAAGCTTATAAGACTGGCCAAGGGAAGGGATAAGTTCTGGAAGACAAATGGCAGCGATACATTTTTAGTTGCAATAGGTGACCTCTATCAAACCCTGTTACTCTACTGTTGTAGGGGATGTAGCCAGGCAATTCCTTGAGATACAGATTGGTTAAAGCTCTGTATACACAACTTCTTCAGAGCTTAAGCCTTAGAATTCACTTTATTTTACTCCTTGTCCAGAGTATGATCCAAAACACTTCAAGGAAATGTCTTCTAGAGGAATTTTTGTGGTTTCTCCCCATGCGTTCCCCCACCCCACAGTGGGATGGACTGTGATGATCACAAGTGGCTTGTAAATTTTAAAAACAAACCCCAGAAGCCATGCTCTCTTCATGGGAGCATATTTTCTCTCCAGGGGACACGTGTGCTTAGGTCATAGGTGCTGAATTCCTTGTTTCTGCTATCTGTTGAGCCTCGAAAGCCCAGTTTGTCCCATCCTCCATTCTTCTCTAGGGACTTGGTATGAGTGTTTGCCCTACAAGACCATCATGTCTTCATTATCTGGAGCTCCGTATTGCTCTGTGTGTTCCAGTTTTCTTTTTTTCTGTGCCCATGTACACAGTTTAGGTGGTGTGCAGGGTACCCTTGACCAGCTGTGCTGCCTCACCCCTGCCCTTCCACAGCAGCAGGCTCAGCATCCTCCTAGACCATGCTGCACCATTGATAATCCACAATACACCAGCACATATGGATAGATGTGTATACAGATAAAATAGACACACTCATGCTTGCATCAATCCATCTTAACATTTCTAAGAAATATTTCTAATTAATAATCATTAGCTCTCAGGAGGACAGCAGAAGAAAAAAATCCCGTTTTATTCTCTGATATATAATTTACCAGTACTTGAACTCATTGAAGTGTGTTTCTCATACCACCTCCCTCTTCCTCCTTCTCCCACTCGTATATAAATATGGAAACAAGATTTTGAAGCAATATAAATTGTAGCTATAGGATTTGGGTATGTGTGTGACCTTTGAAGGCTTTCTAGAAATGCTTGTTACTGCTTTAAGTGTGTGCACTTTCCTGACAGATTGAGGCTTGCTTCTTGTGTATCAGTTAAATATAGCATAACTGGAAAATAACAGAAATTATGACTGAAATAGTTGTAACAGGCAATTGAAGTGAGTTTTTAATTGTATGTAATATATAGTCATTGTGACCACCGCTAACAAAATTCGACACTTGCCCTTTTCTTGGAAAATATTTGAAGATTGTTTCATGTATTGATTTTAAGCAATCGTGTTATTTCCTTTTTCATCTCAGAAAAATGTGCAATTCTACTCTTATTCCTAACATTGTTATATATTAACTTGAGGCTTTTGTCAAAATGTCTATGGCTAGGAATCAAGCCAGTTTAAAAAGCACAAAAACACATTCCTGTATTGTTCTTAATAATGACATAAAACTGCTCTTATTCCATTAGTTACAGAATTAAAAAATAAACTTGGCTTCTGTTTAAGGCTTAGCCAATTTAGTGAAGAAAGGAAACATAATTGATGCTTGGGTAATTGAAACAATCAACAGTAAAACTTAAAGAGCACTTAAAATCAGTGGTTCATAGAAAGGTATGATAATAGCAGCATAGCTGGGAGGAACATAATCTGTGGGAAAAGTATTAGTGCACCATTGTTTTTATGTTGTACCAACATTGTAAGGAGTAAAAATGTCACTCACAGTTCCCATAAGCAAAATAATGCTTTGATGTTAGTGGGTATGCAAGAACCTGGAAATGTTGATTAAATTCAGAGCTTCATCAGTTCCTGGTAACTAACATATTCTGGTGGCGATTTAGATTTCAGAGAACTGTTATTACAGCTGATTTTTTCTTTTCCTCCATTCACAGTAAGCTTTATTCTGGGTGGAATGTAAATACGTGATTGTTGAAAAATCACTAGCACGTATGTAGTCATCTTTTGATAACAAGAGATCATCCTTAAAAAACAGAATGAAGACAGAAATAACTTGTACAACCACCAAGCATTAGTCACACGTAGCTCTTATATAATGCTTACGTCTTCAATCAGCATGCTGGCAGCTGGGCTTCTTTGTAATATTTGTTTGGAGAAGCAGCATCTATCTCATTTGGCAGGGGAAGAAAATGAAGCCAAGAGTTAAAGGACATGCCCGGGGGCACACAGCGCTTAGCTGGTGAGAGTATTACAGCTAAGAAGTGTCCATCATCCTGCATCAAGCAGAGCCAACAGCAGAGTGGATGCTATAGCGGTGTCACCTCGTGTGCTTTCCGCACTCAAGCCCCGGCCTGTTGGATGCGCTATTTCTTGAGGCAGAGCAAGTGGATGCTCTGCTGCAGCACTTCTTGCAGTTCTCCCTTTTGTTTGCTGTTCTAGGTGAGGAGGCGTATTTCTTCTTTGCTTTATTATGCCTTGATGAAAAGGACAAATAAAAATACATAGCATGAAATACTGAAAAGGGCTTTTCTGCAGTTGAAAATCAAAATGTAGTAGGCTTGAGTCTAATGCCAAGAGGAACACTGATACGTGCAGATTTTCCTTTGAGGATTTGCCCACTGCACTGTGACTATGCAATCATAGTAATGCATGAAAATGGGTATGATTCTCTGGGAGATAAGCCATTGGTGTATAGAAATTTCCTTGTAATGGTTCGGTAACCGTTCTGGCTGTTTGCTTTTGTCTTGGTCCTGTTAGTTCATATATTTTGAGTTTTGTTCCCAACTGAAGAGCAAGGCTATTAAATGGAATTGGAAGCACTCTGTGATCTCATTCTGAAAGTTTATTTCTTGAGGCTGAAACTATATGCATTGTAATCAGGTTTTAATCTTAGCAAGTACAGCATATCAGAGTACTTTTAGGGGACGTTTTTATTCTTAGCTTATTGTTGATAGACTGGGCATTATGTTATAGCTCGATTTGTCCATAACCATATGTTATGTTTTCAGTTCTTCCTTTTCACAATTACTCGTGACAAATGGTGCCATTTTCTTTGTTGATGTTCTAAGATGAAATGTTAATGTGCCTAGAGAATACTCAGAACTTTGCGTGATTTTACATAATTTTTTGGATAAAAAAGTCAAGCCAAAGTATTGGAAAACCATGATTCCAGTTACCAAACAAAATTAAGATGGCCTTTCCTTAAGACAAAAGATTGAATTACATTACTATTAGATGACCTATAAATTTAGTCTAAAAATTGTAGCAAATGTAATGTTTTTTAAAAAGAATATAATTTATTTAATTGATTATATAAGGTCATGGGAAAGTGAAGAGGAGATAATTATATATAAAATGTAAGGTTGCACACACAGCACCATCTGGTAGTAATTTTAAAACACAAGCAATTAGTTTATTTTACTTCATGCAATGTAATTGTGGAACTTGTTGCCACAGGGTTTACAGAGGCCAAAATTGCAGTTGGGTTCAGAAAGGAGTTGAGTGAGTTCATGGGAGATATATTAATAAGAGAATGCTAAACAATCTGGATGCAATCCTACTATTTTTTGAGGATTTAGAAGAAAGACCTGTTTGTGTTCAATATTATTATTTTTAATGACGTTTCTCCATCACAAAATGAGTTTAGATTTTCTCACAAACTTGGCAATGTTTGTAGTTGCCAATATATGGAGATACTCCTTAGTGGCAATTAAAGTTCTTCATAAGCCTTGAAGTCACGTACCCTTACTCTCTGTGGTCACATACACTAGAAAACTATTGCTCAGAGGCCTGATGATACAAAATAATTAATGTGCCTGTTCTTTGTTTGCCTTAGGACGCCAAGGCTTGTTGGACCATTCTCCAGACAATGCAGGCTCAAAAGTAAAAGAGAGGAAACTACATGGGACTTGTCCTCCTGCTGGTCGTGGAAACTATGGAAAACCATGTTTGGGTGAAAGCAGCCACAGGTCCTCATTTTTCAGTCCCCGCAATGGTTTCCACACGATACATTCAGAGCACAGTCCTGTGAAGCCAAGGATAATTACAGTGGTGAAACCCGGGGGACGCACGCTCAGAAGGATAACCTTGCTTCTCAACAGGAGATCGGTCCAGACCTTTGAGCAGCTGATGGCTGACATTTCAGAAGCTCTGGGATTTCCTCGGTGGAAGAATGACCGTGTGAGAAAGCTTTACAACCTGAGAGGCAGAGAAATCCGAAGTGTTTCTGAGTTCTTCAGGGAAGGTGATGCGTTCATAGCTATGGGGAGAGAGCCCCTCACTTTGAAGGACCTTGAGGTGGTATTACAAGAACTTTTTCCTGAGAATCCTTATGCTGCCAGTGCTGCCATTCAGCAGAATGAGGAGCAGTCCCAAAAACTGAAGAGCAGACTGTATGACAAGGCKTCAAAAGTAGACAGTGGCTTTGATGAGGCAGAAATTACCAAGAACTGCAACGATGGCCTGTCTTCCCAACTGGTAGCTGGACATGAAGGAAAAAGTCAAGCCAAGACAAAGCAAGAGGAAAAAATGAGAACCAAAAAAAAGTGGACTAGAGAGAGCTGGGGTGGTGACCACGGAGTGAAACCTTCTAGAAAAACTCGAGAAAATGAGAGGTACCTTAACCATGAGAGGAGTTCTGAGGAGGGTCTAGAAGAGAGCTCGGGGGAGGTGCCGAGGTGTGAGAAGTGTGAACAGGAAAGGCAGGCCAGACAAAAGTTACAGAGGGAAAGGCAGGCTGAAGCCTCATTTGAGAATAGAGACTTGAACACAGGTGCATGTCAGAGGTACCATGTAGAAAGAAATCCAAAAATCAGGAACTGCCGAAAATCTTCTGAAACTTGTCTGGAGGGTGAGGAAGCTGGCTGGAAAGATAATGCCAGTAGGAGGATGTGGAAGCCCCTACATAGGATTGTAAATGAGGGGCTGGAGAAGCAAAAAAGGAGCRTTGAGAAAGAAAGGGATGTGGAGAAACATGAAAACCATGGGAAGGAAGTAGTAAAAATCAGGAAGAATGCTGTAGAAGGGCTCCAGCTATCTCATGAAGTGAAGGAAGATAATGGAAGTAGCTGTGTGATGAACCAAAGTGGTTGGCTAAAGAAAGACCCTCTGAGGGATGCTGAGAAACTGTCTAAAACACATAGGGAGGGCAGAGAGGGACAAAGGGCTAAAGAGGAAACTGCCAGAAGAGAGGGGAATGTCACATGTAGAGAGAGTGACATGACTCGACGAGAAAAAACAGGGGAGCGCAGAGGGAATAAAGAAGAGAACAAGGCTCAGGGATTGGAAAGCACAAGCCGGAGGTATGCCATTAAAAGCAGAACTGATGTGGAAAAACGCTATGAGATTGGCAGAACTATTGGGGATGGGAACTTTGCAGTGGTGAAGGAATGTCGCCACTGTGATTCCAATCAGATCTATGCCATGAAAATTGTTGATAAATCCAAGCTGAAGGGGAAGGAGGACATGATGGAAAGTGAAATTCTGATCATTCGGAGTCTCTCTCATCCCAATATAGTGAGCTTAATTGAGGTGTATGAGACAGAAGCTGAGATCTACCTAATCCTAGAGTATGTCCCAGGAGGGGACTTATTTGATGCAATCATAGAAAGTGTGAAGTTCACAGAGCATGATGCTGCTGTCATGATCACTGACCTGTGTGAAGCACTGGTTTATATTCACAGCAAGAACATTGTCCACAGGGACCTCAAACCAGAGAATCTTTTGGTAAGTATTGCCAAACATTTGCATATGTGCAGGAATTGAATTTATTTTCCTTTCAGTTATGGTTCTTTGAATATTTTTAAGCAAATACTATGCAGAAATAACGTGCTGTAGCAGGAGTGCTTGGAAAAATGGGTACAATTTTGAAGTGAAATTACAATTGCAGTTTGCTTTACATAGATCTGCTGGGCATTGCAGATAGCAGTGGTTGCAGAAAGAATGATCAGGCTTTCAGGGGTAGTGAGGATTTGTATTTTTTTGGAAATCAGATCTGTTACTTAGCATCTGACTTTTAAGTGTGTAAGGATGAATCATAAGGCATCTTTTGTGCAGACCAAAATTTATTAAAATTGCTAATTTATCTTATTTATTTGTTGGACTTTTTGTCCACTGCAGTTGGGTATCTTGCAGACTGCTGTGCTAGTCCTCTACTGTAGTGATTTCTATCTTGTGACAGTTTTTTTTCTTACAAGCAGAAGTATTATGCAGCTGATTGAAATAATCTGACAGTAAAATGTTTCGGTGAATACAGCATTAAAATCAGCTCAAATAGTAACTTCATGCCAAAGAGAAACGTTCTTGTTTCCATCACATTTCTGAGGCTGCGTTCTTTGCATCCAGCACGGAAGTCAGTAGAGTTACTCACATGTGTGAATATGCATAGAAATGTTTGTAGTATTGACACTCCACAAGAAACCCATTGTAGAACCGTAACAGTAAACAACTCTCTCTTGCTAAGTGTGTGTTACACTCTTGTATTAGGGTTCCAAATTTCCTGATAAACAGATAAATAGCAAATATTTGCCAGTCTCTAGCAAATCAGATTTGATCAGCTTTCATGGAAGATCACAGTTAGCCAGACGAAAAAGGTAATAGATTATTTAGTCCTATAGGCCATTCAGTGCTTTTAAGAGAATTAATTTTGCACAGAAATCAGTGGGAATTTCTGGAGAAAAGCAACRTTGTAGCTTCTAGGACATGCAGGGTTGCACAGGCTGGGCTGGAACAGTTTGCTCCCAAACCTTTTAACTAAGCAATAGCATCTATACTAGGTCCTACTATGTATCCCACTTAGTTTGATGAAAGTCTTTGGTATATGGTCTCCGTGTAAACAAAASATGGTGAGTGCAGCTGGCTGGTTTGCAGGAAGAAGTGGGCTTGTAGGCCCTGCCTTTGTGCTTCATTTGCACAAAGTTTGAACAAAACTTCACTTAGAACTGCAGGGCTTTTTCCAGAAGCTGATTTTCCATTATGAACCAGGTCCTGCTCCTTCCTATTTGCTGAAAATAAGCTAGTGCATGTGAAACACCTGAGATCAGATGCTTCATTTCCCTCTATAATACATAATCATCACAGTGATGTAGATAAGCAGAGAAGGGCATGATAAAGGTCTGTTCTGGTTGTTTTCACATTTAGTTCACAGAACTGCAAACCAAAGAATGCTGGGCAGTGGCAGCGTTGTGTAGCACTGAAATAATCATGTTGCCCATTCTGACAGTCAGAATATATTTTTCAAGGACAGACCAGCTCCCATCCTGTAGGTATTTTGTTGTACTAGAACAGTGTTACCTAAACAATATAGGAAATAACATTTTACCTGTTTCAGTTTCACCTTGCTGCTAATTTTCTGTGAACACCAGTATTAGATACCATGTACACAAAGCATCCTTTTGAAAAGCAAGTCTATTCAACCACGCAAATGAGTTTATAAGCTCCTGATAGTATTGGATAAGTCACCTGCTATCTAACAAGCATTCCTATAAATACAAGCCATTTCAGCAAGATTCTGGCTTTCCTGCCTTTTTAGTGTGCTGCCTCTGTCTCTTTAGAGTGGCTGGAGAGCATCAAAGTAGGAAGGAGAGCTGCCACTAATCTTCCCATCAGCCAGTGGTGAAGAGTAACAAACATTATTGAAGCAAACTTCATGGGTTCATCTGCTGTTGGTGTGTCAGGAGATGAAGCACAGTGCTTCAAGTTCCAGCATCCTGCAGAGATGTTGTTGTTTGTAGGCTACCTCTTGTTACACTGAGGATGTTGAAATSTGAATTAGTCTTCCTAGACTTTGTACACAGAGGTCAAAAAATGGGTATGTACTTTTAGGCTGTTGACTTGTTTGTCCTACTTTGGGTCTTCTTTTGGTCAGGTGAATCTTGTAATTTGTTTTTTTAATCTACTGTTTTTACCTTTTAAGTAAATGGGAAATAGAAGAGAAAGGATCCTTGGTCTATTTTACTAAGGAAAGGTGTATGTCTACTGTAAACCTGCTTTGTGGGAGAATCTAAGCCTGTTCCTAATGAGTTTTAAACATATTAGCTAATTTTCATAAGAGTTGACAGAGAAGCAGCAGTCTGGGCAAAAATATTTCCATAAGTTTCATGAAAATAAGCAACTGGGGAAAGAAGGAAAACAGTTTCTGTCCCTGCAGAAGAAAAGTAGAAATATTATTTGATGTGTAGTAAATTGTAAAATTATTGACACATGAGGGAATTGGAAACCCAGTTGAATTATTAGTTCACTGCACTTCTGTTTTTCTTATGGAACTGTCCTCTAGTTATAAACTTCTGTACCAGGCCACCATCACCCTTTCTGCTTTTTCCCTTCCCTCTTTCACTGCTGTGTCTGCCCACAATGATCAGACTCCTTGCAGCATAGCTGTGAGGCAGAAGGGTGGTGACTTGCACTACAAAAACAAAATCTGTTTGACAGCTGGTGTGAAGACAGCTGCTGTGACTCCCTCCCATCTGCTCACAGAATCACCTCATTTAGGACTAGGTGTTCAGCAAGAAAACCTTTGCTGCCAAGGATGGGCAATGTGTCGTGTTTGGTCTCACAAATGAAGCCAGTCACTTCTTTCATGCTACCTTGTGGAGCAGGTTTTGCTGGCAAAGTTTTTAGATAAGGGACTGTTAAATTCAACAGCTGCTGGGATTTCTTGACTTGTGAGTGAGAAATTAATGCCAAAGTGTGGTGGTGTTTTTCCAGGTTATAGCTGTAAAACACAGAAAGTCACCTCTTTCTGGGAGTGAGGCAATGGGCTGTACTTGTGACTGTGTACTCATCTCCTTGTACACTTCCCTCACATGCTAATGTGGTAATTGTTTAACACACAACTTCATAAATGTTATAGATTTTTATGCATTTGAGATTACCCCCACCCCTTTTTCAGTCTGTCAAGCTTTCATGTATTTTTGAGAACTTCAAGTATAGCCTTTCTGCCCTTTAACTTTGTGACACTATTTACRTTTATACAAAGCACTGTTCATTTTCTGACACTATTTACATATATACAAAGCACTGTCAGTTTTCCGAGGGCATGTGAGTTACACTCCTGTTTAACCACTTACCTGCCAATAGCTTTCAATATGATAAGCCTACATAGGGAAYTTTCTGTAAGATTTTTCATGGAGATTCTTCTAGCTAGCAGCAAGGGATATCTGAAACTCAAATGTGTAAGTAGTAATTTTTCTTAAGCTCTGTTTCCAAGATACAAAACATTCCATGGGCTGACTTGCTTTCATGATGTTCATAAGAATCTGCACGACAATATGTGCATACAGAGAAATATTAATGTTGTAAATCATCATCTTAAACACACTGGATGTCACAAGGTGTAGATATGAAATCAAACAAGAGCATTAATTACTGGGAGGCATAAACAGACAGGAGAAAAGGAAAAGATTAATTTTTTCCTTCTTTGAAGATGAACTTGGCTTTATATTATAATCTTCCGGTTGTATGAATGGGATAGCTAGAAATCCTCAGACAATATTCTAATATCCTGCCATGTCATCTGTATTTGAGTAAGTAGCGAGCAACTGACTGCCTTTAGTCCAAGACCAGCAGATGTTGGCTTGCCTTGCAGTTGAAGGACATAAGTCATATGGCCTAAATTGGCTGTCTACAGAAAGTGTACTGAAGGTCTTTCTTAGCTAAGTCTATAGGCAGGCAGCACTTTAAAATGGAATTTTGTAAGAATTCTTTCCAGTCTTGAATGCAGAAATAGTGATAGCTATCACTAATAGGTGTCACTGGGAAGGCTAGTATGTTCATTTAATGTTACTATTTTTGCTTTGTTCTCACCATTTCATGGAATACATACATAATGTCAGAGGCTAGGTTTCTCTTGAGCAGGTTGTACATTTCTGTAATACTGCTATGAATAAATAGTCTGGCCTGAGGAATGATTAAAAAGAACTTGAGGAACTTTGTTTCTTCAGTGAAGCATGTTTGCATGCTCAAGGTGATGCCAGTTGATGGGAGAGTACAAAGCTGGAGGTGAAGGGAATGCTCTGAGCTGACTCAAGTTGTTCTGAGSATAGTGTTAGTGAAGCTGCTGAGAGGTTCTGGGCTGAGGTTTTCAGACATGCTGACAGGTTACATGCTCTCTCTGAGGTGATTGTCACAAAGCTGTGAAAATATACCCACCGTGCCTGCTGTTCCTACCTGCTCTGTTGTTAAGTTAAATGAAAGCTCAGTGGTTTTGTCATGAAAGAACAGATGGTGCAGTGTTGCCACCTTGTGCTGTAACAGGAGATTAGTAGTCTGGCATCCTGAGAAAAGAAAAAGTACARCAGTGCATTTTACAAAGGAAGAAATTTCCTGAAGATTTTGGGATTGGGATGAAGACTGCTGTGTTCCCCACCCTTCCCACAACCCGTCTATTTTCTAAAAATATATATAAACATTTCAGTATTATTTGTCTTAGTACAGTAGCATGCAGGGTAGTTGAAGTTCTATGTGACACAATTTTCTTATATAATTAAAAAAATACATAGAATAGGAAAATACATTCATGCTCATATTTTTATATTGCATATAAAATTGAGCATTTCAATTGTGAATTTTTGTAAATCTTACCACTATTACCCCTATTGTTAGAATATAAATTCTGTAGATAGATGCTGTTCTAGAAAGCAAGTATTACTTTTATAATTTTTTTGTCATTTTTGTCAGTTTGTGTCCACAGTGCATCATGGGAAAAAATCATCATGTAGTTGCCTAATATAACAGAAAAAATGGCTTTGGCATTTTAGCTTTTTCCTGCAGAAGTTTTGATTGTGTGGTTGTAGTAAACTTTATTTTCAGTTTCATACTGAAAAATATTTTTTCATGGAAGAGTAGCAAAAAAATCTCCCTGCAAAATGTTTTGATTAATCAAAACTAGAAGAGTGCACAAGGGCACTGCTGGCTCAGGGGCAGCTTGTTGTCCACCCAGGTCCTTCTCTGCAGAGCTGCTTTCCAGCAGGTCAGACCCCAGCCTGTGCTAGTGCAGGGGGTTACTCCTCCCCAGGTTATGGACCCTGCACTTATCTGTGTTGAATTTCAAAAGGTTCTGCCCTGCCTATCTCTCGAGTCTGTTGAGATCCTTCTGAATGGCCATGGAGGGTTCTGGGGCATCAGTCACTCCTCCCAGTTTTGTATTGTGCTCTTTTTATAGAGAAGGTGAAAAGGGATTAGTAGGCTATATAGTGTTATTTTGTAATGTTATTTTTTTTCTTAAAAAAAAAAGAAAAAGAAAAAAAAGCACCCAGCAAAAAGTCCAAAACCATTTTGCTTAATCGAGCTTGGATGAGTGCTTACAGTTTCTATAAGGATGATAAATGGGGATTAGTCAACTGTAATGTACAAGAGCAAATTTTGTCCCATCTGTGCCCTTAGTTATCTGGTAACAGAGACCATCCTGAATTTTTGGCTTTCTTAAGTGGTGTCTGATGGCAAAGTATGATGTGTTAAAGCACAGAGTATACCTGTCACACTATATTCCAGTTTGTCCATTCAAAACCAAGTCCAGATTTCCTTGGCTTTTTTGTAGACATTTTAGCTGCTGATTTGTTCTCCATAGTTCCAGAGACAAACAATTTTTCACTTAAATGAAATTAATGACATTTTTTACTCTCAAGTAATATTTGAATGCCAGTTACTCCTATTAAGCATACTGATTTATTTAATTTTACTGCTACATTATTTATGACTTGGCCTTCGAATATAGAATCATAGAATGGTTTGGTTAGAAGGGACCTTTAAAGGTCATCTAGTCCAAACCTGTGCTGTGAGCAGGGATGTCTCAACTAGACCAGGTTGCTCAGAGCCCTGTCCAACCTGACCTTGAATGTTCCCAGGGATGAAGCATCTACTGCCTCTCTGGGCAACGTTGGGCAACAACGTTGCCCTTGTCCTATTGCTGCAGGCCCTACTAAAAAGCCTGTTCCCATCTTACTTGTAAGCCCCCTCTAATTATTGAAAGGCCACAGTAATGTCTGTCTGGAACCTTCTTTTCTTCAGGCTGAACAACCACAACTCTCACAGCCTTTCCTCAGAGGAGAGGTGCTCCATTCTGCTTTGCTGGGTCTCCTCTGGACCCACCGCAACAGGTCAATGACCTTCCTGCATCCAGAGCTGGATGCAGCACTCCAGGTGGGGTCTCACAAGAGTGGAGCAGAGGGACAGAATCTCCTCCCTCGCCCTGCTGCCCATGCTGCTTTGGATAAAGCCCAGGACGTGTTTGGCTTTCTGGACTGCAACTGCACATTGCCAGCTCATTCCAGTTTTTCACCCATCAGCACCCCCAAATCCCTCTCCACAGGGCTATTCTCAATCCATAACCCAGTCTGTATTGATACCAGGGATTGCCCCAGCTCAGGTGTAGGACCCTGCACTTGTCCTCTTTGAACCTCATGAGGCTCAACCTTCTTGAGCTTGTTCAGGTGCCTCTGGATGACAACCCATTCTTCAGACACGTCAAACTCATCACTCAGCCTGGTGTTGTCTGCCAGCTTGCTGAGGGTGCACTTGATCCCACTGTCTCCGTCATTAACATATTTAATTTCTTAAAATAACACTGCATTAACTGCATTATAAATTAATGCTAAAGACTTGTGCATACAAAATCAGAATTGGAAGAAGTGCTTTGACTACTTGCCGGGTGGATGTAGGAGATGAAAACTGCTGAAAAGACCCATTTAGGAGGTTGTTCTGCATGGACCTGTTTCTTCAATTCTTGCTGTGTGGTGACCATTACTAATTTAGTTCCAGGGAAGAGGTAGAGTAGCAGGGTAATTTGGAAAGAATGTAAAGCTTTTCTTGTGGTTTTTTTTTTTGTTGTTAGACCAGTATGATGGAGATAAACTTTTCATGTGTCCTGGTTTTTGCTGGGATAGAGATATTTTGTCTTCCTAGTAGCTGGTTTGGTGCTGTGCTTTGGATTTAGTATGAGAATAACATTGATAACATACTGATGTTTTGGTTGTTGCTGAGCAGTGCTGACCCTAAGTCAAGGAATTCTCAGTGTCCCATGCTCTGCCAGGGAGCAGGTGCACCAAAAGCTGGAGGGAGCACGGCTGGGATAGCTGACCCAAAGGGATATTCTGTACTATAGAACATTATGCTCAGTAAATAAACTGAGGAGGGTTGGCCAGGAGTTGCTGGTCACTGCTGGGGGATGGGCTGGGCTGGGAGTCAGTGGGCAGTGAGCAATTGTATTGAGCAGGACTTGTTTTACTTGGGTTTTATTGCTCTCCCTCTCTCTCTCTCTCACTCCCCCTTCTCATTACAGTTGTTACCATTCCTATTTTTATTATAATTTATTTCAAGTATTAGACTGTTCTTATCTCAACCCACGGTTTTTTGGATTCTCCTCCACATCTCACTGTGGGGAGAAGGGGGATGAGTGACTGAGGGGCTGTGTGGTACTTAGTTGCTGTCTGGGGCTAAAACACAACATCAGGTGACACTATAAAATCAGTAGCTTACCTGGTATCATTGCATTTTAGTATAAAGATGCCCACAGCATTCTTCTTCTCTTTCCCAGGGAAAAAGAACAGTTTAATTTCTGAAGAGGAAATAATAAAATTTAATTGACTCTTGTTTATTCTTTGTGTTCCTTCTTTTCATTTCTTGGAAACTGCAGTGTGCCAGAGTTTGTAGAGCAAGGTTTTCTTTTTTTGGTAATTGCTTGTCCCCTTAAATACATGCACCGTCTTAGTGTACAGGGGAAAAAAACACRTTCTGAAGATTGTTTCCATTATTACCACTATTATTAGAACTCCTTCCTGTTTTATTAACTGCTTCCTTTATATTTTGCTGTTTTAAAATGCACCTGGACTAACTATATGTGTGTTTTGTTTGGGTATAGGTTCAGCACAATGCAGATAAATCTACTACACTGAAACTGGCAGATTTCGGCCTTGCAAAGCAGGTTACAAAACCCATATTTACTGTGTGTGGAACACCAACGTATGTTGCTCCTGAAATACTTGCTGAGAAGGGTGAGTGTATATATTTATAATTTGTCATAAATCTTACAATTACTCTGAACTTTCTAATCATGGAAATAATCCAGAATGTTTCAACCTACTGATATATCTTTTCAGGGTAGGAGGTTGGCTATCAGTGTGATTTGGGAAAGGAAACCTCTTAGTTTTTAACAAACACAAGCACGACATCAGTTATATTTGCATTATTAATGTCTATGCTAATATAACACTGACTTCCAAGCAGATAGGTCATAAAATATCACAGATAGCAATTGCTAAAGTGGGGAAACTACCAAAAGTTTGTGTTGCAACCTAAGGGTAGCCAGCCCCATTTCATGACTCTAACTCAAACAACTTTCCCCTAATGATGTAAAATCAGTGTGAACAYGTATGTTAAATTTATGTAACAAGCCAAAACACATTTTGCATCACAAGGCATTTTGAAGATTTCATATCCAAAAAGATTCAGACCTGGAAAGAAGTCAGTTTTGTTGGTGACTCAAGCAAAGCTATTTCTGGTTTTTGTTCTGTGGAGCTGGGTTGCACATCTCCAGTTATATCCAATTTCAATGGAAACTTGGCACTCTTAGTTCTTTTTTGAAGGGAATCTGAGGAGAACTATTTTAGAAATCTGTGCTGTGTTTTCTCAATTAGTCTCCAGTTGACACTGGCCTTGTGAGACAGTGTTTGTGAAACATGTTGTGGAAGAGAGAGGCTCTGTGAGAGCTGTAGAGAGTAATGGGCAGCTTGTAAGCATGGTGTACCAGCCACTTATTCTTGGCTGACCTTGTCTTTTTGAGGAACTGAGCAGAGATTCTGTGCTTCTCTTTCATTCTGTTTCCAAGAAACAGTTCCTTACCAGCTGAGCATTTTCTTTCTAAAACAAGACTTACGGTTTGTCCCTTCTTCCTTAGGCTATGGACTCGAAGTAGAYATGTGGGCAGCTGGTGTGATCCTGTACATCCTGCTCTGCGGTTTTCCCCCTTTTCGCAGTCAGGACCGTGATCAAGAAGAGCTGTTTCAGATCATACAGCTGGGTCACTACGAGTTCCTATCCCCTTACTGGGACAATATTTCTGCAGGTAAGATTCTGCATTTATAGCAGATCTGAGAAGTGGCAGTCTTCTTCCCTGGAGTGGGAAAACCTCTTTTTTTTTCAGTGCAGTGAGCTCAAAGAACTTGGGGTGTCTTACAGGTCTCTCTTGTGTGATTCTGTGCTTTAAATGTGAATTTAGTCCTCTGGTATTATTGATGGCTGTATTTCTGCGTACTAGTTCTGAATGCTTTAATGGATTGCTCCCTTTCTAGGCAAGAGCAAGGATTTTCCTCACCTTGCTTATATGTCTCTGCAGAAAAAGGTGTCAAAGTCATCTCAAGGGTTGCGTTAGATTGTAAAAATGTACTCAAAAATCTCAAAAGATGAGAATGCAATCCTTGCCCTGCAGAACACAGTGGATTTTCTATTGACAACAATGGGGTCTGCACATAATAGCTTTTTCCTTCTCACAGACTAGTACAGTATCTTTTGCACACTCTTCAAAATCAGAAACCCAGAACTCCCTTGCACCCTGTACAGTCTTTTAAAGAACATATTCCACAACGTTCTACAACATTTATGTGCCTTAAGGGGTGAGATACCCAATGCTCATTCCTGTGAATCTGAACTTCTAGCCTGATGCCTTCAGCATGCTTTCAAGATTAGATTCTCTTCACTTTCTCTTCTCTTTCTGAAGGGGAGAATGACATYAGTCATAGAGACTTAATATCTCCTGTCACTAATTCTAACTCCAGTTGTTAGAATATCCCCTGAGGATAGTCACAAAAGTCATTATGGTAAAACTAATTGGAAAAAAAAGGACATTTTGTGTGGGTGTAACTGTCAGCATAACAGAATCACAGAATGGGCAAGGTTGGAAGTAACCACAGTGGGTCATGTGTTTCAGACACCCTGCTCAAGCAGGGTCATCCTAGAGCACAATGCACAGGATCATCACATCATTGTACTTCACCCCTCTCTCCTTTTCTTTCTTTCATAACAGCAGCAAAAGACCTCATAACCAGGCTGTTGATAGTGGATCCCCAGAAGCGTTACACAGCACGTCAAGTACTTCAGCACCCCTGGATCAGAACAGCTGGAAAAACGAACAGCAGGAATTTGCAGAGGGAAGTGACAATAAATATTGAGCGCCATTTCCGGGCCCAGCGCCGAAAGGAAGTTGCTGATGAGGACACATGAAATCTTTCAAGCTCATTTTGTCTTCTTTTTATTGATTAACAAATCATTTATGTTTTCTTTTCTAAATGAATTGGGGTTTTAGCGTATAGCTGTTGGTGGCTGTTGCCATGCCTTTTTTTTTGATTCTGAGATTCTGAAGGACAGAGATCAAATTCACATCCACCTCCCTCTGATGTTACTTGGCAGTCTCTCTTGATAGCAGTGGGGACTAGATATATTCTGGTGTCTATTATTTTTCTTTAAATACTGATTTGGGCTTTTACATCTGTTTAAGATGACAAATGTTTGCTTCTGTGGCTGACACTAGTGATGAGTCTTCTTCTCTCATCCTTTTTGTATGATACCTTCCAGGAGTTTTGTGTTTGTAATGTTTTCAAAATAGCTGTCTGCATACACATCTTGCACTAATTCTTTAAACTGTCTTTTCACTAACTCCTTCTAGCCACAGAGAAGGAAGAATAAAAAGTAAATATATTCTTTAGCTGTAGGATATGTTAAATAAGCAGCCAGACACCATATTTATTAAGTTGTGAGGGAAGAAAAATCCATTTTGACTGAATCTGATGGTTTATGATGTCTCCCTTGGCAACATCTTTCATTGGTTGTTCAGGGTGATAGATGGTAATAGCTGGTACAGTGTTTCTGTTGCACAGTGATGGTGCTGTGTAGCAAGGTGGTTTCATTTGTTCATAAGAGGTGGGAAGAGATCATGGCTGATACCTTTTCAAGACTGTAGTAATAACAACAACTCTCAAAGAGGTTTTCCTCCTACTCTGGGAAGTAGGAAGTTAAGCAATTCTAAGGGCACTTTGGTTCTTTTCCAAAAGTCATAATTACAGAATGATAGCTCACTCATTTTTCCATATTGATTTTTCTCCCCTTGGAGCCATCCATGTGCGTCTGTGACTCTTCCATGCTGATGGAGAAGAATAAGCTGGGAAATTGTGACTAAAGTTAACCCTTGCCTTCATGGTTCCCTTTTCATCAACACACTTCACAGCTGAATTGCTTTTTTACACTTTTTTGGTGTAGTTTAGCAATTGTTTGTTTGTTTGTTTGTTTGTTTCATCTCTTGCCCTCCCTGTGGCCTTTTTCTCCTTGCTTCCATGAGAATGGGCAGTGGGATGAAATTAGTCTAATCTCTAACTTGGGGAAAAACAACTTGTTGGCTGTGGAAAGGTCTCCCAAGGGAAGTGTCAGATGCTCTATTGCATGTGTTTTTAATATTTTTATTGGATGCAGTTTTAAAGAAATCCTGAGGGGGAAAAATACAGTTCAGAGAAGGGCCATGACCTAGAACAGCTTTTGAATCTCAGAATTTTTGGTTAACTAATTAAATTCAAAAAGCATTTGAGTTGTCCATTTTATAATTCTTCATCCTCGAGTTCCACGTGCTAGCAAATAATATTGATGTTAGAATATCAGTGGTGTTAGCATTGAATACAGAGTTTGTAGAAATGAAGGAGGGTATTTTACACTTGGAGAGCTGCTGCTCTGCCTATGTATTTCGTAATGAGAAATGTCAGAAGCATTTCAGAATCAGTGAAACATTTTCACAACTATATGAACCAGAATATTATTTTTTGGTGAGTGCTAATACTTTGTGTGAACTTTCTGAATAACCAAAAAGTGTAGGGTGCTGTCATCATGTTTCTGTTTCATCTTGTGACTGTTTTGCTGCAAGAATTATGTATAAAAGTAGAGATCACTTGACTCTTAAAGGAGAATTGCACTTTAAATTAAATTAGCTTATTTCTAGTACTTATTGGAACAAGGCTTGCTGTGGAGTTCAAGACTTGGTGAAATAAACCAATCAAATCTTTACTGTATGCCCAAGTAGTATCTATATGGTATGTCATACTTCTGCTTTGGAGTCTCTGAGTCGGGAAGACTTTTCCTTTTCCTGAAAACAAGAAGGGATTTAAGTGCTTCCCTGAGTTAAGGGAACCTAATGTAACCTAATATTCCAAAATCATTACATAGTCTTTGAGTACTAGTAATAATATATCCTCTGTTAATTCAAGTCTATTTTGGATAGGAAACTSTGGAAAAATAGCTTCTGATGTGCAATATTATATTTTGTAATTATCTTATTTTTAATATAGTTGTTTAGGAATAAAGTTTGAAGTGACAAAAGTATTTAATCAGMAATGAATCTGAAAGTTTGGAGATTGTGTTACAAGTTGCCTTTTTCACCTCTAAGAACCTGTCTGCAGCCTTATTCATAGTGCAGAAGATAGAGAATTTGCTTGTAATGATTATTTTTTCTATGATTTTGTTTTTGTTTCAAGTTCTCTGGGTTCCAGACAGGCTAAACACGGACTGTGCCAGGTAGTCACTGCATGGCATCTGTAAGTACGGATGCTGCTGTGGCAGTGCTGGGGCACTGGTTTGTCACTGTTGCTAATAGATGTGTGGCATTAGGCCTCCTTTTTCAGGTTGGAGGCTGAAAAAGCTTCCAGGTGCTTCTCAGGGTTTTTACCTCTTTGTTTCTCTCTCCTACTTGGTTATTGCTTCTTTTCTCTTGTTGCTTCCAGTGTTCCTGCTTTGCCTCTGTGCTGTCCTAGGGAGTCCAGGACCCCAGACATTATGGTTTAAAGTTACTGTAGCAGTGAGAACCCATATGAGTTTGGAGAGCTCAGCCTCAAGCACTGTTTGCTGATGTTGAAAGTCAGCAATATTAGGGAGGACTCAGACAAAAAATGGTGAAAATCCCTCCTCATCTCCTACAGCCTTTTTTCAGGCTTTTCCCACTGGGTGGCGTTCCAGTGCAGACCTGATCTTTATGCTCTATAAGACAGTTTCTAATATATGAACCATGTTCAAACTCTAGGATTGAGGATTATCACTTTTCTTCCTTTCCTGAGGTTTTTCTATTGTATACTGTCTCCYTGGGTTCTGGATCTTCCCATTAATGCTTGCTTTTCTTGATTGGTTCCTTTGTCTRCAGTATTTGAGGAAGCTCAAAGCTGGGGGAATTATAGTCTCAGAGAGAGCAAGTTCTTGCTGATTTGTTAGGAAGAAGAAATATCCCTCTTTGCCCTTCCTTAAATCTTTGTGGATTAGACCCTCCTTTGGCTTTATATTCCACTGAAAGTAAAACAAGTTATAGTATCCTCATCTCAGCTTTCATGCCTCTGTTGGTTTATTCCTATCTCACAATGGAGATTGTAATCGAGTTCTAGTTATTCCAGGGTTATTTCTGTACTATATTGCATTGATTATTCAAAAAAATTTCCCTCTTTAGAAACTAGAGGCTCTCCATCATGTTTAATCTTTGACTTGGCTATGTTTTAGTTGGTTGCAGCTTTTTTGTATATTTTCATGCCCTAACTGTAAATTGCTCAGACTTGAAGCAAGCACAAAGATCCAAACATACAGAATTGAGTTACCAATATTTCATTTCCTGCTGAAACACATGCCTAACAGACAGAGTTGCATTTTTTCCTTTTCAATTTTTWAAAAAAATTTATTAATGGGTCAGCACTTAAAATCCACAGTCAAGGCTTTCAACTACAGGAGTTACAGAAGTGGTCACGGAAGGATATTTGGGTTTTTGGTAAGGATGTGCTATTCCCAGAGATCAGCCAAAGAGTCCTGTGGAGCRTTTTGAGCATCCTTAAAAGCCAGTGTTACTAGCTTTGTGCATCATAAAATTTCTTTGCCTGTTTTTGGAGTTTCTGAACATTAAAGCCGGGCTTTTAGTGAGTGCCTGTGACTGACAGAGTGGTAACTCTCTCCAGTGGCGTGCTTTGCACTGTCTAAAGATAAAGTGGTCCCTGGATATCCCCTCCATGTGCCACCAAGGTCAACTTCTTCACTTTCCCATATGCTATTGCGTTTCATTGATCCTACACCTCACCTACATGTTTTCTATCACCTGTCATCTGCCTACTCTCATCTGCCTCTTATCCGCTTGGATGACTCCCATTACTGAAAGATGGTGAAATCTGTGCATATTAATGTTTTTTCTTCAGGAAATTCCAGCCTTGGAAATAGGAATGAGTAAAAATTTCTGGAACTATTTAGGCATCTGAAACTGTGCTAAAGACTGGCATTACACATTGCATAGTGCATAACTACCTGAAAACGAACAGTGGGAATTTGGTCRTTGCTCGTATATTTAGTCACCTAATATTTAAAAATGTGTGCCCAAGAGACCTGTGATTGAAGCTTGGCAGTACAGCAGAGTCTGTTTSCTCTGAGACACAGACAGTTTAACTTCTTTTATTCAGGGACCTTCTTCTTCATCTAAGATTGTTCAGCTGCTGTATGGAATACCTGGACTCAAACACCATTAAATCTGCCACCTCTTTTCTGACTATAGGTGGATTCCCCCTACTATCTCTCTGCTACTGCAATTTTTGACTGTAGGGTGAAAGAGGGATAGTGGGATGTTATTCCCTGAGCTTGGGCCTCTTGGGTTTTGGTCCTGTTGTTAAAGTGAACTTTCTGGAGTTGGCTGCTTGCTTTTCTGCAAGTATCCAAATTTAGGGAGGTATTCAGTCTACTTAAAAATATAGTAAATTTGCTGTGCTTTTAAACTGATCTCCCCAAAGACACATAAGTATCACTCTGAAATATTTGTCCTATAATTTCTTMTGTCACCTGGATTTCTTTTAATTTAAGCAGTGTAAGGAAACTGCTTTTTATGTTTCTGGGCATGCTTTTTTCTGTCCTTTCTAAGTCCACCAGTAATACTTTACTGTTGACATTCTTGCTCCTGAAAGGAATTACAGGCACTTTAACTGGGCTGACAGTGTATATTGGCACTGTTTATTCTACAATATGGTTTATTTGTAACTGGGTTGAAGGTGTAATTTTCTAAATTAAAATACATTATAGACTTCAGCAGAAAAATTGTTATTCCTCCCTCCCCCTGCTCCCTCAATAAAGGCAAATTATACAGTGTATGTTATATTTCAGTTCTTTCCAATAAATTGGGAAACAATTGTGTGGCCAGGCATTTTGGGATTTTTTTTTTCTTCTGACAATGTATCTGTTTTGGAAATGCTTCTTTTAAAAGGTTTGCAATTTCAGTAAGTGTAGTGTGTACCTTCATTTTTGAGTAGAAGAACCCATTCTAATGCTGCAGTCCTTTTAATACTTACAGATGTGTTTTTCTTTGCTGCTGCATGTTATCCCATTAAAACCAACACAAATCTTTGCAGAAATGGAGCTGAAATTCATTCTGCCACCATTTTTGGCCCCATATTGAAATAGTCATATATGCTATGATGTTGGAGTAATCATGACAAGCACATATATCTTCATTGAGGCTTAACGCACACAGAACTGATTTGTCCCATAATGAAGTCTTTTTCTGTAAAATTCAGGTTTGTTYAGAAAAATATTTGCTTTCTTTGTGAAAACAGGCATTCTGGGTGAAATTGAATTGCTTGCAAAAGTGGCTCTTTCAAATGAGACAGTTTCTTAGTATCCTGTGTATATTTCAGTTCTGTTATTAAAAATGGTATTTTCCCGCAGGCCTGCAGTATCATCTGAAGCAGTGGAAATAAAATTGTGTCTGGGATATTGATAGTGTTTTTGAAGAAGCTACCTTCTCTGCATGTGAGCATATGTGATAAAGTGGCTGCCAGTGAGAACAGTTTATTGCATATTGGTCCTTAAAGACATCACAGCCTCCTCATTATTCTAAGAATAACTGTAAACTCTTTGGAATGACTGACTTTTATGATAATCACACAAATTTATTGCACTTCATTTTAACAATTTGTATAGGCAGCTAATTAAATCTGATTTAATGCTTTGCTGTTAAGAGTGGCATTCAGATGTGTTTCTTGTGTCAGAAGTAGTTGACAGCAGAGTCCAGCACTGCAATAAATTTGTGTGATTATCATAAAAGTCAGATGTTGTATTCTTGCAGAATTTTATCTTTTAAAATTAGAACTGTTTTGATAATGTGGCAATTGGAAAAACAGAAAAAGTAAAGCTAATAACCTTTAACTGTCATTGGAAATAGATGTTGTTTTCAGAATTCGGAAACTGAAATGAAGAGCTGGAAGTATTTAAAAAGAATAGAGAAATGCAGGATTATTCCCATAGTGTTTCAGCAATTCAAGCAGTAAGAATATTTGGTGTAGTGAGAACAGCAAGCTGTGAAGTATATTGGCAGGGCTGAGCAGATGCTGCAGCAGGAGCTGTGGGAGATTGCTWCTTTGGATAAGGAGTGCAGGTCTGAAAAAGGGGTGCTCCTTTTAACCACTGGAAAAATGTATTGAATCATAAAAGGCTATTCCTGCATTGTCATTGCTGTCTTAGTAAAGCTTTCTAAATTTTAGTGACAACCACTGTGCTGTAAGAAGGCATTTCACATGAAGAATTGCAGCATAAAACATTTTAGATAACGTTTAACATAAAGGATTTCAGCAATGAAGTTAATTGGCCTCGAAAATGGAAGTGTGTGATTGTTAACCGCTATGGTAAGTTGTCAAGAAAACCTTATTGTTGGATTTTCAAAAAGAATGCCATTTTGTGATCCTAAGCATTTGCAACTACCCAGCTTCCAGTGTTGACAGTTTCAATGACACTGCACCGCTACAGCATATAAACTTATTATTTAACAGGCTCAGATGAAACCTTTGTGCCTAGTGTAAGGCTGGAACTAAATGGGTCGAATACATCTTATTCATTTAAGCTTGGCTGAAAACATACTGCCCAAAAGATTGTTCATGGGGACTRATGGATGAAAAATGTGTTATTGACCAGTATTTCCAATGGAAGCATAAAATTGTGTCCTTAAAAATGGGAGCATGTTGGCTGTTTGGCTAAAGGCCAGCATGAGCCCTGGTAAGGTATTATTTCTTCAGCTAAAGAGGGAGAGACACCATGTTAAATAGCTCCTCATGATTTGAAACAAAACAAAAAAAGCATTCTGAAGCAAAAAAGTGGGAAATGAAACAAGGAGGAAAARCCAAAGGAAAACATAACTTTTTTTTCAACTTTTTATTTTCTTAAGTAAATCAATGCTAGACAAATCGAACAAAGCTGTATGAGTGAAATAAGAAGTGTCTTGTCCCTTGCTGGTGTGTAACATTCTCATGGTGGTTTCCCAGTTACTTCTGTGTGTCTGGGAATAGCTGATTCCAAGCAGATACTATAGCAACCACTAGCATTATCCCATCTGGATCATAATTTTCTAATGACAGGACAGGAGAGGAATCTCTTAAAAGAAATAAAAGCAAAACTGCTCCACCATGTAAATAACTCTGAGCAATTATTCATCCACATAAGAATTTTATGGAAGTTTATTTTTACATTTACTCATGCAGTTAATGTTCAAGGGACAGAAATTGGAGAYGGATGTCAGAATGTGACAGTAATAAACTCCTCCTAACCGATGAAGCCTTATATAAATTATTGGCAAGTAACCGGTAAAGTTATAAAATCAGAATATTCCAAAACSTGTGTTTAGGTACAGAGCTCACCTGGGGAAAGGCAGCAGGATATATGAGGAAAACTCAAACAAGGATATGCAGATAAGTCCCTTAATGACCAGGAAAATGAGTTGGTTCTCTAATTGCCAAAACAGGCTACTGAATGTGATGGTCAATGAAAATGAACCTGTATTTCTTTTATGATGAAGTATTTCTTTTAGTATTTTTWAAAGTTTTGATGGGAATCTTGAAAGCCACAACCATGGGTTTTAAATTATCAGTTTCTGCAAAATAATGGTACAATTTATGCTTTTGGTTTGAAAATCCCACCCTTGTTTAGAATATTTTCTGCTGCTCACTAATCTAGATTTTAAGGAAAACAAAAGCATTTAGTGTCATATTTCTATGACACTAAACTTGGCTCCTATGTACTTGCCATTAGCRAAGATTCCTTCATGAACATCTTGCAAAATATATATTTTGAAATTAAAACATCTACTGGTGTTTCTAAGGGCATTCTGTGTTTCAATGGATTAGAGCTGGTGATGGAGGCTTCAGTCCCATAGTTGGAAATAACTATTGCTTGAGACTTTTCAGGTTTGAAGCTTCTGTGTGTGTGCACAYGTGTTTTAATGGTATAAATGCTGTATTCTGTGCCTACCTTCTGTTGTGTTAGTTCTTGGGGCTATCTGCCAGCGTTACTACTTCTCCACATAGAAGAAAAAGGAATATGTTATTCAGAATGCCCTATCAAAAATAGTGTCATCAGGTCATTGCTTTAATGAGTCAGCGATGGGACTGCTATGAATTGTACCAACAACTAAATACCCTTTATCAGGAGGATACTTTAGATGAACTTTGGGACAGATCCTATAGGAGGGATTCTGGGAGGAGAACAGACAAAGAATTCAGGAGCTTCCTCCTGGCAAGGTAAGTCACCAGGACTAACTGTCATTCAATTTGCTTTCAATGTCAGATGGACTGATAGAGGAAGGGTAAGGATGGGACAGCTTTGTTTTTTAGTTGGAAGCCTCGTTGTTGGCAGGCTACAATGGTTTGGATTCTAAGGATTTTTTTTTTTAGTGCCAGTTTAAACTATATCTTGTGAGTCCCACACTTAAAGTTTTTCGGTTCACATATATGTACACATTTGCAATTTGAATAGGACAGTTCTGTGTGGGCTGAAAAAAACATTAGTTATTTTCATTGGTATATTAGCTATTATACTTAGTTACTTTGCTGATTATCAGGTGTGGTCTTTTTTGGTGAAAAATACAACTTGCAAAACTGGATCTATATTTAACCCCATATAACCAGAGATATTTAGGTTTTCAAGGTGACACTTTATGTATGCTTTTTTGAAGAGAGATCCTTTGTATTGAGGAGGTGAGTGGATATTTGTATATTTTTGAAGCTTTCCTGTGTGTGTGTGTTAGCTAGTAATAATATCAGGTTGCTTTTGGGCAGTCTCAAAGGCCTTCATGAACTTTAACYCTTGGTTTTTTATTAGGCATCAGTGCCTTGATGCCTCAGTGTATGGCACTTCTTTAAACGCACAGACAACCTGAATTCCTTCCTGGGAAGAATGCTGGAGGACAGAGTGCGGAACAACTGGGATCCAGGATTCCCTCATGCCCTGCCTGCTGAGCTGATGCTGGTGTGGCTCCAGTGTGGGGAAAAGTCCTGGTGTGAAGGTCTGGAGATCGGGGCTGCTGCCATCCTGCAGAGGAATGGGAGAGGCTTCAGGAGCAGAGAGCAGCAGCGATGTTTATTTAGASTAAAGCCCTGCCAGATGTCACTCTGTCCTCTCCTGCAGCTGTGGTCCCCAGCAGCCTTGGGTCAAGGTCGCCTTCTGTCCTCCTTGGCTTTGCCATGTCCAAACCTGAACCCCCACTGCTGGGAATAGCGAGAATAACAGTGCAGGTACACCACTTCAAGTGTTCCAAGCTCTTCACAAACRTTAACTAATTAAGCCTCAGCAAGTCCGTATGAGGCAGGTATTTATTCCAGCTGAGTGTTTGTATCCACAATCAAGAAAATGCTAGACATAATCCTCCTGTCAATCAACTTAATTGGTTTAAATGTCTAATTGGGTAGATTCCCCCAAGTAAGTGCTGTTTAAAAAAGGTTATCCTGGGCAGGAGAATTATACAGGGGAGAAAAACGTTGCAAGAGGAAATCCTCAGCCAAGGAAAGGCAAGGACAACTGTCAGTGGTGGTTTTAAAAGCAGCCGGGGAGACAGGAGCTGTTTTTTCATTGCTGCAAAGTATCTTCAAAGAGGCTCGAATAACTTAGAATTAAACTGTCAGTCTTTGTAAATGGGTTGGTTTCAACAGGAGAAATTCAAAGAGAAAATCCCTAGTGGTAGCAATGAGTAGCAGTAGCAAGGAGAGCAGCAAGGGAGTGAGAGCAGCTCCCCTGTGCTTGAGTTCAGACTCTCTCATGTGCACTTTTGCTAGAGAATGACAGCTGCACTTTACATCTTGCAGGAGGCTGGCATGTTGAAACTAGATGATTTTTAGAGGTCTCTTCCAACCCAAACCAGCCTATGATTCTAACAACCCTTCTTACTGTGGTGTTGAATGGTAGGTAGTGTCCAAGTGAGCTGCAAGTCCAGGTTGTCTGCCATGGGGGTGTGGAGAAGGGGAAAAATGGTACAAAGCTGACAGGCATTGCAAAGGGAAAACCCCAGGCTCAAAGAGGTAGCTGAGAGCTCTCTTTTGTGCTGTGGTCTCTCCTAGTAATTTTCTGTGACTCTCCAGGGGACTAGAAAGTGTTTCAGGAAGTCACTCCTCCATCTTCCAAGGTAAGATTCCTGTGGCATTTCTTCTGACCACTGGCAAGCCTGTTCTTTAGAAGCTTAAGGAGCAGGATCCACCCTTTTTTGAGGCATTGGCAGTGGCTTGTGTTGATCAAGGCTACAGTGGGACTGCTGTCTGTGCTGGAGTGCACATTTCATCTTACTTCACTGTCTAGAAGTCATTTCAGTGCTGTGTGTAAGCTACAAACACTTTCCAGATTGGGTCTTGCCTCCCATTTTGCACCAGTCTCATTCCTTTACATGTGGCTTCAGCACAACCAAACCTTTATGGCTTGGGACTTTGCTGCTGGAGAAAACACTTTTGAGAACTGAGCAGCATCCAGAGACTTTCTTTGTTTTGGTAGGGGAGGTATAAGCAGAATCTAAAGAGCAGCTTAGAAAAAAACAAACAAAAAAATCCAATGCCATTCTTCAAAATTTCACTTCTGAAAGCAATACTTGTGGAAATCCGCAGTGAAAGTAAACAGCAGGTAATATTTTTGCAGTTGCTGCGGAGAAACCATCTTCTTGCCTGCATCCGTTTTTACCATCTGCAAACAGCTTTGAGAAGAGATATGGCTGTAGATTCAAACTGACAAGTATTGCAACACGAAATTCATTTTAGAGGGAAAAAAAACGAAAATTTGAAAAAGTATGTCTACAAAAGGATATGACTTGGGAAGCTGTATTAACCTGTGAAAAATGTTGCTTTGCATATTGTAACATCAAGAATCTTTATGTCAAAGTAAAATCCAATAATGTTATTATGTTTTAAAAACAAACATTCCTTTTGTGTTCACCCATTTCTTACGAACAAAGGAATGGTGGTTTAAAACAAATACAACTGAATAAATTTCCAAAGAACTTTAAGCAAAAGACAGGTAATTTAGATGATGTTCATCAAACATCTGGTAAACCTGGGAAAAAGTATGTACACAGGTAATATTACTCTAGGTTTCTAATTATTGTGGGCTTCTCTTTTCAGTGTCTCTCAATAAAATGGGGCCCTTGTAATTTTAGGAAATGAAAGTGACACTACATTTTGTTACACAACACATGCATGCAGGTGTACTTATCTCATTTTCTCCAGTGATACTGACTTGTCCCAGAAACTATACTGCTCACAGTACAAAACACTTGAGAGGATTTTTCTATTAACTAGTATGATAAAGGTTTACAGTGCTGTGGTGTCTTGAAGCGTCTCTTGAAGTGAAGAGCCTTTTAGGTAATTCTGTCTTTACTAAAGCAGCTTTGATATTTTAGCAAGAAAACAACTCTCGTGGTGTGGCTGTATTTAGGCAAAGTGACATCCAGAAGATAAACAGGACAAGTATATGCTGGATGTATTTATCCCACATTTGTAGTATTTGTCATAGCTATGGCTGTGACCTGATAGCTGGTCTGTCTGCAGAGGAAAGAAAGTGCTCTTCCTAAACTCATAAGGAAAATGAAAGTGGAAAGGACAGGAAAGCAAAAAGAAATGAGAGAAGGAAGAGATGTGAAGGGCTGTCTAAGCCTTTGCCATGGTTCCTGTGACCTGTAAGCTAAAGGTGCTTTGGGTGACCTGAACCTGCACATCAGCCAGTGCTGTGCTGCCAGGCAGGCTCGTGGGTGTTGGGTGTAGGATGGTCACTCCCAAATAAGCCCTGTCTGACCCTTGTCTCCTTCCTGCTCATGTTGTTGTGAGCTCTTTTTATTTGTTAATATTCTAGGTAACTGGTGAGTTCACTTGCCTGCTTGATAAGGTCTCCAGTGCCAGGCAGAGCGTGACTTTTTCAACTCTCTTCAATTTGCCTTCTGATCCATTCAGCTCTTATATAAACCCTTCAGAACAGAGTACTAAAAGCAATGGACCTTTCTTATCCTTTGCACATGGGCCTCGAGGCACAGCTACTGGGAATTATTTGTTATACAGACACGCTCCTTTTTCATCTTAATAGAAGTGTACATTTTCTTTTTCTTCCCAAAGATTTCCATTAACAGCCAATAACACTTGTATAAATTGTTTCCCACAGGGCTATCTTCCTTGCCAGGACTGAATTATCTAATGTATTCCTGCTCCAGGCAGCAGGAGGATGCACACAGAARTCCCACAGTGCTCGGGGAGGTCTTCTCTGGTGAGCATGCCCCAGGGAACCCGATGAGTGCGCAACTCCAGCCAAAGCCTGTGAGCAGCATGTGGAAAATTACTGAGGAACACGTTAAACTCTCAGTTTTAGGCCTCAGGATCTCCAAAGCTTCAGAAAAACTTGCGATGACCCTATGAAACACTCTGGGCAGAAGTAAACCGATAGTGAAGGGAGGGGAGGMCCATTGCTACCCAGACCAGCAATGCCAGACCTGTCTTGGCTTGCTGAGGGTTCAGGCAGCTGTGCCTGGAGCAGGGACAGCTGCTGTGCCATGCAGCACCTTTCGGATGGTCGTACTTGCCCCCCACGAGCAGCAGAGCTGCTGTTCTGGAAGGCAAGGTGCCGGAGGAAGAGGAGGTAAGTGCCAGCCATAGTGGGACCATAATTCGCTCTCCCAAAGCCTCTGCAGCCCTGCATATTCATCTGGTCCCAGAAAAACCCACGCTGTGACTATTCCCTCTTCTGTAAGACACCTGTAACACAGGATTTTTTTCATTGCTTATGTACTGGCTGGGTTTCCTGCAAACAGCACACAGGGGTTTACGCCCAGATTATCCATACAGCTCTTGGCACAGCTCTAGGCTTCTGATTTTTCCTTTCCCTTCAAATGTTTCRTTTTTGTTACGGTTTCTGAGGGAGAGCGCCGTGGCCGGGAAGACCACCGGGTGGTGCTCTTGGCACAGAAATGGGGGGCCTGGGGTGCTGCAGGGCGCTGCTTCCCCACGGGATTTAGCTCCCTGTAAAGCTTTGGGTTTGGCTGCAGCAATAATTTACGAATGAACCTTGACACCAACAGCTGTTCCTCACCAGCATGCACAAAAGTCCTCTGATTTTGAAATTAGTCCAGAAAAAGCATTTTAAATATAGACATCTTCTTACAATGTCTCCCGAAGGGAAAAAAAAAAGACTGGTTTTAAAATAGGAATCTTCTTGACACCCCCTCAGCAAGGAGTGTGGWCTTGAGGACAGCTCTGATGATGCCTCAGCTTCTGTACAAGAGAGGACTGGGACACCAGTTGTGCCAGCATAGCTTTTATTCCATGTGCCACAGCTGCTATAGGCAGTGCGTGTGGAAATTTGGTATTTTTGTTCTAAATCTCCTCAGGAGAAAAATGCAAAGATGCCTTCCTTCTGCCTGCTTCCCTGGGAAGACTCTCTAGCATTCTGGTCCCGAGGGTCTGCCCCGGGGGAACTCACAGTGCCTGTCTTGTGCCASTGCCCAGCTAGACCCCTCAGCTGCCTCTGGGGGAACAGGGCTGACACACCTGGAGTGTGGTTGCAAAGGTAGTCTTCTCTCCTTCTCCTACCAAGAATCCTTTAAGATTTCCCCGCTGGAAAACTCTACAGCCCCTTGGTTTCTGGAATGGTTTCCCTGGTGCAAGCCACRCCTGTAGCAGTCACCCTTTGGCAGCCAATGACACCTTGTGTTTTTCACAATTTGAAGACTTGGCTGTTTTGGCCACCGTTTTGCCCTCACCTCCCATTCAGCTTGTCTGTTTTAGGGATAAAATCCCAGATTCGTGCCCATTGCTGAGATGAGTAGAACRAACGTGTGTCAGTGATGGGCCATCTGACACCATCAGATACAGAGAAGGATCCAAACAGAGATGAACAAGGGACAGTATTGTAAGTCATGTCACCGAGTGATAAATAAATTGAGGGTGGATGGAGATGCTGGAGATAAAATGTGTTATTTTGTTCTCTGTCTTACTGAACAAACGTGGGCTGTTTGCTTTCCTCTGAGTCAGAGCTGAGAAGCTTTGTCCCTGTGTTATAGGAGGGCTGACCTGTGCTGCTGTAGCTTGGACACTGGTCCTGGACCAGTCATTCCCAAGCAGCTGAAACTGCTGGGACAGGCAGGAATGATATGAAAGGGGGGTTGTTGCCAGTCAGAGTCTCAGAGCAGAACTTGGGATCTCAGCAACCTCCCTTTCCTCAGATTCTTTTCCTGATGTTTTACTTCTGCTAGAGGGAAATCCTGAATTTTTGTTGAGCTTCGCTTCTTCAAGTTTCTGCACTCAGCTTCCTCTCAGAGCCCCCAGCATCCTCATGCGAAGGTGAGACACCTGGCAGAGGAAAGGCCTTTAAGGTGCTGGTGAGCAGTTCTCTCCCTGCTGGCAGCCCAGTATGTGGTCACTAGCTCTCATTTTGGGCATGGCACAGATGCTGCAGCAGCACTGGCCTTTACAAATTACTGCATGGAAGCAGGTGCCCCTATATAAAAAACACTGACCGCTGGTGCTACTGTCGTAACAGGTGACACTAAAAAACCCAAATGAGACACCAGAATGAAACACTGGATTGTCTGTATGCAGTCGTCYTTTAATGGCTCATCACTGTTCCTAACTGATGAACAGCCAGTGTCTGACAGCAAATTTATTTCTTCCTCTATTTCCATGCTGTATTCAGGGAGCCTCAGAGATTTATATTTCCCTTGCAATGTCCAGCAAAACAATTGCAGCCACCTCTGGTTCCTGATTCTCTGGGCCATTACAGGAATTCTGCTGGGTTATTTCAGCCCACGTTTTGAGACCTGATCTCTCAAGTCGTGGATTTCAGTTGAGGGGCAGTGCTGAGGCACTGACTGCAGGTCCCTGTCCCGCTCTGACTGTGGGACTTGTGCTCTTGAATCTGGGGTTTGAGCCTGTGGCAGAAATGGCCATCGCTGAGCTTGGTGGAGCGCACTTTGAAAATGTACATGGATCTGATTTAAAGTGTATTGAAATAAATCTAAATTTTTATGATGGATGAAAATTCACTCTCCTTCTTGGGTTAAACTGGCCTTCCTATAGGGCTGTCCTACCAAGTGGGCAGGATGGGGAGAAGTAGGATCTTTGAGGTCGTTTCCTTCTGTTATTTGAGCACAAGACTCTGGTGGGGATGGTTACTTAAAGASCCCATTAGTATGGAAAGGGGGAAAACACAAGGAAGGTACCAAGAAGGTGGTGTGGTGCGTGAGCTTGCAGTATATTGTTCTTTCACAAGAGGTCTCCCTGTTGTCTTCCAAAGCTCGGGAGCGGTGAATTTGCTAATAACACGTTCAGCTATGAGGGAGCCCCTCTGCAGATTATTTTGAAAAAATGTTTTGGATACATAAAATGGTGCCAGACTGTGATGTGAGACGTTTTGTACATTACTCTGATCTTTTTTTCATAGACAATCCCTTTGAGCAACATATACCATTAGAATTTTTGGATTTCAAAATYGAATGGAAATAAAGTGATCATGTTTGGAAAGGAATAGGTTACGGGATCTGATAGACCCTCTCGTTATAGTAGATAAAGACTTTCCAGTTCTTGAGATTAGATGTACTGTTCAGTTGCAACTGAAAAATATTAATTTGAAATATTTGTCTTGTTCCCAGAAACTTGAATTACCAAAATGACAGTGTTGCCGGCTCTACAGCAGCTAAAACTACTTTGGATTGTAAACAGTTAGAAATGCACTGCTTGCTCYTTTTACGTGTCTCTCCTTGTGCTTTTCTACTAGTACTAGAAAAGAGGTGTGCCCAAAAGCAGGACCCAAGACCCTAAACCATCAGCATTTCTGGTGGAAATCCTGCACCTGAAGGGGTCTGTTGTGGGAGTGAATAAGTCAGAGGCAGTGATTTGTGACCTGAGGTGGACCATGAGGTGTAACGCTCCTTATGCGTAGTTCTTTTTCTTGTGAACATGCTTGTCTCAAAATAAGGAGTGAGCAAGGGGAGGCAAAATTCTTTGAAGGCAACAAGTAGAATGGAAGCTAATTTTCTTTATGTTTTCTCAGCTGTAGGTGGAAGTTGAAGCCCCTTCTTGTGCTGGCAGTGCCTGAAGGCCAGAGTCTGTGAGCATCTGACACTCAGGAGTGCTCACATCCCAGGCCCTGAGGGTGGCCTGCTTCCCCTGCCCGAGCTGGTCACTGAGGTGGCAAGGAGGACTGCTTTGGGCTAGCATTGCTTTCTCTTCACTGGTATGAGTTCTACAGCATCTTCTCTGTTTCCTTGGCACTGCTGGCTGTTTCTTAGTAAAAGGCACAGGATCTTGGGATTTCTAAACAGGGTGCTGTCAGAAATCCTGTGGTGGGCGTTAATAGCTGCCTCTGGAGGTGGGATGCTGTGTGTYCACAGGTGAGGGATTACACCTGTGTAGTACTGACATAAGTAAAAGGACACAGGTACTGAAAAGAATCATAATTGCACCAACTTGATGTCCTGGACACTAAATGGGCTGRTTTGAGTTGTTGGTAAGTTGCTGGCTTTGAAATAAATTTCCTGCCTAGAACATACTTTTAGCAAGAAATTATATTCTGAAGATGCTTTTTAAAGAGTTGCAGAAGCTGTTCAAATGCATAGATTGAAGAAAAAAAGCTACATATGAAATACAATATGCTTTGTACATCTTGAGGCAAAAATGAGCAGAACTCTATGAAACCRTGAAGAAAAATGTGTTTGTGCTGTAAGTGGTGGCTGCCTGGTCTGGATGTTCAGCCCAAGAGAGTAAGGGTGAATTTTCTAAATCTGTCATGCAGATTTTATTTTAAAGTGGGTAATTGGAGCACCTGAAAGTTTGTTAGTAGTTGGCAGGTGTCAGGCATGACCCTGTGTCAGGAGTGAGCTCAGCAATTTGTTGAGCATTTGTGTGCATATATGATCTGTGATCAAGTAGGTGGTCTGTTCCTTTGGTTTAGCACTCAAAGGTGGGTTTGATATTCTGCTTTATAGACCATGCATAGCATTCARTTCCTTACAACACATTTTGGAGGGAAGCCTTTTGCAAAAACACCTTTTTCTTTGTGGAAGTGCATCCAAGACTGTGGAGCTTTAGGCCATAGCTTAATAAAGAATCCTGGGAATAAACAAATTTTATTGCAGTCCATACCTGGAGCCTTGTTACATCCTTGGATAACACAGAGAAACTTCAGAAGACAAACCAGAGACTCCTGTGCTTTCTCAATATTTATCCCTGCCTCTGTGTTGAAGGCATTGCTTTGAGCCAGCTTTCTCCTRCAGTTTGTTTCCTACATAGAAAAACCCGCAAATATTACTGATTCCCATCACATTTCAAATCTTGGTGGATACTCTGTTGGTACACTGGCTTATGTGTATAAATTTCTCTCTTCCTTCTTTTTCTTTTTTAAATGTTAGCTTTATAAATCCCCTAGAAAAAAACAAAATGAAACATCCCAACAAAACAAAAAAGGACATTGAGTGTAAGAAACATATTGAAGGAAAAAAAATCTCAACACATAGTTATGAGGGTTGAGAGCAGCCATACTCACAAGATTAAAACTTCAGGACTGCGTCATTTATGTGTGTTAAAAAAGGCTGCCAAGTAGTTTCTGATAGAGAATCAGCTGATTGCACAAGTTCAGAAAATGCCTGAGTGAGAGCAGTCTGTATTATCCAGGCATATTTGGGTTTGGGACTGCATCTGTCTTGCCGTGAATGGAGCATAAATGGTTCTGCTTGAAGCTGCAGAAACCCCTAAGGTTTATGCAGACTTTAAAATTTGAGCTCTGAGTTTATCTACTCACATTTGAAAAGACGACACCTGAGTTTAAATATCTAATCTGATTTTTTTCAGCTCTTAAAAAATAATAAAAAATTTGGTTTGAARGGGAATAAAATATAACATTTGAAAAAAAAATCTTCTGGGTTGTTTCTGGTTTTGCTCTGTCCTATTTGCTAGATAAGCACTTAGATTCTGATGGAGTTGACTCATAAGATAAAGTTGTAATATGTTATCCTGTATATAGCTCTGATTATCCTTTATGAGATGGAATGTCACACCTGCCAAAGCATTAAACATAAAATATATTTTATATGGCATCTTTTATCTCAAAGCACTCCATGGAGCTCTGAAATGGTGCTCTAAACTTCCAGATGATGGRGACAATTACTGCTGGGTGAGTCATGTTATCAGAGATGAGTGAAGGATCTGGGATTTGGACCCAGAAGCCTGATCATTCTCTTATGTTGTCCCCTGCAGTCAGGAAAATTTCTGGTGTGTTGCAGGGAGCAACTGCACRTGGTTTAAACCAAATCAGTGTCAAAGCACTTAAGGGCATCTAGTAAATCAACAATTGGTRAGCATCATTAGTAGCAACACAACAGGTAAACCACAGAACTAGATACTTTCAAGATACTAATTAGAGTCTATAAATGCCTAAATTTCCTCTTATAACTAACCCTCCTAACTTTCTGGCAATGCTGGACTGAAGTTTGCCTGCTGCTGTTACCACTTCCTCCCCACTGCTGTAAATTTTCATGCATCTTTCGTGTCTGATTCCAAGCCGATGCCATTCCTCAAGTCTCTTCAGAATTCCCCATCCATTTCTGTTTGATCCATCTGATYGTTGTCTTAGGCAAACTGTTAACTCTTGTTAATTTTTCCTGGCAATGTGAATTTTGAGGCAGGCACTCTCTCAGCACAGAGTTCTGAGGACTTTATTTGCGAGCACTGTTAACTCCTGCATCCCTTTCATATCATCTCGTTATCCAGGTGCAGGCACCCCAAYGTTGCTGTAATTTCTGCTTCCTCCTGGAATTGGAAGTAAAAAAAGATCTGTCGATAGAGAATTTTAAAGTACCTGAGTGGCCTGCACACACCAAATTGTGTCAGTTTGTGAAACTGGGACTCAGGATCCCAAGGTACTATTGAAAAAGCTGCTCACTGTGATTTTTTCTATGGACTCCTTCAGCAAAGAGCACCTTGAGTGAAAAATGCTGTGAGCTGTTCAGCACAGATGCAGAGTATGCATATATGCAGTTGTATAACCTCAACTGGAGGACCATCCGTCCACCACACACATCGGATCCTAGAGCAACTTACAGAGGAGTGGGAAGAGCTTTGTTCCCATCAGAAATCAAACGGCTCAGGCTGGCCAGAGTGCTTCCCCTGCTGCTGCTTTGGGGTTAGTAGAGTGATGTAGTGTCCATGTGCACTGTACTGTGGCTGGAGGTGGGGAAGGAGCTGCCTCACGGCAAGCAATGACTCATGGAAACCACTAATGACTCATGGACACCACTCMTGGAAACCACTGTTTCCGGTGGCAGAATGACCACTCATGGACACAGGGAGCCTTGGCCCACCTCCCAGCAGGGATAGATTCCTCCTGCTGGTGCCCAGTTAGTAGGTTAACTGTTCGTACATAATCCTCAGTGCAGTGAGGAACTGTGAATGAGATGGCTTCCTTACAAAGCCACTCAGGCTCAGGCACAGAGGTGTTACTGAAGCCTGAGGAACAGTCAGGTCCCCAGGCAGGACCATTGTTCTCCTTACAGTTGCTCTTTCCTGCCGTATTTTTGAGAGAGAAATTAGTGTCTGCAGATTGTCTGTGCAGGTGTGCTTGTTTGCATTCTCATTTCTAAACAGCATGAAGGAGACTCTCCCCGCTCTGCCCTGCCAGAAAAAGCACTGAGCTTTGCAACTTTTTGGGAATATGGAAACAAACAAAATGAGGAGCATAAAAAATGAAATTCAAATGTCAGGGAAATAAGCACATCTAATACGTGTCAACTTGCCATGCAGAATTGTTTTCTGAGAGTATCCATGGGTCCTTGCCTGGAAATTTAATCATAAGAGATATCCATTAAATACACCCAATACTGATAAAGCTATTTAGACACCAGTTCAATAAATATTAGGCCACTCTTTTGGGAATATATATTCCATTAATAAATATGCCTCAAACTCTTTAATTCTTGTGATACAGGTCAGGCTTTCTAAGTTATCTATTTTCCTTGGAGCTATTTAGAATTTTGTTTGTGCTTGAGCGAATCTTGCATTGAATTCAATGCTTGAAATGATAAGCTTTCTTAATATCTTTACAAAGAAGCTATACGAAAATCATCCAGTTATTGTGGTTGAGAGCCAAGGCCCTATTTATCCTGAAATAAACTACTTGGGGGTTATGTAGTTGTGAGAAGGCCCTTCCTTGATGGGTTTTCCTAATGTCTGTCCTGAGCTTGGAGGGAAACTGCAGGGGATAAGAAACCTCCCTGGTCTAAGTATTTCACCACCCTSCTTTGGACATGTGGCCTCTCCCATGGGTGGGAGCTACTCGTGCTTTGTCTTCCACCAATTTCTATTATTGCACAAGGAAATGCACAGCTTTGCTTCTCTCTTGGGAGAAATGAAGTTGAGATCCCTGAGAATGGCAAAGGGGCTGTTTTCTTCCAGCCTTAGCACCTTCCAGCAGTGCAAAGTTCTCCACGTCCACCTCTTTCCTCAATGTCTTTCTCTCCTTCCACTGTGGGGTTCATGGAATATGAGYTGCTTGTGCAGCCTTCTGGGGTGCACTTTAATCCCAGTGCTGCAGGCAGGGGTGTCACACACTGCTAACAGTGCATTTTGGGGAATACGAACAACTCACTGGCTAACTCTCTTGTACAGAAAAACCCCAGGAAGTCTACAAGGATATGGAGAAGGAATGCTGATTTATGAGATACAGAATAAAGCCAGAAAGCAGACAATCTGTTTTCTCTAGATTAAGTAGGTGAGAACCTGTATGTCTACCCCGAACTTGAACTGAGCCTAAACGTCGAGAGACAGAGCAGTTCAAGTATTTGCCAGCCTTTTTGTTGCTAAGTTGCTTTGCAATCCCCAGCTGAAGTTAATAGTAATTAAGGGCCTAATCTAGAAGCTGATGGAAATCAATGAATGTTTTCAGTGACTAACAGAGAGGTCCTTTCAGAAGACTGTATCTACTTTTTCACTCAGTAGTAGCCCAGCAGAAGTAGTGTGTGTCTTTGTACGGGGTGTTGCAGGATGGAGCCCCTACCTCTGCAATGCCTGCTATCTTCCTGACCCAAGCAAAAGCCACCTCTGCCCATCTTTCTGCTTTCAGGACCTAAACAAACTTGCCTTGTGACTGTTTCTTTAATACTGGCCTGGGCATTTTGCAGAGCAGTGATAGTGTGCTTTCCCTGAGGCTGAAGTCAGGATGTGCTGTCAGCCCAGACTCACTATATCCTTCTGAGGCTGCTAAAGGATTTTAAGCTGAGCTGTCCAGAGAAAAACTAAGAWCAAACACACCCATTATATTTATGCTATAAGGTGAAAAACTGGGTCTGAGAACAGGTTGGAGTAGATTATTCACTGGCTATATTTCTAGCTCGAAGCACGCACTCCATAAGGAGGAAGTCAGACCTGGGGTTAGGCTACTCCTGTACTTGGTAAGGTTTAGTCACTTTGACCAATTTTCTCCCTCATCAGGACTGTTTCGCAGGTGGGTGTAAGAAGTACAATCCCCTTTTCTCACCAGGACAGAGGCGAGCAGACCCAAAGTCCTCAGTAAAGGCAGTGGCAGAGCTGTAGAGTCAGACCTGCAGGACCAGAGAAGCATCCCTGAAGGTGGAGGCTCCTGTAAATCTGCCACATCTCTGTCTCCTAGGATGCTTGGCCACCACTAACAYGTTGTGAGCACTCCAGTCTGCGGAGAGGCCAGTATCCTGTCCATTGACAGAGCAATTTAACTATTAGGGAAATCTGTATTTGATGGGTAGCTTACTTGATCTGTTAAAATGAATACTTGCAGTACGTACAATGACTTGAATTTTGACCTTGGTATAAATGACAATTTATTACTATGTGTGTCATGCTGGAGAGTATATCTGAGCTCGGAATGCTCCTTCACAATCACTTCTCCTGCGATACAGGGATTTTCAATGCATTCTTTTCACAGCAGTCAATACCCTATTAAGGTGATGGCAAACCCTAGTAACTGTAATTTAGCATTGAGTCTGAAGTGAGGTAACCAATTTGCTTACCTAATGATATAATCAATAGGCACAGAAATGGTGCAAGGGCAAGTCTGTGTTTTTCTGCTTGCTGCTGGCAAGACAAGCAGCAATGTAGCTTAATGAATTACATGAACCTGCCTGTTGTGTGACTTGAGAGTCATTAGAGATTTAAAAAAAATCACACCTCACTTGGGAAAGCCGCCAAAGTGTTTTGGAGGGCAAAGTAATGTCTCCAATCAATTACCATTGGCAAACTACTATGTTGGATTTCCTATGATATTTTTGTAAGACAGATTATATATATATATATATTTTTTTTTTTCTTCCAGCCAGTTTTGTAGTCAGTGAGAAACCTTTGGGAAGCTCTTACTTGGCTTTCTCGATGTTGAGGATCTTCCCTGTGGTAGCTAAGCTAGGAGTCAGGGCTTTTACTTTACTCCCATCATTTTATCACCCATTTTATCAATTTTATTTACCAGTCTTGCCCAATGGTTGGTGCCTTCACTTTCCACTAGTGCCACTTCTATGCCCAGGGAAGTGGGTGAGCAGAGTACCTGCAATTCGCACAATATCACATCACAATAGCTGCAGTTCCTCTAACCCATGCAGAGTAAAATCCAGTCTGCTGCATTCGTCCTTGTCCAAATTGAATCAGTGGAGAGGCAGACGAGCTTTCGAGGATGCCAGGAAAAGCCCAGACCTTTGACACAGAGTTCCCCTGTCCTCTCACGAATGATTCTCTCAGTGAGAATGGTTCTGATGTGTTGGTACAAAGCCAGGCTGTGCTGACTATACTGAGTGCTTGCACTGTTTTGRAACATCTGCTGAGCAAACCTAAATTAAGGCAGCTTAAGCAGGTGCAGATGTTTATCCTGGGAGTTACATCAGTGCAATTAGCCTGATCTGAGCTGGATTTGGGCACATTTGTGCAGATTCCCTGTGGCAGGTCGTGCCTGAGTTTCTCTCTCTTTTGTCTCAGTTCAAAGCAGAAATATGCTAGTTAAACACTGCCATCACCTATCTTCTCCAGGAGTATCATAAGACTTCAATTAACTTTTTGGAGGCATCAGTTACAATTGCCTTTATCCCACCAAAGTGGAAGTTTGGCTGTAGCACCAATTGTGATGGTGCCCTTGTCTTCCTAAAGCCGATAGGCATCTGACCAGCTGATCCTCCTGAGATATCTCACTGCATGAGACTCTCTCTGTCTGAAAACTAACAGCAGAGAAAGAGTCATGTCAAAATCATGTGACTTCAATGTGAGTTCAATCATAGCAAGGAGAAGTAGTGTTGCTTTAGTATCAGATCTTCACAAAAGAGCCAGTGAAAATAATTGAAAGATTCCATGTTTTGTTCCTTCCAGACTAAGTTGGGGGGCTTAGCAATGAATGGGGGGCTTAACAACGAATGGAGCCAAGTACTTGTCTGGGGTGCAGGCAATCACCTGCAGTCTGCTTTGCACCTTTTCCTAATCTCCTTTGTGGTTCCCTGTYAGCTATTGTGTTAGCCTTCACCCCCATCTGGATAAACTTGATTGAGCCTGCAGCTATTTTTATAACACTCCCTCGAGGWACCCAGTCGGAAGCTGCCTGTTTGCCTTGTGTTAATGGAAGTCAGGCTCAATTATATGCATGTGGGGGATRAGTTGTTTCCTCTTACTCATAATGAATCCTGACCTTTCCCAGGATCTGTCTTGTCTGTTTATTCAATAACACGCTACCCATGACACTAAGGAGAGAAATGGAAAAATCCCCAGCCCAGCACAATGACAGCCATCTGCCTTCTGTTTAAGCAGCTAAGGATGACAAAGCACAGGTATGAAGCAAGCAAATATGACTGTGCAAGTGGGCAGGTTTGACCATTTGGCAGAAGGAGCATTTCAGCTGCAGTATTTGATTGAAATGTGCCAAAGGGAGCTCCCACATTCATCCTGGAAAAACAGCAGTAGGCATGGGGTGTTAGTGCTTTTGTTCTGGCCACAGTGGTCTTTCTCTGTAGGGACCAGTCTCTGAGAAGAGCCCGTACTCCTGGGCCAGTGTAGTATGGTTGTGGGTGGGGATGTCCCTGTGTCCCTTGTGCCTTGGGGCTGCAGTGCCAACAGGGGAGCTGGATTTCTCCATAAAGAGTTTTGCAAGTGAAGTGTCATGGAAATTCAAAAGTTGTGCTCTTGGGTAGGATGCGAGTGTGCAAACCACACAGGGTCTTTTGAAAATGTTACCCTCTAGCCTTTGTCCATGGCAGCTTGAAGCCCAATTTTTCTCTCGTTTTTTTAATCCCTGTATGTGTRTGTGCATGAAGATGAGGCAGCTGCCAGCTGCTAAATTACTGGAACAAAGGCAAGTTTTCTAAAGCATTTTATATAACACTTGTTCCCTTTCATTTGATGAATGATTCATTAATGTCTCTGTTTGAGATAATTATTACAAAGGCTATAACCTTTTTAATTATTTGAATGAACACAAAACATTAAAAAGAAAAATTCTGCAAGGACCTAATTCATGTCCAGCAAAAAAGGTGCTRTTCTCAGCAAGCTGCCTATATGTGCATTTAACAGCAAAATCATGTTTACCATGTGGGCTGCAGAGCCACAAAATCTCCCTGAGTGTTTGTTTAAGAAACTGATGCATTTTTATTGATGGTTAGAAAAAAATCTCCAGTTATTGTTTTCCTGGGCTGCTCCTGGCTCTGCCAGGCACAACTCTGAACTAACCAATGCGGTTAAACCACTGGGGAAGGTCCGAGGCCAGTTCCAATGTGTGACCATCAGACTCTGGGTTTAGTTTCTATAGTTTCTCTCTTCCTTGCTCTCCAGCCCCAGGAGTAAAAGTTTGCCCTGCAGAAGGCAGTGATGATGTGTTATCCCCAAAAAGACTGTGAGTGGGAAGGAGCTGGCACAGCCCTGCCGTCTGTAGTGAGGAGTGAAAAGGGACTGACCAGACACAAAAGGGGAGAGAGGGGAGAAAAAGTGAGGGAGGAAAAAAGAGTAAAGTAGCTTTGGTAATCGAGTGTGGGCTGCAGCCCTCTTCCACTGCCCTGCRTGAAGCATGGTGCATGCAAAGTTCTTGATGTGAAAGATTGGTCCAGTGATACTGCCCATGGCCAAAAGGCCATGCCCCTCTAAAGGAAGATGATTTGCTCTACTTGTAATATCTGCATTCAGCAAGAACATCACCTCTGCTCTGTTAAATCTAGGTTGGGCCACTTTATTTTTTTTCTTTGTTTTGTATAATGGCTTCTGTGCCCTCACGGGAATCTCAGAGAGACCGTAGCGTCTTGCTGCAAAGAGTTTTCCCTGCAGTGTCCTGGATATTTCCTGACAGTTCAGTTTTAATTTTGCTGCAGATATTAATGGCTAGAAATGTTTTGAAACATTTGTGTGCTAGCCAGTTGGAAAAATGTTAGATGGTGGCATCACTTTTCAAAACCTTAATTGAAGATAGTGCTTTCCAAACTGCTGCACAATTTTGGTCATTTGAGGTATTTCCTCTTGCTTTCCAACGAATTTGTCAGTTAGTATCAGCTCTGATTATCAGATTAGAAGGATAGAAGGGCCATTGGATTGTCTAAAATAAACCCAATTTCAATTAAATATTCCTTGGATATATTATTTTTGAGTGCTGAAGCCTCAGGATGACAACGTCATTTTTCCCAAACCAGAATTTCAAGAATTCTCACAGATAAACCTGGTGTCCAACAGGTTGGTTTTTTTTTACTTTATAGAAAGCCCTGTTGCTAGTGTCAGTAACTAATAGTTTAATAAGAGTTTGGCATGACAGCTAGTAATTTGGTGGATTGCTTGTAAACTTGCCTTATAACTGTGCAGCAATAAGAGATAGATGTGTTACTGGTACAACACCCCTTTAGAAGGTCTGTAGGTGAGTTTAACAACGCATGGAGGGCAGTGTGATGGCCCTACCCATCCAGCTGCAGTGAAAGGGCACTGTCACCTATCAACAAATTCCCTGGGTAAAACTTCACGGGCAGGATTAGTGTTCCCAGGGATTAGCCGTGGGAGCACTGGGTGTTTTCTCAGGCAGTAGCTCTGAAGGGATCAGGTTCAGGAAAACACCTTCCTCTTCTGCCTTCTTAAGCGTGATAGTTGTGTCACTCTAACTGGCAGCAACTGTAGTTTCCTGATGCAACAGGATGCAGTGGGGAGGAGGAAGGGCACAAGCCAGTTTGTGAAAGGATTCTGTAAAGAAGCCCTACCCTGCCATCTCCTTTTTCTTCTTTTTTCCTTTTTTTTTTTTTTGTTAGAAGAGCAGTTATTGAAAGTACATTCTCAAAAAATAGTGAGTTGTTGCACGTTTTTCTCCCTGCTGGATTGAAACATTCGTATGTCTTTCGGTACCTTTTATTTACTCAAAAATTGGAAGCAACTCAAAGTTAAAATCATGCACCTGCACTTCTTGTTTCCAAACTGAAACGCTTCAGCCTAAACTCAAAGCATTTCTGGAACACCACTCTTTGCTGCATTACAGCTGTCATAGCTCTAGACTCCTCTCCAGTGCCACAGTTATTCTCTGTCTCCCAGAGCTGCCGAGTAATTGCTATGATCTCAAGTCCCTCTAGACCAGCAAGARACACTGTAGGGAACCTTAGGAGCTGTAGCTTGATCCAGCCAGCACAGGCTCTGGGAGAAAATAAGGATGCAAAATACCCAAAACACAGTTTTTCCTTGGCGTCATGTGGTATTTCAGTTGATGGTTTAAAAAAGCAAAAGGGGACTTTTTTTTKGATTTTTTTAATATTTCGGTTTGTTTTGTGTTTTTTTTGTTTGGCTGAGGTTTGATTTATTGTTTTTTTTAGCTAATGGTTTTGTTAATTTATCTCAGCTCTATGACTGTGGTTTTACATGGAGGTACTTGTGGAGAACTACCTTAAATTAAGCCATAAAAATACACATGTAGAACTTTGCATTTGCCAAAGGATGATGAAGACACTAGGGGAAAATGGGAAATAATTATCTTCCAGCTTGATTCAATATAACTTTTCTCTGATGAAGACTCCAGAAAACTCTACAGAAGGAAGAGAATCCCCATACACCTGTCAAAAGGGAAGGTTTGGAGACATCTTAGTGTTTTTGCAGTGTGTACTTTTTTGTAATTTTCAGAACTGGATTTTTAATTGAAAAACTAATTATTTAAATAGTTTGGGAGCAAGGAAACAAAGAAATTGATTGYTTTTTAATGGGGAACTGTGCATAAAAATTATATTTTTACCATTGTTCAAGCATAAAATGGAAGGAGATCACATAATATGCAAACTGCCAGCTGGTATTTTGATTCCTCCTTTGCACTGATTGAAAGTTAGCAAGTTCTGCTACTGCTAGTTCATAAGACAGGATTAGAAATGGATGAACCACCATGCCTACACTGAGTACCAGTGTAGGTTGAAAATTATAAACTGAATTCTCTAATTTTCAAGTCATATCAAAAAGAAGTTTAGGGGTTTTTTTTATTTTCACAGTTTTTTCCCTTTTTTCTCTCTTCTGCTTGTGTATGTAACATGTGAATGGATAGGAGCAAAACTGGGAAAATACAACAAATATCTTGGATGTAGAGGGTTTCTTGTTTCCACTTTTGTCTGAGCACGGTTAAGTCTGAGGAACTGGAATTATTTTCTAGAGGTTAGACAGAGCAATTTCTATCCTTCCTGTATCTCTTCATGTGAGATAGATAGGAAGGAACAAAGGAATCTTCCAGCCTGTTCATCACACGCAGGGAAGGATTCGTTTTGATCTTGTGTAATGTATAGGGGTTGACCCTATATTGTACTCTGGTTCAAAAATATTTCCATGTGGCCCAAGGATGGGATTGAGAATTGGGATAGTCCGAGTTTGTTCCTAGCTCTTTCAGAAGTGGAAATCAGACGAACTTGTTTGATGTTTTCATGCCTCTGCAAAAGGGGGAAGATACATTATTTAGGATGAATAAAGATAATTTGTTAATATCTGAAAAGGAGTTTAAGTTCTCTAGACACAAAGTGGTGTAGGAAATGTAAGAAAAGTAGAAAGGAGACATTATTGTGCTTCAGTYAAATCTCTCTTTCTCCCTATCAGTCAACTTACTTTGCTCTGAAATGCCAGTGAAGTGTATAGTATTTTAACAACTTTAAGCCCGAGCAAAATTTTTATCTGGGCTAAGTCACCCTTGCAAATTGATCTATGTTCTTTGGAACAGAGTGGCCAGTGAGAGACAGTGATGTATGGTATGGACTAATGTGTGGTTGGTGCCCTTGGGGAAAGGAAAGTTTCTTAGAACAGTCAAAAAGTTTTCTGGCTTGTTATTTCTCAGCTGGAAAGAATGGAAGTGAAACACTAGTGACAGGGCTAACACAGAGCATCCCTGCACACATTTCTGCTTCCTGGCATTGGTCCCGGTCAGTTTTCACAGAGTTTTCTAGATACTGAAAGTTTCTGAGGAAGGAAGGGAAGTGAATAAAAGCCTCACTTCCCTCACCTGCTCACTGCAAATGCTGAATGCAGCTCTGTCCCTTGCAGAAAGATGACAGATATGGCTCTCCATAAATGGCTCTGCACAGACAAGTGTGGTGTGTGCATTTGGATACTCCCTGCCAACAGCTCCGTAAATCAACCATAGGAGCATCATAGGGGGCTATGAACTGGGCTGCTGCTACTGGAGGAAATAAGCTGAAACAGCATGCAGACAGTGCCCTGATTTACAGACATTTCCTGAGGTCCAGGCCAAGGACACCTCTACCTCTACCTCTACCTCTACCTCTACCTCTACCTCTACCTCTACCTCTACCTCTACCTCTACCTCTACCTCTACCTCTACCTCTACCTCNTCTACCTCTACCTCTACCTCTACCTCTACCTCTACCTCTACCTCTACCTCTACCTCTACCTCTACCTCTACCTCTACCTCTACCTCTACCTCTACTTCTGTCTCAGAGATGATTTCTCTTCTGTCTACTGTTTCTTGCCTGTAAAAGTGCCAGTCATTAGTAGCTCTCAATTTCAGCTCCTGAAATTTGTTGCCATCCCTGTGATGCAGCAAACTCTGTGGCCTTTTTCTGCATATTTATGTCCTGAGAAAAGACAGAATGCACACCTTCAGTGCAAGCAGTGTCTACATTTGTACATGCTCACAGTRTTTCCTGTGAGTCCTCACTCACACCTGTTCCAAAGCTAACAGGAGTCATCGTGAATTTTTTCTTCAGTGAAGGGAAACAGTGACTCAGTTTTCTCAGTCTTGTCTTACACAGCAGGAAATAGAGCCCCAAACCAGCAAAGTTATGGTTTCAAAGGCATATGCCTACTAGGAGTGGCAGGTCCAATGGTCCAATGAGGGCAGAAGGTTCAAAACAAAAGGTTATTCTTGATGGTACAAACCTGCCTCTGCTCTGTTACTTATGGCTCACATAATATACAATTGCTTTTACCACTTAGAAGCTGAGGTTCACTTTGAATGACTATTCTTTTCATTCTCTCTAGSAAATGAGCCCATCTGACACGCTGACACACAGTGAATATCTTCACTTTTGAGTACATTTGCTCCAAACCAAAGTCCACTGCAGAATAGGTGCATTTTTGAGCATTTTCCATCAGGACTGGTTTCCCATTTTCATGCTGCTGGTTATGTTGCATGTATGGAGGTCAYGATACTGCCTTGTAATTTGGTGTATAGGTAGTCTTTTTAACTTTTCCTTTGTGTCGGGACATGCAGATGAATAAAATCGTCTTCTGTAAATGAGGACTTTTAGAAACATCCTCACAACATTTAAGTCTACCTGAATGTGTAACTACACTGATGATCKGCACAGGTTTCCGGTATAGACAAGAAATTGTACCAATGATGAATYAGATATTCAGAAAACCTGCACATGCTTTGATTCACTGATTTAATTCTGGTGAAACAAAGAGTACCTAAAGAGGTAAGATTGTACTGAGGATAAAATAATGCTAGATGGTGGCTAGATAAATCAGTGAAGTATCAAACTATTTTCCAGTGTTTTTTTTTTTAATATGTGTCCCTGACCATCTCCTWGGGGAATTGTTAGATTCAGGATATTATGTTAGCTAGAGTTTTGGTCTGACCCAGTATCTTTGTTCTTCTGTTTTTAATAGCTTCAGCATAGTTGTTTGCACTTCTTTTTTGAAGAAGACTTCCAGAGTGTGAGCAGTCTCAGACAAACAGAATGTGTCTGTTGCTCAAGAGCACAGTTGCATTGTTATATTAAATCGTCTCAAACAGGGTGGGTGAATTTTTTTCCTTCTTAAAGGTAAAATGGAGGCAGTTTTGAAGAAGACTTTGGCAGAAATATATAAAAGGAGTGTCATGAATTGAATTATGGAGATGGCTCTTTGTCAGCTATGGAGGGCAATCAGACAGCTCTTAACATAGGTGTCTAAATTTTAAATCATAAAACTTAGGAGAGATGATTCTTTTTTGTAGTGACATTTGTCAGCTGCTCTCTTTTAATGGCAGGAGAAGATCCAGCACTGGTCCAAGATGTAAGCTGTACCATGCTATAAATATAAAATGAAGATATGCCATGCAAATTGTGGTTATCCTGGGTGTATCTGGGAAACATTTCTGGTTAGTTCTTGCATCATGTCAAGTATTGCTCTTGCCCCAAGGCTGAAATTTGCTGAACCAAAATAATGTGTCCTTGGATATATCTCATCTGCAATGCCATCCAGTGAACGTCAGTGAGAGGTTGATGGTTGTTTATTACCCCCTGGGAAATTGCTTGGGCTAATTTATGTGGGGAGCTTTGCTAGATGGGTAAGCGCGCAATCCCATCAGTCTCGGTRTGGAGGGGGAGGATTAAACTTCTCTCTGACATCTGGGCCATTAAAGTAAATGACAGGTTTTACTGCAGTGTCCATCTCTTAGACGGACATTGACAATTTGCTGCTTAAAACCCAAGTCACAGCAGAGCACTTAGGTGACAACTGAGACCTTGGCATCAACAGCCAATATTGATAATATACAGCACAAGCACAACACAGAAGGTGGAAAACAGCACGCAGACATGCCTTGTTGGAGTAGATCAACAAATAATGCTTCCTTCTCTGTTATGCTCCAGGGAGAGAGCCTTTTTGCTYAGTGCGTGCTAAAGACAAGGATTTTGTTTGTTGGTAGACACCAGCTTTGCTTCTGTTTTTATTTATTCCTGACAAACATGATTTATGAATTAGAATACTTGTTTCATTACTGAAAGGATCTATCTGCTCAGTGCCCTGACACAATGATTTCCTTCTAAGATTTTCTGCCCATGCATTTCCTAGCCCCATTTGTACACTGTCTTGTCACTTCAATAAATCATTACAGATAAGTAAATCCTTCTCTTAACCTTCTGGGTTGATAGCATTGCTAATGTTTTCTGAAGATATTAGTCCCAGCCTTTCTAAAAGAGAAGACATGTTGCTTTGTTGTGCAGCACAATAAATACAAAAGCATACTTGTTCTCCTTTTAGGTCAAATTGATAGTTTTTAACTCTTTGCGTTGCTTGCGCACGAAGTCTTTTAAGTGCTCCATCAAAGCTTTGAAACTGCTTTTATAGTGCATGTGTGCATCATCATATTTGAGTATTTTATCACTGCATAMAGATATTGAACAGTGCATTAAACTTCTTAGCAATTTCACCASCTGCAAAAAAAAAGAAAGAGGAGTCTGTATTTGTAAAGCCTTTGAACTCCTCTCTCTGCTAGCAGAGTAATTTGGTGTACAGTAACATGGCAGCTTTATCATAGTTCTTTCGCCAAAAAGCTGCAGGTCTGCAACATGATTCAATTAATTTGACTTAGAATAAGAAAGTAAAGCCTGGATGTTAATGCAGAYTCATATGGAATGAAAATGGAGGCTGAACTAGACTAGAAAAATTGGGGCAGAGACGAAAACATTCTATTTGGAATAAAAAAATCAAAAAAGAAACATCTATTTAGACACATTGTCTAAATAACCTTTTCAATATTTCTCAATGAAAAATTATATTTTGGGGTTTAAAAGGGTTTTTTTATCACAAAGTGCTCGGGAGTGTTGTGATAGAAGGGTTCTAATTTCTTAGCTCACTGGAAGGTAGGCACAACTTTTCTGCTCTGTCCAGAAAAGAGATAACTTGTTTTAATTTTAATCCTATGACCGTTTAACAAATATGCAAGACAAATCTCTCCTGCCCACCTTTCACAGTGATGTCTCAGCCCCTCCCTTCAAAGTTTCATGTCTCCTTTGAKGTCTGTGAGTAGCCAGCTAACCAATCTGTGACACGAGTCTGTGACAAGAATTTATTTGTGGAGACAGAAGCAAGTCAGGAATACAGACATTCCCTTAAGCATTAGCTCTTTATCAGAAAGCGAGCCATGAGTTTATCCCTGACAGTAAGTTGAAGTAAGACCTTAGGTATGTTGATTACCTCTTGCCTTTTGTTAGGGTTTCTTTTGTAGCTTTCTGGGCTCAGATAGCCCACACAGAAATGYACTGCTGGTGCACTGTCCATTACAGCAGTAAGTCCTTTCTAGTGGAAATTTGGGGGGACAGGATGGCTGCATAGCTAACCAGGGGCCAGATTCTGCTATGCTTTGAAGGTGTGAGGACTTAGGCTGAAGTGATTTAATTAATTTCCCCTGGCTTGCTCCAGTAACAAGGTACCACACACTGTGAGCAGAGGTCACCCACAATGAGAGCAGTTGCTATAATTAGCTGTCATCATTCTGAAACACAAGCACTAAAACAACCTCTCCAGGCAGGATTTTTTTTTCTCTTTTCTCCTTTTTTTGGCCTCATCCTTTCAGATGAATAGGTCTTGCCTGAAACACATCAAAAGACTGTCAACCTATGTTCCACAAGGTAATGCAGCAGGTCTCTGATCGTACTGGACTTTCCTAGCAGTGAATCTTTCAACTCAGTGCATTTTTTAAGATTGTGACACATCACCTTATCTTTTCTCCCTCAAGGTATCCCATCCATATTTAATGTCTCCTGGAGCTTCATCTGTATCCAATTTCCTCTGCGTGTCTTGGTCTAAATAGTTGTCATGTAGCTGCCACTCACAGGAGTTTTATTCTATATCCTGGATTTTCCAGTGTTGGGTGTGGCAATGCTTATGTCTAGGATCAAAAYTTACCCAGTGGTGTCCACAGAGCTTATAGGAATGATGTTTGACATAACCCATCTCTATTAATCTAATCAGTTAGTGATGAGCGATGAGGGCAAAATATGCAATATTCGCATCTTAGAGATAATTTGTAATGGAGGATGAATATACTTCCAAAAAGAAAAAAAAAAGGTAGATTTCTGATACCCCATTGCATAGCCATCAGCCTGTTCCAGAGTCCATTGAACTCTGGGGCAAGGAGACCTAACATGTGAAGCTGCTCAGACTGTGGTGTGTATTGTTGCTGCCTGTGATCTATTTACAGGGAGAAAATAAGCACTGGGTGTTTGAGGCATGTGAAAAGAGYTAGTCTCAAACTGCATGCTATGGCTCCTGATTGTCAGACACCTGGCTAGAGCAAAGATGTTTGACTCTATGACCTGTATCTTTGAGCAGTAAGTAGGCATTTAATTTTCTGGTGGTGGATGAGATGAACCTCCATTGAGAACACAGGTATTTACAAACCTTAATGAGATTGCAGCAGACAGAAGTCTGAATGCAGTGTAAAAAGTGCTCTTTACAAGGAACAGCAATCCATTCTACCCTTACCCATAGCTAGTTATTGCTTGTATTTTCCCCTTTGAAAAGGAAACATAAAATGAATGACAACAGGATCTGATTTTCTAAGCTCTAATGCATGAAGATATCTGCATGTGAGTCCCTCTGCTGAATTTTACTGGAAAAAAACAAAAGCCAAAAACCTAAAGATGATAGAAGGCAGAACTTAACTGGAGAAGCATTAAATCATTGACAGCCAGTGAAAGTTACTGCATACTACTTTCATTGCCCAAGGACAAATAAGAAATAGAGATTTGTTCTGCACTATCTAGGAGGGTCAAGGATGCACAAGTTTGCAGTTGTGCCAACCACAGTCCCAGAAATTGCTTACCAGTGATGTATCAGTCATCTGGCAGGTGCCAGTAGAGTTAGAGAAGGGAATAAAGGTGCTCTGTGGAGGTAGGCACTCAGATATCAGGCAGTGAGACTTGGATTCCCCTCCATGGCTGGAGGGAAAGAGGATGAAAGGATGAGCTGGCAAAGCTGACTTCCTGGGGTACAGTGTAGATGTCTGACACCTGTTTTGGAATGTGGACTGTTTAACTGCCTGCTAGACGCTGTCCACATCCTTCCTTTGGATAACAAATCAGGTTAAGACTTGGTTTGTACTGTCAAAGACTTGAGTGAGAGAATTTGATACTGGCACCAAGAAATTTAAAAATAACCACCATTTAACTTTACAGTGATGTTTTTAGCTRGTATTTTTTTTTTATGGTGGTAACCTAGATGCCTATTAAAAAGTAGGATAGGATGCTATCTAAAAATACCACATACTCAAAACTATCACGTGGTCTGAATTGCATTGCTGGTAGCACTCCACAGTAACATTACAATACTTGCCATGAAGCTGATCATACATGCACTTCAATAACTGTCATTATGTCTGCTACTGCAACTCTAGGCACACTGTGCTTATATTGGATTTTTTAAATAATGTTGAAGAATATTTGAGTCATTCAGAGCAGACATTTTGTACTAGCTGCAGAGGAATTTCTAATGAACTGTTTCCTGATGAGACTTGAAGGCTTCTAACAAACAGAACATGACATTCACRGTCTCTGACATAATTCTAAAACTCCTCAAAACTTTTCTGCCTTCTAGGCAATGGAGAACACTGTTCTGGTAATGTTTGTATTTTTAATTTTTCTCCTAAATGAATCTTCTGTAATGAATCTTCTGGTACTCATTTAATTTTTTTTTTTCTTTTTAGGATGTGAATGGAACAGTCCAGGAAAGCCCCAGACACGGATCTTAGGTCAGGCACATGCTCTGATAATTTTGGTACCATTGGTAATATTGTAAACAGCTTATGCTTTCCCATCAATGCATAGTAATTCACTGCTTGACTGACTCGAATTCCTACTCTCCACCCTCTGTTGACTTTGTCAGTAGGACTCTTCTTTATCGCTGGTTGATTTTATTCTTATAAGCTGGCAAAGTCCAAAGTTCAAGATCCCCTTTTGTTTTGTAATGATAGCGAAAACCACTTGGGCTGTAGAACCAGAAGAGTATGTGACAGTGTGCAACAACCCAGACCCAGACAAGGCATTGGTTGTTGCTCTAACAACATCTGAGATTCTCTTTCACCTCTCCAGCCTGACTGTGTGGTCTTACATAGCATTTCTGTTTCACTTATTCCTACCACAGACCCAAAGTCAGATGTCTTTCTCCCAACTGCAAAGCACATGAAACCCTTGGGAGACCAACCCAGGGGTCTAATTTGGAACAAGGGCCATCCAGAGAAACCATTAAGTAAATGTCTCCACAGCACTCCATGGAACCAAAGTCCAGCAAAGAGATGGAGAAAGAATGTTAAAAGAAAAGCCTCCATATTTCTTTTATTGTACCTAACTCAAYGTCTTTCTACTTTTGTTACGAAATTCCAAGTTAAGACAAAAGAAGAAACAATAATGTGTGTGTGGAGAAAACTCCAGRTTTCCCTCTGTTCCAGTGAGTGCTCAAGGCTGTTTAAGACAAAGTTATTTCCACAAAAGACTTATATGCTCCAATAACGGAGCAAATACAGCTGCCTTAGTGTAGTCCTCTGCCTGGGTGATATAGCTCTGTCAAGGTTCGCTTGGGATTATATAATTTTAATTTTGAGCTAAGCACAGTTTTACTGAAGCTGGGATGAAGGTAGGAGATTGTCTCCATGCTGCTTCATTGCACTGTAAGGCCTTTGAATTGTGGTCTGGCTTCAAGCTGTAGCAGCTTCMGGCTGTAATCTCTCTTCCAGCCCTTGCTTGACTGAAGCTTGGCCCTGACTTAAGCAAGGCAAGGTGGTGCCATTAATGCAGCTGCCTATTGATGTTGATGACATGGGTATTTTGTTCAGCAGATGGTATTCAGAGTGGCACTGACGTTTGGTTTGCTCTCAGCACCCCATCCATCAGCTGAGCACTGCAAAAGCAATGCTCTGACACTTACTAAATTTAGAGTTGTTGGGATTTTTTAGACAACTTCATCTGTTTCAGTGGCTCACAGAAAACATGTGCTTTCTTCCTACCAGTGAAACAACTGCTCTGTTTTTGTCTGCTTGAACCTCTTTGGGAGGGGGAAAGGGCAGGACAGGATTGCATTCTTAGGCAGAAGTACACAGGCCACATGAGAAAGACAGAAACCAGATAGTAGACACTAAAGATATTTGTCTGTMCTAAGGCAACAGGGTTGTGGGGTAAAACTTTTAGAAGGACTGGATATACCTCTTGATGACTTGACTTCAAGGTGAAGAGAATTTTCTAAAACCTGAGAAATGGAAATAGTTGGAACCAGGCTGCAGAGCTGTAGTTTGCTAAGCAAGGAGAAGGGGATCAGAGCATGAGAGCCTTTCCTGTGGCTTTAGAAGGAGCTGAACTGGATCCTCTATCCTAGGATGAAACCTCCCAGGGACAGCTTTGCACTAGAAATGCTCTTCTTTCTCTGTCTCTTTCTTTCTTCATGTGCTTTTTATTTTTCAGTCGGAGACGAACAGAAGAACAACACGAGGTCCCAGGCAAGTAAACCCTTGCACAAATCTAGGTGCAAGACAGTACCTGCACCCCAGGCTCCTGTGCTGCTGCTGGAGCTAGTGGCTGTGCCATCTGCTCAGCTGCCCTCTGACAGCCCGTCTGACTCCACACGCTCATCCTCCCTGCTGTTCTGTGGCCTCACAGCTGTGCTGTCTCTCCCACTCTCACCACCAGTCCCCCGACAGGTGTTCCCTTTCCAGTTTGTTAGCTGGGATGGGGAAAGGTCACTGGCACGGCAAAGCAGGGAGGGAGAGAAGAGATGTCATCTCTGACAGCTATCCCTCCCCCTCTTCTGTACAGGGTCTGGCCTTTCAGGACAACGGAGAGAGCTGTGCATATGGGATCGGCAGCCAATCCACCTGTTCCTTTTCCTGCCTTGAACTGGTGTTACCTAAGGTCTAGGAGGCAAATATGCTGTTGGTGCAGGCACTGGGATTGCTGTGAACAAGGAGGTTTGTGGATTTTTTTGCATGTGCCAAAACAATCAAATCGTTGGGTATCCTTAATTCTCAGCTTTTTTTCTGCCCCTTTAGTGCATATTTTGTAGTTTCCCCAAGTGGCCTACCTTCTTCAGGTATCTAGGTTGATGGGATGGCATCCCAGTCTGGCTGTAAGTGCCTCCTATCACGAGGGCTTGCCATCTTCGATGTAGTCCCTATGGAAATAAGGCTGTGTGAGCACACTCTCAGAGGATATATCCCCTACCTACAAATTCTTTGCCAATATAAGTCATATCTGATTGAAGTRTATTTGTCTCAAAGGTCAAAATATCCTACAAGGTTTATGAAAATGTCTGTGTGGAGGAGAGTGGTGCATCCACAGAGAAGAGGCTTGTGCTACACTGGCATCAGAGAGTCGCTAAGGTAAGGAGACACTGGAAACGCTGTTCATAGGAATTACTTCTAGAGTGGAATCATTGCCAATGAGGCGAGAGGGGAAATTTCCTAACGACATGCCTATTTTCTTCTGCATTTATTTATAATCTTGTTTATAGTAGTTATTTTTGTTTTGGTGTTGCAAAGTGGCAAAGATGAAATCACATGTTTTCAATGCTGTTCAAAACCAAACACTAAAAGAAAAGCAAGCATGGGCTAAAGTAATACAGCCCTTGCACAGGTCCCTGCAAAGGTGCATTTGGTTTAATGGAACATTCAAGTTGTGTTTGGTGTCTCTTATCTAAATACAGGAGATCTGCAAAGGARCCCACAGTCTCAGGTATGTGTATCACTGGGATCAACTTGAATTCAGAAGCTTGTTGATAGCCCCCTCTTGCATCTGTCATCTGACCATTCGCCAATTTTAATTTTTCTGTAGCACATAAAGTGATTTATTGCATAGTGCATTAGAATCTTTTTGACCTTTCAGGTCCTCAAAGATCACTACCAGCACCTTTGGGTTATATAGATGAATCAGGGAGCACACAAGGCTCCTGATGGCAGGTGTTACAGAGCAGTCATGAATTAAATAGGAGATTAATTGGATTCCTATAATCTGTACCAACATACAAGAAGGTAAAACTGGCTTTATCTCTGAGTGCTTTGTGCATTATGATCCGTCCGTTTATCCATCTGCCTGAGCTACCTTCATGGGACCTCCATCTCCCCGGCCCTCCCTGCTGCTCTCTCTGGCCAAGCACTGATTCTCAGGCTGTGCCATGTGGGATCATGTCCACCATGAAATTGCAAGTGCTTGGGCCCAGCACCAGGGTAGGAAGGTGAGGACAGAGGAGAGCAGGACAGAAGGTTGTGTTTCACTCCTGGCACCGGTGCAGACGTACTGTGCCTCCAATGACACATTTTCCTCCCTTGCCTTGCTGGGGAGATGCAGTGCAGTGGGTGCTGYTCAGCAGTGTCTCTGGGAAGCTTGATGTGGCTCCAGGGATGTCTGATCCAGCTGGGGCTCAGGATCTATGGGGAAAGTGAGAGCAATGGGGAAATGAACTGCAAATCCAGCAGTGCCCAGCAGCAGCTCAAAACCAGTAGATTTCCCTTTTCACACAGATTTCCCTTTTCACACAACTGCAGATACAATGTATGCCTTTCCTTTCTGCTAATTGTAAAACAAACAGAAAAACAAACAAACAAACATTGGGGATTTTACCGATTCCCAGTTCAACAAATTCCCATTTTTCAGAGGAAGCATATATAATTCCTAGAATTTTTAACCAGCTGTGCTGCTGCCTGGTATTTCCAATTTCCTTCCTGTGATGTGGAAGTGCAACCTGCAGATGTGCTTTCATCTACTCCTTAAACTAGGTGAGTATATCTCACTGTAAATTAGCCAGACCTTTTGCAATTTGTCTTTTGGAAATGATCTGTAGTCTTTTTATATGTGGCCTGTAGCTGAAAAACCCTCTTAAATCTTTGTCAAATAGGTAATAATGAAGAGAATACGTTTTTATGCAACATGGACCTTCTGACTGCAGCACACAGTTATCTGTTACCCTCCAATGTTCCTGCAGTATGTTGAGCTGTCAATCATCAAATGACCTGAAGAGAAAAAGTGAGACAAAGAAGCTGAGGAAAATTCTGGTACTTGAGTGAAAATAGCTACATTTAGCCAAGAGAGATCTAATAAAGATTGCTGCAAAATGTGCTAAATTAGCAGTATATGCTTAATTTGGATCTACTAAACCTGATGTCTTCAAAATATACAGCCCTGCATTGAAAAATTCACATGCAAAAGAATCTCCCCTTTTTTAGCTGTCTGTACAGGTGTACACCTACACCCTCACCCACCTCACAGCCTCAGTGTCCCCTTGGCCATTGTGGATGCTGTGGTGCCTGTAAAGAACACCCAGTGCACATGTGCTGTGCACATCTGCACAGGGGTCTGGGCACCAGTGTTGCCTTTACCTGAAGATGCTGCAGATGGGAGAGGCACCAAAGGGGATGTGCAGAAGTCAACAGCAGTGAGAGTATTCGTTGGTGTTGACCTGGGGTGGCTACTGAGGACTACAGCTGCCAAAATCAGCCGAGAGCTGCTGCATGTGGATGGGTATTGGGGCTTTGGCAAAAGCATGAGGCAGGCAGATGCTGACAGAGATGATGAGACTGAGCATGGATGTGCCTCTTTCTCACAGAACACAGATTTCTAGAGGTATTGTAACTGGGCTCCGTTTCCAAGCACCCAACTCAAGACAGTCTTATCTCCAAGCTGTCCAAGAAGGGCTTCCATTGATTTTGACCAGTGAATGAGGCAAGTGTGGGGTGTAGAAACATCGCTGAATATGTTGTTGGGTTYGGCTCAAGTAGCAGTCAAGGTGTCCTAGTGCTGTTATGAAGGGCCATCCCACATCTTTCATGTCCTGTTGGGAACTACACTGAAGTAGCTGTGTTTCTGCGAYGATGAGCTGACCACAGAGCACTTCAGACCCCGCCTTGTGATGGGCGCTCATTTCCTGAGTGCCCACAGGAGTCAAGGAACCTCTACATCCCCCACACAAGACCTGTGTTGGAATTACCCTCTGTCATCTAAACCAGCCTGAAGCCCTTTTGACAGGATCCAGAGATAATTTGAAGTCCACATCTGGTCAGTGAAAAGGAAGATCAACAGCTTCAGCTTCCAGGTCTCTCAGTAAGCTACACCAGTGAGACTTGTTTTTGTCTTCTCAAAGTGTCATATAAAATGTTTCTCACTCACGTGCAATATTTAATACATAACTCACTGTTTGTATGTATGTATGTCAGTAACTCTTTGGATTCCCCAAACTGAAATACATCCTGTTTTTCTGAAAACATATGCTGTTGTCAGTACCCTATTTTAGTATTGCAGGATTCCTCTGAAGACTCAGGTCTGTGGAAAATCTGATTTCTGTGTTTAAGGGATCACTGAAGCAAGTGACGTGAAAGTGCACACATTATTTCACAGGCATGAAAACAAGAAAGGAAAATATTAGCTCACATTTTGAGTCTTGTAGAGCAGTCAGCCTGTGGTGTCCTTCTCTTTGCTCATGAACCTGACTCATCTGTAAGCACAAAGTTAATTACTGTCTTTATATGGACAAGCCTCAGATCAGTCTCTCCGTTCCAGACCCATCTGCTTGTGTCCAAATGAAATTTCAGCCTGCCTGTCTGGCATTTCCTCTCGATGTGTCACCCCCGGCTCCAGTTCAAGAAAGCTAAAACTCAGCTGTTCATCCTTCATCACAACTCTTAGCTGTTATCAATAATCTCTCCCTCTTTCAGGGTAGCTCTGCTCTTTGGTAGGTTGCCCKTCTTGTGTTTTTCCAAACATTTTGAAGTTTCTACTTGTTCTTTCCTTCTTCACATTCAGGAGATACTCCTTACACATCCAGAAGAGTGATCTTTAATAATTTCTTGAATCTCCCAATAAAACCCTCTTTTGTTAGGAGGCCAAAAAAATCCTTTAAAAAAAAAAAAAAAAGAAGGGTAAGCACCTCATGAATACTTAAAATCATTTCTGCTTGCGTTCCTAAGCTGAGGCTCGAACTGTTCAGATTTTTCCTGAAATTTGCTTGTATTGCTATTTGAGCAAGAAGCTGGCACTTGTAAAGCGGTGTGATTTGGAATGGAGAACAGTCCCATGATTTTCACTATAAATTCAACTACTGTTGAGATAACGAGAGATTTAATTCTTCCTTCAAAGRGCTCGCATGGCAAGACTCCGATGGCAAGAAAAGCACAAAATCAGAGCGGACAAAACACCAGTCCCTCATCTGAAATCAGTCCTTGAGATCCCTGCATTTAGCTGTGATTTGGCATCCTTCTCTGGCTGGGCAAGGGAGCTCTGCAGTTGTATTAGATCTGTGTTGCGTGCCTCTGAATTTRTATGTTTTTTCCTTGTATGGGGCTTTGTGGCTACAGCTACAATTTACAAAGATCAGTGTTTTCTAATTCACTAATTTGCTTGTTGCTGTTACCATGGTGCTTTCATTTGGCAGGCAGGGAGCAATCTTAACAAGTGCACTGAAGTCAAGCTGGAATTAATTTCTGATTTCTCTCTGTTTTCTTTCCTTACCTCTCCAGTGGGGAGGTGTGGAAAGGGCCAGCCAGGAGTATTTCTTCCAGTTTGGTGGGAAGTAATCGAAGCTGGAAAAGGGGTACTCCTGCCCTCATCAACACACCCCGTCCCCCATCCTAGAGCATAAGGGGGAGGGTGAACCTTCCCACACTGACCCAATCCTGACGATCTCTGGTGGTGGAGAGGGAAGGCACAGCAGAGGTGGCAAGAAACGTGTTGATCAGACACGRCAGAAAGGTGTGACACTCACCTGGAAAGCAAAGAGGTGCCACTGTGAGCACAGACTCAGGGCAGGAGGCAGACAAAAGCCCCTGCCACCAGAAYGTGTCTGTGCATCTTCCAGGTCTGAGGTGGTCCCCCATGAGTCTATGGAAAGGTAATAAGACAACCTGGTTAAGAAACCTGTTTCCTTCCTACTCTCAATATCAGAGCATTTACCCTTTGCACAGGTTATTTTACTAAAACGTATACTAAAAGACTTCTTTGCACATGAATCCTGAGTTTTCCAATTATGGAACTAAATAAGATGTAATGCTGTCTCACCACCAGAACTAAAATACTCACTGGTGAGCATACTGCAACAGATCTAAATCCATGTGCTTTCGTTCTGACCACTGTGTGTATTTCTCCTGAAGTACTATTTCCTCTGTTTCCTCATAGACCTTTTCCCTCTTTTCCAAATCTGCCAAGACCATYCATTATTTTTCAGTCAAACTTCTACGTTCACTTCTGTGGTACACTGCCATAGTATCCAGGCTCTCAAAGCCTCAGGTATGGCCAGAATCTGTCTAGAAAGCTGTCCAGCAATRAAGAACAGCAGGGCCAGGGCAGTGATCATTCCCTTGTGCTCAGCACTGGTGAGGCCACAATTCAAATCCTGTGTCCAGTTCTGGGCCCATCACTACAAGAAAGACATTGAGGTGCTGGAGTGTGTCCAGAGAAGGGCAATGGAGCTGGTGAAGGGTCTGGAGCACAAGTCCGATGAGGAGTGGCTGAGGGAGCTGGGGTTGTTTAGCACAGAGAAAAGGATGCCCCGGGGGGACCTTATTGCTCTGAAAATACTTGAAAGAAGGTTGTAGCAAGSTGAAGGTCTGTCTCTTCTCCCAAATAACAAGCACCTGGGCAACAGTACATGCAGCTTTGAGGAAATGGCTCAAGTTGCACTGGGTTTGGGTTCGATATGAGGAAAAATTTCTTCACTGAAAGGACGGTAGCTATYGGAACAAGCTGTCCAGGGAAGTGTTGGAATTGCCATCCCTGAAAGTGTTCAAAAACTGCCTAGATGTGGCACTTAGGGACATGGTTTAGTTGTGGATGTGGCAGTGCTGGGTTAACACTTGGATTCAATGATTTTAGAGGTCTTTTGCAACCTTAACGATTCTGTGACTCTGTGACCTCTTGGCTTCATGTTGCTGCTTGCTGTCTTCACCCAGAATTCACAGCTGGTTGATCAGGTTTCTGTCCAGATGACGGTGTTCACATGCAAAGCAATTTGAACTAACTTTAACAATGAGATTTTGTGACATGGTATTAGATGCTTGGCAAAATCGTTGGCAACATAGTTGCTCTTTTGCCATCTTTCTTACAATTTTTTTTAATATTCCTTTGTATGTACTCTACTCAGTACTCAATTTGCCTGGTGTCTTCCCTCCTTTCCTTCCTTTCATTTTTCTGATGCCTGCCTTGTGGTTGTTGTAAGTGTGGGATTCTTTCCCCCTTCCTTCTGCCCCCCTCACATGTTTTAGAACAGTCAAATAATAATGATTACGTTATGCTTCAACATATTTACTTGGTTAATRAATATATTAAGAGAATTTATTAAATACACAGTACATGTTGCTAAGTCAACTCCAAATCTTATAGCACAATYCTTAATTATGTAAATAATCACCCCACAAATAGTCCCTTTAGGTTCAACAGCAGTACATGGACAAGGGAGGATTTCTTATTAAACATTCAAAATTGGGTCCAATGCACAACATAATGAGACTATATTATGGTAATGATGCCTACCAAGGTAAAAATAGGAGAGGCAGATGGTAGAGGAGAGAAAAATGCTGAATATTTATCCCATTAACAGTGTGAACCAGTTCGAGTCTCAAAATGAGGGTAGGGAGAGACAGAGACAGCATTGTAWATCCTTTTCCTTGGGGTATCAGTTTCAGGTTTTCTTGGTCATTAACAGTCATTAATTCAAATAGCATCAGCATCTCTGCTTCTATTATGAATAATGCCACAWGAATACTTACTGTACAGGTTCCTATTTTCAGTTTATTTCCTATGATCAGATCTCTTCTCCAATTCCATGTACTTATTTCTATTTAAAAAAGCAAATGAATGGTGCAGGTAACCGAAGCCTCCCATTAAGAAGCTAGCAGTATAGCCCTTTCCCTTGCAAATTTGATCTTCTGAGATAGTAATCTCCATTCTGCAGTTCCCTTCTTGGACAGAATTCTTTTGGGAGGTGAAGAAGAGTCAGAGAATGACAACTCTCTTCAGAATTTTCACTTTAAGATCTCATTGAAATGGGATTTGTGAAGTTTACATGACCCTCAGTTAATTTGCTGGGTTCGCCAGTGTCACTCTGCGAGTAACACGGTCTGTCATCTAGCCAAGGTAATTAGCTCTGTGTACAGGGAACGAATATGAAACTTTGAAATCCAAGCTCTAAGCAGAGGGCAGGATCAGTGTGAAAAGAAGCAGTGGGGATATATTATTTCACTGGACTGTATTACTTCAGACAGCATCTAACAAACTGACTGATGGTGAGAAACACAAGACTGAAAATGGGGTAACCTCATGGTATCCAGAGCTCAGACGGAGCAGAGCAAGAATCTTGCCTTGTTTTCTTTCACATCTTCATGACCATTCGAATTCTTGGTTCTTCTTTCTGTTATCCCTTTTAAAGTGAGTCTTCTCCCAACCTGTGGTTATTGAAGGACTTCACTGCCTTGTGCTGCAAAACAGGGAAAGTCTAACCTCTTCTGGTTTCTGCCCACCATTCCTGGTCAGTTCTTCCCTTTCAGCAAGCCAAGTGGCTGCACTGTGGTAGAAGCCTCTGGCAGAYCAAGTTTCAAGTTTCCTTTTCCAATCGGGCTTGCTTGGATTCCCCCTATGGAATTTGCTCAAGGTCCAGCAGGTGCAAGACCTGTTAAACTGAGGATGTTCAACACAGTGCAGTGGTTTAAATCCAACAGTCGCAATGCTTGACAAGAGCCGATGTGAGTGTTTTACCAGGGTTTTGTCTGAGCTGAAGAATGTGAAATTGAAGGGGAAGACAGTTAATAGGTRTTAGGAGCATTACAACAATAAGCAGAAATACTAGAAGCCCTTGCAAAATAAATGAATTGACACTATACCAAAGATTGCTTTTTAACCAAACTGCTTTTGATTAGCTATATGTTTAAAAATATATCATATAGCAAAAGGYGTGAATCTGATCATTGTATAAGTACCATAAATAAATTGTCAGTTCTTGGAAGCTGCTCCGTTTCGTTAAATGAAGTATTCATATCTTATTTCAGGGAAATAAGGATTTCCATTTATTTTTTTATCTCTTGCTCTGTAAGCTAGATTTTCTTCTCATTCGTGGAGTTGCAGGTCTACTGCAGTCAGAAAGACTGCATTTYATTCAAAAGTATAAAATAGTTGTATTGAATGCACTCAGTAATAAATGAAAGCTTCTGCCATGCCTTGTCTGTTTCCATTAGCTTACACTCTCCTCTCTATGGTGAAATAATTTCTTGGCTGCACATAGATTGTAAATATCTAATCTATTCTGCACTAATTTATATTTTCAGGGATGTAATTTGTTTCYGAAAGCATTTTAGGGAAAATAAGGATGCAATTGCACCTACAGTTTGATTGTGACTGACTTAAACTGGTCAAATTTTACAATACCAAATGTCTGTKCAAGGAAGGCAGTCAGCCCTAAATTAGTCCTTCTCTGAGACCTTGCATGCCAAGTCTTAGAGCAAATATTTATTTGTTCCTCATCATCTAAAAATCTATGTGCTTTCTCTGTAGAAGAGGTCGATAATGTTGTGCTCCATAGCAAGGTATGAAGTTTGGCTCCCTGAGAGGGTCTGGGAAACTGGAGACTCGGAAGCTTAAAGGTGAGTTGCTGGTTTAGAATTTTTTTCAATGTCTTGGTCATTTGAGACATCACTTTATYGCCCTTGCTTTTTTTAATTTCCTTTAGTCTCCCTCTCTTGCTCTTACATAAAAGCAAAGGAAAAGGGTCACAAAGGGCTACAGCTCAGTTTCTCTGAGGCAGGTTGGATTAACAGGAGAAATGAAAGAGCTCTGTGCCTCTTTCATCCTCTTCATAAACAGCTGAAAATTAAATCACACGTATCCTTGGTTTTCAATAGCCAAACCTGAAATGATAGATTTCCATCATGCTTAGTTTGTTTATTGGTGCCACAATGTTTGGAGGTCGTGTTGCAAAGAGACTTTGCCTTGAAACTGATGCATATCACACACTCGCTACTWCTTTACAGTGGAGAGACAGAAAATCAGCATTTGAATTGAAGAATGTCTTGTATTTCAAGTAACCCTACCCTGCAGAGGGTTTCTTGTCTGTATTTCAGCAGGTGGCAGGGCTGATTGTTATTACTGAAGGCTGCCAAGACAGTTAAGTGTGGATGTGTGCCTGCTTGTCAGAATGAAAGAAGAGGACCACGTTCAGCTTCCATTTTTTTAGCCTTGTACTGTGGCTCACAGTGACGGGGATGTGACTGAGATATTTGAAATAATAAAAAAAAAAGACAGTGTCAGCACCAGGTCACTGGGGGTKGAAGACCATGCTGCTGAGGGGTCTTATGAACAAATTCAAGTAAATGTTAAGATTTTATGAGAGATGCAAATAACTACTAGAGATCTAGTAGATAGATCTAGGTACAACACATAGAGAAAATTCATGTGTTGTAGTTAAGATCCCAAAGTAATTGTTTACCTACTACGTGCCAGCATGCTAACTGTTTATTTGTCATTTGTATGCAAACACATGGTAGAATACATTGGTGGAAGCCCATATGATCATGGTCTAATTGGTGTTAGTCCAGGGTCTCTAAGTCCTGTGAATAAAACAGGCTAAGTATAATTTCTGTTTAATTTTTTTTTGCTGTTTCTCCATGAAATAGCCTCTAATAGGATTGGGCTAATTTTTGCTATCTCCTATAGTGGACAATGATGTGTATTTATGGGCAGAAAAGCAGTCATGGTCTGACTTCCCTTCCCTGGGTTCATCACAGCTTCAGGGTCTGCAACATTCGTTCTTCCTTCCTTTCTGGAATGAAGAACAAAGTGATGCACAGCAGCTCCTCGCTGATGTCAGGGTTCACAACAGTTGTGTCTGCAGACTGGMGAGGCATGTTTTGTGCCCTGCTTGCACAAATGAAGATAAATCCCAACTATTAAGGGAAGGCAAGTTAATGTTTTAATTATTTTTATTTTATATTTAGAAACTTCTCCATTAATAGAAACGTAAGTGTAGGTACTGCAAACTGGGTTAATGTGATAAGGGAGATACAGGACAAGATAAGCATGGTAACTCAGAATGATCTTGTTTCCAGTCATGTTTCAAAGATTTCTGTCACTGTGAACCTTAAAAGAAACATCTATCCTTTGAAAGGCTGGATAAGTTCTGGTCATGATGTCAGAAATGCGTGGGCGTTTCAGGGAACCAACACAATTCAAAGGACAGACATTAAAACACGTTTCTAACTATGTGGGACCTGCTTCCCCATTCCCATATGTTTAGTAGATCAATATTAGCTCCTCTACAGTCAATAGAGCTCACTGATGTAAAACTGCTGTGTGCATGTTCTTAATGATTCATAGTTTTGAAGCCTGGCCAGTTCTATAATTCAACCCTCGCAAAGGCAAACAACCTCCTGCCAATCTGCCCTTTCTTCTCTCATCCTGTTATTTGTTAGGCGTCTGTAGCCCATTAGCTGGCTTACTATGGTATTAATAAGTGATATAATTATTCATAGCCAGATCTGCTGATAAGAAATCGAATGCTCTGGTAAACAACTGACTACTTTTTTTCCGTGACATCAACAACTAAGTCAAACAGGGTACTGGAAAAGGGATAATTCCAAGGACCATGTTAAAAGATTGCATAGTTATGTAAAGGAGGAGAAAAGGAGAAAAGCTGCTTTCACCCTGCTGACCAGGAATGTTCTGTGTCATTTCCAGCAGACGCACACCACCATGTCTTCTGCTCCCACCAGTGACATAAACTCATACGGCTGATGACTACAGGCCAGGTATGGCCACCAAGGGAACCTGCCTGATCCCACCATCTTTTCCTCCATGAAACCAATGCCTCAGGTTATAGGAGAGCACAAGYGGCTATTGGATTAGTTTCTGGTACTTCCCTTCAATGCTAGTCTTGCAAGTGCTTGCTGCCACTCCTCTGCTAGAAGAGTGCTTTTTGGGGAAGCTCTTTGCTGAGCAGGTGTCTGTCAGCACACAGGGCTGCTTCTCAGTGCTGCTGACTCATGTGCCAGTCATGTTGGCATGGGCACTATCTCCACAGTTAGAATATGTGTGGTTTGCAATATGGGTATGTTTTACATTAGATGTGTTTTACATTATTGTGATTTCTCTGGCTTTGTTAGGGTTGCTCTGCTTTGACATCTCTGTGGCATCAAACCCTTCCCCTCCTCCCTTCGCTTTCCCAGTGACTGGCTGACTGTTAACCAGTTTTGAGGCTGAGATTAACTGTGATTAGAGAATTGAAAACTCTGGCTAACGCTGCAAACACTTGGGCAGCACTTCTTGACAAAGTGCATGCCATTTTTAATGCTTAAAATAATTTAAACTCTTTGTTTCTAGATAGAACARTTGTTCCTTTTTGTTTCTTTGAATACACTGAATAGCTTAGTGCAAGGATACAGGGAAACACCTCTCAGAGACTTTCAGTGATTGATTCCCATTTTATGTTTCAGGTTTTTAACAATGATTTTCAACAATGGTTCACAGAGGTTACGTTCTGACATGACCCTTACACTACCTTCCACATTTCCTGGGTTATTCCTGGTCTTGCAGTGTTACTCCTTTTTTGAGGCTAGTAGCTTCCATGCAGGATGAAGATTGTTTTCTAAGTTTTCTCTTTCTCAAACTGAAACTCTACCATTCTTCTGGCATCTTGTCCTACCGGTCAGTTGCCCTTGCTCCTCAAAACATTGGTCTGAATTTTTCTCATCCATTTTTGAGTTCTTGGTGCTTTTCATGTCTTTCTTGGATGAAAGAACTTGTCACTGGCCTTGGCCTTGCTATCTGACAGCAATAACACCAGGTGAAGAAATTACTCAGAAACCATCCTTTTGATGAGTTTCTGAATAACTGTCTTGCTGAAAGTAATTTCTGATGTGTCTGGCATCATTTTTTATGCCTTTTCCAGCACTAGGTTTTTCAGCACCTAAATTGCAACTAGTTCTGTAGCTGGTATTCAACTTCTCTGTGTTGCCTGCATAGGTAATAAAATTTCCCTTACAGCAGGTCACATAATTATTTTTAAATGTATCCTAGGATCTTTTATTAAATCCCTGGAACATTTTGTGCTGAAACTTCTTTTGTGCTGGGTGAGAAACTTGGAGAGCTTAAATCCTTTCCAGTGAGTTTCAGGATGTGACTGTTCTGATCTGAAGGTCTGTGGTGTCTCTGTTCACCTGTCTGGGAGAGATCTTGTGTGTGTGGGTGTCAGCACACAGCAGGTTTGAATGGGTCTGTTTACAGGTGATTTGCCTCCTTGTGAGTATCTTTTGCCATGACTTTCCAAAAAGATTAGAGCTGTATTTGCCTAGTGCTGAACTGGAACTTCAGCATCGACATTGGCAGTTCTTAATACAACTTCTCTTGAACAGAGCATACTCTGAAAACTCCTAACTGTCCTAGATCTTTCTTTGGTATCTGCAGGACAAAAATTTTTATGTGTAGAAGATAAAAAAATGAAAATTAAAGAACTAAGGAGAAATCTAGAATCAATTTTTATGTGTTGTAATTTGTTCCATGTAAATTTCTACTGGCTTCTACTTTTCTATTGTGTAATATCAGCAAATGCATCCTTTACTGGGGAACCAGAGAGAGCGTTTAGCAAATGATTGCTTTCACATTGTTGCACTAGAGTTCCTCCACAGACAGAGACAGGGATTTGATGGTATCCTTGGGCTAGCGTCCTTTTTTTCCAGAATGTATTGTCTCACATAAAGGTGACTCAGAAACTCCTTCTTCTCTACTGTAACTCTATACAGCATCACCCTCACCTTGGCTGTAACACCTTCTTGGGTGGGCATATATGAGCTTCAATTGGTACTGTATGTTTTTCTTTAAGGAATACATATGTAGGCATTCACCTCAAGCATTCTAATTATTAATGATGATGTTCCATTAATGCATCTCTTGTTGTCTTGAAATTTTAAGCTTTTTCCAAAATGCATCAGTCTCTGTCTCTTCCTTCTCTCCCTCTTCCATCACACCTGTTTTGAAAAATAAATTTCTTAATCCATCTTGTTTAACCTGCTCTTTAATTCTTTTCAATACTAAAAGGCAGACAGTGAGAGGTTGGATTCTGTTCTCTGTTGAGAGTCTTTCAGCTGTCTTCAAGAGAAGCAGGATTAGGACCTCTTTCGTCTGAGCCATGAGCTCTTGACAGTTAAAACTTCTGCCTACACAAAACCCCACTGGCACTTCTGGGATTTGACTCACTGGAGATGAAGGCCATCATTTAAAAGTAAGGATGCTGCACAAGTGTTTAATTTATGGCTCTGGGATTCTGCTCTTTTCTTCAGGAAAATAGAAGCCATTGTCAGTGTTATTTTGCTCCCAGTTGTTTCAAGGGTGATCAGTGTAGTGCTACATGCACTTGTTCAAAGAAAGATGTAACCTGTTCTGTTGGTTTTTCTGTGGTATTGATTTAACAGAAGATGTCTCTCAAGTGGGAAGGTGAGTGGGTGGGCCAACACAAGATGACTTTCCTGGACACGCATATCCTAGCATTTCCGAGAAGARTTTTAGCAGCTCATTTCTGAGTATGGAAAACAAGGCAGAACGAAAGGGCAGGTGGCGTGCCCAGTGAAAGGCAGATATGGCTAGGGATAACAACCAGCATATGAATTGCTTGTATTTAGTTTGCAATTTTGTGGCAATTTGGGTGTAAAAGCTTATCAGCTCTTACAATAACATCCTATTTTTTTTTGCTGGGAGGACGCTTATGTTCTGGAAAAGCCATTATGAAGTTATTGTTTCCTTTTAATTTAATTTAAACCCATCCACCCTTTTATAACATCAGCCTCTGCATCTTAGTACTGAGTGATGGTCATTTGGGAAAAAAAAAAGAGGCTTGATAATTAACTTACATTTGTGTGTTTATCTACAGAGCCAGTACAGCAGCAAGAGATTTGAGAGGACTGTTCCTTCTCTTTGTTTTCCTTCCAATTGCCAAACGTGCCATCTCTTCTGTTCTCCAAAGGAAGTAGCAGAGGTGGTAATGCATCCTCTGCTTGGCTCATGCACTGTGCTCTGAATGTGTGCTCCATTCAGTATGAAATACTGGAAGTAACACAAAAACCTTCCTTAAACCAAGGCAAAGTTTGCACAAAGATTTATTAGTTGTAAGCAGTGCTTGCAGTCATGTAATGCCATGAAAGACCCCACTTGACAAATATGAAATTCATAGGGAGAACTTCAAGACAAATGTTCAATTTAGAATATTGAGTAAAAAAGCCTCTAAACTCATAAAAAACCAACATAAAAAAATTGTGGTACTTACTTGTACCACAGATGTCTCAACTGAGGGGGCAAAGCTGGACTGCAGCTTTTCCTTTCAAGTGAAGGTGTGTGGCTGGGCTTGGACCCACTGCATTTGGAGCAAACAGGAGCTTTGGTGGGTGGGAATGAGTTGCAATGCTGAGACCTGAATCAGCAGGATGCAGGTGGGCAGAGCTGGCTGGTGGTCTGGGACTGTTTATCAGAGGACTAAATGCAAGTGGATGCTGCAAAAAAAGACAAGTCTTTTATCCTCAACTACCGGCATACCTGCACTTGGTAGCAGGGGGCCTCATGCTGCACTTATGATTATTTGACTCTTCCCTTAGGGTGCTAGAAAGATAAAGAGTGTCCACAGCCCACTGCCAGGGGCTGGACGACAGGCTGAGACTTATTCTGAGACATCTCATTTGTATGCTCCAGCCCTGTCTGTCTATTGTATTATTTATTCCTGTGGCTTTTCCCCTTTAATTTCACTTTTCAGAAGCTCAATTTTCTCTAGCTATCATCCTGTGTTGTGTTGTATCATGAGTCATGCCCCATATACTGAGCAGTAATAGTGCATGCAAAGAGAATTGTACCAGCCAACATAGCCGAAGAAAACATCATTTTTGGAAAGTGAAATCTGCCATTTTGCAGCAGAGCTATTTTCAAGTTCCGAAACTTAATGAAGTTGCTACCTGAACATTTTTTCTCTAGATTTATTTGCAGTTCTTTGAGATTTATTTTCAGTACATGGAAATGCGATACATGAGATTACAGCAGCCTTGAAAGACATCACAGATCATTGCAGAACAATTCTCTGAAGCCAGCAGGACTGTAATTAGTATAATGTCCACTAAATGACAGCCCAGTGTGTGAACCTCAGTCACAGCTGCTTTGGGTGTTATCAGTCTTTCAACATTTAGACTGAGCCAAGTCATGCAGAAATGGTGTTTACCTTTGCATTGCAAATATGTCTGAGAGCATATTATGAATTTCTCCAATTTCCTCAAGATTGATGCTTTAGATGAACCTGGCTCTGTGTGSTCTAGCCTAGCAGCTGAACAGAATATTTATGCAAAAAAAGATTATTTTACCAAATATTGAACTTTGATTACAAGTCATCAAAGATTTATCAAAATTGTTCTTTTATTCAACAGGAATTAAAAAGTCATAGCTGTATTCTTCACACATGTAGTACAGGAATCTCTTGTCAGCTCCAAGAGGCAGATGCCTTTTTATTCTGCCATCCATCACAACTCAAGTTGATGGTTTTTTGGTTGGTTTTTTTTTTTGTTTTGTTTTGTTTTGTGTTTTTTTAGTGAAGGTGAGAGGGAGAGAGACGACAGAGAGGCTACTAATTTATCCGCAAACCACTACTCCAGGACCAAAGTCTGCTCCAAGAGGCCCTGACCTGTGACTGTTGCATGTCAGGATTCACTAGGAGATGGACATTCTGGGCACAGAGAAGCTGAAAACTTAGTCCTCGTTGCCTCTGCCCCAGTTTAAAGCCTGTGAGCTATTCAGTAACAGCCAGGAGAGAAATTTCAACTTCTGAACATATGACCGTCTCTTAAATAAAATTTCAGTCCTGTTTCTTCCTTTCTTCTAGGTAGCAACAATTAGTAGCCTGCTGATAATATCCATGAATTTAATTAATTTTTCCTCCTGTAAACCTTTCCCTTTTTCAAGTTTCCTCTGAGACCAAAGCTTTTGTTTGATAGCTGCTCCAATGGCAAACTGGGATTCTGACTGCTCAGTAGTATGTTGTCACTGTGTTGCACCAGATCTTGGTTGAAAATACAAATAGTCTCAACAGGGAAGAATGGCAGACCCTGCAAAGTAGGCACCACAACATCTTTACAGCCTCTAAATATATAAGAMGCAGCATCCATTGCCATGTTAATTTTTTTTTCAGATGCCCTTTTCTTAYAGGAGTGGCAATTTTTAGAATCTGAAGTTGGGGTTTTTTGAGATTCCAACTCAGAATATGCCATCAAGAAATTTTTTGCATTTTGCATGGGTATGGTACATCAAAATTTATGTAGTGGAGAATGTATTGAGTTTAACAAAGAGGTGAAAGCTGAAAATTATGTGAAAACCGATTGTCATTAAAATATTGTATGCTGGTCAAATCGTATCTCCCAGTGACTTTTACAAATGCGGGATTTTTCTTGCCAAACGTGGTAAAAAGCATTTAATCCCCAGTTGTTCTTAAAGTAAGACTTTTCAAAGGAAAGGCCTCATGAATCTTTTAGGTGTTTTTAGATTGTGGGCAGGTTTTATTGTGTTGTGTTGGCTCTTCAAAGCAGTCTATTTCCTCAGTGTTTTGGCACCTCCTTCAGAAAAGAGATACAAGTAGGAGGTGTTTCGGTCGTATTGTCTGCCCAGTAAAAAACTCCACTGCCTGTCTGCAGTGAATCTGGGAGAGGTGAGTGGTCAGCAGGAGATTGCCAGTGAGTCCTTCACGCAGAGGAAAGCTTGTGTGAAGAGAAGGATGGTGGAATTGTTGGCGGCTGTGCCAAAAGCACAGGATGAATAATACCACCGAAAGATAAAATGAGAGCTCATGCATCTGAGCGGCTGCAGCATTCCAGGATATCTATCTACAGTGTTTCTGGAGTCTAACTGGGAGAGAAAACTTTGTCACAGACATGCATAATGCAATCACTACCTGAAACATTGTTCTTCAGGAGCCTCCAAGGTGGCTTTTGTTTGGCTCCTACTGCTTCATCTGTATAGTACTGACAGCTAACATAATTAGGAGAAAAGGCAGAGTCAGAGGTCAGAGTCCACTGAATAATTTAAAACAATAAATAAACTGGGATTATCACTATAAACCTTTTTCTCCATTCTTTCACTGCTTTTTCTTTTTACCTTAAAACTTATTTTCTACTTTCCATCTTCATCAGCCTAGATTCCTCACTCAATTTTTCCTAATACCAGTCCAAATCTGTTGCCTATCACCTGCTACTTACTTTTGAATAAAGAGTCTGTCCCCATCTTATTCGTTTCAATTAATTGTCATGCTTAAATGATCTTCTCCAATCCTCTCTAACCCCAAGGCAACTCTTATCTGCTGTCTTGATAGGTGATTAATGACTTTCCGTTCCTGGAAATAGTGTGAAAGACAAAAGAGAAATAAGACAACCAAGAAAAGACTCTCTTTCCTAACCTTTCTTTCACCTCAATCATTTCAGGAAGAAAGACAAGAAGGGTAATAAACATTTCACTCTTCTTCAAGGAACATCAGCTCTTTTGGTGCCCAGTGTTAATTACCTGAAAAATATTTAAATGCGGGAACACAACTTGAAAAGATAAAGTTCTTTCCTCTTGTCAAGTTGGACTGGTGGCACGAAATACTTTTTCTGTGCCTGCTGACACTGCTAACACCATGTCCCTTTAAGCTCATATGTTGCTCCCCACAATCCAGATAAGCCTAAGAACAAGAGCAACATTTTTGTGGGTGTAATTTTAATCTAACTCAGTCTACAGTGATTTATAGAGCACTAGTTGCTGCCCAGTATCTGTCTTGTGGTAGCACTTTGGACCTAGAGGTACAAGACTCAAAGTGTTTTACAGTCTTAACTTACCTTGTTCCATGTTTAATGGATTTTTATCATCCTTGTCCACTTGTTCTCAGCCCTCAGTAGCATGGATGAACACAGATCCAAGCATCACACAGAATACAACTGTTGTGACATTCCATGCGGGAAGCGGGGGTTTAAATTGATCCATAAAGTCTTCTCACTACCTTTCACCTTCATGAGAGCAAAACCAAGTACCCAAACACATCCTGCCTATTTGAATGATGTTTTGTCACACTGGGCATTTTTGCAAGTGCTTGACTCTGATTTGACAATCAGCTGTGGCTTTTACATACTCCAAYTCTCCTTGTGCCATTCCCTCTATGGCGAGAGCTCCCTCCATTCCTCAGCACCACTTGAACCTAATCGAGTGAATGTCAGCTGGGCCCTCCTTCCTGCAGTAACCTCAAACCCGTGGTTAACTAGCTTATTTCTCAGCCTGCATCTGAGTAGAGAGTCACCATTCCTGCACAGCTCTGTGCAAAGCTGATGATCCCGTTTAGGGAATAAGGGACTTGCGGTGACATAAAAGATTGGAGACAGGTTCTCAGGAAGCAGGAATGGGATATTTATTTGAGTCATTTATGTCCCTGTTTACAACTCCTGCTGGGAGTCCCACTGTTTCAGAGAAGCATCGAGTATGGCTTTGATATCACCTATGGTTGTCTCGGTTTTACTCAAACCGGGTTGTTTAATATTAGTCTTGTCTGGTGTGCCAAGGAGGGGATCACATATGATGGTTAGCAGGTGTCACTAAAAAAGCAATGAACCCTAAAAGTAACATCTGTCTCATCCTACTCAGACTCTCAGATGATAATTACATCAYCTGCTACATATCTCCTTATCTCTGTCAGCTCTTCCTTCCTTTGATTCCMGAGACAATAGGGGTGGGGGGAAGGCAAGGCATTTACCCTATCTATGTTTGCATTCCCACTAAGCAGGTGTTGAATCCTTATCTTTTCACGGGGAGACTCAGAGGCTACAACATTATGTTAGATGATGCTCTATCTACTTGACAGGTCTTTCCTTGACTGGTCTGAGACCAAAGCCACAGTGATGTTGCTTAAAAGAGGGAAAAATCTTGCTTAAAAAACGGCAACATCTTTGAAAGCTGGCTATGAAACTGATATTACTCTGAAGGGCCAGGAGGTATTATGCTGATCTTTAAGTTAAAACGTGCAAAGACCACTACCTGGTGATGCCTGTCTTCAAAAAGGACTTTTTGGAGCTGAGGATGATCTGTCTTAGTCTGGAGGTAGAACCACCTTACAAGAATGAGAGCAAAAGTGACCATCCCTATTACCTTTGCCACCCAATGCTGCACTGATCTGGCAGGCAGAGGAGTTCACTCACAGAGGCAGCACTGCAGGCAAGAGGCTCCTTTGATGCCTCTGGCCTGCTGTAGATTGTTTCATTAATTGCTAGCATTAAATGTGACTAGTGAGCTAAATCTATGAGGGGCATAATTGGGGCACTGGAGCGAGAAGACTTCTTAAAGAGCTCTTAAAACTCAGGAAATTAAGGAGCTTCCTTCTCAATTAGCAGACTTCGTGTAACTGAAGTCTGAGGGGGGAGTACAGTGCARTCAGACGAAGAACTGTGTGTCTGCTCCAGCATCTGATCTCTCGGCTGATGTGTTATGGTAATTGGATTTGTGTGTGTGTGTGGGTGCAGAGAAGCAGGCTGTACTTTTACAACCTTTACTAATGTCATATGAGCCAGCAAAAAGGCCACAGGGATTTTGGAGAAACCAAGTTATAGCATCATGACCTGTGAATATGATATGGACAACCTTGGGGGGGTGCTGCCTGACCCCAGACTAAGTGATGTTTTCTGCACAGCTTGGCACTCACCCTGCACGCCTGCCCTGCTGCAGGGCAGCTGAGACCCAGCCTAAAAACAAGGCTTCGCTGTCTGCATGAAGCATGTTGCAGATGCAGGTATGCCCAGCCTGCCACCTTTTATTTGCACAAAATGCACATAAGTGTGCAGGATCCAGAAGTTGTCTCAGTTAACATTGCATGCAGGCTTGCGTGTCCTGTTTCATTCCTGTTACTTTGGAGGGCCAATACAGGTTCTTTGTGGTGTCTCTGGGGTCTTCAGAGAGCAGAGCTTTGCAAATGATGTGGAGGATAGCAATGGTCTTAGTGCTGCAGTCTTCAGGATGAAACCCGTCTCTTCCAGTCTGGGTATGTGAGAGCTTTTGCACTTCTAAGGAAAACTGTAGGAAATGCCTTAATGTCCAATGAAGATTTATGTAAAGCAATTAAACTAATTTTCTGTTCTTTCCATAAAGCACCTGTGAGTTAGTTTCAGGATGTCAGTAAAGCAGATTTGCCTACCAGTTGTACTAATAATCTGGATTACAGGAACCTCTAGAAACCACAGGACCGTACACATCTCTACAGATAAACTACAGCAGGCAGTTTAAAAGCTGCAGGTATAAGATCAGAGGTAAGACTAAGCTATTTTTGTCTTGGTAAAATGCTGCAAGCTGTAAATACTGAGAGAAGACCCTTGTCTGCTCCAATGGGCTTTTCTAGACTGTCCCACCACAGTATTAGCTATCATTTTAGCGCTAATACCGTTAGATGAATTACTTTGTCCATGATAAAGCAAGAAACAGAACATATGGGATCTGGGTACTATTTTTATGGGGTGACCTTTTGCTTACCCCATAGTGGCCTGGGGTTACTTCTTCCCTGTGCAGATGGTACCTCATTCCTGGCAGGACTGAACTTCAAACAGCTTGGTCAATGAAGCCAATGTGGATAGCTGTGTTTTGGTAACACATACCACATATATTATCAGCTTAGTCTCCTCTGTGCATAATAAAGCAGGATGATGTACTTTAGCCCTGCCTGCAAGCATGGGAGAGTGGCAAGCAAGTCTGCTCTGATCACACTCAGTCCCACTAATCAAATAACTCAACTTCCCAGTACCCATCTGGGATCTAGCGAGTTCTGGTTAAGTAGTCTACTATGGAATTTAAAAAACCCCGCATGACCCTATGCTGCCTAGCAGCAGGATGAATTGCAAATCCGATGACTGTGCTGGCCATCTTCAGACCTGACGGAAGTTCAGGTACACCAAAGGGGCTGGATGACATCCAGCTGGAGATCGGGGTTTTTACATTCACATCACACCACGAAAATGCTAATGAAGAACTTTTCCCTCCCTCKCTTCCTTCTGCTTGGGGATTGGTGTCCATGGCATGAACAAGGGCGTCTGCAGGAAACTGCTGTTTACCGGAAGACACTGTCAACACAGAAAATCCTCGCAGCATCATCCTGCAGGGGGGAATTTCTCATTGTACCTTGGGTAAAGCATCACCTGTGTCAGGAGGAGGAAAGCCATGGAGGGAAGACCTTTCTTAAACTGAGCAGAAAGACACAAGGCAGCAGCTGATTAGGATGTGGAGTGAGTGAAAAAGAAACCAGAAGAGATTTGCATTCACTTTGCATTTCTTGAGCCAAAATCTGGAGACACAGAGTAATAAAGAACATGGATGGGCTAAAACCAGGAGTTGTTCTCCCATGTTTAGTATGACTAATGCAATACTTGGGCCTTAGAGACACAGACTTYTTCAAAATAAGGTAGTTTCCCCCTTCCATCCTTCATCACACAGGAGTGCACCCTCTCCATCCCCAGTGCTGGTGGGAATAGGGCTCACAGCAGCTCCATGTTACTTTGAAAGGGGTTTTTTCAAACAATTCATAGATGTCCATGTGGGAAGGCTGCTGAGCCAGGGCCAATGCCAGTATTGCCTCTTCTGGAGCAACTAGCTTGACAGTAGACATTTAACAGAGTAGATGCATTGAATGGGCCTGAAAGGTTTTTCCTGGCAGGACAGAGTGGGACTCAGTGTGTGTAAAATGAGGATGGCTGGTGAGAAAAGTGCTGCAACCTGCCCAGACAAAGACCAGGAAAAGAAGAGGTGAGTGACACCTTGCAGGTAGGCACGAAGAGCCACCATGCTTTGCAGTGTAGTTTGCAACACCGTGGGGGTGTGCAGGGAGGCCAGACCCCAAGGTTTTGGTGTCTGCTGCCACCCTGGCTTTGTTTGGCTGCTGTTTCCTTGGATTTATTTTGGTTATTCTGCCAGACACAAGGCCCAGCAGTTGCCAGCACTGGCAAGACCCCCGGGATGAAGAGTAGCTGGCAAGGGGCTCTGCTGGCATGGGGTGGGCAGTCTGGAAAGAGCCCAGAGGTCTACTCTGCAATTGTGCCCATGCTCTTGCAGTGCTGCCCCTGTAGGAGAGCAGGGGGTGGGATCTGCTGCCATGGCCACCCAGACTGGCCCCACCAGGAAGAGAGGACTATGGAACAGACAACACACATTGAAGGGTTTGCTTCAATACCACTGCTGCACTGCTTCTGTTAAACACTGAATTTTACCCACAGCTGTGTCTCACTTTTTCCTGTTTGTGATGCAAAGCTGAAACAACTCTCACAGTCTYTCAGCTTTGTGTTGTCAGCCTCTGACCCTGTCAGCTGGCAAACTGCTGGTAGCATAGTAATTACCAAGATGCCGATTTACTTCATTCTAACGAAGGTAAATTTAGGTGTCCTTCTCATGGTGTGCATGAGTGACTGATTAGCACATTTTTAAAGCCTCCTGGCTTCTTCTCCTTCAGGTGTCCCAGGAGAAGTTATTCTTTATTTTCAATACCTCATTATTGTGAGGCACCCGGGTCAAAGCAGTATGATTTACATGATGTTCTGACACCGTTTTCAGGCTGCCACTTTGTACGTGGCATGAAGTCCTACATATCCTGATGAATGACGTGCATTTCAGAGCAGTGAGCATCTAGACTGCTCAATGTTTTGCATTATCTCCAGTTCAACTGCTGTAACTTTGTACGTTATATAGATTGTCTAACACAGACAAAATTTCTAGATTTCTTCGTCCATCTAGGTGCCTGTCTCGATACTTATTGGGCAACAATCACAACCCTAACAAGGTGCTGAGCACAATAGGAAAAGAAAAAATTCAGGCAGGACAGATTTTTTTTTAAAGTGCATGTGCTCTTGCAAGTGGGTTGATGTTAATGAATGTAAGACACACATACATATTTATATGTCTATGTGTTGCTTGTATGTACATGAATAAAATAAGAAATTAAGTTTATTGGATTGAACAAATGACATTAATTTAGGTAAGTGCTACATAGGGTTCCTTGGGCCACTCAGGAGATGGCCATACATGCTGACCTGCAGCAGTCCTACTACCGTTTTTCTGGGCAACTTTTGTACCAACCCTGCCAAGTGTTCATTCTCCAGGCACATAACCATTTTCTATATAAAGGATGGCTTTAAAAATAACTCTCATGTACCTCTTAGATCCAGACGCTCTTTTTAGCTGTGGAAAACTCAACATTGWGATGACATATATTCCCACTGGGGAAAATATTTATTCTCCTTGCTTTACAAAATGTAGTGTGCAAAATATGGATGACGACTTGGGACTACACTTGCTATGAAATGTCTCCAATATGAAATTAAACACTTGTGTTGGTCTGATCCTATTTGTAGTAGAGCAAAGTACAGAAAGAGCATGCATGGGAATATCTTTCACACTCCTCCCTCCTTATATTTTAAGTGTTCTATTTAGTAAGCCACTCTTACCCACCAGTAAGTAAAGGAAATTCTATAGAAAGAAAGAGTGGCAAAATTGTACCTCTTTTCTCRTTTCTAATAATAGCAACCATGACCAGTAACTTCAGATGTACTGTAAAAAGTACAAGATATGTGGTAGTCAGGTGTTATCTGGTACAGATATATGTATGTTACACTTACATATCCAGAAATTAGGGCTAGGAATTCTTCTGTCCTGATACAGATGTTATGTGTATGGAGGTCTACACCTGACCCAGCTATCCCATACTCCCATAGCTGTTGATAGCTTGAAACAAGCACTTGTGAGGCACAGTCCAGCTCATGCAAAAGCAGAAGGCCTCAGTCAGTCACGTAAACCATAGTACTGAAGTGCATATTACACTCTCTTCCGGGTAAAGGAGAAAGCAAATTGATTTACTGGCTTAGTTGTAGACATTTACAATCAGATCAGACAAATGACATCATAGGTTTTTGGGAGAACAGTAACACTGACGAGCCTTTTGCAAGATAATGAACTCTAGTCCCTGTGGCATTCATGTGGATTTAAATGGGATAAGATTGATGTGACATACTGCATTTATTCAGCATCCTTTATGGAAAGAAAGATGCATTGTAAATGCTCAATAAATCAGACTTGTCTGCACATATTTAAAATAAATGAGTTGGGTTCATTTTCCAAAGACATCTGTCTAGTTCCATTTTAGAAAACCTACATGGTCTCCAGTGACTTCTTTAGAAGGTTACAGCTCTTCCAAATCTCCCATGTCACTTTCTGCTGACCCTATGCGAGTTCCTCTAATGGCACTGAATGCTAAATTTAGTCAATTGAATCTCAACAAATAATTAGAAAAAAAGCCTGTAAGCAGTTCTAAAGACATCCAGTGTTTGGAGGCAGAAGTGCGGTAGTTCCCCTGGGGCAATAAATCCACAGCTGAATGGTGGTGTGCTGCAGCACCCATCTCCAGATGAAGTCCCTGAGTCAAAATGACCAAGTGCAGAAAGAGGTGATAGTAAACTGGGATACTGTGTTATTTACCAGTGGGAGAAGACCACGATGCAGGCAGCTCATACTCAACTCATGTTGATCCATTGTTCCTAGCACTTATGAAAATATTCTGTAGCCAATTTTATGCTGTGAGGAGATGTTGAATGGCTAAAACTACTTTCTGATACACCAGAAACAAATGTTCAGGATGGCCCTACCACAAAACTTCCCTCTTAGTCTACACATGCTACATATGTTGCAGAAATCCTTTAGAAATGGTTTGCCGAATGTGGAAGATGCGAGTGCTGTAAATTTTAAATGGAAACGCTCAGTAATATCTGTTGCTGATGGGTTTATTCAACATTCTTCAAGGTGAGCAGCTGAAAATTATGAAGTCTGATGCAAAGAAGCCAAGAAACATACACTTCTATTCTCCTTCCAACCATCACATAGTCTTTATTAAGCAGAATATTAAAGTAAATCTGAACAGCATTTATCCTCTAAAATTCAATTTTTCTGAGCATATGTCAGATAAAATCCATTCCATCTTCTGTCTGATTTTTAACTGCTTGGTAACACAGTACCTATTGCAAACTGCACATGGTAGTAAAAAAATGATGAGATACTTGTCTGGATTCAGAGTAAGGCTTCCAAAATAAATTTGAGTAAAATGACCTTAATTTAGCAAAGTGCTTCAGCTTTAAGCATGGAAATAGCCAATGAATCACATGCTTAAAGTAAGACTAATGTATGATATGTGCTTCTTGCTAAATTAGGCATAAATTACATCTACATATCAAATGGCAGCAAAAGCCCAGTAAAAAGACAAAACCAACCAACCAACCAAAAACACAAAGAAAAGATAACCATGAAAGCTTTGGTTCAGAAGCAATAGTTTCTCAGATGTAATGCAGTCCACATAAGGCCTGTTTTGTTTTTACTCAGTCACTTTATTGTTTATTGCTCAGTATCAAAAGGAATCAAACTCACATTGATTAAAGGCCATTGTGATTTGTAGGTAATATTCATATAGTTCTTTGAATAGTATGATGCACATTGTTGGGATAAATCAAAGCCATAGCAGACTGAAATAGGAGGGAATCACAGTATGATGCAATCATGTAAACAATAGTACATATGTATAGATTAATACAGATTTCCTTTTGTCCACTTGACAGGCCTGATCAAAAGTAGCAAATACTTTAATTGTAACAAACACTTGAGTTTTTCCTTTGAACGAGTGAATATATATAAAAAAAATAATCTTATAAAGCAGAGTGGATTAACATGTCTCTACTGCTTTTCCTCTTGATCTTTAAGGCTTATCAGAATCCTCTCCCACTGAGTTTATTGGTTACTTAGGAAAATGAGCTGAGCAAATGTTGTTTGAAGTGGAAAAAAAACCTACTGATTTTCCCACAGAAGATATGAAATCAGATACTTTTGATCAGCCAGGAGGTTGTTAATAATCAGTATGGACCGCTTACTTTACAAAGGGCCATGTTTCAGCAGTTGACAGCCCTGCAATTTCCTCTGCAATTAAATTATACATAAGAGCTGCAAAATATGTCTCTGAGAGGCTGAAGACTGACCTGCTCTGTGAACTTCTGGTCAAGTGAGAGTTCCTCTGGATTTTATAATGCTTTGAGCAAGATCAGCTATTCAAGCAGGGCAACTCAACTACTGAGACCCAGGCTGTGCAACGCAGATTCAAAYTGCCTAAATATATGGGGACCAGAAATTTCTTTTTTAGAAAGAGCATCAACTTTGCAAAGGCCTATACTAGCCTGGTGTGCAGTATCAGGATTTAGGACATCAATTTGTGGTTAATCACAGAAAAGACAGGCATTYAGTTTCAAGCTAGTCCAAGAAGGCATGAATTCAGCAGGGAGCTTTAGGATAGGACTTAATCTCTACGTCATAATGCATGCTAAGCTGTTTAAGTGTATTTGGTGCAATTACATCCAATCAAATACTTTGAAATTAGGTTCCCTGTCTTCAAATATCATAGGGCCCCTGCTCTAAAACAGGATTGGCACTGACTGACTTGTGTAATTTGGTCAAGACCCGCAGGTCCCACACACTGCTSTCTAGGTACTGAAAGGTTCATGTACCCAAAGCATGTTTGAAGATGGAGTCTTACATGGACAAAACAGGGATGTCTGCACAGTCTCACTAGCATGGAGAAGACTCAAGGGATGGTCACGGTGGTTTATGCCAAAGGGAAATTCATGTCAGTGTATTTACTGCTGAATCTGCAAAACTTCTGTTTAGCAAATGAAGGAGACAGCTTTGGTGTGCGAGCACAACACCAAGACACTCAGTGTCTTTCTGTCACAAGTTCTGCATTTTGATAATTACAGACTTCACTCCTGTGTGCAGCCTGTTCTTTCCTAACATTTTCAGTCTGTCAGTGGGCTAGTTAACTGTTTTATTTTTTATAAATAGGATTAATATAGAAAATGTTTTARGTGCAATAAACACAGAAAAATATAAAATGTTTCAAGCCTGTGGCTGTCTCCCAGCATTTTGCCCATTTTCTCTATCACCAGGTAAAGGTGAAGGAAACACAGAGGGATGCTTCCAAGCAGGCTTGTGAATCCGAGGACCGGCTATTTTTGTGACCTATGAGAGCAGCCAACATATGCTGAGAGCTTTTGTTCATATACAGAGAAAACAAAGGACACACACGTTCGCTACTCTTTCCTATGGGAAGATTGCACAGAAAGAGAAAGTTGCCAACTTCCAGGGCACAGTGCATTTCTCGAACTGACATTCACACGGTGTCTCCAAACCGATTTGTTATGAGACTAAACACCAGGACTAAACGCTTAAACTCGGCTGATACTGGGGACAAAACTGTAGAACCACAGCCACACTTTACTGCAAGCATTGGACTGTAGTACGAGGACAGTTTGAACGGTATTTTCCCCCCTCCCCTGAAATACACACTTCGAACAAGAAAGCAGTCCAACAGTTTTCTAAGACACAAGAACAGGACGCGAGTTTAGTYCTTCAGAACAAGCTGTCTGTCTCCATCAGGGTTGTAGCAGCCATCTTGCACCAGAAATCAGCCCAGGCTTCCCCCCGCCCCTTACCTTATTCCTGTTAGTATCCAAAGACCTCTCATTTCCCTGGTGGTTTCTGACTACATTTTCTTTCAAACATTCAACTTTTCATATTTTTAGTGTTGCTGTGGCAGTCTAAATGTCTTTTTCTTCTTGTTGTTGCAGTTTTCTCACTATTTCCCTGAACATCTGCAAGACAGCCCATCTGGGTTGACACAGTGTGAGATGAGGCAGACAGGCATTGCCAACAAAGGGCTCCTACTGCAGTGAGTGGGCTGCTGGAATCAGATGTTTTCTAAGACGTCTATGGGGACAAAGCCTTTCTTCTTCCCGCTGTATACTTTGATAAAGCCATCGTGTTCCTTTTCAGAAGTCACACAAATCTGAATAGAAAAAAGGTATGAAAATATTAAACTCTTTGCCATGATCAAAGAGACAAATTATTCCAGGCTATTTATCAGGTAGGTTAGACATCCTGCTAGTTACTTCTATAAGTAGAACAATCCCTTTTGGACACTCACTGCTTTGATAAGAATCTCAAACTCGTATATTTAGAAAGTTCCCTTTTCCCCATCTCCCTGAAGTGCCACACATACATGAGATACATTAAAATTGTTAAGAACTTTGTGGTGGATAGATTTGGAAACTTGAATTATGACTTCAGCCTACTGTAATGATTACGCTTTAGTTGTCTGTGTATGAGAGGAATGGGTATTTCAGATCGTGAGCTAGCTGACTCCATCAACACTTCGTAGTGAAAAATAATCAAGGGTCACTTGTAGCAGCTGACCTGAATGCAAGCATATTCTGTTTTGCATGTTTGAGGAGCCCAGGTACTTCTCAGATAAGCAGTGGATTATGTTATTCACTCAGCTCTTGCACCTACAGATGCCTGTTTTGGATACCAAAATGCATGACCCAAGTCCAGCTCCGTGAGCGTTTTTCCATAACATCTACTCCAAATGGAGGCAGTTGTGAAATCACGTGGTCTTTACAGTAGCACAAACACTACATCGTGGTAAAGGTTTTCATTTCCTGAAGACCTTTTGTGATCTCAGGCATTTCCACTTTAAGGCCCTTCTTGAGACATCTGGTAATGGCTGAGCAATTTGAAAGCCTAGTGGCACAGGCACTTTAAACTGGGCACAGCACCACAAAAAATAAAGAATTGTTTTTAAATGCCTCYGCCAAAGAACTATATATTTCCTGCTAGTCAAACAAGGTTAAAATATAGCTGCAAAACTGATGGTCCTATTGAGACCACTCCACACACTGATTTCTCATGATGCCAGTGCCAGCCCTCTATCTGGACTAACACTCATCTCTGTCTGATAAATATTTACAATGTTTATTTACAATAATTCAGAGGGTATGAAAAGAACAAAAATAGCTCTAAAACGTTCCTGGATAATTCCATTTCAGCGTTACTATTACGGGTGACACCTAAATACCACATCTGAATTCTGGGCCAGCTTGTCCTGCTGTTGCATACATAAAATTTATTAGCAACATTGATGCTGCCAGAGGGAAATGAAAGGTCGTAAGAAGGAGGTGAAGCTGCTTCATATTCGCCACCTCCAGTATTTGGAGGTGGATCTCTGTACCTGCAAACAAAGTTTTGGAAAGTAAATGGACTCATTAATTTTCTTACTTAACCTGCCTACTCAACACTAACTGAATTGGATCCCCAGGGCAGAATGACTGAGCACACCGACAGGGCTGACATGCAATTAGAAAGAATAATGTATTATTGTTTGGGCTAAATCACATGGAAAGCGTGGGAGAGGTCTAGAATTGATGCTGTCTAGTTTAGCTTCTGTTGCCAAACAGCCAAGATCATTCATGTCGTGAATCCCCAGCACAGCATCTGGTTCCTCTGCAGTCACATCACCATTCAAAGCAGAGAGGTGTTTCTAACTACTGCTACACACTGGTCTGTGCTGCTGAGAAAGACTACGAAAACTGCAATGATGAGAGAAAAAGCCTGCAAAGAAGCACAAGACTAAGGATGGCCAAGCATCTTTCTCCAAGTGTGAGAAAGAGCATTACTCGAAAGGTTCTCCCTCTCAGCTGATCCATACTGCTGTGAGCTTTTGCACCTTCTCCATAACTAGACCTGGCTGGTTAAAAGGAGGGCCTCACTCCATCACAGTGCTTTTSTCCTAGCTGCAGATGTCTGCAAGACATCTAGCTTTTTGATCCCTGAAATAATCACACCTCCAGCAGGTCTGCGTTGCTCACTAACCATGATGCATTTTTTCACTTAACCTCTCTGGTGCTGTGCAGAACATATTGCAAGAAAAGAGTGCTTTTCCCGGTTGTATGCTCAGCAGAATGATTTGTGGACAAAAGAAAAATACTGAGCTTTCTGAACAGTTTTTCTTTATTTTTGGAGTGGAAAATTATGGTAGATTTCTTCTTTTTTCAGTGGTGTGGGGTTTCTTTGTTTGGTTCGGGKTTTTTTTTTTAATTTTTAATTTTTTTAATTTTTTTTTTTTTTTTTTTATTCTGCTGTTGATTTGAGTGGTCCTTGATATCAGTGAGAGTGCTCAGCTACAGCAGTAACTTTAGATCTTCACTGGGCATGAGGAGTACAATGCCTTTATGTAACAACTTCTCTTACTCTACATACTAATACATAGATCTGAATTCTCCCAAATTCCATCTGAAGTTCTCTCATACTAGGACACTAATCCTTGCATGTGCCAGACCCCAGATGGCAGAGTTTTTCCCACTACTTTCCCAGGAAGGGGAGGTTTCAGGGGCAGAGTAAGCTTGGCCACAATATGCCACACTTTCATAATCCTGTGCTACTCAGGAGGTCTCCTGGGCCTGTGACAGATGCTGGAGCTATGCAAAGCCCTGGAGCTGCTCCAAATTCTACAGTTTTAGAGAAAGCTGAACAAAACACCATCTTTGACCACTTTTGTCCTCATTCCTTTTTATGAATGCTGCCAAGGATTTTACCCACAAGTTGTAGCCTGGGAATTTTGCCCTTGACTTTCTTACATGGGCGTAAATCTGGAGTAACCCCAGATGAGCACATGGTAGTACTCAAGAGTTTTGGATCGCACCTGATGAACCAGCTGTTGTTGAGGATAAGCCCTGATGAGAGATGGCAAAGATGATGGTTGTGAAGGCACAAGGTGCCACAGCTACCATCAGGTGGTCGTAGTTTTCTGTATAAAATTGGAAACTGCTTAAAATGGCAGCTACTCAGGATGGCATGTTTTGGGGGAAAGGCTGCTGGCCTGACTAGAAAATTGAGCCAGAGCAGCCCCTCTCCAGTGAATTTGGTAGCAACACAAAGGGAGACAAGAGCTGGATTTTTYTCCCCTGCACTCTGATCAAGAGATTAGTAGTGGAGTAGGCCATGGARTAAGAAACCGCACCTTGGTCTATTTGTCACTCAAGAAGTGATCTTCAGAACTATCTGAAAGTGGGATCTAATATTATAAAGTCACTTCCCCATTCTTTCATCTCATTTGTTTAAAAAATACCCAAAACACTAACACCAAAAAACCCAGATGTTCAGATCTCATGGCTATTGTCTGAAYTTGTCAACATCTGCCTTGAGAATTTTTTATCCATTGGTCAGCCTTGAGAGGGTGGGGGAGATGAGCAATTAGGAAATGGTCCTTTAAGCTGCATGGTCATTAGTACTTTCCTGTTCTTCTAAGTCCTGTGCTTTGAATTTGGGCTCAAGTGGCCAGTTCTCTGTGGCTGGGAGTAATTTTGAACTTGCTGTAATTTTTTGCAGCTGTCTGCTCTTCTTTCTTTCACATAATTAASCCATCTGTCAGCTATAGACTGGTTCTGATGAAGTAGAAACTTGGTCACGAGGGCAGTACAGTTTCAAGAGCTGTCGTGGAGCCTCCAGACAGTGCCAGGTCAAGAGGTCTGCAAGTTCAAGTCTTCTGTTAGTAAGAATGACAGCACAGGGACGCTGTGAGCTTCTACATCTGCTGCTGCCACTGCACTGAAGGTCTTGCCTGTGTGAGCCTTGCGGGTGGAAATGATAAGCAGTTCAGTTTTCATACCCATTCAGTCATAGCGTAAATGGTGATGAAGGGTTTTATTTCAGCTGTTTCACTAGCTTTTGGACCAAGAATATGGGCTTATTTTACCTATGTCACTTACTTAAGGTTTTAAAGAAGATCTGGACTAAACTGGATGCATAATGGGCTGTTTTGGACTCTTGAAAATCTTGTGTGCCACTCGGTATCCCTGAATGAATAGGGACACCCATCCCTTCTTGGCAAGACTGATGTCAGTGGAAATCAGAGACAGCTGGGAAAAGACCCTGTTCCCTTTTAGCCTACCTGTGAAGAGCAGCACTTAGAGCTGGGGAGCACATGAGAAACTGCAACATCACTTTCAGTGCTGAGTTTGTCTTTTAAGTGATTTAATTTGAATGCATAAGTCACTGAGATGAAACTGATTTTCAAAGGCAGCTGAGTCATGCTCTTAGAAGCTCAGCTTCTTTTACAGTATCCCAAAAATATGGGGACAGAAAGTAACTCCTAGAAAATGAGGCGARCAGTCAGACAGCAACAAAGCATCCAGACTAATCAGAAAACCTGGGACAGGTGGATTTCCGGRTCTGTAGATCTGCCCTCCAATCCTGCCTTATTAAGTCTAGCCTTGTGGACATGTGTCATTTATAAAATATCCATCACAAAATGGGTCTGTTGCACTGACTTTTATGTAAACTCACAGTGCACATCTGGATGAGGCAAAGAGTTTCTGATCCCCAGTTTGTTACAWATGTTATGTTTTGGGGTAATTTCTATTGTACAAGATCACTTGTGCAATTTAAAATCAATTGTGTTATTTAATTACAAAAAGCCCAACTCTTAATTCATTTGTATTAGTGTGACTGAAGCACACTAATACAGAAGCAGCCAGGAAAGGGTGTGAGTAGGGTTTTTTCAAGGTAAAAGAAGACATGCAAACAGTAGATTATTTTGACTTCTTTAAAAATAAGGATGACCAAATGCCTTAAAGACATTTTAAGAGATGTTTTTCCAATATTGATGATATATTAGATATTGTGATTTTTTTTCTTTTGTGAACAGAGGCCAGGTCAGAGCCTATAGTCATGCAAAGAAGCATTTGTATAATGTATGGTAATGAATTTGGGTAGTCTAGGGCAGAAGTTACAGGCTGGAGAAAATTTTATATATACAAGTGATGGTACAATCAGAGTTGGAAGTTATGCATTTATTATTGTTTGTGAGACAGCTTAAAAGCCTGGAAWGCCACAGAAATTGGCTGGGTTTGGTTTCTTTGTTGATAATCTTGCTTTATYGATGGAAGGGACTATGTCTACCTATCTCTTGCAGATTCCTGATTGAGCCCTGTGGTGCCCAGTCATCTTCTGAATTGGTTTTAAGACTCACAAATCTGTCAGTGAACCCTAAACTCCAAGATGTTGGTGTCTCTGAAGCAGTACACTTCTTCTCCTCCAGGCTGGGTTTCATATTGCATAGTGAAATTTTCAAGGGATGCTTTGTGAAGACTGGCTCGTGCATGTTGCTCAAGATGGGTGAACAAATKGTGTGGGTTTTTCTTCAGTCCTCTCCTTGAATATTGGCTTTGCCAGAAAGGTTTGCATGAGCTGAAACCCCAAATGTTATTTCCAAGGCATGAAACTGCCAAGTGATTCCAGAAAAAGTCTCACTCACTGTGCCTCAAATTTGGAAAATAGCTCTTCTTGCCTAAAATAGCTTTTCTTAGGGTAGTCATGTGGCTTTGTTGATGTGAATGTATTGCCTTTTGCCTTACAAGAATAGACTCTCTACCTGGAAAAATTCATATAGAGCATAAAGGAGACAGAGACCTGCAGTATAAACCATGGAAGGTATCAAGCAATATAAAGAAAATTCATATTACTGTCACTGGCTAAGTTTTTCTGTTAATATATTATCCTTGCCTTCATTATCAGAATGGTTCTGGACTCTTGTTAAACAACATGGAACACGACTGAGTGAAGTAACTTTGCCAAACTATAGTCATGAGAATTTATTAGACCAGTTAATGAGTTTTTCTAGCTGAAGTGAGACTTGACAGGAATTAGTAGGGATGAATAATCTCCCCTTCTTGCTAATCTGGAAGAAGTCAGTGCTTTGCACGTAGTAGATATATGGCACTCACAGCACTCTGAACACTGTGCCCAGAGACAGGTAAAAGGGTTGATGACATCCCACAGAAACTCCCAATAGAATGAAAGACAAATAAAAAATTCTGCCAAAGTTTTCCCAAAAGTCCCATTCAGATGACTTCTTATTTTTCATGCTTTCCCCTATTGCACCTCTCTCTCTGCTTCACATCGAAAACAATGGAGAAATAAAGGACAGAAAACAAGAGAAATGGCTGAAGAAAGAAGAAAATTCGACTTTGGAAATACAAAATAAATTTTTAAAGTRAAAAATTCCCAATAACAATTAAAATGTTTTTCACAATAAGAATTTTTCCACAGTGAAGGCAGAGTTGTTCTGTTAAAAAAAAAAAAAGACAAGAAGTTGTTCCCTGTACGGAGGAATAGAGGGAAGCAGATGCGTGTACATGGCTTTGCTGTGGTTGTTCCACATGGAAATTACTCAAAATGGCCTTCAAGCTACTTAAATGTCCCCCTTCTGCATAATTTGTGTGAGTGTGGAGTGGGATCTCTTTGCTGCACTCCTTTCCTCTCACGTCCCTGCATTCATCTGTTTGTGCAGTCTGATCTCTTCCCCCTGTTTCACAACAAATATTTMTTTCTTTCTTCCTCTGAAGCCTCTCCCTTGTGGAGCGAGCACCCGACAGCATTCACATTCAGCCTCAGCATTTGTGTGGGCTTGAGATAGAGACGAAAAAGTTTTCTGAAAGAGAGGAGGTAGTAGACAGACAGGATAGATTTACCTTTCTTTACCTCCTGCCCTGTCAGAGACAATGAGGCACCCCTGACTCCAAGCTCTCTTTGTGAGCCTACTATGAAATGGGGATAACAGTGAAGTCCTTGCCTTTAGCTGAAGCTGCCAGACCTGCCCACTTGGAAACTGTGATTTTGTGAGAACTGAGGCAAGAAACTGGGCTCTCACTGCTTGCAGCAGCAGCCAAACTGACAGAGATGATCTGGTATGCCCACTAATGAGAAGTGATGCAGATCTTGACCATTCCCTCATGCTGACATGCCATATTCCAGCACATATTCATACCTCTGCCCTTGTGTATTGCTTATTCTAGAGCACAAAGCCTCCAAAAGCTCTTGTTCTTCTTCGGTAATATTTTTTGTGTATTTGTATGCAAGGATATAAAAAAATGAAAAGAAGTGTTAGGTAAAAAGAATTTAAGAACTTTCTTTCCAGCAACTGCAGGGCTGCCCAATGTACTATATGTACAGGGGCAGTTAAAATATATTCTGGTCACTATATTGCTGTGCCTTCCTTAAAAAGTTGTGTACAGTCAAGGATTGTTAGCACTGTAAGGCAAACAATTTCTGGTGATGTGACACAGTTGCCACAGGAAAGGAAAGACTTAATGAGGTGGAAGAACACTGGGCTTCACAAGGTGCAGTGAGAAAAATCTAGCTTTTTATTACACCCAGGTGTCAGAGAACTCAAGCTGTGCATCACCCTTAGTCAGTCATCCTCCTGTTTACATGAGCTTATGCCACAAACCTGTCCCTTAATGCAGGTTTTGAGTCGTGGCTTGTACCTAGTCAACTCGTCTAAAGGACACAAAGCAGGAGCTGCTGAAAGTACCCCAGGGTGAATGGACCCTGCAAGTCCTGACTGTATGTGGTGTACTTCAGCTCACAGCAGCACTTATTGTTTAGAATATATTATGACCTATAGAGAGGGTATGTAAGTGGTGAAACAAAAAATTAAGGATTAAATATACTTTGTAACTGGTGAACAAGAGTTACATTTAAGATTTACAGGTTTCTGTGATGCTGTCTTAACTTGTTCCTGTTGAAGCAAAGACGATGAGCTGCATTTAGGTCTTTAAGTAAGTTAAGCTCTGGGGAGGGAGACTATATCTTTTATTAGATTAGTTCTAATAGTGAGGAGAAAACCAGATAATTTGTCAGGCACGCAAGGTCTACCACTATGACTCTGCGTTCGTCCCTCTGAAGTCAGCAAGAGAGTGTGAAATATGTAAAGTATCATTATGAATGACTGTGAGACTGAAAATTTAGGCTATGTTGGACATTGAGTATATGTTTGCAGAAGGCAAACACTACTGTTGACTGGCTACTAGACACAATTACCATACAAATAATAAATCTTATGGTAAAATTGCAGTGAAAATAATCTGCCTGTTCTCATCTCCCACAATTTTCCCCCCAGTAGCTGGTAAGACTCCTGGATGCTCTAGCCCAGTGAGGGTCCGGCACAGGGGATCTTACCTGGTTCTCTTTCAGAGTTATCTGTCCCTGTTCCTTGCAGCCAATGAATGTCCTGATACACCTGTAAATCTTCTCATTGTGCTGCACTCTTTGAACAAAGTTAGCAGGAAAATATCCAGTTCTGTCATCAATTCTCCCCTATGGAGGAAATATTGATAGAGGAAGATTGTTAACATAGCAGCTTTTATACATGTTCAGTATTGAAAATAAGACATTTTTCCTTTTGTAAAGAAAATACATATAAGATGACTGGCACATACCTTCCACCAGTCTTCATTAGAGTCTTCTAGAAGAGTGATCATATCCCCTGGCCTGTAATTAGAAGAGGAAAGTAGCTGACTCTTAATTGTCATGTTGAATCAGCTTCCACAATTCCCTTCTAATAGGGAGGTGATCCTTCCATGGTTGTTTTCCCTGAGCGTTCACTGCAGGTAGACTCAATGAGGTGGCAAGGTTTTCTTCAGTCACACATGGTAATGTAGAAAGAGAGTATCTGCATATTGGGGTGAAATCTTTATTTTGAGACAACATCTGTGAACTGGAAGTATTGCTTCCTGTTTATTAAGCAACAGTTTAAAATAGAGTCCCTATTTGTTAAAGGCATTATTGCTTTACTTTAAGACATTTCACATTGTTGGGACACACTACTTCCATCATCTGTGTTTTCAAGCTGTGATTGCAGAAGGAAGGCAGCAGGAAAAGAGTTCTATTTTACTGACAAAGGCAATTAGTCAGCAGGGATATAATTCTGCCCAAGAATGCCTTTTTGATTTGAATGGGACATATTTACCTTTATAATGTGTAGTGCTGGGTTGTAATTGCTAAGTATCAGCATCCAGCTGACTAGTTCCAAAGCAGAGCTAGGAGAATAATTTGGCTGGAAACACTAATAGCAAAATGTGCTGAGCTAATTTTGTGCAGGTAGTTGAACAGTTATTTGACCTTTTCCCCCCATTGGTAATTATAATAGTGATATGTTGTAGACAGCAAGTGGCAGACCATTTCTAAATAGATTAACTCCAGAAAGCTCTGTCTGCTTGGTAAAAAGCATTTCTTGGATCTTACTAAAATTAACTGTTGACCCCTAATTATTCAGCTTTCATTGTATACCCTGTTAGGCTCACTGTATTGTTGAGGTATCAGCACAAGAGCCTGCAAACACACCTGAAGCATATGATGGATAACTAGTTGAATTTAACAGGCTCTTTCAGAGCATGCATAGAAAATGTGGGTCTGTCCAGGACGCAGCAGGAGGTGGGGGCAGTGGTGGGCCTCTTTGGTCCACTTTCCAAGGGGTTATCATTMCTGCTGACAACTGGAGAAACAGTCTTCTAACACTGTGTAATCCAAAGTAGAGCTTTTCAGCTTTCACAGAAAGGGACTTGGGGATTTTCCTCAAGCCCTCCTAAAGAACATTTTTCAATATGTTTGGAATAATTAAATGTTGCTGAGGTGAGAAAGGAAGCTAGAGAAAATGGAATACTTGGTATCCTGGTGCCAAAAGATTTTTTTTCCCATGGGAAAGTGTATCTGAGTCCTTCATTAGAGTTAATATTTCATATAAACCACTCAGAGAGGTTTTAAGGGAACCCATAACTTCAAAGCGAATAGACTGGGGCCAACACCGTTGGAGCCCTTACACTGAAAGGAAGAACACTTTCAACAAGAAAGATTTAGAGAGCCCCATCCACCCAGTATGCATCAGCCTGGTTGTTAGAAAAATAACCCAGAAAATATAGATTTATTTGGCTGTCAGAGAAAGATGGCAACTGAACCTAAAGTCTCTCCTTGTCACTCATCTGAGCACTGAGAATTTTAGATTGAAGTCCTGATGATTTTGCTGAGATTTTTTTTTTTATAAGACGGCTAATATAGATGTGTCTAATCTCCAAAATGGACTCAAAATAGAGATCCCAGCTGGACCTATGTTATTCTTGCTGCCTAGATTTAGGCTGCTAATCCCTGAAAGGGTTTATCCCCCTTGGTGCTTACTACTGTTTGAAATCACTGTCAGGTCTCATCTTTTTCTTCKGTAAATGACAATGCTGGATAAGTTGTCTGCTCTACCTCAATGATCTAGATTTCAGGAGGTGGCAAGACAGGCACTCATGTAGGTCCCTTCCAACTATTCCATTCCATTCCATTCCATTCCATTCCATTCTATTCTATTCTATTCTATTCTTCCATTCCATTCCATTCCATTCCATTCCATTCCATTCCATTCCATTCCATTCCATTCTTTGCAGTGTCTGAAATCTGGGGCTGCTTGTCTCCAGGATTCTCTCTTGTAATATAAGGCCAACTGTTAGAATAAATGTATTTCTGCAATGTCCTACTTTACCTATGCCAGAGCATTGGAAAACCTGACTGGCCGCTCCTGCTGTTAAGGAAGAAATCCAGGTTGTGGAAAATACTAATTTCTGCTGGAATCAGGGCTGCACATCTCCACTGCAGTAATCTGTTACTCGTTGTATCCGCTCAGAGATGAGCTGGGAACTCCAGAAATCTGCCCTAATGCTTCCTCTCAGCTCAGATCCTTCCCCTGCTGTTTGCCTTGGTTATGCTGGAACTGATTAGTGCCTGGCTGGTTCCCACCTCGGGTTCCCAGGGCAGTGCTTGTCAGTCTTGACAACATTGCTATGCTGAACCCACCTCCAGCATCTCAGCTATGTTAAATGGGAATTCATGCACCTGAGCTGAATCCTGCCTGGCTCTGCAGTAATAAAACAACATTACCAGCTATTTGGCATGCCTTATGCAACAGTGTTAACACACGTATGACTGAATTTCTGACCATGGGACAAACAATGCTGCTGTAGCTGAGTAATGCTAGTCTAAAGCCTAGCTGGTGTCCCTGGAAAGAGCCTGGTGTCTCCTGAAAGAGCATGTTTCAGACCACAGGTTGCTTTTTYCCCTAAGATGAGGGACAGGAGAGTTTTGAAGGATGATGTGTTTTCTGGATTTCTGTGTCTGGAGGAGGATGGCAGTCCAGTGCAGGCTTGTCTGAGAGGTGTTCTACTTCATGGAAGAAATGCATGAGCTGGAATACACTCCTAAAGGAGCCGGATGCAAAGTGGAATTCCTCAAGCAGAATAGCTGGCAAGTTGCATTAAACCTTACCATATACTGTGGTTATTCCCTGAAGAGCTGACATTCCTAAAATAATGATCAGGAAATGCCAGCAAAGAAGAATGATAGGGAAACTTGTAATTTCTGCCTTACATCCCATCCTTTAGTTCCAGAGCAATGAGAAGACACAGCTGGGAACAGCAAAAAGGCTTTCAGTGATGGACATGCTGAGGGGGTCATTTCTCTGGCAATTCCCTAAATTYTGTGGCATGTGCATGATTATTTTGATATAGTGGGTGCCTTGAAAACAGCTGACATGTTTCATAGTAAGAACTCGGGCAAGACCATGCAAAACGTGAGTAGCATGAGCAAACTAATTCCAGTGAAAGAAAAGCTGTCCTTTCCCTTCAGTGGACTAGGATTAGACCTTGTAATGTTAGCAACTGGTGCAGAACGGAGGGAGTAAGTGCTAAAAATAACAATTAACAAGGTTATTTTGCAAAGCTAAGAATACATCTTTCTCATGTGAAAGCACTGCCATCCAGCAGCTGGACATCATTCTTTTTTTTCAGACATAACCTGAATAAGAGGGAGGATCAAACAAAACTGGTAAAATGCTTAACATTAACATGAGATGAATTCCTCGTTGAAAACTTCTGATTGAAAACCAAAGCAACTGAAAACAGAACATTTTATAGCTGAAAGCCATCTTGCTCCTAAAGTGACACAAGTGTTTTTGAAACTTTTAATGTATTGTATCCTTGCCAAAAGAGTTGGTCACCATGTTTTTTTTAACTGTGAGAATATCTTTGTATCTACAAGTGCATACCTCTATAAGAATGTATATTAAAAATGTCAGAAGAAACCCTCTCTTCCCCAAAGTCATATAGCCATACGACCATCAGATTGCATGGGTAAAATCAACAAACAAATATTTTGGGGTTTACCTCATCTCCAAGTCTTCATTTTCTTGTGGTACAAATTTGTACAAGGCAACATAGGTGTTCATTTGTAACGTGCTTTTATAAAATGGTCCCTTTAAAACACAAGAGAAAGAGAAAATTTAAATATCTGTACTGTACAGGAATTTGGTTCTCTTTGTTAGAGGAACCAGAATGTGATCTTACAATAAATTGGCCAGAATCATCTCACTGCTTTCACAGCTTGGAGGACTATAGCCCAGATACATTGCAGGCCGTTAAAGCAGTAAATACCTTAATTTAGAAATAAGACTCCAAGATCAAATTCCAGGCTTCCAAAGAACACAAGCAGAAATTTGCACAGGCTAGGCTTTGGGGTGAGATCTTAATATTGAGTCTGCCTTTTTTCTCTCTGTATTGTATGGGTCTTATGAGCCAGTAGTTTATTATTGTCAATATATATAAGGTGTCTAGTATACAGTCTTCATTATGGGTGGAGCTAGAATTGTACAGGTTCAAAACTCAGAGCAAAAAAATCACTTTCCTAAAGTGATTTTAATGTGTGAAGGCTTTTCGTGCTGGGCTTTCCACAGAGAAGACTGGCTACTCTCTCTCCTCCCTTTTCCCACTGTAAATCTAGGGGGAAAAAAACCACAAACAACCAGATAAAACAAACACTAAATAATGTTCAAAATCAAATCTGTGATTTTTACGTTACAGCAGTTCTGGTGTAATTACATGGCCTGCACACTGGCTCTTTTGTGTTCACAAATCGATTTGCAATAAACAGAAAAACATAAAAGTGACCACAAAGGGTAAACCAAAAAGCCATCCAGGATTGTATATTGCTTCCAGCTGTGGTCAGTGGCCCAGAACTGGTATAAAAACAGAGATATCAATGACCCAGCAGACCTAATCAAGGTCCTCAGCCATAAAAACCAAGACTTTTACAATGACTTCCCATTCACATTACATTTTCACAAAATTAATATTCATACCGGGGAATTTATACTTTTTGGTTCTTCTCCAAAGTGTTCTGTGCCATTTTCGGAGTATGTAAACACTGAAATAAAGCAAACACATGACATTTTAGGAGTAGTTTAAGACTCTTCACCTCAACAGGATCACCTTGATTTTGTTGATCTCTTCCCTTCTTCCTTCTTTTGATTCCTTGTGCTCTCCTCTGAACCCTTCTACACTCCTGACAAACAAGGTGTACTGTTGACACGTGGCACAAAATAACCTCTCTTCTCAAGAATTTACAAATATAACAAAGAAACCATTTTGATCTGATGAATATACACAAGTACAGCACTAAGAACAGAACTTAGGTACCGTAAGTGCATTACTAGTTAAATAATAAAAGGAACTTTTTCTCACATTATGTACTGTATTTTCATGTTTAGGATAAGCAGTATTTTCATTTTAAAGCGCCTGTAAAACCTGATGATCACATATGAGCAATATTGAGGGAAGTTTGTATGCAAATCCCCTTCTTTTGCCTCTTCAACCTCTGTCTCTAAGTGTTTGATAGCCTTCTTTGATCCCCCTCTCCAGTAGTCCATGCCTGGGGTGCACTGGACACACTGCCTCTCTCTCTGATTTTACAGGAGGTACCTGAATTGCTTTCAAATGAGGATTGCTAAACTCAGACAAAGGCCTGTATGTGTGGAAATTTGCATCTAAGTTACTGAATCAGAAACTCATAGAGCAAAACAACAGTCACACCACCTAACATACCTGATAGGTAATCAGTTACCCTCTATTGAAATTGATTCATGAGCTGAATGATACCTGTCCTCAGTTATCTCCCTAGAAAAACCACAGTGGCTTTATCATTTTGACTGAATTACGCCTTCACATTTTAAGAATTGCCTGGTGTTTCTTGCTTCTGGATAGAGTCTGAATACGATTTTAATAGCTGGAGTCCTTGAGAAGCTAGAACCATCAGGGTCTTCTCCCACCATTCTGCAGGTGTTTTGAGCAGAAGCTGGGTTTTGTATGGTCTAACAATTTGGGGACTCCAAAGTGGTAGTATCRGGCTGATTGAGGGAATTTTCGTTTTGTTTTTCTGCCATACAGTTACATGCATTCAGGGGAAAAAAGTCCAGGGAACACCAAATCGCTGAATTTTTCTTCCCTGCTCTTTCACTTACTCACYCTTTCTCCCATTAACACATGTTTCTGTGACTAGCCTACATGGTAGCTGACAACCTAACAGAGCCTGTGGAGAAGATTTATGAGGGAAATAGTAAGGTTCTTAGACAGTAGAGAGTTGTACTTGGATATTGAAAAACAAGACAGTGTTCTTGTAATAGATAAAAGACAAGTAAAACGGCTGCCACAACATGCATGAGAAAGATTTTGTACAAAGTGACAGGCATCCGTGAGCACACACGAGCACATCTTCTCTGACAAAATATAAGACAATGTTGTAGTCATGAAGTTCAATGTGTGAATGTGAAGAGAGCCTGTGAGCTGATACCTGCCACACTTAACCTGAAAATGCCATGCCACAAGTTGTGCCCAGCTGGCCTGACTGCAGCTGACCTGGAGCCTCGGTATGTTCCTCACTAAGTCCTGTTGCAAAGGACTCTGACCCTGCAGACGGTCACAAGTATCAGAGGGAAAACCTTAGAAATAAATCTAATTTTCTGTATTGTTAGTATAGGGGTGTATGTATGTCTGACATCTGTATGAAGGGATGTAAAGTGCTGCTATTAAAGTCTGGCAGTGTTTAAGTCCTGCTCAAATTACTATGCTTTGTTTTTCATGTCCAGAGGCAAAGGAGCTAGGGAGGCAAATTGAAGATGTTCTGATGAATATCAAGTTGGGTAACTAGGAGCATTTTGGACTTGCAGAATATGATTCACCAGAAGAAGTGGAAATATTTCAGCATCAGGTCTCGAGTAATTTCTGTTTGGTGACAGAAATAAAGCAAGTTATAATGTACAGCCTCATAAAGCAAGTTATAAAGTCTCAACGTGGAGCTGACTCAGCAGGTGGGTAGGGAGCTGAACTGTATCCTTGTGTTTGCTGAGAAGTGCTCACCAAACCTGGGTTTGCAGGGAGGACATCCCATATTTGACTCAAGGGGAAAGTTCTCAAATCACTCTTGATAACAGGCTCATACAAGTCACCTAAAATATGTTTTGGCTTGCAGAACTTCTGTTACACATGACAATTCACATCAGTGAAAGAGTGTAACTGGCTTAGAGGAAGCTAAGAGGCTGGAACTTAAGTATGCCATCTCACAGTTGTAAACTGGGGAGCTTTGCTTCATAGGATGTGTGCCAGGGCCCGAGTGAAAGAATCTTCCCTTGAAATTCTTGTCATAGAAGTCTACAGGCCACGGATATGCTGAGTCCTTTCACCCTTTTGCAGGCTGTGTCTTTTCTGCTGTTTCCTTTTATCAGAGAGTATCAAATGTACATTTTCCTAAATACTTATTTGCAGGAGACAGTATTTTAATAAGAAAAAACCCCCAAACCAACACAAGCCCTACTGGAATGGACCTGAGTCATCAAGGCATTAATGTGGAACTGCCTGATAAAGAGGCAGTGGACAACTAAGGAAAAAAGGAGTCATGAGTCACTTTGTAACAACATTTTGAATGTACTTTGTTAAATTTTTAATCTATGTTTAGTTCATGGGCTCTGGATATTAATAGGAAGCACTTGAATCTGAAAGCCATAGAGGTATGTAGTTCATATCTCCACACAACAGAAATCCATCTGTTTTCATATTTGTTTGCCCCAGGAGCAGCAGACAAAAAAAAAAGGAAAAAACCAGGGATTTTTACATTCCAAAAAGGATTTTACCATTTCCATAGCTTGTGAAAACAGTGCAGGCAGTTTATTAAAAATCTACCAAGAGGAAATTTTTGGAGTGACTGATGCATAATTTATACCCTGAGCCTCTGAAGGATGGATTGTAAAAAAGCCAGTGCTGATCAAAGGAATCGTTAATGTGCCGCGGAAGTTATTTGGAGGTTTGACACATGCTGAGTTTTTAAACTAATCTCTTTAAGTAAGTTCCTTGAATGCCTTTCAGTGCATTCAGTGAATACAGATCTCAGAGAAAAAAACTTTCTTTGGGCTTCAGAAATTAAACTATTGACGACTAAGAAATAAAAAGTTATCTGAACACTCAAACAGGGTTGATTTAATCTCAGGTGGGCAGAATTAAACAATGTGGTGTGGACTGAATTCTCTATCTTTAACCAGGTCAGGTCAACTTGTACTTGCAAGACAGAAAACCTAACAAAATTGTCAGGAGAAATCAGATAATATAGATGAGATGTTCACAAAATGAGAGGAAGGAAATGACCCAACACAGTGAGGAGATCTGACAGGACCACGAGGGGAGGAAAGGAATAAGGAGGTAGCATAATATGGGAACAGACAGCTGAAGTTGGCATTTCACCTACATGAATTGGTAGCAGCCTTGAGGAGCACTAGGGGTGCCATGAAGAAGAAAGCTATGCTCAGTGTGATTTGTTTTTATAGTATACGTCTTGTGAAACTCAGCAAAGCAGACTTCAGGTGCTGCTAGAGAAGTTACTCCGATGGTTTGGGCCTGAAGTTGTCCTTAGCAATAGCCCTTTTTGTTTATGACTTCCCCACCATGACTGAATTCCAGAACAGGGTCACAAAAACCAACTCTTGGTGGCTGAGATTTCATTACTAAGCTCTCGATGCTATGCAGGTTTTCAAATCTCATCATGGCAATGCTGTAAAAACATTACTTTTGTACTGCAAACCAAACGAAGGAATTGGGCTGTTAGTATTACCGGGCACATATTGCAGTTGTACTGAGCAGTTGCAATTATAATCAAAATTCATTGCGTTGTATATTTTACAGACACATGGATCTCTTATGATTCATTTTTTGTCACAAAGAGGCTATGGTATACAAAATCATGCAGACAAATCAAACATATGGAAAAGAAAGAAAGTATTATTTTTGTTCTGGAGTGAAGCATGTTAAGTCTACAGTCATGTTCATGAAGTAAAGATAGGAGATAGGGAATGGACCTGCACCTTTTCCAATGGCAGCTCTGGACACACCAAATTAAGAAAACTGGTGGCTTGCATTTCATCTGGATGGCAAAAGGCATTCCCCAAATTCTTTCACCAACTCGCCTCCTGCTTTGAAAACCAGAACGCTGCTAAAACATGGACGTGCCATAAAAGCSCATCTGAAACAGGCTGCACATAGGCCTTTAACACCTGAAGGTGCTATCCTGGCCCGGCAGCACTCACCGCTGTTGCTGCGTTTCCTGCTTATGTCAAGGGTGCCTGCAGAGCTATTTCCTTCTTCTGGAACTTCTACCAGGTCAGCTGTCTGCAGGGACAGAAAGAGCAAATGAGATGGGATAAGCCACAAAAAGTGACCAATGAAATGAAATAAAACCACAGCAAGAGTCTTTGGGAAATGCATTTCTTGAGTGGTATCACAGCAGAACATGTCAGCCTAAYGGGATTGAAGAAAACAGGATCTGGTGATGCACAACACATACCTACTGCACAGGGAGCAGTGAAAATCCAGAAAAAAGGTCCAGACCAAGTTTGTGGTCTGGAGTACAAAAAATTTCTGCAGTATAAAATGAAGGCAAAGTTAAGGAACAAAGGATTATATTAAGCAATGCGGTTCTCTGTACAAAACAGAAAGGGTGTGAGCGAATTTGCAGATTCTGCAGGTGAAAGTGCTATACTAAATAGCTTTCTACCAAGGACAATGGACATTAATTGAAACTACTTAATTTTAATATATTAGCCCTGAATACATTATTCAGTAAAATAACTGTAATGTAAGAGTCATTTTAATTCTGGTAAAATGCTGTTAAAGAAAGAGCTGGAGTGCAATGGAGTCGATGAAGTCAGCCTTTAAATATTTGCCCTCACTTTCTCTTTAAACAGTCACCTGGCCAGTATGGTTAGGGAAAAATGAAACCTAAGAGTTGCTGCTAGAATTACTATGCTTTCTTCTTTGTACCATATTAATGTCAATCATGATTAGGGACCCAGTGTTCTAGGGTACAGGAAAACGTGGGATGACATAATCTTAAGCCTCAGAATTATACTCTGCATAAGGCTCCAGATTCCTTGGCTGGGTAGTCAGCTTCTCCCTGTATAGCCCAACAGGAACCAGGAGCTGTTCCAAACAACTCTCTGTGAATCTGACCTTAACAAAACTTCAGTTATGGAACTCTCCACATCTTTGATAACCATGAAACCCCCAAAGACTGAACTTGAGTCAGGTGCTTTCTCTAGTCTGAATAACTATAAATACTTACATGCTCCTAGGTGTTATTTATTTATACTTAATAGATTTTAAGTCACATGAARGATTTAATTTTGTTGTTCTATGATGCTTTACAATTGTACTGTACACATAGGTAGCTCTAATGCTTTGCAGACCTTTGCCTGCATCATGGGAACATTCACTGCTTTTGTTCAGGGAGCAGAATCTGAATTGCTTTATAGATTTTATATATTGTTTTTTATTCTTTCAGTAGTGTTGACAACAAAGCTTTCTTTAGAAAGTACTTTCACAATTTTATTGCTCCTCTCTAGTACTTTCCTAGCTACATCTCCATCCAAGGAAACCATTGAAAAAAGAGGTTGAAAGCAGATTTGTGCCACAGGTGTCTTGTGGCTATCTTGTTTTCCTTGCTATTTTAAGAACCTTCTTCTTAAGTGCTCTGTTACTTCTCGTTTTTAGACTCAGCCTTTTGCAGCAGGTCATGCTTGTCTTGCATCTTGCCCAAAAGGGTCACCCCAGCATGAGAGGGCACTGCAATAACAATGTTAAAACAGACTGAGTGTAGAGCATATCTATGGATTTCTAGTTGCTGGGCGGAGAATACAAAGACTGGCTTTGTTGAAACAGTAAGTCCCAGCTATTTTTCAGCTCAGTGCTACAACATGTTCTTCAGTCTTCATAGACTAGCTTCATAATTGCTGATTAGCAATTAGTATTATTTTGTTGGGTACTACCGCATATGGGATGTGTAGTGACTGTCTCTTCAGTATATACCTCATCYGAAACCTTCTGAAGTAACCTCAGTTACCTTCAATGATTTTTCAGTCAAGGACTACGTGACAAATGGTCTAATAGAAACTACAGAGGTACAAAGCTGCTTTTGAGAGGAGCTGATCCACGAAAAACTAACAAGAACTAGATTCACATTTACATCACCTCAAGTGCCTTTCTGTATAAATGTGGGTTGCAGAAGCGCAGTTTTGAAGCAAGCAGTAGGTAGTAAATCTGGAGCATATGGCCACTTTCTTTTATGGGAAATGCAGAATCCGGGAGGAAAAATCACAGTGAGTACGTCCACACAGCTCAGTCATGTTAAAAATACCTTGGCTAGTTCAGAGGAAGGCAGTTGTCTACTCTGYGCAGAGACATGAACTGCCTGCAGTCTGGAAGCTTCATGGCTGTAGGGGCAAGGTACAGCTCCTAGGCCAGTCTCCTTTGCTTTTAACCACCTTCAGCAGGAGCGGCTCTGCTGCGCTGACCCAGAGCGAGGCCTTGGACAGCTTGGACACCACCTGTGAGGTGAGGTAGTATCCCAGGTGTCACCTTGTCCCACGTGTCCCTAGTTTGGTGACATGGCAGAACCCTGAAGCACATTCCAGCTCCCAGGGCTGGGACACAGCACAGCCGCAAAGCCCCTGTGCTGCTGAGAGCCTCACGGCTGCATTGCTGCTTCTGCTTGGAGAGGAGCAGAGCAGCCCACAACTGAGGATCACTGGGGAAAGACCTTTGATCCTATGTGTTGCTAACTACACATATGCTTCCTAGGGCTCTGTGCCACATCCCTGTTGCAGTCACTGGCAGTACCTACTCCCAGATCACACACCAGTTTTAAAGCTCCATGACCCCACCATTGGGTTCAGGGTTGTGTTTACCCTGGTTTTTATCCTTATCTCAACTCACAGGCTTTCACTGGCAAAATGTATGGCTTCCCAAGTCCGTTTATTCAATTCTCTAATGTTTTTTATTTCCTGTATGCTGACACATGTTATATTCTCTCTCAGCTTCAATACCCTGGAGAAATTCCCGTAATGAACTTGCGTTCGTAATTCTACTCCCACACCCCACCTAGTTATGATCAGCTCCCTAGGGGAAGCTGACACAGCATTAGTGACTTCTATGCTTGAGTTGTCATTTATAATTCAACATAATGTTTATTGATTTAGAAAGCAACAATTACATTTGTAGAAATTTTGTTTCAAAGTAAATTAAATAATTGAAAGAAAGAAATGCAATCATAATGCGACAGGTGGTAGAGTCACTTTGGGTTTTTAAAAAGAATGGAAATTAGAAAATTCCTTTTAAGGCACAAACAGAGATGGAGAGAGGACATATCCCTTAATAAATCCCTTGCAGACTTCACTTAGTTTGTGCTTAAATTTGTCTATCTGCTTTCCCATCTGACATGAACTGATGTCTGCGTAGAGTCCACCTATACCACCTGAGATTACAGTTTAGCCATGTGAGTGAGCATACATTTAAATGCCAGGGAAATGTTGTACCAAACATATACAGATATTGGCACGACTTGAAATTAAACATGTAAGTATTTACTTTGAGGCCTGGAGACCAAGTCTCATCATGTGTCCATGCCTGGTGATTTTTATTCTCAGGTGAGTGCAGAAGAGGTTGTCAGATAAAATGAGGGTCTGATTTTTTGAGATGACAATCAGCTTTAGCCTCTAGTGTATTCAGGTGTGATCTTTTTTTAATTTCTTTTTTTTGGGGGAGGGGGAGGGGTGGAGTGGGGAGGATCTCTTGGGAATGAAAGAGAACCTCAAACGTAGGCATAAGTGCCTATGAAATGTTCTTTCAGCACTGTGAAGGATCTCCTGATCTCGTGGATCACAATACTGTTGAAATAACCATTTTTGTAAGGAAGAAATTGGTAATTGCTACTGTTGAACCAGGTATGGATATAACAAAGGCAGGGCTAAGGGAACTGTTGTTTCCCTTGTCCTTCTCCAGCTCTTCTGCCATGGTCCTGAAGCAAGTGACTTTTATGATAGGAGTGAATGACAAACATTAGCATGACGGTGAAAATCTCCCTGTCTGGAGACAACAACCTGAGCACACCTGCCTATATTTGGGGTTCGGAGAGAGAAGGCCAACTCTGTGATTCCTCCCCCATGATTCTACACTGGACAGGGGTGGAGGTGCCAGTCCATTGCCTTGTTGCAGTAGCAGTGGCTGAATTTTGGGTGAGCTTGTAATGTGGAACGTTAAAACTAGGTTCTGAGGAATTCAGCACATCGTTATCGCTTGTACGAAGGGCAAATGCCCACCATCAACAACAGACAGTATGCATCTGCTCCAGCCTGACAGTTAAATCTCTCAGTTACACTTCTAAATGGATATGCAAAATAAAAAGATTAATATTTCCTTTTCCAATCTGATAAAAACAGTTTATTCATTTAATTAGTAATTTTCTCTTTTTCTCAAGAGTCATCTAAAAGATACTTAAAATTTGGGTTTGCAAAAATAACGTGTTTTCTGGTCTCAATATGGAAGCTGAGAGCAACATTTTTTTTTTTTACAGTTTGAAATGCAAGTTTTGTGAACTCTGATACAAGCTCATGTCAATGAATATCTGTTGCTCCTCCAGAAAGAAAATGGAAGAAAGATGTGGGATACTCACAGAGTTCCTGTTGGGAGAGTCAGACCCACTTCCAGAACTTCCCTTTTTGGTTTTCTGGGCTAACGAAGTCCCAAAGCGGAGGGTTTCATACACGGGGTCAACCTTATTTCCACAGGCTGCAACAAAAGGAGCAAAACAGGTATCAATACCTTGAAGATATTTCTGGTCATGTTCCTGCTTCACTTGGAGGAATATCTGCCTCTACCAACATGTTTGGCTGTATGCTTAGACACAAGCTGAGAGACTATGCTGATAAAAAGTGAGTGATGAAATTAGTGGAATTGCTATCAATTTTCTGCTGCCTTTCTGCTCCCATAAAGTTCATCCTCCCCTCATACTGGCTCTTCAATTCTCAGCCATTGCCTTGTCTCTCTTCACCTGCCATTCTCCTCCTCTAATCATTACTGGTGCTGCCCACACTGAGGTAAAGAAGGCAAAGTACCAGGAGGTTCTAATCCATGTTTGTTTCTACCACTGACCTCTTGGATTGCTCTCAACAGTAGCTCTCCCTCATAGCTAGCCACAAAAGTCATCTCCCGTGGAAGAGAAATGGATGTCTTCAATGGGCACAAGAAAATTCAGCCCAAACTCTCTTCTACATCCTACATTCTTGCACCTCAACTTCCCTTGTGACACAAAGCAGTAGACATGTAGAATACAGTACATTTGTAGCACTATGGAGAAGGAGGGAAATTTTAGCCAAAGTACTGAGAAAATACAAGAGATTTTAGATTTTGCTTAGAGCAAAGCACACCTCATTTCTTAGCCAGAGTTTGTTCAAAATGCTTCTATTACTTCTGATGAAAATGATGGTGTTTTTTAGAAACTTAGATTAAATCCTTGTAATTAATTTGTTTAATTTCTGAAAGTAAGAACGCAAATGTCATCAGACAACTAATTTTAAACTGACTGCCTAGTTTTGTCTTTCATTTTTTGCATTTCCAGGTTTGCCTGGTTAGAGCACTGGCGAGGAAAAATATGTTCCAGAATAAACTTAGCTTCTCTATTTCAAAATGTTTCTTTTCAGGAGGTTGCTATTACAGTGAGGAAAAAGTGGTCTTTCAAATACTCAGACAATGTATAGACACGATCAATAAGGAAAAATACGAGGAAAGTAAGAAGCAAGGATAGAAAAAGACTGGAACCTAGTGACATCCCTCAAAAGCCAGACCAGTGATTGGAATGCCTCCTGCTGTTTTGGTCTCTCTGTCTTTTATCTGTTTCTTCCTAGCTTTGACCCTCACCTCAATATTCCAGTGTTTCTTCACTTCTAAGTTCCTACCTTGATTTCAGGTAGTTATTACTATAAACAGGGTAAATGCTGAAGGTATGTATACAGGGGTGTTGACTGAAACACACAATAAACACACCCTCTCCTCTTCCAGGTTTGTATCTTTGAAGAGGTCCTTTACCCAGGATGGCAGAAGGACATCCAGTCACTGAAAGGAGCTGGAAGGCTGCTGAGGGTAAATACCATGGCTGGAAGTCTGCCGCTGCTGTTGCAGAGCACTGCCAAAGGAAGACAACGGAAAAGCAATCGAAACCTACCAATAGGCATCACTTCTTTGATGCAGCCAAACTGTTCATGAATGAGTAGTGGTGAGCTGTAGTATCGTCGAAATCCCTTCGGCTGGAGGGAGAAAAAGCAGAAACAAGTGAAGTGCATTGCTGCCTTGACTCATGAAGTAGAAATAGCCTCAGCTCTTTGGTTAATGGTGAAACAGTGTGGTGAGGCTGGAAAGTTGCCTCCTGTTGTTCAGTCACTGTGAGGTTTAGAGATCAGAGATTTATTTCATTTTTCTCCCGGAAAAAAACAATTTCCCATGTTTATGTAGAAGAAGGGTCTCATTTTCAGCTCCCCTTTTTCTTTTGTCTTACACAAAAGCAGCACTAATTAATTGCAGCAGAAGTGCTGAATCATTAGAGATTCTGGGGAGTTTCCCTTTCCCTATCTTCTTATGTAACATGAATTTGCATTGTTTTGCATTTGTTAAACATGAGAACATCCTTCCCCACCCTAACTCCAAACCCTGATGTTCCCACATAGGCACTTGTGAAACCCAAGGAATTTAGAACATTTCTATAGGTTTTTCTAAGGTTTGCTGCTGACTGACTGCAGCTTCCACTGCTTTTTTTTATCTTATAAGGTCAAAAAACCTCTCCAGGCTGTCACCAGATATCCCCTCAGTGTCTACTTGTAGAGAAATGTACTATAACAACTCAAGGTATACAACTAAGGAATACCACAATATGGCAAAAATGGTGCCCCATACCATCTAAAAAACATTTTTAGAAGGTTAAACATTTTCTGCTAACTCTCTATTTAATATCTCAACTCAGGTAAATACTTAGTACCCCAAATGAATGTGCTAGCATCTCTGCAAATGCCCTTCAAGGCATTGAAGTTTCACAAATGATCTCTCGGATTTCCAACATCTGCAGGCTGTGAGAATTTCTAGTCATAGTGAGAAGTGGGAAAGACTCGCAGAGAGGTGCATATTTTCCATATCCTCTGTTCAGTGTACACCAACACCTGATAGACAACTAGTTCTTTAAGTAATGAGCTGCAGTAAAGACTGAGAAGGAGCAAGGGAACTGACAAACTCGGTTTCTTAGAGTAATAAATTCCAGATTCTTCAGCCTTTGTTTACCCTCAAGCTAGATTCAGACAGAGCATGAGCTCACAAAATTCCTGTCACTTTGCTGACAACTTCCTGATGTAAATTTGGTCTCTACTTTTCTGTTTTTGTAAACTAGTGACCACAAGTGCTGAGGCTGGAATCAAGAAATGCATGAATCAATCAACATAATGTAATATCTGTCTTGTCCAGGGCTTGTCATTCAACTGTTCACAGACCAATTTCCTATACCAGAATGCCTCACATTGGAACTATGATTATGGTTTAGATACATAAAGACTTGCCTCAGAGATATAAACAACAATAGCTCCCAGTGAACACCCTTGGAGAGAAAAGAGCTTTCCAGTGAAAGATGGGGTTTGTAGCCCTTTTGAAGCCAATGCTTGCATTTTCCATCATTTAACACAGTAAAATTCTCTGATTTTAGCTCATAGTTGTTTCAAGTGCCTTCAAACTGCAACAAATCTGAGGACATTAATATATGTATTCAGGTTTCATATTCCAAATGGTCATTTTTCATTTTCATTCTTTTTCCAAAAGTAACCAAAAAGAATCATATTCCCATCAAAGTCAACAAGGTGAGTTAGAATTGCCTCAGACACAGTGCACTGCCATTGCCAGTCATGAGATTTTGCTGCTCAGAAGGCAACCCAGGCACTAAAGTGCTGTGTCCATACAGATGCAGGCTCCTCCCAGCCTCTCCTGCTGAGAGATTGCTTCTGTAGTGTCTTACTTTGAAATATCCTTTGGTTTTCCTTTTAAGATGAATTATGTTTTTTTCTTCAAGCTTTAACAGTGGAGAAAAGAATAAACATAATTTGAAGGATTTTTCGTTTGTTAAACTCCATTGAAATACTATGATTAATTTATAGCGTTCCTTGAGAGATTTACACTACAGCAAGCACAGTTGAAATCAAGGTAATTAGTTCTGTTAGCTAGCTAAATTTGTATTCTGTAACTGTATTTTCACATCCACAAAACAGACCAGATTTCTGTTTTGTTTATTTTGGGTTCTTGTGTAGCAGCAATTGCCCAAATTGATAACAGGACACCACCTGGCTTTACTTTTCCCACCTCAATCAAGCGGTCTGGTGTGGGTTCTGTTAATGCACCAGCTAAATGCATGCCTGGGGTTCAGGCAGTCAAAGGAAGTGCTGGAGCCTCCCACTTTGCTTGCTGCCTTGAGCTGCTCACTTACCAGCTTGCCCATGCAGCGCTGCTGTCCGATACTGTCTGCACACTTGTGGTGGATGCTCATCTTACAAGCCTTACAGCGCAGTCCGTGCTTAGCGTTTGTCCCTGTGAAATGCATGGGAATGATTTAATTAGACAAAATCAATAGTTTCCATGCATTTAAACAAGTGACCTGAAAGGACTGATGGGGTCAGGTGCAGTAGAGCAAATATTGACAGCATTCTTCGCCTTACCTACTTTTTAAAATGCACATTTGTACACACATTTTCTTTACTGCCCCTCTATTTTAGGCATTTCTCCCCCAGGCTCTTTCCCAGGCTATTGCTGCCCTTAGATATATATATCGGATCATGCTCTGCTATATGATGGTCTTATCAACGTCTCTGCCTCACAAACATCAAGCAAAATCCCTTTGCTGTTTCGAAAGGGCTTGGCATGGCTGGCATAGCTGAGGGAGCCACTGAAGGAGCACCCAGGCTCTGGAGCTGCCCTGGAGAGCCACGCCATCAGTAGAGTCCAGGTTTTGTGGGTGAGAGATAGCTCCAGGGTTATGTGAGAGGACTAAGCCAGCTCCCTTGCCAGTGCCCACCCATTGGCAAACACATTCCTTTTTGTTTGGTTTCTCTTTCCTGTGTGGTTGCACTTGGATTAGTGTGCTGTGATGATTTTTTCAGTTATAGTTTCTTTTCAATTACACATGGTCAAAGTAATACTGACAATTTGACCCAAGGACTGCTGCTCTCAGCATCCTGGGCCAGTGCTGAGAGGGTGCAAGAAGGGCTCCTTGCATGTGAGGGCGCCATGAGTCTGACCATGCTCTCCTTCACTGGTAGTGGAAAAGTTTTGTGCCACGGGTAGGGGACCTACAAGAGAAATTTTGCCTTAGAGAAGCAGACTTCTCCCCCTGAGCCAACAGTACTTCTGCATTATCTTCAGTGTGGACCTACTCTTAAATGACAGACCCAAGTCTGCTTGCTTCCAGGCAGGAACAGTCACACTTATTCATACAACCATGACACTTCCTAAGCTATGCAAAAGCAGTGATGCTGCAGCAACTCTTTTATCCCCACAGGACTGTGTAAATGGAACAAGTAAACAACATCAGTTCATTAACATCTACTGTGAGAGTGAGTATGAAACAAGGTAGTAAAAAACCCTTAAAAAATTCTTGACATTTTAACCATCTCTCATTAGTCAGACATGATAGGAATATTAGTCAGAAGGATCCTGCATCTGAAAGTACTCATGTAGCTCTTGGTTATTTGAGTAGTCAACGCCATGTACGTTGCCAGTTTCATTCAGTGAAATGCTACACCTGAAAGAAGCACTTCAGGGAAGGTTTCATCAAGTTGGTGCCAAAACCCAAGCCTTGGGTTCCACTTTCAGAGAAAGAGGTGTCTAAAGTGGCCACTTTCAAGCCAGATAAGGCAGGCTGAATTAGCCATGGGTGGCTGCAGTGAACCAGGATCAGATGTTTCACTTGTGTGCTTCTTGTAGGTTAGGGAACCAAGATCCTCCCCACTTTCCTATAGAGACTGCTAAAGGGATGAGGAGTGAGTGAGGTTGAGTGTGGGGTGTGCCCCAGGGACTTCAATGGAGTAGGGTCAGTGCCTGCTTCCCCACTTGTTGCCTACCTGGCCCCTTCCAATCGCTTTTCTGGGGTCTTTTTTTCTAAAAAMCACAGGATTACTAGAAGAACATATCCCTGTTTGTTTGGTTTCTTTTTCCTGCTTGGTTGCACTTGGATTACTGTGCTGTGAGGATTTTTTCTGCTATAGTTTCTTTTCAATTACACATGCTCAAACCAATATTGACTTCTGTGGCTTTGTGCTTTTATTACTGATGATGAAATGCTGAATCACCCTTCCTGGTGATCAACAATTGGCACTGAGAAAATAGTAGTTAACCCACAGTTTTTTGTTATATTTACAAGGCAGAATGAAAATGACAGCAAAATGACATCACAGTTGGCCTATGCAACACGTCAGTGCTTACGCTGGGTGTAATTCTCCTCTCATGCTGGTCTGTGGTAGCATAACTCTGACCTGCTCTACCAAGTTACTCCTAAGATTCAGCTGTGAAAAGGCAGACAGTCTCACAGTCCTTCCTGCTGTCTGTGTTATGTTCTTCCAGCCATTTTAGCATTAGCATTACAAGGTGGATATTGGTCCTTACGTGTTATAATCATGCGATCGCAGAAGATACACATTTGTCAAAACAATTGTGCATCCAAATGAGGTGCAAAATGGATCTGGAGCATCTGTGCTGCTTTCAAAAATCAAACTCCAACTCTTTCAGAACAGAAATCTGTCATCATGTGAAAATGAGTAAGACAATTACGAAAGAACAACACTATATTTTCATTGCTGAATGCTGTATTTTACATGTGGATAGTTAAGTGGTGGCTTCAAAGAGAAGAAAAGTATTTCAGTCACACACTTGAGTCTATAAGAAATCTTTGTAAATCAAAATGAAATTCCCTATAACTACCAAAAGCTCCAGTCTTCAATCCATTGTCACTTCTAACTACTTGCTTTACTGTGGGACTAGCCTGAAAAAAAATTTGCATATATCCCTGCCTCTCACTGAGGAATAACTAAGGGGCTGGAAGAAGAAACATTTATGCTGTATTTACACTTAACCACCATACCTCAAGCTCTGAAAATGGCATTTCTACAAGATACATCCTCTTTTTTTCTGCCAGGTGATTCATTCTTCTTCAGTTTCTTATCTCCAGTACACTAAATCAAACCACCTCAGAGAACCTCGCCTAAGCTGTTTCAAAACTGTTGCATGCCAGGAATCAGACAACTACATATTGGCAGTATATCTGACCCAAAAGTTCTGAAATTCAGAACCGAGGCACTATTGCAGCTCACATCATGGAGAAGATATCACATTCAGTACAGGTGTAAATGAGACCAGGGTTTGACCTGTTGCATCAATTTCTGGCCTCCCATTTAAGCAAGCTTACTGACTTTGCAGATGCCTGAATGGGGCTGGTTTTGGAAGGCATCTAGTAGTTTGAAATAGTGAAAAAGCAAGAAGAATACGGCTCTTGCAAGGAAGTTATTTAAAGCTGAGTGAGTACAGTGAGAGTTCTATAGTCGTGTACTGGTATAAGAGTTATTTCATTAGGCCTGAAGTAGCGGCATAGGACATAGCAATGGGTTGAAACATTAGTTTCCAATAAATTCCCCCAGAAAGCATAAGAAAATTAGGAATTTGAACATACATTAAAGAATAGAAAATAAGTGGTATTAATGACTCATAAAAGTAAAAAAAAATTACAATAACAAAGATAATAATAATTATTATTGTAGCAAAAGCAACAACACCACAATAGGGCAGACTATTTGAGGAGAATTTCTCTTCGCTGCCATAGGGTACCAGGGTTTGTTTGAAGTTGAAAGCCTCTCTGTGGCGTGCTTATTCCCACTGGGTTAATCTTTCCGTAGATTGAAGCATGGGGCAGGGGTAAAGTAAGGAGAGAGTTCACATTGGAGCTGGTTACAGCAGTGTATGGAAGGTGCAGTGTTCCAGTTAGTGAAGTCTCGGACACTAACACACTCTGCTCAGGGACTTCTGCTGAACACACTCTGATGACCTGCAAGCCTGACCATGGCTCTCTAGGTTGATTCCTGTCCCCCTAAATAGCTGATGGCTTGATTGCAGCCTACTGTGTATTCCCACCACCAAATATTCCCCCATGCCAACCTTAGAGCAAAGCTGGAAGCTACTGGTATAGAGTACTCACTTATATGTCTTAGCCCACCTGGAATAATTTCAGTCAGTGGTGGATCAGAAATACAGGAACTAAAGGCTTAACAATTAAGCTCCACTTGGAGTAACTGAACTACTTTTTTCTCTGGTTTTCAGTCAAAGGGGGAATAGACTAACAGCTTTGATGGACTCTTTGCTATCACCTTCAAAAAGTGATCATCCCTCCTACCCTCTTCTCCAAAGACCCTCACTAGGGTTACTTAAGTCAATTGTTAAATACTGAGCAGGCTAGAACAAAGTTCTGCTCAGTCACTTTTGATTACAGTCTAGGGATGCAATTTTCACTATTTTTATTCAAGGCACACTACTTCATTCACCAAACAGGGCGGACAGTGTTTGATGAATGGGCAGTTCTATTCAACATTCCTTTTTTACTTTCCTCAGTCATTGTGTGTCTTTAAGCATCATCTCTTGAGTACCACATTACCCAAATACATTTATACAAATTATTCCAAATACGAAGTGATTAATAGCCTCATAAGCTTTCCTATGGGCTCACTGTCTTTGTCTCTTGCCAAAACTTGTATGAGATGGCTCTCATTTGAGGGACTAAGGGGTAAAACTGTAAGAGGTTGCACTAATACTGTTTTGGCCCACATGTTGGCATTTAACTAGTAAAAATTGCAAACTCTAAAACCGGGGGTTTAGAATGGAAAGTATTAGGTATGTTTAGCTGACTTATATTGTCCATGAACACTGAACATGTCCTGTTCAGTGAATGAAATAGTGTTCATGTAGTAATGAAATTCATATGGGGAAAAACCCACACAGACTTGCACAAATGTCCTCTGTGTCCTATTCATTAAAGTATCAATTATCCCCCAGTCTGTAAAGGCTGGTATTCCTCTAGCAAACAAAAGAAGCCAAAACTGAAAAAAGAAACAGTATTTCACTGGAAACAAATGAGGAAATTTCATGTCAGAATACCTGGGTAGCTCTTAAATAAACTTACAAATGATATTCTGCCCAGAAATTTTCTTCAGATACCAGCTAATGTATCCAGGCACCTAGCTCTGGAAGAATGCATTGTTTTGAGAAGCAGGTCATGTTTAACAACACCTTGCTAGAAATACTTTATGACTGGGTCAGGTCCCATTTGAATATCTAAAGCAGTGGCTAGGTTTTCCAGAACAATCACAGAAAATTGAATCTTAAACTGTTCTGATAATATGACCTTAAATACCACTAAAAGGACACACTGCATCACTTTTGTAAATCTAAGCCTTTTTTTGAGGAAGCCTAAATGGAAACAGAACACCTCAATAGAGGTGAATGGAAATATTTGGAGGCAGAGAAAGACAGAAGGAACCGGGCAGAATTTGATTGCAACTCTTTATGTCTGTGTCTCCTATAAAAGTAATTTAGTAACTACTGTGCACTTCAGGAAAGTCACATTTATCCTAAGGAATGCAACTGAGAATTTGCTTGTCACACACGTGCAAGGGGAACCTGTATCATTCTCTTGGCCAGCACAGCTACGGCCGCGGCACTGTCGGCTGATGGTTTTTGCCTGTGGTTCCAAGAGTCAGCGTAAGATTAATAGCTGGAGAGAGAGAACAAGCCCTACAGCTTGGAGAAATTTCAAAGAAAACTGCAAATGTTGGTAACAACATGATGGTATGCTGACTGTATAAAAATAACTCTATTAGGTGCTTAGGCTAAAGTGGGGGGCAGGGGGGGAAAGGGAGGATTAAAAGATTCAGGTTATAAAAGAGAGAAGGAGGAAGAGAAAGAGACACAGAGAGACTGTCACCTCCAGCCAATCCAGCTATGACCCAACCACTATTTTTTATCATTCCAGCTGAGAGCAACATACCAGTCAGAAATAGTTTTGATTTAAAACTTTCAAAAATAAATACATTTAAAATTACATATTTTCCATAAAACTTCAACTTCTACTGTGGGAGGCTGATAAAAATAATGAGTGCCTTGCCCCTTTCTCCCCAAATGCATTTACAGTTGTCACCAGAAAGCTGCATCCATGCCAAAATTTATGGGAAACGGAGAATTTTAAGCAAGCTGGGCAAGTATTGTAGCAGTGAAGTATTGTAGCATGTCACCTTAGAAGGAAGAAGTCCCCAAAATGGCACTGGTGCCCCTGCAGTTATTTCCAAGCCTTTGTGCACTCTACTCTCATGCTCCCTTCTTAGTTTTTAATTACTTGGTTTTGCGTAAAAGCTGTGATGCTGAAAGAGATGACTATTTATAAAAATTCCTCTGTAGCTACTTCCTGCCCCTGTGGCTGACTGCTGCTGGACAAGCACTCCTCCTTCCCCTCCACCATCTCAATCAAGAGTTGTGACAAGATCACAGACCAGCATTTTCTGTGCAAGACATCCACATCTTTAAAGCTGAAAATCTTGAGCCTAATTCCCCCAAAGCACGAGGTTTGTAAGAATGAGCTGGGCAGTCCTTTTCTTGCCCTTCTTTGGTCTCCAGCCTCCTGGAGTGCCTCCTGCCGCCTTGGCAACTATCCTCTGTCCTAATACCTGGCACCCTTCTGATTCTTTTGTCAAACTGATGCTGCTCCATCACTTGCCACAGCTAACATTGTGGAGAGGACAGAGGTGCAGATTCTCGGCTGGTCATCAGGTGAGCCATAGATCAGATTTCCCCAGCCACCCTAGAGAGTTGAACTCTGAAGTCCTTGTTGTCTGATGCCTGAACCGAGAATTCAAATTCACAGACACAGAGTTACTCTTTAATAATGAGATTTCAAGTTTTGGGTTGGGTTTGGTTTTTTTTTTTTTACAGTTAAATCGTCCAGTTCAAAATCTACAGTTTTGGGTGTGTTATATAAATTATTTCTTGGGATTGGAGTACACTGTACAGGGATGTCCAAGAACATGTTGGAGCCAGAGGAGGAACCCCTGCACTTGGGACCAAGCTGCTACGTCTAGACTTGACACCTTGACTTGCTGAAGTGTTCTGTTCCCCCGAGTCCACCTTGTGTCGGTCTAAACCAAGTGGGGTATGGAGAGAAGCTGGGATTTGTATATTTATGTTCTGTAGCATAGGACTTGATATCCAATCATGGTACCTATCCTGTCATATGAATACATTTTAGATTATATGTCATTGGGAGGTGTGAGTCCATTTGAGTGTCTACCTCAGTTTCTCCATAACAATATCCAATGTTTAAATAGCAAGAGAAGTTGCCTTGCATGTAGGCAGGCTACAAAACAGTGCATAAAATTAGAACTGACTTCCTAGTGACATAGTTTTCTTTAGAAATGACATGCTGAGAAAAAAATGAGGCAGTAATAGGCAGGTTTTTCTGCAAGACTGTTACAGAGATGAAAAATATCCCCGCTAAAATAAAGTCTTTTAAAAATTTGGCCACAAGAAGTTTTTCTGAAATGCACTTTTCACATATTCAGCAGCTCTGCTATAAAAGTCTATCCCTGAAAGGAAATATCCACCTCCACAGTTCTTAAAATATCATCTCAGGTTTTTGATCATCTAAATGTTAATTAGGATGCTGGAACGCCATGGTAAATAAACTAACAGCTATTATTGAAAGAAAAAAATCCCAGTCCTCCAAACACTAAACATGCAAAATCATGTCTAATGTTCTTTGCTCTGAACAAACTGGCACTGATATGCCAATACTTGCTTTTCTAGAAAATTTTCAAGATTGATGAGCTTGTGCTTGTAGGTCTTTTCAGCAGGCTTGTTTGCTGAGAAGGAAAATAGTTCAGGGAAGGTAAGCATAGGCTTGCCTATGGGAGGTGATGGTACCAGAGCTGAACAGGACAAGGGAACATACAGAAATTAAATTTGTGTTATCTCAAATGAGGACAAGCAGAGATCAATGGCTCATCTTGGTCTCAGTAATATTAGTAAACACAGCATCTTCAGTAATTCTTCTTGAGGTGAAGATGATGAAAGTCAGATTTGAAACAAGATTTGTTTTTACAGGTTTGGGTTATTTTCACCTGTGTTCTTACATGTTTAAATGAAAAGTCATGCAGTTGCAGCCTCTTTTTTCTGTCTTTTGAAATGCTTTGAAAAAACAGTTGAATTTTGTAGGGCCGCTTACATATGCCAAACCCTCTATCTTTCAAGGGCCTTGTACAATATAGAGGAGTTGGAAAATACAAACTCAATATGTGAACAATAACTATGATGTGAAATGAAGATCAGGGCTGTGAACTTGCTGAAAATGTGGGAAAAGAATTACAGAACAAAAGAACAGTCTGTCCTCAGCAAAGGGATTTAATGTCCTCTCTGCTCTGCTAATGGATTTTTAACATAGCCTGTTGTTTATGTGGCTCCATCATCATCAATGGACTTGAAATGAGGGACTGCTATTTGCCAGAAGATCAGGAAAATCAATTAGGACTATAAAAGGCTTAGTTCAAAAAAAAAAAGCCCCATGATATATGTATACAGACAGTTGTTCTCTGGCCTTCTGCTGTTTCAAACTTACTGGGAGTTTTGGCTCTTTCCTCCTGCAGCAAAAGCACTCCCTCACCTGTGCAAGCCCTCAGTGTTGTTGCAGGTCTGTGTCAGCACCAACTGACTGGCAGTGCCTGTGGCCATGGGCCTTGCACATGAAATGCTGAAGTGTGACTTATGAGCACAATTCTTCTTCCTCCCTCTGTTGCCCATTTCGCAGTAGCTAGTGATGGAGGTGGGAAATGGAGCAACATAAGATAACTACATGTAGCTCCACCTAAAATTCAGTGTGTGGTCAGGATATGGCCACACACACACGCTTCTGTTCCAAAGCCATTTCTTCCCTTGGATCACACATAGCTAAGGAGGATCTCATCAGAAGCTACAGGTGTAATTGACAGCATGATTTGCTTGGACTGGAGAGAATTCAGGACACCACGATAAGTAACAGTTTGGTAGGATCAGTTTCCAGGGAAGTTATTTCTACAGTTAATCACAATGTGCTTCTGCCTTTCAGAATTTTACAATCATTGTTTCAGTTTCTTTTCCACATGGGAGATATGGAATAACAGAATCATTGAATCAATTAGTTTGGGAAAGACCTCTGATATCATTGAGTCCAACCTATGACCTAACACCACCCTATCAGACCATGCCACTGAGTGCCACATCCATTCTTTCCTTAAAACACCTCCAGGGATGGTAACTCCACTACCTCCCTGGGCAGCCCCTTAATACCTAATCATGCTTTCTGTGAATTCTTCCCAATGTACAACCAATGGAAAAACATTCAAATGAAACCTTTCACACCAAGGGCAGATAATTTTTTTTTGTAATTTTTTTCCCCAGAAATAGTTACTGGTTTCAGTGAAATCACACTGGTTGGGCAGTAAAACCACTTTATTTACTACTGTCATCTGCTCAAAGAGGCAATCTCAGCCTTCACTCTTACAATCTGAGAGAATTTATTGCTTGACACATAGCACTACTGGCCTAAAGCACACCTAGAGGTACACTTCCATGCAGCATCAGTTACTGATTAAATGAATAAGAAAAACTTCTGTCAAATGAGTGTACAGAAGTTTATACAGCTCAGCAAACCAAAAAGAATATTACCTGCCTAAGAGTCAATCTGGGGAGTGAAAAAATAGGGACATTAAGCTGAAATTCCACCCCATTTCTAAAAATTTAAATCATTAAATCAAAACCATCAAAAATCTGCTTTCTAAGACTTTGTCTATTAACAGAAATAATTCAATGCATCACTCATAAACTGTCCATGGCTAGAAATTATTTGCATTATCTGAATTTACCCTGGATTCCAGTAGGAACAAGCCAAGCCAACCCAAGCCATAGCTTTTCTCATCTACACATGTGGTTTGCACCAGCATGACTCTGTGGTTTGCTGTCCAAAAACCTTAGTTAACATCGACCATAACTRTGCTACCACTGTCAGGGGTAAGGAAACCCACAGGGGTAGCAATAGTCTTGGCAGCTATAGTCAGACAGCTATCYGTCTGTTGTACAGTTGTACAGTGTAAAAAGTTATATAACCAAAGTCCAGCAAAAAGCAGATCGATGTGTCAGAAGGTACTGGCACACAGCTGGATGTCCATACAGATATTAAGATTTAGGAGCTGTCATAAGCAAAGAACAGCTGAAACTGTGAACAGGAACAGGCGGCAGATAACTGTCTGAAAGCGCATGGGTGAATGTATGAAACTGAACCCCTGAACTCTCAGACAAGAGGCTGCTTCTTGCAAGCTGCAGCCACCACTGGCTGCTTGGAAATGTTGATAACACTGATTAAGCAAAAGCATTGGATCCCAAATCCTCCAATTAATAGACAGGAGACCAGAGCACTGGTTAAAAGGGTGATGTACTGTTCTTATGCACGTATTTTATTTAGAACAGAGGAACTGGCAACTTGGTTTCCAGAAAGAAGTGGTCTCAGAAAGCAGAAGGGGGTCCAGAAACAAGGTGAAGATCCTGGCCTGGGGAGGGGTCTGGGAAATGCAGGGAGATCCTGGAGATGAGGAAGCCATCCCCACCACTGGCAGGGGATGCCCAGGGACTGTGGCCAGGGGCACCTGAGATGGGGAACTGCAAGCAGCATCAAAGCAGGAAGAAACACGACTTTCTGCCCAAGCTCACTAGTAGTGACCCCTCTGCAGGGAAGGGGAGACTTAGGGAATGAAATGCTGGTGAGGAGGGAGGGAGGGAGTGTGAGAAAAAAATAAGTAGGGTAAAATCTGTAGTGTTATTGTTTCTTCAATAAAACGTGGTATCCAAATGCTCTCCACATTGGAATTTATAAACACTGTAAGACAGACAACATCTCACCTTGCAGCTGCAAACAGATGTGCAGATGAACACAGATCAGTCCCTGCATGTTATAAAGGAATCTACAATGTAATCACAATTTTCAACTGCATGTCATGTTTAACTGAGCATGTCTTCAGAATCAGAAATCAGGATCCATGTGCTTGCAGCATCCTTCAGTGTATAAGATAAACTTATGTCAAAGAGGAAAACARTTATGGATTGTGTACACCTGGAAAACTAAAAATTCAGCAGTTTAGAGAAGATCATCGGTGAAGTTGCAGTTTCTTGCATTCCTATTACCAAAGCAGAAAAACATGCGATGCTCCATGTGAACCACGAGGATCACTGCTCTCTGAGACATGCTTCTATATTAAGGACAGCAACAAGCAACCGTGGGTAGGCATTTTACTCTACATGATGGCAGTGCTCTATTTCCTGCAAAAGCATTTCTGCTAAGTGCCTCATTTTAAGACTTCTGCAACTCATAGTAAGGTGAAGCTTCTAATACTTTGCTTCTAGATAATGCTTTTGTCAGCTCTGCAGCAATGTAATTATCCACATAACAGTGGCACTCTGGTAGACAAGGACTCTAAAGAGAATAATAATGTTTTTACAAGAAGGTCAACTTTAAAGAAGATGTGTTTAATTTGCTTATCTGTAAACACCCGACGTCTCATGTGAGCTCGGGAAAAGTAAGTAGCAGGACATAAAAACCCCCTTTGCATTCTGCTTCATCCCCAGGCCTTTAACAAACCTTGGGTTTACCATTATGTTCTTCACTAGAGCTGATATCAGGAGCAATGGTCACTACTGAGTAGGGTGTTCGGTGGTTTTTAATGTAGTTTTTGGTTAAAAATCACCATGGCTAACATCACATTAAAATACTGATTGCAGAGGTGCTAGAAATTTTTTATTGTTTTCCATCTAATTAAACAGCAAATGTTGGTCAACATTTTTAAAGTCCCTTTTGATGGAGGATTAACTGCAGTTCCATATTAATAGTAATTTCCCCCAAATTGAAGTGAGCTTGAAAATTATCTAGTAACAAATGTGAAACATGTTTGATGCCGTTCAAGGACAAATTAGAATTTAAAATATATTTCTACCCTCTTTTCTCAGCTAAGCAGTTCCTGATTATCCAATTTACTGATAACATTCTTGCCTCATCTCAGAGGAGGAAGCCCTCCCGGAGGAYGAACAAACTAAATATTTGCTTTTCAATATTTGCTTTAAAGTATGTTTAACTCTTTGTTATCAAAGCAAAATAATAATTCAATGAAGGAAAAATGTGTGGCCTCCTGTGGCTTCCCTACACACATATACCGTATGTGTTTCTCCGTTTGTTACATCTGTTTATCCCCACTTTATTTGTTTTAATAGACAAACTATCCACTGTCTGGAAATTTTGGAGAATCCAGATGACATTATCTATACCTGATTGGTCTATAACTAACAGTTAACTTCATATGGAACAGTTTGGTTAATGTACTACTTAACTTCACATTTCCAGAAGGCTTTTGCTTAGCTCTTCTTACAGGGCTCCACTCAAAAGTGGGAAAGTCCAAGACTATGGAGACTTACTAACTCAAGAAAGAGATTGTAGAAGCCAGATTCAATTTCAAGCTAATAGGGTAAAATTATTATTTTGCCCCAATTTTTTTCAGATGTGTATTAAAAAAATACAATGTTTTTGTTTGCCCTAAACCTTAGTACAGCAGGTCAGAGATGATTTAAACAATTCTCACTCATATTGATTCTCAAAAGTGCTAGAAGATTTAGATGCACAGAGCCATTCATTGTCATCAATTGAAGCAAAGTCTCCTACATCCAGGAGAAAATTTAGTTGAGGGAATGAGGAGGTAGACACAGGGACTGTGGATCATTTAGTAATATATGGGATGGCACCTGGTACCAGATATTGAAAAGGTTACACAATGGCCCTTTTTCAATGAATCACAGAGTGACTGGGATGGGAAGTGACATCTGGAGATCACCTAGTCCAATCCCCTGCTAAAGCTGGTTCCCCTAGAGCAGGTTGAACAAGATAATGGCCAGCTGGGCTTTGAATACCTTCATAACAGGAAACTGCACAACCTCTTTGGACAACCAGTTCCAGTGGTCTGTAACTCTCACAGTAAAGAAGTTCTTCCTCATCTTCAGACAGATTTTCCTGTGTTTTAGTTTGTGCCTGTTGGCCCTTGTCCTTTCCCTGGGCACCACTTAGTCTGGCTTCATCCTCTTCAAAACTGCCTTCAGGTGGTTATAGACACTGATGAGGTCCCCTCTCCGTTGTCTTTACTCCAGGCTGAACAGACACAACTCCCTCAGCCTGTCCTCTGAGTGAGGTGCTCTGGGTCCCTAATCATCTTCGTAGCTCTCCTCTGGACCCACTCCGGGAGCTCCATGTCTCTCTTGCCCAAGGAACCCAGAACTAGACACAGCACTTCAGATGTGGCCTCACCAGGGCTGAGTAGAGAGGCAGGACTAGCTTCCTCGACCTGCTGGCAATGCAGTTCCTAAGGCACGCCAGGATACCATTGGCCTGCTTGGCCACAAGGGCACTGCTGGCTCACGGACAGCTTGTTGTCCGCCAGGACTTCCAGGTCCTTCTCCGCAGAGCTGCTTCCCAGCATGTTAGCCCCCAGCCTGTGCCTGGGATTATTCCTCCCCAGGTGCAGGACCCTGCATTTGCCTTTTTTGAATTTCACAATCTTCCCCTCCACACAACTCTCCAGCCTGTCCAGCTCTCACTGGATGGCAGCACAGCACTCCGGGGTATCGGCCACTCCTCCTGGTTTTGTATTGTCAGCAAACTTGTTGAGGATGCACCCGGTCCCTTCATCCACGTCACTGATGAGTAAGTTGCACAAGATTGGACTGGGTACCAACCCCTGGGGAACACTGCTAGCGATGGGACTCCAACTAGACTCTGTGTTATTGACCACAACCCTCTGAGACCTGCCATTCAGCCAGTTCTCAATCCTCATCAATGGCCACTCATCTAACACTTCCTGAGTTTTGCCTATGAGAATGTTATGGGAGACCGAGACCGTGTCAAAAACCTCTCTGAAGTCAAGGTAGACAACATCTACCACTCTCCCCTCATCTACCCAGCCAGTCATGCCATCATGGAAGGCTATCAGATTGGTCAGGGATGGTTTCACGATTTTTCCTCAGAATCCAAACAAAAAGAGTCTAGATTCAGCTACTTCTGAAAACTTCTTTCCATAGGGACCTCTTAATAATAAACAACACTCATACACAAATTTTATACTGTAATAGTAGTAGCGTATCATCTGGAGAGTAGATGGGGGAAGGCTTGGCTGTGACTACACAAGCCCAATGGAGAGGTGGACATGAAGCTGCTGCCACAAGCTGCTCCAGGGGTATGTCCTCACAGGGACAACTCCTGTACCGATCAAGTGGCAACACAAATTTCTTCCCTCAAGGTCATCTGGGGTGGGAGATGCTAGAGAGACTGGGAAGAGTGGAGGGCAGGGTGAAGACTGAATGAATAATATTATTTTTTCCTTCATGCTGCAAGATCAATAGATAATAAAAATACCCTTTTTTAAAATTTTTCTTTTTTTTTTTTAAGAGGTCTGCCCAAACAGTCTTCCAAACTACCATAGCCTTGGAAAAGCAGTTAGTTACAGTCATGCTTCCAGGAGTACTTGTACTTTGTCTAGCTGCCAAGAAGTGGTGATCAATCTGTGACCATTTACTGCACCTTTGTCTGCCTGGACAATGCTGGATAAAGGCAGGTTTGGATCAAACCAGAATGCCTACTTAATGAAGTGAGGCAGCAAGCTTAAAAAAAGCCAAGCATATTTTTTAAGAGGGAGCTGATCAGACTGGAGGCAGAAAGCACTGTGTCATAGTTCCTGTGAAATTTTGCTATATTTAATAAACATCCACATAAATTACAGTTATATAAACACTTCCTCTAACCATGGAGTTTTTCCAGTACTTATTAGTCGCAGTTACTGATAGTCCAAGAGAAGAAGTTCAAATGCAGTATCTAATAAAAAAATGGGAACCATAGCTCCAATCCAGACCTCTTTCTTTCCTTTAGTCCTGCATTTGAAAAGCTGGGCCAATTTATTGACTTTGAGCCTAACTTTATGGAGGATGTTACAATACAGCTTTGGGGATAAAAGTGGTTGAAAGTTCTAGCAGCCACAACTGCACAGTGAAATAAAGAAATACAGGCTGTATTGTGATGTAGTGAGAAAGAATTATTCATGGTACTTTTTTGGCTGTTTGAAACTCCAGAATGACTGGCTAAACAGAACAGACGGCTGTAGGAGTGAGTCAGTGCTGAAAGGGTAGCACAATTTCACTGCTTAAGCACTATTGATTAATAGACTGAAAGTAAACCATGCTGGAGGTACATTTTGGTTGTATCTTTTTACTTGCTTGTTTGTTTTCTACAGGTTTCTCTAACCGGAATCTGGTAAGTTCCCTGAGAAGGTAGGTACTGAGTTAATTGCCTCCAGAGCTGCAAGGTTCTTGAGAATCTGCATCCAAACCAGAAACTTGGTTGCCCTGAGAACAACTATAAATGCATATATCTCAGGTACCTAAGCCAGTGGTGGCATGATCCAGAAGGACCCGACTTTGACGACTATTGAACATTGAAGACCACAATTTTTTCTGGTCTTTCTGCAAGATCTTGGCCCTCTAACATATCGTTCCAGGCAAACATGATCTAACAGGTATGTCAAAAACCCAGGTGTTTGCTTAAAATTCTGTGCTATAGTTAAGGTTAAGAATGAAGTGAACCAGCTAAGTACACTTTAAAACCACAAAGAAACATACAATGATGTTATAAAGGAGCAACCATTTCTTTAAAACACAGTTTTAAAGGATTGGCTTTAAAGTAATCTATTTTTAAAAGCAAAGTGCCTTACTTTTTTGCTGCATTACTTATATTTGACTTAGATGGGAATAAATTAATTGCATGTAATATGCTTGGAATGTGTGGAAAATAACATTTTTTCCATGTGAATCAGCACAGGAAATGATCTGCAAATGAGTAAAATGTTGAGAAGTCTACAGATGGAGGTTGTTCTTAAAAAATACACAATGTTTTCCAACTATAGAGAACTGACATCATATTTTCTTCAAGAGTGGAGTGTCACAGAGATGACTGATGACACACCAGAGACTGAAGAAGAGCAAGAACTTGCTTCTGATCAGCGTGGTTTAAGACTGTAATCTGATGCAACTTTAATTCAATAGTATGTGTCTTTGCTGGTGCCAGGCAGTTTTGGCTCCGCTAACTTGCCACTGCCAAAGCTTACCACACTCTTGTTAAACAGAGAAAATGGTAGATAACAAGAAACAACTCAGAGATGTTCTGAAATGATTTTCTTTTTACTGAGATGTAAAATAGAAAACCCAAAAAGCCCAGTGTCTTCTAAATAATGATCTAGTAATACGTTCCACAAGATACTTTGATTTTCAAAATTTTCCTTTGCTGGGGTTAGATATTAACATAGTAATAAATACTACTACTGAGAACAGCAAATTAATGGTTTTCTAAGAGACATACTGTGAGAGGATGTTCAAGGGTGGATATGTTTAGGAAAATATGTAGCCCTCCCTGGAGCTGGAACCTCAGTCCTAAAGTAACCGATTATAGGCACTCACAGCAGCAAAACAGTGAGTGGGAGAAAGGAGTACAGAGTCTGCACCAACATACTATTGATTTGCTCTGATATTATGTGAATTATTACTGAATTCATTATTAGAACTGATGATTTTATTGGAGTATTTGATACTGTAAGAAGGCCCTGTTAATATAAAATGGGTTCTCCATGCACTCCTCAAAGCTCCCCTGAATCTGAAATTTCCTCCCTTATTTCATTTGACAGAAAATTACTGCTGCTGTATTAAATTTTTCTTTTATTTACTGAGGTGGAACTTGAGTCCCGGTCCAGTACAATTAGTAGGAACATGCTGACTCCTGCCTTTAATGTGAAGTATAAAGCACACTATTAATACTATTTTTTTCTTTTTTGAAATCAAATCAATAAACAGAGTTTCTTCTGAATATGTCATTTGAAAGAGTAAGTTTGCTTTGTATTGATATATATACTGATACATACTGATTATACTGCATTCCAAAGGCAATATTTGGCTCATAGTGCCCAAGAATCAAAGAGAGATTGTGCACATATTTTTTGTAGCAAGACAATGTTTCACGTACTTTAATTTTGCTGTGAAAAGAGCAGCACAGGGAAAGTGCTGCCTCTGCTCCAAATGTCCTGTTCACTCCGAAGCTACAGACAGATTCTACCAAGCAAGTGAGCCTGAAGCAGTCACTGCACATTCATGCTGTGCACTGTTCATCGTGCTGCCGTGTACCAAACAGAGCTGCTTAGGTCACAGATCAGAGAGCCATTTAAGGTGAACCTGGAATCATTCTTGGTGGCAAAATTGAAACCATCTAAAGTCAAGACACGATTTTCCTGGACTCTTTCCTCCAGTCTTCAAAACATGTATCTGTCTTTGCCTTTATTCTCATCAATGAAGAATTTAAACTCATAGACTCATTACTCTTAAATGTCACTGCCCATGAAAAATGCAAATAGAGAGGACAAATAGGCTCCATGTTTCAAGCATAAATTCAGAGTCTCTGAAGAGAAGTTTTTTCAGTCTGCCTTTGAGAGCAGGCTTGACAGGATTTCCTGAAGAGCTGCCTGTTTTGCTTCACCATTCCTATAACCAACTGTTGCACAACTTATATGGATTACTTGAACGGCAAACGGTAACCTCTAGATCTCCCGTGCTGCTTAGAATACAATACAGGAAAACCAGGCATGACTGCAGTAAGGATCAAAGAGAGAAGGCTGCAGGAATAGAGAAGATGTTTGTCTATGAGAATCAGGGCATCTATACTCTAAGGCATTACAAGGTAAAACTCTTAACATCTTTTCTGCCTTACCTCCAAGCAAAGATGAGCTGGAGTAGGCCAGAGCAATTCACCTGACTCAGACTGCCACCAGACAAAATAGGACACATTAGCTTCTTACCGCAATTATAAAAGGCTTCTTTAGCTGAGAAGTGGCCAAGGTACAGCACAGAAAAGTGAAGACCTCAGCAGAGAGAACAGAAAAAGTTCAGAAAGCAGGTGGGGTTAAAAGTGATGTTTTGAAGCTTAGAGCTATGCTTCAGAACTTTCCTGTTCCAGGCGGACACCGATTGCCCAGCAAAGGAGAAGGGCATGGGTGTTTATGAACTGGATTTACTCCCTGCAAAGTTTGCTGCCAGCAATAATCTGTCTTGAGCAGCAGTATTTTGAAACACTGCTGCTGAGTCATGCAGATTTGTGATGATAATATTCTCCACACAACTTCACAGGAAGCTGCCAGAAATTCAAAGAACTTATATTTGCCGTATATATTTGTGAAAATAAGCTTTGATAGAACACCCATCCACATTACTGAAGGAGACAAGTTCTGGGCCTTTTTCCATATATAAAGTTATTTCAACTAACTAATCTTCCAGACTCCCTTTCATTCTCTGGACTGTGAACTTCTCTGATACAGATACTTTACTGCCTCTCTCTTTCATTTATTTTACCACCTCAAGCAGAAAAAAAAAAATAGACTGGAAAAAGACTCAAAAAATTTGGGATTAAAATTCCTCAGTTTCCTTGGATTCAGCACACCTGTAGTGCAGAGAGAATGTAAGTTAATTTACAGAAGCAGGATTTTCTTGCACCAGATTTAATATTCTGCAGGCAGCTTCCTTTTCCAAAGAACACAAATTCCTCACACAAGTGGAGAACACAGAGCACCCTCATCTGAAAAGTGTTGAGCAATCCTACCAGCATCTTTCAAGAACTTACCATATTGTTACCTAAAAGGCAGTGACTTCCATGCCAAGGGACATAAGTTTTTCACAGTAATCTATACAAATTACAGACAAAGTTTTGTACTCCAAGACCTGTGCTACTGCTACACGAAGCCAAACCCACGTTTAACTCCTCACCCTGCCTAAAAGCTTGGAAATTGTGTTACTCACTTTCCCATTGGTACACTGCCACTGAATTTATTCCTGCTTTACTGTGCTGGGACAAGTAGATGATAAGTAAGTAAGCAAGAAGACCAAATCGTATGCACAACTCTCTAGCCATGAGGATGTGAATTTTTAGGATCAGATTTTTGGATAACAACTCCTGCAACTTCCCACAGTGGTGGCCATACATCTTCTACACCTCCAGCCACTTGCACTTCTTTCTTGACCTCTCCTTGCACAGCCCCATAGATGACCTGCATGAAGACTGGCTTTTTAGATCTTCACACTGCACTGAAAATTAACTTACTAGCAGGGTTCAGCATGGAGTTTTTCTCTGCACACTAGAGACAACAAGAAAATTAGGTCCTCTGTGTCTGTCTGTCTGTCAGTCCCTGGCAGGAGCTTACATACTCATGGATAGTTTCAGAAAGCAGATGGGTGTATCTTTCAAAGGTATAAAATTAGTGTGAGGTTTAGTGCATAGCAGGGATCAGGTAGAAGAATCCAAAGTAAGTCTGCAGTGTAAATTCAGCTTTTATATTTGTTGACCTGGTCTCCCAAAACATTCATCCTACACAGCCAACACACACAGACACACATGTAAGCAGATCAGAGCCTACCATCCAGCAGATGCTACTTCTTGTCACTTAGGTGGCATGTGGGACAGCTGGGGGAGGTAGGTATGGCCACCACAGTGAAAGGGAGCTGGGGGAAATGCAGGCTGTGAGACACGAGGAGCAAGAGAATTAAAATTACTGCTGTTCAAAAAAGTGAGGGTAGTGGACACATTTGTAAGATGGATTTCTGCTGCTTCTAGTGTAACATACAACAGAACTTGTGCTTGGTGCTCAGTATAACCTGAATGACAGAGGGATTTGATTCCAGCAGAATCCCTCACCTGGAACTTGTGATAACAGTATGTGTCTACAAGACAAGACATATGTCAACAAATATAGAACTTGTGCTAGCCTGTGGCAGATATGGCATAAGTCCAGAACCTCTCTGCATGAATGTTCTTAAGTAGACATCTGGGTTCACAGAAATTATGGAAAGGTCATCCTGCAAGTTCTAGCATGGACACAGAAACAGATTTTAAAAAAGTGTTTCTTACCAACAATCATATGGTTGCAGACGTCGCAGAAGGTTGGTTTTTTGAAGATGTGCTCCTGGAAGATGTGAGTCTTGTTGTTTTCTGGTAGTTGCTGGGCTCTGGTGGGTGAAGACGCCTGGCTTTCCGAGTTGGGGAGCTGCCCAGTGCTTGTGCGCACCTCAGGCATCAAGTCTACTTGCAGTTTCACATCGCTATTAGTCCTCTGGAAGAAATTGTCTGCACTTTTACTCCGCAAGCTTTTCGTCTTGAAGGAAAGTGATCGCTTCAGTTTCTGCAGCTGCAACAAATAAGCCAGGTATAATTACTACTTTTTCTACTTAAAAAGCAATGCAAGGCTCCTGGTTTTGGGGTGTGCTGTTGCCAAGTGAACCTGGAACCATTGGCATACCTTGAACCACGTGAACAATAAAATTGAATTTAACTGGCAATTTTTGAGCAAAGAAAACATCCCAATCACAATACAGACTACCCTACATATGCTTTCTGACAGACAATAAACTTAATAGCCCTAATGAATGCTTGTATTGGTCTTCACTTTCAGGTATGACAGCAAAGAGGTACTGCTCAAAGTTGTACGCATTGGAGAATGTATCCTTTCTATTCGAGCATGAGGGAGCTTAGAGTATTATTCATCCTCTAATAGTACTTAAGCAGTCTGTAAAGTCATTGCAGGAACAGCTGTTAAATGGCAGTACAAGACAAGTGAATTCAGTAAATATATTTGATATACTTAAATTTCTTAAATTTGGAAGAAACAAAGATATGCAGCTTTGACTGAGAAATTTTTTTTTCTTTTTTTTTAAGGAAAGAAGGCTAAGCAGCAGTAGTAGTGTAATTAACTGGCCAATTGATAATTAATACCTTAATTAATAGTGGTTAACATTCAGATATGTACATTGTATTGTGTGTTGATTGTCAGACTATTAAGCACCAAAATAAGGCATTACTAACTCAGAGTTGTTAACTCAAACTCTTTATCTGTAAACCGTCTTGTGCCATATGAGCGATCCTCTCATCCTTCACCCTCCCCCCCAGTTTTATTTAAGGCTGAGAAGGGCACTAGATGAGGCACAGAAACTATCAGGATATCAGCCACACAAACGTGCAGGTTTGTCAGCTCCAGCAGCCCACGAGTAGAGGCCAGGCAAAAGGAAAGCCAGCTCTGCATCCACTTCATGTTGGCCCTCTCTGAAGTGCAATAACTCTGTATCACCTTTCACTCAGCACTAGTCTAASCACCGCAAAATAATTTCAATCACCGCTGCTATTCGCTGGGAGACTGTGGTGGAACAACTGAAATTTTCCATGCCGCTCGGGCTGCCTGTGGTAACCAAGAGGAATGGTTTATATTAGAAACTGTTTATGTTAGAAGCAATGATGATTTGGAATCATAATTCACACTAATATAAAGGGAAGGAGTTCACATGCTTTCCCAAAAAAGCATGGAACTGGTACATCCCACTGACTTAGTGCCCTCAGAGCACTTGCTCTCCCTAGATTCTGTTCCTCATCCATCCATTTCCTTTACGACACGTTTGGAAGTAAGCTGTTGAAAAGGAGAGTCAAGACACTCTGGGGGGAAGGCTCTCTTCCACCTTTAAAAGCAAGCAGCTTCTTCCTGGAGAGGGAGACAACAGCCCTCTTCCCAATGTTTCACAATAAACACATGAGTCAAAGATATGGACAAGGAGCTGCCAGTTAACAGTGTTCGGGTTTGCCGCATGGAAGCAAACTGCATTCTACTTCCTGAGCTGTTCCTTCACAGTGACTTTGGGAGTAGGGAGGGATCAGGGCTCGGAGCCCATCCCACATGCACCCCTCTCACCTACAACTTGCTCTGGGTTCAGGGGAAGAGCCTGGGATCCAAATGAAGGAAATACTCACCTATTTGCACGAAACTCTCAGTCTCTAGGGTAATGTGAAAATAAGAGCAATTAAGACATTAAATGCCAACTATGAGATAAGTGCAGTTTATTGTTTCTGAAGCTCTTTCAGCTGAAGCCTAAGCCATGGACTAACTGAGCCCAAAACTCACTGTAAACTGCACCATCAGAATGTGAGATCTTCCCTCTTCTGCTTGGATGTGAAATTATCGGCTCTTGAAATCACTGAGGTTATTCAGTTCTGAGATTACTGCATCTCCCCAGTGACAGCCAGGAACTCAGCAATATTTCACCCCCTTGCTCCTGAAACGCTTCTCACTGAAGTCAGACCTAATTAGTGTAGCAAAACAGAGAATTACAGCACCACAAGGTAACTGAAATGGCATCCATTATTGATTTGCCATCCATTTCTACAGTGCCACATGAAGCTAATTAAATTTCAAAACGCTGCTCCTGCCAGAGAAAGAAAACTAAGCTGTGCAATACAGTATTTGTTTTATCATGAAACAACTGTCCTGCTAGTTTGGACCATGCATGTGGTACATTTTAAGAAGCTTTGCATTTAGTATCCTTATCCCATTCTCCTGTGCACAGCCATTTGACAATCAAGGGATGTACCAGCAGCTTTTCCTCCCCCAAGCAGAAAAGTCAAGTCTTCTAGAGAAGGACAGTCCAGCATTCAGGCTATGCCTGCCCAAACATATGCATAAACACTAAGGAGAGCATGAAACTGTGTATACCCCGTGCATTCCCATCCAGAATGTTCAGAGGATACATATTCGAGAATGAGTTGACAAAGTTACCTTCACAGATTTGGCAGGCATCTCTGTACAAGCTAATAGTCCTCTCTGAAATTCTCTGAGAACTGTCCTGTGTTCCTGTATTTAAATAATTCCCAGACAAGATGGTCATCCTTGCCATCAGCCAAATACAGATTTCAGTCTCATTTGCTAGAGAAGACTAGAAGAAACCTACATGTTCAGCTTGCAGTACATACCCAAAACACCAGTGGAAGACTGGGACTATTATATTCCAAATGGGTTATATGTGTACAGACGTGACTACGTGAAAATGCAAAATATCAGCAACGTTTAGCATTTTGCACAGCTAATTACACACTTTTACTGTTAAAAAGTACCTCTCAGATCAGCATGTTTTATACCCTTCATGCACAAGTGAGAGTATACAGGGCCATAGAGGATTGGCATCAGGTTTTAAAATTGGATCCAACTTTCCTTTCTCATATTAGGCTCATGACGGAATTTGAAATAGGGTAATGGCATGTGAGTGTTTACTTAGGAAAAGCTGGCCCAAGCAAGGACAAGGGCCGGTTGTTATACGTATCGTATAAACTATAAATCCATAAAAGCTTAAGTAATTATTAGGCTGCAGTCAAGTGAGCATCACTTCCCTTACTTAAATATCACCATATCCTCGTTTTGAAATTTGCTGTGGGTTATCCCCATTCTTTCATTGCAAAATTTCAAATGTAATAAAATACAGGCAGGTAATAAATGGCTGATTTCGGTCTGATGTAAACTGATTTAATGCACATGTGATACCACACTTCCTAATGGAGCCACTATAGCATTCACCTGAAGCAGGAATCAAATCTTTCAATAGAGGGAAACGCATGCAAATTTTATTGTTTATACTTTATTTCTGCATAGTGAATGAGTTCCAAGTTAAATCTTAAGAAGAAGCACCACCAAACTCTGGAAAAAACCCCTGCAGCTAGTGTTGTTCTGCACTCAATACTTCAACCCTTCAGTGAAAAATCATGTATTGAGACTGAAAAAAAGCCCTAAACGAAGCACAAAAAGGCTTTAAGAAATATATTTGAAATAAATCTCCTAAGCCTTTCACATTTTCTCCTCTGTGAGCAAGGCTACAAATTAGCTTTCATTTAAATAAAAACAAGATTCCCAGAAGCACAGGAGTTTTTCTAGACTTGTGGTAGCATCATGAGACTTCACAACATTGAAAATTCAGAAACATGAACCCTTGATATTAAATGAAGGATGTTCCTGTTGTTTGAAATTAGAGTAAGGTAAAAACGTTTGTTTCTAGTTAAAAGCTTTTTATCAGTCACACAGAATCTCAGTGACTGCACATACCGACCCCACAGGCAAGGTACAGATAAGTGCAATAGCTCAACCTCAGAGCTTGATTAACCTTTTTATTCTGTATCTTGCAGCACAATCTCAATTTTCCTCCAAGTCACTGAATGTTCAAGCTTCAAGGGATCAGGAAGCTGTGTTATCAGCACTCCTCTGTTCCTAATTCCCCTATACTACAACTCTTTAGCTGCTATAAGCAGAAAACAGGAGGCAGCACAAGAACAGCTATTCAAATTCATTCCTACTGTTAGCTATGTGCCACTGCTTTTGCTCTGAATGGGAATTGCACCTGCCCTCACTAAGACTTCATTTGATGTAATCGTTGGAAGCACCCAATGCTTTCCTACAATTTTCATTTAAGAAATTCCCATGAAAATCGGAAAGATATAAGGGATTTGATCTGTTTTATAATCCGTAGCTTTGCAATTACAAAGATATTCGTCCACCCTGCAGAGTACTTTATTCAGGCTCCTAAGTGTTCCCTGATATCTAGAAACAATTTTTCCCTTGATTCTCCAGCTTGTCTACATCAGCAGTCAGTGTGGCTTGGAAGAAGTGGATCTGGAGAATGAAGCCGGGGCTGTTGAGGACCCAGCATGCACACTGTATGCATTTCAGGACACAGAGCACTCTGAACCATCCCAGCTCCTCCGTACTAGTGTGCTTTAGGTGCACACCTGGAGCACAAGCAAACCCCCAAGGGCTGCAGCCTGTGCTCAGTATGACACAGCAAGGACCAAAGCAAGGTGAGCAGCAACAACTGTGAGATTCGCTTTGAAACCACACCCCCAAATCAAACTAAAATGCTGAGATAGGTGTTCCTTATGCCTTCACCATTTCTCTAGCACAACTCCATCATACATTCTGACCATTCAAAGCTCAGGGAAAGCCTCACTTCCTCCACATCCCATGCACAAATGGTTCATCCCCCTTCCTGAAGTTCCCTCCTTAGTGATCTTGGTGAATGGGGGTTACTAGAAAGTCAGAGTGTATATTGTATTGCATCATATCATATCATATCATATCATATCATATCATATCATATCATATCATATCATATCATATCATCTATCATCTATCATATCATATATCATATCAATCTGCTTGGGCCATGAACTTTGGCATTCAGAGCAACCCTCACGGAATCTGCCCATGTCACGTTATTGCCCAACATGCTTGGTCTCATTGCCTTCTCAGTCACTGCTAACCATCCTTGCCAGCAGCAGAGGCTCCTGTGCAGTGTGGGGCCAATGGGGAAATTGTTTCAAGACATTTCCACTCTTAACTATCTTTCAGGAGAAATTAACAAACGAGTCACACTTATCAACTCCACTGACCGACATATAACCATATATATTTTCAGACATCAGCTGTCTGCTATATTGTTACTATACTAGCAATAAACAAAAAAAATATTGCTTGCTGTTCTCTATCCCTTTCTTTACACTAGTGTTAACAACACCATTAGATCCACTACAAGTAATACAGGGTATTAATAGAGTTGGAATGAGCCATTAAGCCGGTTTGAATCCTGCAAGTCTTATAAAATGGTGCTGTTTTGTTTAGTACACAGTCTAAAAATGCTCTGTCAACAGATTTCACTCTGCTGTGCTACCTTTTGTAAGGAACCATTTCTTCTTCCTTGCAGCTTCTTAGAGCAAATTTCCAAATTATTTGACTCTCATGTTGTTATAAAAGAAGGACTTCAACACACAGGGCTGAGTTGATGTTGTGTAGATTTGCTAGAGAGGATGTCAGGTATATGGGATATTACCAAAAGGGACTCAGACCAAAAGCCTTTCAAATAAGGGAGAGAACAAAGCCTTGATGAATGGCATCTCCTCTACTGAGTACAGTCCATTTTCTGGGTCAAGGAACATTCAATTTGTATTAGCAACTCTCAGAACATACTTCAGTTGTTTACTAGCATTGTTGAAGGACTGAATGTTACCAGGGTGTAAGCTACCCTGGCAGCATTTCTGGGCTCCAGCTAGCTGTGCTGACCCAGAGCCAACAGGGAACCAGCTCAAACAGGAGTGCTTACTTTTTGTGAGCATGAAGGCTAATGATTTTCTTCTTAAAACTGAGAGATACAGAAGCAAGTGATTTTTGAGGACAGGCAAGAGTGGGTTTTTTACTGGATTTGAGTTAAAAATGCTCTGCGTTGGCATTTTAATGAGCAAAAATAAGATTATAACATGCCTAAAGGCAGTATGCAATTTTATAAACAATATGTGTGTTTGCCTGCTGATGAGAGGAGTTCCATGCCTTATAACATTAACAAGATAAAAGGATATTTCTAATACTTAAGGGGTTGGTATTGTTCATTGGCAAAGAACCCATGATAACATTTGTAAGGAAAGCCGATTCCTTTTTTACTATCTTCTTTCTAAATAATAAATAGTCAAAACACTCTACTAGTACAATTAGCTAAACTGACTTCAATTGTAGATGATTTATACAGTCTGAGACTCTGGCCCTATCATGCAGCCGTGATTGTTCTAGCCAGCTCTCTTGGAAGCTGTATCCTTTTAATCCACTACAGACAAAGAGGGACTGTCCATTATTGCAGAATCTGCTACATATTATATTTGTGTATTTTCCCAAACAGATTGCATAGGTGGCATTAGAACAAATATGTGTGTCACTGTTGTAAAAAGTAAATAATTCAAACTTTCTGCTTGAATATTGTATTGAAATAGTCAAAGAGGAGACATTTTCCATAATACCTAACAATAATATTATTAGTGATTCACTGGGTACCTACAACTGCTCTGTTTGGCTCTTGCAGCTGTGATCATCGTACTCAAATTCTCCTCCCTGTCTTATACGATTTTTTAAATCCACTCATGGATTCTCAAACCTATTTAGGATATAATCCTTTTCAGGCAGTGCTCTTTCTGTGATTTTGTTTCACACACAGAGCCCTAGACTACAATGAAATTCTCTGATTGACATGACAGAGCGTAGCAGCAAAAATCCTTGAAAGAGCCTCAGGGTTTGAAAGCATGAAATCTGAAGGGATGCCCAGGTGTCACTGCTCCCACAAATGTGAATCCCATGTCCTCAGCCCTCTCCTGATGTACTACATCCTTGCCAGCTGTGTATTTGCATCTCTAGTTAGCAGACCTCCGAATTATCAAGAGGTCAGCCCGCACATGTAGCCAAAGAGGGTGTTTGTTTAGCAGACCTGTTTATTCTGTATGACTCTGGTTTGGTTTAAACCAAGCTAAAAATTCTTCTAGTTCTCAACAATTGCTCCTGCAGTGGGTTTGAACTTATTCTACATTTTAATAGTCATTTTCTAATATTGTAAGGAATCAGGATTGGCAAATATGTGAGACAAACGTGAAATAAAGTGCTCAAAGTTTGAAGGCCTGAAAATATGAAAACGTCTCCTGTGTGCTCTGAATTCCTTTATATATCTTCAAAATTCAGCATAAGATACGACTGGATAAAGTAATGCAGTCCAGGGAGTGATAGATTTGAGGAAACACAATTTATTAACTATATCAATTGCCATGAAATCTCAGGGAAATCCTTTTCTGTCTCCATTGTGTTCAGAACTGTTTACTTAGTCCTAAGGCACGAAAAGAGCAAACACTCTATTTTCTGCGGTTGTGACTTATCTTGAGCTTGCATTACCTTCCCTGCTAAATTATATTTTCGTAGGAACTTTGAAAGACTCACAGTAATTTAAACAGTATAAAACAGCTTATAACAAGGAGGAAACCTATGCAAAATAAACACAATGACACTTGTATTCATGCAAATGAAGAAAAATGTAAGGTTTTAAATCAAAAACGAAGTAAAATCCACACCCAAACTCTCAAATTTTATATCTAACATCATTTTTGCTGGTGTGTTTTTGAACCACCCTATTTTGATGTATTCCTCTGATTTCTCTTAATGAAGCTGAATTAGAAAGAGTAATCTAGAAAGAAAAGAGTGTGTATTACATTATCTTCCTGAGATCTAGTGTTTATCAGTATTTCTTCAAACTTCCTAGCAGGTTTGATTCAAGTTTATTTTTTGGGGGAAAATGCTTGCAATATCACTCAACCATGATTTGAGTTCAGCCTGCTTCTATTAGAGAATCTTTGTCAAATTTGCAGTATTTCAGGTATATCAACTCACAATATCTTTCAGAGAATCTGTACTGTAGCTTTCCGAAGTTTATAATCCACCTAATGAGAATCAGATTAACAGTCCCAAAGTAAAATCTAGTGGGTGCACTGTGTTGAGCTCAATGATCACAAATTCTTCCTCCTTTGTCAACATGTGCATAAATCAAAACACTTTGCAAAACAAACTAAGGAACACCACAGTCATAACCAAATATCAGGCTTGCAAAATATTTTGTCTCTTTGATCGCCTTTGCTGCTTCACCTAACAAAAGAAGGGCTGCTTTTCTCAGGCCAAGAGGGAAAGTCTACAGATACTGTATCTGTATCCAGGATTCTATTCTCCCTGCTGCTAAATAACTGTTCCAACATGTGTGGCACCAGCTGCAGTATGTCCTTTATAATTCAGGTTATGAAAGGTATCTGGTGCAGACCTCCGCGTAGCTCCTGTCTCACTTCCATGGTCTGACAATTGAACTGTCTCCAATTTCTCCCGCATAACCCAAAAAGAAAGCTCATGAAGGAAGCAAGAGATGGAATAGTCCTTCCATTTTTTTAAAAATCAGCCTGTACTTTCAATTTCAAGATGGGTAGGTGTTTACAACATCTTGTTTTGCACTTTGGGGTTCACCTCAGGCACCTGGTTGCTAAGCAGCCAGTCATCTCCATACTTTGCCTCTATCAGGATGTTGTTATCTCTTGCCTCTTGACGTAGAAGACATTTACACTGTTATCTCTGAAGTCTCTTCTGGGAATCCCACATTTTGCATCTCTTTTTGGATAGCTCTTTTCCATTTCAGCTTCTAAATGGAACACTGATTTCCCTTTGGTAACTCCTGATTTAGTCATTTACTAATCTTTGCTGTGGTGGAAGTGGTACAATGAAATTTAGAGATTAAAAGGCTACGTTTCAGAGCGATGTAAACCCAGGCAGCCCTGCTGAGGTGAAAGAAACTACACTGGTGTCTACCTGCTGAGAGTCTTCAAGAATGATAATAATAGGACCTGAGTTTTGCTTCTTTTCCTTCTCATGAATAATCTGGAGCGAATGTGATCGTGAATGTAAGATTAATCAGCCTCGACTGTATCTCATGTCTGTACCTCTATGAAATGTGCATCTCCGCTATTGATCTTATGGCCCAGTACGACACCCTTGGACCTTTAAAAACCCCAAACAACACAACAGTGTTCTGCTAAAAAATGTTGGGGTATGTATAGCAATAGTTTCCGCTAATTTATTTTACCAATTTTTTTCTTCTTTTTTTTCTTTTTTTTTTTAACAGTGCTGTTTTATAATACTTTAAATGGTAGTATGTCTCTTGAAGCAAATATGGAAATACCTCTGGCAGAGAGGCTGATACTAACTGAGGGCAAATTACCATGAACACCACAACCCACATACTGAATTATCACATTTGTGTCATCTTAAAACAAAAACGAAGACTGAGATCTACTGGGAGTTGTTATAGTTAATATTCTGCCAGTGTTTCTACTCTTACTTCTGGGGCTCAAAACTTACACTGTCAAAATTGCTTTGCAACGAAAACATGTAAGCACTCAGCTCTACAACAAAGTTTTTGTCACTGGGCCAAATCCTAAAGTCTTTGCTTACTTCTAACTCTTGCTGACTTCAGCAAGCATGTTTCCTGAGTAAAGGCTCAGGGTTTGGCTGGGTTGTTGGAGTTTTTTGTTTGTTTGTTTTGAAATTAAACTCTCTTATTTTATGTTTTGCACCGTGCATTAAAACCAAAGCATTTCTGCATGCAGCACGAAAAAACACTTGGCCACATTTGACATTCTGTTACCTGGCTGACTTTATCCAACAGTTCCCTTCTCTTTTTCTTAAACCATCTTTGTCAATCTCTGCACCTCTATAATCAAACATAGAGACACCTGGAGACATCTATGCTTCTGCTTCTGTCTCTCTCGGACACTTGTTTCAATTCATACTTTGTGTGAATTCATTCTGTCCAATTCTTGCTTAGCTACTGTGCTTTAACTTTGAGATAATATTACTTTGTTTTTCAATCAAAGAAAGAACCAAAACACAGTGCCAGAATCTGGGTGCTGTATGGCCTATTGACTTAAGCCCACAAGCAGATATTTTGGCTTACTTGATCCCACAGGTTTCTGCACTCCCTTCTTTGCTGCCTGTTCACAGAGATTCAGACCTAAATTTTACAACTTGTTTCCATGTTTCCATTTCAAACCCTTCTCAGTGAGAGATGGCACAGGAACTTATGCCTTACAGAATATTAGCAGTGTTTGTTGGTTCCCTTCCAATTTTTCTTCTTGATGGTTCCCTTCCTCTTCTTGTGCATATTTTTGCAATCTGGTAGCAAATTTGCTGCCTCCCATCTTCYTTTTATCCCTCCTGAAGACTAACAATGTCTCATTATGTGAATGCTGCTTCTTGCCAGCCACTCCGGAGGCCAGGGCATGTGGCCACCCTGGCAATGCCAGTTCAGACACCACAAGTTTAACAGGATCCACATGGTCCTGGTGCATATCGCCGCCCTGACACCACTCAGGCCTGAAGCCCTGGATCTGGGGGAAGAGTAGACAGCACAGGTGGAGCAAAGCTAGTTAATACTTCTGGGCTTCTCCATGCTTCACCTAGGTACCCACAGAGTTTACTTCATATCATATTTTCAGTTCTAAAGTCCTAAAGCAGCTACCAACTACATAGCAAATGCTGTGTCAACTAAAATTTTTTCCTGCCTTGATAACGTTTTCCTTGTTATTTGTTCTGCATCCAATTATCTTACTGTCCACCACAAAAAAGATCTGTTTCTTTTCAGATCCGGTCCAGATCTGGTACATTTCCCATTAAAGCTCTTCTCAAAGTACAAATTATGGCATGCATTTATCCCTTTAAACACATCTTCTCCAGTAGCTTTTCAAAAAGCACTTCCAGAAATTTTTTGGAAAATTATGCTTCTAGTACCAGTTTCCAAGGAATCTGTTACTAGTACGGAAAGTTTCCATCTTACTCTGTCTTTTGTCTTCTTGTTATTACTTGTTAGTCATGCCTAGCAAAAACTGCATTCAATGTCCTACATAAAGAATAGGCTAAATCTCCATATGGAAAATCTGTTTAACTTGATGATGATATTGTCATACAGATAACACAGAGTTGCTTGGCACTTTACGGAGACATTTGGAGGCCTAAACACTGCTTCAAGAAGTTGCCAATGTAAATACGTCTATTTGGAGATGTTAATTAGCAAGAGTTGTTAAGTATGAGATTTATCATCTATCTTTGACTCCTTTTGCCTCAAGCTAATCCCTTTCTTTTATATTTTTTCCTAAGCTGCCAAGCTGCTGAACATATCTTTAGCCAGCTACTGTTTCAAGATCAACCCCGCAAAACAAAAACATTTTATTTTTATCCTCACCAGCTGCACAACTTTCCTTTTCAAATTACCTCTATCAAAATTTCAAGATTATAATGACTGAAATGCAAAAATGTGGTTTTATACTGAGATAGATGCTTTCGTGTAAAGAGATAGTTACATACAGAATACCGTAAGTAGAAAGGTAGTGAATTTAAGACTAGAACCCTTTCTGAAGAACTACAATTTTTTTCTGAATRTTAAGAATTTTTTAAGTTCCTCAAAATTCTCTAAAGTTAAACTGTTGCTAATGAAATCCTGCACACAGACATCTAATAATTGTTATAATATTTTTGAAAAAAAAGCTGGTAATACTGTCATGATGTCGTGCTCACCTAATAAATGAAGCTTCATAATTTTCGTGTTAAGAGAAAAAAGAGCTGTTGGCATTGACATAAGCTACCAACAGATTTGATAGGAGTTACTGATTTGATAGGGAAGTCAGGGATCTTGAACAAGTAAAACTGTGAAGCCTCGTCTGACAAAAACAATATCAGTGACTTCAACAGGAACGGCATATTGCATGGGGCTTGCATGAGGGATTCAGGCAGATAGGAAAGCAGAGAAACAGAAGGAAGAAGAAAGGAAAGTCAAGTTAAAACAAAGAGAGTTTTAAAGAATGTAGATATGAATCCTGTGAAAGAGGGGGGCTTTGCATGAAGAGCTTCACTTTGTCTCATCTATTCTGCTGTCACAGTAGATGCAATTCTTGATATCAGCCAAGTAACGCTGACAAGGCATGCAAAATATTACAGCAGAAATAGAGCTACTGCCTACTGTTGAACTGAAGAGCAAGTGCAGTGCTAACTTCTGAGATTTATATCAATTTTCTCCCATAAGATGAGGGGTTTTTTATATTCAGCAGTGGCTACGAGTGTGACTGTACTGGAGGGATGTTAACTCATGGAAAGGAGATTATTTTTTTCTGGAAGTCAGCAGCTGGTAGTAAAGATGAAATGACATTACCTCTGCTGTTACTTCGGGAATATTGTCTTTATTACAGTGTGTTCCCTGCTGTGCTAGAAAAAAATGGGCTAGCTTTCTCATCTTGTTTAAAATAGAACTGATGCTCTTTTGACCAGACTGAGTGGCTACTTCTTATGGCCAGCATCTAGTCATAGATGCATTTTCCTCAGAGGAAAATCACTCTGTTAAGATTTTTGGTTTAAGGCTTGATTGGTTTTTTTTTGGATTTTTATGAAATGCTTTAAATTTGTCTACATTCTAGCAGGATTCAGGTAGGTCTATTACAGCTATTGGCATTCATTTTAGCTTCTATAATCTCTAGGGAAAGATGTCCAGAGCATTTTTCTTGGATGCCAGGCAGAAACTGCTAAAAGAGTCAGTGCAGAATTGCAGCCTGGGGAAATCTGTGGGAGGCTAAGCTGCTGGGGGAGGCAGGAGCTCAAAAGCCCTCCACTGGCAGTGCAGTTGCAAAGGGATCTTCCGAGTTGCATTGGTCCTCAGCCACCTACCTAGAAAAGAGGGGATCAGCTACCTACCCAGAAAGAAGGGGACAACATGGGGAGACTAGGAAGAGGGCTTCATTTCTTCTCAATAAGGAATGTTTTGTATTACCTCATTGCCAATGTTTTAAATTTATGTATTATTTCCTGTATGTACATACAAAGACACAATGAGGTTACACCGTGATAAATAGTCATCCACACACAAGGAACAGACCATGCAAACCCAGAAAATGTGAGGAAATTAAATGCGACTAACGCATTTCTTTGTGAATAAAGCAAGTGCAGCTTGGTTATAGGTGAAAGGGAAAGTGCAAACTGTGGGGCTTACTTTTTTCCCAAATGAACTTACTGCATGAATGCCAGCATCCACCCAGTGTTTATAAAAGGTCCTTATCCCTAACAGAGGAACCACTATCCATATTCTTAACAGGAATCTCTAAACTTGGCTAAGCTTGGAAATGTGGAAGTTTTTCCTGTAAAGATGCATTGTATCAGAGAGCCTGGTCATGGTTTAAAGCATTTGTGTGACAATAGGAACAGAGAGGGAAGAAAGAGAGAAAAATTGAAAGGTAAAGAGTGAGTGTGTGAGCTAGCAAAAAACTTAACTGTTTGCCTGGMTCTTTAATGGTCGGGAGGATGAAATCCATTTGTCATTACAACTAACTACAGGAGGCAGATCTAACTGCTGTGAACCTGCCAAAGACTCCTGTGTGCCCATACTTCATGAAACCAGTACATGATTCATCTTGTGGCTACAGTTTAATAGCAGCACTTCACATTTTGAAGCCTGGATAGGCTCACATTTTTCTCTCTTTTTGTCATAGGTGCATAACTTTCCATTATAGGACTGTCTAAAAACAACAGTTCCACTTAGCAAAAATTTTCAAACTTTGAGTGATTTTGTTCCACGTTGGCATAAAAAACAACTGCAGCTTTTCAGAATGTCTTTGAGAGAGCTGTGGGCAGGAGAGGGGAAAGTCAGACAGGCCAGCCATGCAGGGAAACAAACAACTGACCAGTCTTTGTAGACAAGGTTCAAGACCTCGCTCTGAGAGAATCTCAGTGGTGTTCACCTTACTTAAATTCAAGCTTTTAACTCAGCTGTAGCTGCCTACTATGGTCAATAGGAAAAGATTTCTGCTCAGAGAGGCTAATTTAGATCACACAAAGAAGGCTTTTTCTCTGTATCACCTTTGATAAAACAGTTTTGGTTTGTGTTCCATTTATAACATAGGGAGACTGAACTACTAACTTAGCTGCCTATAGTTGGTCTCTAATTACAGGTGAGGCTGTACAAGGATGCATTTTTTTTTCTCCTCTTCTGTCTGGAAATTTCACCTGCAACCAGGGAAAGCTCCCTAGCAAAAGTATACCCAATCAAGAAACTGAACAATTCCTCAAGACCAGATGTTTTGACATTGGTCAAATAACAAGCAATAAGTGCCTTTTTTTTTTTAAAGCATTGAAAAATCACACATTTGGCTGGAATGCTTGTTACCAGAAATGTTTGGCAAATCATTACAAGTCACCTTCTATTTATTTGTAAATAATTCCTTAATTAGATAATTTAAATTAAAAGAGGATGTGTGAACATAAGTGAGAAATTATCTAATCTCACTTATGAATAATATAAATCTCACTTGTGAATAATATAAATGAGTACACTAAGAGGTACAACAAAAATTGTTTATGCTGGATCCTTGAGTTGACTGATACTAGTTAATAACTACACAGTAAGTGCATTTTAAAAACACATATGAGCCTGAAACACCTTAACAACTGGATTCTCAATTTAACTGCATGGAAGTCAGGGACACTCTGACAAATTTACCATGCTGAATTTTGCCTAGCATGTTTTGTTTACTTGTGAGGATAAAGATGCCCAGTCCAAGGCCGTTTCTCACCCTTTGTATGCACAAAGACAACTGAGGCTGGGTCGGGGCTTTTAGTGTCTTATTTCAATCCCAAGATATTTTGATTTTGAGAATCACTACCACAGCATTTAAACTGGCAGGGAAAACACTGGTAAATCAATGATGAATAGTACACCTATATAAGTGATGTTATAGGAGGTGACTTCTTTGCATCATGCCAGAAATCTGACCCTTGGCCAACAAAAGCTGATGCCTCCCTTCGCTATGCATGAGCAATTTTTGTAAAAAAAAAAGAAGTTAAATACTGAGGTAATGGTGATGCAAGTCTGTCTCTAAGATCGTATTTAACAGTATTTGCTATAACAATCTGTCAGGTTGACTTTGCTCTCTCACCTGTAGCTGTGTCTCCAAAGCATACATTTCTTTGTCTTACTCTGATGAATAAGTGAAAAAAAATATTCTAAATGCAGATTTTAATAGCTTTGTGAATACCAGTTTATAGTATTTTGCTCCTTTCTTAGTTAAACCTAATAATCAGTTACTATAGGTCAACTTCAATTTCCTTTTCTATTCAGGACAATAGACTGCTAAAATGATCTTTATTAATAAAGCAGTGCATCTGTGGCATTTTAATAAAGCTTTTAAATGGCACTMAGAAAAGGAGCATATTATGTCTACAGAAAAGAAAAGCATTAAAGTTGTCACTGTTACTCACCTAAAGGACTGCAATTCCATATTGAACTTGCAGCCTCCTGTGGCTGGGAAATACCTCTCACAATTATTCATGCTATGGTATTTTAAACACCACTGCAGCCCCTAAACAGTAACACTTCCATTTGACAGTACTTAGCAAACTACTCTCATCACTTAAAAACAGGTCAACTAAGAAATGCTGACCTGTCAGTAAGAAAAATTCCATGACTCTAGCACATTTATGTGAGACTACAGACATTAAACTCATTTCATTTTAATAAATAAGAAGATGTGCAAGCTATTTCTCATATATAACTGCTGATGTCAGAGACACAAGAAATATGCTTTTCAGACATCCATTGTAAATATGTTTTACAGAGTTCCTGAGTTAAATTCCCTGACAAGGAGCATTTACTGTATCAATTGGTCTACTGAATCAAAGGGAGTTTCCTCCAGCAGAGGCATATGTCAAAGGAAAACAAAGTCAAGTTATTTCAGTCATTCACACAGAGATTTCTCATTTTCACAGCTGGTCCTCTTTGCTAACGAACATGCAAAGTTTGCTTATGCTTCAGCACTTGCCTGGAAAGTGCTCATTTAACACTGAATTACTGCTTGCCTATGCAACTGGAAGTCGTGCAGGACTGAGCACTGTGTTAAGAATATTCAACTCAGGCTCGCATCTGAAAGACTACTCCTCTGCCTGACAAGCACGAGTATAAATTTATCAAATATGCAATCTTCTACCCATTAGGAGTATACAGCAGTGGCTCCTTGGCAATAGAAGGAATGCTTGTCATACAAAGAATTAGTTTTCTATCAAGTGATTATGATTTACTTTCATTTAAATTAAATAAAGCGCATGGGAAAAATGAACCTCTAAGCCATGTTTTTGATTTCAAAAATCCAAAATTGATATGCTTCGTTCCCTTAAAGAAATTTCAAGCATTCAGCACTCTCAGATACCTACAGGTATGTTTTAGACCACATCACTCTTTGGAGTGTGACAGAGAAGGACCTGAACTAGTATCTGTCAGAAGGTATGAAGGTCTTAGCAGTGGTCTGGAAAGCAGCAGAGCTGTCTTGGATGTGCTTGGATGTGTAAGAGCTATATAATTTCTTCAAAGCTGTTAGTACTAATACTAATGCTATGAAACGAAGAGAAAAAAAAAGACTGTGAATGCGTGCTCTTGGAAAACTGCATGAAAAAAGTTACCTCAAAAAAGAAATTTGGACTAAGAAAAGAGTCCACAAAGAATGGCAGGAAGGGGAGCAAGAGAAAGAAAAAAAGTAAAACAGATGATACGCAAATAAAACTGGACCTTTCAAGCACAGTTTCTTAGCTCTCAGGATATTAATTTTCGAGAAAAGCTGAGTCCTTCCAAAGAGTATTTAAGGAAATGTCAATGGACTGATTGAGGCTAGGGAAAGAAAAAGAAGAAAAAGGCCGTGGTACAGTGAGGACAGGATAAAAGGCTGGTTTGGAACTTCAGCAAACACTTCAGCTTACATTCTTCCCAGAACCATGATCCTGGAGAAAAATAATAGGAATAACAGGAAAGAGGTTACAGAAATTTATGGCATGACATTAAAAAAGCAGTTTAATGTGTCTGTGGAGGTGAAGGGGAGAAAAGAAACTATTACACTCTATTACAAAATTTTATTTTGAAAGTCTAGAAACAAGCTTCCTTAATAAGCTTTATCAAGACAGAAATGATGTAAAGTGAAATAGAGGTCTCTGTCAAGAGGCAGAAAACGTGATCCCAACAAATACAGATTTGTAGATCTGACCGCAACAGAATTTGACAAAACCAAATCAAAACAAACAAAAAAAAAAGAAGATAAATCCTCCTAGATCAGTTCTAATGAATAAGATAAACAATTTTCTAGACAATTCTAGAAAATGTTGTAGGTCAAAGGTAGACTGTGTCTTTTTGGATTTCATCAAAATTATTGAATACGCTACTGAAAGGGAATCTATTAGACAAGACAGAAAAGAAGAAAAGTTGTAAATAAGTTTTATGGAAAGTGGGAGGTGGTTACTGTTGAAAGGAGAGGTTGAGGGTTGGTCATCGGTGGAGTTCTTCAAAGAACAACTTCAAAGACTGACAGTCTTAGGGTCAATATTGCTCTCTCTACTTTTATTACTGGATTTTTTGTAAGGATGTCATACGGCTATTTCCCTCTGGCATTGTTGAAGAATACATTCACTGCAGACAGCTCCGTGTGCAGCTGCAGATTGAGCCCTGGGTGGCAGGAACCCAGGCAAGACTGTGAACTGCTGATCCTTTGCATAACAGAGGGCTGGGGGACCTGTGGCACAGCCAGGTGACCGGACACTTGGAGACACGGCAGGAGCCGAGGACTCCAGATTTTCAGACCCTTAGACTACAAGAGTATAAAATCCCAGGGTTTCCTTTGTTTGGGGTCTCTCCTTGGAGGCACCCACCTCAAGCTGTTATTTTGTTATTGTACCATGATTAAATTGTTTTAAGGATCCAAACCTCTGCTGTGGGAAACCTGGGGCTGGGTTGATAAGGACACTTGGTGGGATTGTGGGATTGTGTGAGTGTGGGATGTGCAGCTGCCAAGGGGGCCCTGTCCCAGCTTGGGTGGTGCAAGAGTGACTGTGCCAGAGTGGCTCCTGGATGGTCCGACAGGGAAGTTTCTTTAGCATGAGGTGGGAGGCGTTGTCAAATATGAGGAGGCCTAGACCTTGAGGGATGGAGTCAGGGAAATGTGATGAAGTTCAGCATTGGAAATGCCAGGTTCTGTGCCTGAGACCTGATTCAAACCACTCTAGATGAGGACAGACAAATGTATCCTTCCTGGATCCACRGGAAATTACAGAAGAATAGAATGGAGACCTCTGATTCACCAAGGGGTGACTAGGAGACACAAACATCAGAGGCAAGGTTTCTGGGAATTAGTGAAGCAGTAGTGATACTGTACAAGATTTCATACAGAATACCATGCACCAATTCAGTCACCCTTTCCCAAGAAAGATTATTCAATACTGAAATGGGTGCATGGTTCTGCTGCTAGAATGAGATGAAGAATGGAGAGGTCATTTTATGTCAGTCCAGCTTATTTAGTATAGAAAATAAAAGGTTGGTAAGAGATATAAAAGTCTATTCTTACATGGTGGAAACCTGTGCCAAGAATGGAAAGGAGATGTTTAAACTAAACCAATATTATTAAAATTGCAATGCCACACAAGCTGGCAAAAAATAAACTTAGGCTGGAATTAGAAGAGGGTGGAGGGTACAGGACATCCCTTAGACATTATTAGAGCATGCGGGTGTTGGGAGAGCTTTTTAAAAGTAATAGTAAAAGCTGAATTCAACAGAATTACTTTATGAAAAATAATACAACATAAGAGACTGAGACGGTAGGACTGAACTCCCTTCAAGCTGTGTAAACAACTTGTCTTGTTTCAGTGAAAATTTGCACTTTTTATTCAATCCCTTTTTTTACCACAACAGATTTCAGTCAAGTCATTTTTAGTTGTTGAAAGGTAATAGACATTTTCTTCATTTTGGCACCATTGAAAGTGTGGATAGAAGAGAATGAACTGATCACATTTCTATTTTGCCTTAGATATCTCAATGTGCCTAGGAACTTATCTGACCTATATATCAAAGTGGAAGCAATACCAAAGAGTTTCAATCTTAACAAGAGTAAGAAAGAAAGAAAAGTCAAAATAAGCGTAAACACAACAATGAGTCTGCTGAAGAGATAATTGATAGGTTAGAGTATTACTTTCCTGCTTTAATAAAACTTTTCTGTACATAATTTGTTACAATGCTTAATCAGAACATAAAAATACTATAATTTCTTTCCCTTAGTCTTACCTTCACAGCATGTACTCACCATTTTACACAGAGGCATGGAAGTAGCACTGAGAAGGAGAACCGTGCTTTCTCCCGCTTTCATGGGATGTTTTTAAGCTGTATGGTATCCCTTTAAAGACTACAGCAGTAGTTTACATACTGGATATTTATCGCTGGTGTGGAGGGTGAAACACTAACTGTACACCATACTCCCTGCCCTTTTAAAATATTAATTGATTAGTAACCATCTATGGAGCCTCATAAACTATTAACTCTTTAAGTGGGGAACATCTCTGCTTAACAACATAGCACAAGTCCTGTGTGATTTAAATCYCACACAATCCTGTTAAAATCCAAAGAGTTTCAATCTATTTATATTAGTTCAATATCTAATATTAACACCCGGTTTTGAAACCTCATGTAAGCAATATTGCTTTGTTGGTCCAGCAGGGCAGGTAAGTAAGTTCAATCTTCTAGACTGATGTAGGGATATTCACAAACGAAGTCTGCATCTTGAACTTCAGTGCCTAATCYTTTTATTGTCTTCCTAATCTTTAGCAACTTCCATTTTATGTATTGCTTATCAGGTTTGCTCATGTTGGAACAATTGTGCTGTATCTCCTGAATTGCCATACCTGAATTTGAAGACAATGGTCTGCATTTCCCTGAATATTGTCCACTAGGTGGTCAGTGTGTGAAAGTGTCAGACTGAGACCAACTCATTTATTTTGTGAAATACATAGTCCAGATGCCATATTTCTTTGGCAATCTAATTTATCTTTTTTTTCTTCATTTTTCAGTTGTTCAAATTACCTAACTGACCTGAGTGTAAGCAATTTGTTAGCCCCATGAGTTTGTGGTTCAGAGGAAAATTTTGACTCCCTCCAAAGATGCATGACTACAGTGCAGCATAATCATAGCTGTATTCTATTCATAAACTAGGTGGAAATGGGAAAAGCTGTGGAAAAAAACTTGGTGTTCACAGAAATCCAATGATATTTTCAAATAAGTAACTTTTACATGACAGATTGCCTCTAACGGCAGTGGCAGGGCTTGATACCCTTTCTGGTGTGTATGAGAAAGCCTGAAAGACATTTAACATACTTGACACGAAATACTAATAGCTTGAAGATCAGCAGTGTCAATTGACCCTACTGGTACTAGCTCAATTACAGATGCTCAGGTGTACCCTAAAACTTAAAAATGCTAAGGGAATTTGCAAAGATATACCCTATTGTCTATGAATACCCCAGCCATTACTCACAGAAGAGTGACAACAACTTAATTCATACCTAAAGAAATCAGCAGATGGGCTCTTTCTTCTTCAAATAGAAATGTCAGTGAAATAAAGGAATAAAGTTAACAGAATTATGCGCCAGCTATGCCAAAACATAAAGAAATCATACCATGTGTAGGACTCCTTTCTTTAGATACATATTCCTTCAAATTTTAGTTTTCTTTAGTAAATTCCAAGGCGCATTACRTAAAAGACATCAGAAATATGACCTCTGATGCTACCACTAGATTTCTGCTTACATTGCTAAGTTAGTGATTCAACAAGTGTGCAGTGTGTCTTTAATTGCTACCACCAGGAAGATATTTTCCCTCAGGATTCATTAAATAATGACTTCCTCCCTTGCTGAGTTGTAAATTTACARAAGTCTTTGGCAAACTAGTAATTTACCTTCTTGGAAACCAGATGTAAAGGACCCAAAGAGGTGGGAGCCATAACTACAAACACATGAATGTAATAAATTTAGCAATTACATGTATTTGTATGGTACCCTTATGAAGTTCTTCTCCTAGTAAACTTTAAGTATCCACTCAAGCCATACTGAAGTGTGAAGTAAATGTTTTCAAGAGCCAATAAATTAATTTAATAAATTTATTATTAGTTTTGCACATTCTTAACCGTTCAACCTCTAGGATTTTTAGCACAGTAGCAGTACATATAGTACCACAGGATGGCTCTTTCAGCAGCTGGGCATGCTCACCTGCAAAGATGCTCCTAATCCATAGGAAAAGGTGGTGGGAGGCTTTAGCACGTGTTAAAGAGTGAGCTGCTTTCCTGAAACAGAGGTGTGTGACTAACACATGAGAGTCATCTTTCCAAATTTCAGCTGCTTGGTAGTAGCCTGAGGTTCTGCCTCTCAAACTCACATTAGTCAGAAGTTGCGGTACCTGCTCCCCATCATCTCCTAAGTCTGGAGGGTGCTGGATAAACCTCCTTCCTGGACTTTGGCAGGACAAGGGACTATGTGCCACTACTGTTTATGATTACACTGGACCAGAAGAAAGCTTGCAGCTATTAGGTCTATGTTATTTTTTCAAAATTGCTTTTCTGCTGATACGTTTTCAAATGCATTTTGAAGGTTGCTATTATCCACGTTGGTTCTGTTCCTATATCTAGAGTCATAATAAATGGAGTGTTTTGCCACAGAAAAAAACTGTCAAGTTTGGAGTGTTTTTCCACAAAAAAAAAAGTCATTGTGGGGTAATTAGATACTGCACAAACAGTTCYGCAGTAAACACAGCAGATATGAACTTGTTAACCTAGGCAGCAGAGAGTACCCGAAGAAAGCTTAGTTTCCTGTGAACGACAGGATAGCTCCCTCAGCATGGGACACCAGAGGACAAAAGCACTGACTTATGCCTCTGTCAGTCTCTAGTTTTTGAAACACATCAATTCTCTTAGAAAATAAAAAAGAACCCAAGCATAAACAACATCTTTATGAAATCACAGATTTTTTTCCATCCTGCTGTTTACTTGGACCAAAAAAAGAAAGCTTATTACCCCAGTGATCAGAAGGTTCTTTTGACTCTATCTACAGAAATGACAGTAGAGCATGCTATCTGATCATATTTGCAGCTCTAAAATGTGAATACACAGATTATTTGTTTACTAAGAATATCTGTATCCAAGTAGTGGCATCAACTGCACGGTCATAGCTTTTGCCTATTCCAGTGTATCATTTCAAATGCTCAAAACACTGAAAAAAATTGATGATGATAATGTTTGGTTATAAACTAGTTTGTAGCCTATTTGTTCTCTGGTCAGATGTGCCTAATTCCTGTTGTCATCCTTGGAAGCACATGGGTACACAAACAGCAAGGAGGAAACCTCCGCGCAGCTCTTCACTTTCGCTCAGTTTTGGATCCGTGCCAGTCCATTTGTATTGGGAACAGCATTCTGTGTTCCAGTGGGAAAGTTCCTCAAACACCATTGTTATCAAGTGGCACAGGGAGCTCCTTAACCATTCTGCCACTGAGCGAGGACAATAGCTGGGAACATGGGGAGCACACAGCCCACCAGGCCCTTGCACAGCCCAGAACACTTGAGCAGTTGGTGCTGGCAGTGCAGTGAAGGCTGCAGTTACTTTTGGGACCTCACTGAGGGCTAAGCTTCCCACTGCCCACATAAGAATTCAGCGGTTCTGGAGAAGTGGAATCASAAGGGTGTGATTTAGGTACCAATCAACCGTAACCTTTTAGAGCCTGGGGTTATACCAATAATCCATTTACTTTTCATTTTCCATGAACCAGGAAGACTCCAGCATCATCCCAGTAGTGCTAAATGTGCATAGTGAATATTCTATGCCATTGTCACTGGAAGAGCTCTTTTCTTTTAAAGAGGTTGTATTACATAGGGAATACCTCCGCTCTCCTTCTTGGAGTATAGCATCTAAATAAATATGTTAAAAAAAAATCCCAAAGCCCACGTCAAAACTCTACCCACACACAGAGATAATTTCAACTCACTTTCCAGAAACCCAGCTATAACTACAGAATAATGTAGCAGTCTTTCTGTATTAGACCCAGGCAGTCACTGCCTTTAAACTCAGACCAGCACAAACCTTCCCTTCAAGCAGCTGTTTTGCTCACACAAAACATCCTAGGGTTTTACCCACCTGGAAGCTCCTAGTGACAAGGACCTCCCTATTTTTACATGTTTACACAGCACACAGCATCACTATGAAGTTCACAGAAAGATTTGTCAGGTGCTATCATGGTATCCATCATAAGTAATAGAGGATCAGTAAAAGCAGARTATCCAAGTAAGGTGCAAAGGACTTTCATTATGAAAGGTTACTACTTTACTTTTCACCTCTCTATCTTCCAAGTAACATACTGGCAGTCAGAAAAACTTCTCATATGCAAGCCAATTAAAAATTCAGAGGCCGTGCTATTTGAACTGAAAGTTGATTTTCAATAAGGTAAATTGAGCAACAGTGAAAAACTCATAAACAGAAAAAAGGCTGTGAAAAAAAAAAACCTCTTCTGGGTGGTGTACATAAGGTTCACTGTGATAAAACTGTCACTTATCTCCTGTTTCAACTGGCTCATTAAACAATGAAAGTTCACTGAGGAGTCTGCCAGAGAAGGCAAGTCAGGTGAAATACCTCAAGCTCCCAGACAAGATTATTTTCTCTGAATCTCTGAGAAAAATCAATTTTTCCAACCAAACCCTTTAAGTGATCTGATGTTTGGTGTGAAAATAGCTAACAACATCCATTGACAGTGATCCCCTCCCTGAGCCCTCTCACCCTCTCACTACCCCCTGACATTACTGTAATAAGGAGGAGAAAACACAGGCAAAAATCCACAAACCCAAACATCTCAAAAGGCAGGTATTTTCCCAGTTCAGACTCCTGAGGTGACAGGGAGAATTCAGAAGCAGGAGTGTCAGAGCAGGCACCGCAGTCAGAGGTGGCTCATAGCACTCTACTGCTGATCCTGACACAGGGCTCCAAATAAAAATCAAAGCAATACATCTCGTTTCAAAATAAAGAAAGAGGGGGAAAAAAATAGAAATCTGATTCTCTGAGTACCTTTGATTCCTGGCTGGTAGTTGATGCTGGAGAGGGGGGCTGCTCTGTGCTCTCCACTTCATTCTCTTTCTCCACACTATCCACGCTGACTTCAGCCGTGCTGCTCGGAGGAATCATTTTACCTCTAAAACACTGCTACTATCAGGAAAAAAAGCTACAGACGGTTCTTGTTTTTTTCATTTAACGACCTCTTTCTTCTCTGCTCTTCTAGAGCAAATGAACTCCGACGGCTTGGTTTCACTATATTTGCAAGACTAGAATTCTCTGGATTTTCTTTTTTTTTCGCCTTCTCCTCCTCCTCCCCCTCCTTCCTCCCTCCCCTTTCCTATGCAATTGTGCTGCGAGGGAGTAAGTTATCGATGGTTCTGTAGGTCAGTTGTGTGCCTGCTTCTCCCTGATACTCCTCCCCTCCATATGAAGCCTGGAGCTGTGGAGCAGAGTCGTGACCGTCAGCCCCAGAATCAGAGGGGAGCGAGCTGAAGCAGAAAGCCCAAGCCACGCACACACACGCACGGGGCACTGGAGGGAGGAGTTGTATTTCTAATGCTGTGAATAGCTTTGGAGAAGCATGTGCTGTCATAGTAGTGAAAGAAAGTAATGCGCGCATGCACACACACACACACACACACACACATGCAGACACTCACAGAGGCAGGCAGTGTATACGAGGTTTAGAAGCATTTTACCTTTTAACAGACTGAAGAAGACAGTTGCAGGGCACTGTTATATTCTTTCAAGTCTTTTGCTGAAGAGAAAGAAACCCTGAGAAAGGGCTCTAGAAAAAGAGGTGTCTTCCCTTTCCTTGTCCCAGAGAAGATTATTTAAAATCGTAGCTCCCCAGTGTCTCTAAAGGTCCCACCTCGCCTTACATCCCAAACTTGCTAGCAAATGACAGGACAGAGTCAGGGGAGGGGTACCTGTGGATCCACGTGTTCCTTGCTCCCCTCCCAGGCAGGGAAGCCCAGCTCCGAGCCATGCACACGCAATCTGGGTCATCTGGAGCTCCCACTATCGCACACATCCTATACCTGTAGGTTGTCATAGTGATAACACTCCATCAGGCATCAACAGAGCAGAGGCAGCCATCGGGAAGAGCCTGTTGGCTTCTCCTGGTGCCGTCATTCCCAAGGATGCAGCACCCGAAGTCATGCTTAGGTCTGCAGTACTACCGGCAGAAGGTCAGCATGACTTTGCTGTCTGGCTCAGATTGCTTTATACTGCTTGAGGTTTTGCCTCCGATTTAAATCTGCTGCAAAGGTGCCTGCCAGCTCTCTTCCCTGCTGAATTAAGGTCTGTATTGTGAAAGGTTGAATGGATGTACTTCCCACCAGATACGCTTTGCTGAGCGGGAGCCACTCCATATGGCTGGTGGAGATGACTCTTTCATTTAAAGAAAACAGAAAAAAGCAACCCAAACATGTTTCTAATAGCAATACTTACATCCTGGAAAGTGAGAAGAAAAAAAATAGTTGCTTAGTTGATCTATACAGGTGTTTGGAGGTGATTTGCTGAGGTCTGAGTCAGAGATGAGCTTGAGTACCTTGTAGCTCTGAGAGAGGATACCAGATTCCCCTCCAATTCCATCCCTTAGAAGTACAACTGCTACTTGGAGCTGCCTTGCAGCCCCCCTCCACCTCAAGTAATCAGTGTGTCAAAGTGAAAGCAAGTTTACAAGATAGTAGGGGCTATACAGATGAAAGCCAGAGCAGAAATTGCCCTGCAGCCTCTGTATTCTTAGTAACTATGCAGAAGCCAGAAAAAAAAAAAATCGGCTTTTCTTTGGATCCCCAGTGAATTTTCTGAACAAGAACTTAGATGGGGAATAGATCTTTATGTTTTTGAAGCAGAGCATATAAGATACCAAAATCTTTAGCGGACAATAAAGATGAAATGCTGCAATGCTATTTGTACAATTACTTCAGAGCAAAAGAGTGTCTTAAGGGTCTGCCAGTAGAACCTATTATTTGGCCTGTAGTCACTAATGTGATTACAGGGATCAAAACGGGAACACTGCTTGCTCTTGAGGCAGTGGCAGTGACAACTGAGATTGAAGCAAGGAAATACAGAGCTCAGAGGGGCAGATTTGGCAGGTAAGTAGAAGAATTTTTTCCCAAGAGTGCTTTCTGAAATGCAGTAGTGTCCTAGACCATTCTCCTCAGAGCCAGAGGAATTCTCCAGGTGCAAAGGTCATTTCTTCCACTCAGCAAGTGAGATTTGGGCTTTGCTGTAAAATCATCCTCTTAGCAATGAGCAGGGACTGGACAGAGACACGGTTTGGGAGAATTTAGGGCAGCTGTGGGCAATGGAGATCTTTGGCAGGGCAACAGCAATTGAATGCTGCAGCTCTGGCAGTGGCATCCTTCCCTGATGGTCCAGACTAGAACAGCCAAGCCATGGCCAGTGCATGGGGTCTGCCCCCTGCAAGGACTGTTCTGTGTGCCCAGCAATCTGACAGGTGAGAATCATGAAACTAAATTCTGTCTGGTTCCCCAGCAGTGTTGTGAACTGGTCTTTCCTGTTAAGAGACTCAAAAACATCTTGCAGTGAACTTGTAGGTTACCTTTGAAATGGATGCGGAGTGGCTGGTTAATAGTTAATCCTCTAAGTGGTGTAAAATCCTGCACACATTTTGTATGAAGAGCCTGTAACGTCATGACTGTGTAAGTGACTATCATACCACTCTTTACTCTAATTGTTTTACCAAATTAGTACTAACACCTGCTGCACTCCCTCTCTTCTCCCAATTACTCACTTGTCAACCACGATGGATTTGTCAGTTTCTTGACAATTAGCTTGGGAAAGATGAGTCAAACCTAAAATTTTACCAAAAAAGCAAAGAGAAAAAAGAGACTGGATTTCTTATATTTTTCTTTCCTTTTACAGGAGCTGGCTATCGAAGATCTAATATTCCGTATAACAAACTAGACTGATCAAATTAGATGAGCCTCCATGCCACGCTTCACTCCTGAGAAGTTGGACTTGTGATTACTGCCGATCCATCTCTATATGAAGGTACTCGGTGGAAATGGGAGCACTGCAGCACAGTGCTAAACAAGAGGAAATTGAACAGCTTCTGTAGTGTAGAAAGGAGTGTAGATTTCTGGAGTGGGGAAAAGCAATTTGGATGAATAAAACATGAGCGCAGATTCTCAGCCCCCAGCTGAAGTTGTTTGGCTGTGTAAAGGCTGTTTTGTGTTGCCTGGCGTCACTGCCAAGCATTCCACTGCTGCTGGTCTCATGCTGGCTGCATGGGTGCCAAGGTCTGATGCTGGCTGCATGGGTGCCACGGTCTGATGCTGGCTGCATGGGTGCCATGCCTTGTCTGCCCTCCTTCCCTGCCGCTCTCTGGCCCCACACACAAAGGAGACAGGCTGTGGCATGGCGCAGACCTCTGCGCTGGGGCTCCAGCAGTTCTTCCGAAGTTCTGGCTGAAGCCAGCATGATCAGAGCATCCCAGAGGTCCCTGACTCCAGGAGATTATAAATAGACACTTGCTGTATGTCAAGTCCTACCTGCTGTAGAGCTCCACAGTGGCAGGTTCATCTGATGTAGGGGAACTGGCCCATGCCATGACTTTTGCCTCCTTTTTTTTTTTTCGTACAGACATTCCTCTGAAATATATGAGCACCTCTCTGCTGATCATCTACATGCATAGATGTCACTAAAGGGATGATAAGAAATCGGTACTTATCAAATATATTATTCCTGTTTAGATTGCCACATATTTACTAGAGGGAAAAAAAAAACAAACAAGGAGAAAGGAAAAAGGGAGATACAAGTGTCATTATTCACAGCTTGGTGCATGAACCATCCCATGCTCCTGACCAAAGAAGGTCTAAGGGAGCATGTAGAGATGATACTGCTCATAGAAGACACTGGTTTAGATCACTAGATACCGCTCTCTAGAAATGTACAAAGCAGTGAGGAATCAGTCTGGTTTCTGAAGTCTGGTTGCCTCTAAAGCGGACTCTTGAAGGAAAAAGGAATTAAGTCTACTGAGAGTCCAGCTTCCAAGAGGATGGAGACTGAAAGCCACAGAAAACCATTAGACACAAATAAAGGGTTGTAGTTTTGGCACTTGCCGTGAAACTTGTTCAGCCTCACCCCAAGTCCCTCAGCCCAATTTGTGGGCGTTCCAGGTGAGAAATAGTTCTGTTTCGTTGTTGAATAGATTTTGTCATTGTGGAAACTGTCAACAGGATACCCATCTAGTGCCATCTGTGATGGGAATTTGGCATGGTGCACTTGGCCAGATGTACTGGGGGATCTCTTCACTGGGCTCTTCTCTCAAATATCTGCTTCACCCACAGCTGGTTACTAGACTGGGCAAGGACCACTGCCCAGAATATTTCTCTGTGTTTCCAAGTGACAGGCTTGTGGGCTCTTCTCTCCAGCAAACATTGTACCCACAGAGAAAACAATATTAAAACAGTATTACGTGGCTGGTTTTTTTTGTTTATAGTCACACACCCCTTGTTTGCTTACTATACAAACTTGGCAGTTCGTTGAGCAGCTAACATACTAACAAACCCCTGTGGATTCTGCTTATCTAAATGCCATCTGAGGGCTACAATCATCAGCTCATCAAGCTGGAAGCACAAGCTGGTTAATGCTCTGAAAGCATTCCCAGTACTAATGGAATACTGGTGGTTTGCATTTTGACTAAATAATCTCAAAGTACTTTTTTAGAGGTAAAGTATTAAGCCTCCCACTGCTCCAGGGAATGCAGCAAATGAGTAACTGTGGAGGAAGCCAAACCAACAGATTTGTGCTTGTACTTAAGTGGGAAAAAAACCGGAACCTCTGCCTGAGTATTAATTTCAAATCCCTCTTTCTCTCCATCCACAATAGTGGCATGAGAAGTGATGCAGAGATCATGCTGCATCTTGGGCAGCTTGAATATGTCTTTTAGGGAGGTCATGATGAGATTGAAACACTGCTACACAGACATCTAGACCAGGAAAATGAAGAATGCTGCATCCTCTTGTGACAGCGAGAAATGTTTGAGAAGGGGAGAAGAGGATGTAATTATGAAAGATGGAATTTAGCCAAGATACAGCATGTAATATGTTCAGGCTTACAAAAAGCATTGCAATACCTTTAAATAACCAGCGACAGTCCCGACCTGATTTTACATCTCTGCTGGCAATAAGATCCCTTCTCACTTTTTATAGGAATGCGATATAAAAAGAAGAATCAGTAGCAACATTTCCTGCAACTCACAGATGCTCCTAGAAATTCCTGCCTTTTAATAGCCATTTACTGATTTGGTCCAATATGACCATAACAGGAATGACCTGAGCTGGTTCAACGGTTTGCCGCAGTGGTGATTTAGCCGTGTACTAAATAATTTCAGGGTATCCATGCTGCAAAAATTTAAAGAGATAATACAGTTATGATAAATATCATAATCTCCTCTACACTTTCTAGACTCTGCTTCACTTCTGTTTCCTTGGATTGTCCTGACGGTTTTCAGTACCAGTCAAAATGGTCTTGCATAATCATACCATCTCAGCCAGGTGTATGTCTCTCTTATCCTCAGCATTTTCCAGGATATGGTGGGAGGAAGCCCCAACAGGGTAACCATGCTGGATCTTGGGTTTATTCTTTTTTTTCTGAAAGGTTTTTGATAGAAGGGGGCTTCAATCACTTCTTTCTTCCCTAGACCTTTCTTGACCTGGATTGCTCTTTAAATTCCTTTGTCTGGTTGTTAGCCTTTCCAGGAGTAAGCTGGATATTACAGCTTGCAAAGCTTTACTGGATTTGTTTCAGGTTCCTGTTCTTTCCATTTACTCTGGTATTGAATACCATCATCATGAGCTATTTCTTAACTAATGTCAGTGAAAACGCATTGAGAGCAATGTTTTGCTTAGACTGTAAATAGAATCCAAAATAAGATCTGGCAAACATTCCCAGGATAACTGCTGGTGAACACAAGGGTATATATATACATATATATATATGTATGTGTCTGTGTGTCTGTGTGTGTTGGTTTTTGGTTTTTTTTGCTACAGATATCTTATGGGTATGCACCAATTTTTAACAGGCTGTGCATGCACAGTATTTCCTGTCTTAGGTAGTTACAGCATGCTTGTCACTGTAATATTTAGACACAAACATGCATGCTGAATGCAAAATGAACCTCACTGTTGACTGCAAACCTGCAACTGTTGTACTAACATATTTTGCTTTGGAAGAAAAAAGATTTTTCAGTGTGCTAATGACCTTGGCCAGGAAAGGGGACTTTTCTACAGGGTTTGGTAGAACTCAGTAGTGCACAACAAGTCTTACCAATGCCTTTGGATGTTACAGGATGAAAAGCTTTGTAGAAATAGAAGAAATTATCATTATCAAGATTAACATTTCACTCTATCAGATTAGTGCATGTGTCAACTGGAATAGAAGTGTGTATGAAGAGAGTTGCCCAAAATTATGTAACTTAGTATAAAGACATATTGCAGCTCTCAGACAAGAATAAAGAAAGTAAATGTTCAACCCCTTATAAATCTGATGAAAACATGAGTATCTTGCAGAACAAACATACTTGGTTTATTCTTTGATTTTTGATAAGATGCAAAATTTGAAAGATAGTGGTGGTAGCTGGGTTGTTAGATCTCTCTATAGTTACCAATTCAAAGTAGAAATGGAAGTAAAATTTTAATTGAACAAAAAGTAAGCCTTAAAAACTGCAAGAAGTTGTCAATAATGATTTATATTGTTTTAGTCAAAGCAATAAAAAGTCTTAGAGTTCAGTGCAAAATGCTAATAGGAAGGTAAGTTCGTCTTCTTGGTAAAGACAAGACTGTCACTGTTCCATGAGCCTATGAAATATATAATTTTTTGAACATTCAGGTCAATTTACATAGAAAAAATCAGATCTTACTATTAGTTCTACAAGCAGTATTTAAGCCACTAAGCATTTTATTTGAGATCCTTGAAAACCTGATTTCTTCATAGAAATAACAGCTACTTTTTATTGTGCTCCATTTCATACAGTTGTTTTATCTTGCTGCTTAAAGGAGTAGGAGAGAATGTGATCACTGACACACATTTGCATCTCAACACAGAGCATCCTGGAGTCATCGCTTCTTTTGATAGGAACATATCACAGCCTCTTATTATTCAAAGGGGTCAAGCTCAACTGCAAGAGCAAATGATTTTACTAGCAAAGATATTCAAGATTTTAGAAGTGCAAATGTCAGAAAAGAGGAGAAATAAAAGAAAAATGASGGGGAAATTGTCCGAAGTACGACTGCCTTTACCTTCCTCATTCATAACTATTTATATTTTTCATTGGAATCAAGAAAAAATTACTCAAGCTTTCCTTACGTTTGTTAGTCATACCACCTGCTGTAATACCACTTAATAATTGTCATTCTGATGTCTCAGAATCTGTCTGAATTGTTCAGGCAGAATGGGATTGCACACTGGACACAGTAAGAGCTGGATTTCTCCTGCTGTTTCCATGGAAAGGGTTATCTCAAATTCACATGCCTAATAACTGAGGTCTATGATTTCAGACTTTGAATAAGGAGGGTACTGAAGTATGTTGTAGATTTATTCCTGTGATTGGTCAAAATGATTTTAGTGAGATAATTGAGACACTGAAAGTTACTTGAATGATGATTTATCTAATATATCCCCATAATTTCAAAATTGTATTTTCATTTTGTAGTCCATAATACTTCTGTGTCTTATTAGCTTCTTTACCTGGACCATGAKGAAAGAAAAGACTACTGAACAATGAGCATCAGGATGGCTGAAATTTAGCCAAAAGCAGAACTAACAGAACTGAGTACAGGTGGTTGGACATATGTAAACTCAACAAACCAACAACCAGAGAAGTTTATAGCAGAAGGGATGCTCATCATCTCATAACATAAGGGATTGATTCAAACTGGGGCATTCCTCTGGAAGGCCAGATACGAGGAAATCTAGCAGACTCTACTGTCCATACAATCATTCAAGAGATGAGACATTAGGAAAAGATAACTTCTGTCAGAAAATACTTTGATTCACAGGAAAATATGAAGAGGAAAGTAATCAAATTGGAATACAGAGGAGGTTGTCGTCACAAAGGGATTTGATCAGCCCTCTGATAAGAACTTCTGCAAATATAGAAAATTTGTATGTAAACTGTGAGCTCTTTGAGCTAAGTATAGTTCTATTTTGGGCTTGTACAGCAACTAGCAGATTGGGATTCTGTATGGTCTTAGATATTACAGTAAAACAATCATTTTAAAAAGTGGATATGTGTCTACTCAATCCCAGTGGCACTGTAAATCTAAGTTGTGCAATAAAATGACTGTGTTCAAAATTTTTATCACCAAAATTTTTCCTTTGCTGGTCCCCTCATCCCAGTCTGTTATCATAAATAGAGTGTTGTTCTGCACTGTTTACTAGAAACTGAAGGAAGAAGTATTAAACCTTTTTTTTTTTAAAGCACAGTGTTATTTTTAAACCTGATAGCTTAAAGACACTGAAATAAAAAGGTGGAATCTAAACAGTAATTACATATACGCACACATACATTCACGTGGTGCATACTTAGCACAGTAGTGGCTTCATGTACTGTAGCCATGTTGAATGATAGGGAGTTAAGCTCAGGAAAGATGGAGTAAAAACATCACTGCAGTAAGGACTTCATACATCAAAAGTAGTAGTGTAGAGAATGATCTGATTTAGAAGAAATTGTCTGCTGTGTATTTGTGTGACCCTCTAACGCAAACTTTGTGTAGGAAATCTATTTTTATCTTCCACATAGAAAAGCAAAGAATGTGGAGTGATGTGGATGATATGCTCTAACTGCAGATAGTTGGTAAAGGTTTTGACTTCTTTTGGATCTATTTTTTTTTAATCCATTGCACCCAGTGGAATGACAAGGATGCTTGCAATATGTCTTAACAGCCATTTCTCCATGAACTGTAATACGCTCTTCTCAGATCATCATGGGATTTTTCAAAAATGCTTAACGGACCTTTCTTTTATGCCACAGATATGAAAGCTTCCTTCCTTTGGCCTGGACCAAAAAGTTGGACCATAATCAAGCACTTAGTTGAAAATCCTAATGCCACTTTGGTCCAAAATACTTTATGGCTATTTTTCTGGTTGTTATTATTATTATTATTTTATTATGTTTTGTTGGTGTTTTTTTTTTTGTTTTTTTTGGTTTTTTTTTTGTTTTTTTTAAATTATTATTAGCCACTTAAACATTCCTCCTGGACCCCATGCCGGGAAACAAAAATAAAAAGTAATATGGTGCTGGGTTCATGTCCATATTTTTCCTTAAAAAATCAGGATTGAAAGCTTTATTTTAGTGAACCAAAACTGTATATCATCTAAATGCAAAAAGTAAGTTGTAAATAGCATAAAGTACATGGTAACAAGGAGCTGAAAAAAATTTTTTCCAGTCCATTATTGTCAGGTGGTGTTTGCTTAGCTGCTGGTAAATAAGCTATTAAAAAAGACTTGAGAACAATTTTCCAAAAGACATGAATGACACTCAAGTCCTGAACTTTGGTTAACAACAGACACATAAAGCTAATATTTTAGTTTAAAGAGAACACATCTCCCTCCCACCCAGAGAGGCACATTTTGAAAATTACAGTAAAAGCTTCTGTGACAATTCTAAGAAACATCTCTGAGCAATACAGCTTTGCACATGAAGTTTCGGTCCTTTTATTCTATTGACAAGGGGGAGTCATTCACATTCAACTCTCAAAAAAATAAATATTTTGACAAAGGATTATCTTAAAGGGAAATTTTGAGGATGCATGCAAAATCCTGGGACCACTGAAATCAGTAAAAGGTCACAGGATTTCATCCTTGCAAACAAATTTAAGCGGTTCCAGTTAGGCACGTCTGCTACTATCTGTGGGAACAAAATGATTCCAAAAAACCAGGTCATAACAGTTATCTGGCAAACAGATCAGACAGTGCTATTATAGTCAGCGTGCAAGCCATTTTCTCTGTTAATTATATGCGTCTAATGTCAGAGATCTAATTATCCAAGAAAAAATTAAAATTCCTAAAAGAGCACAGAACTGACAAAAACTGGAATAGAGCCAAACTTCCCTGAAGTTTTCACTCATTGAAATGTTAGCCTGAGAGATCAGCATCAATTCTGACTATGTTTTAACTATGTTATTGGGTGAAGTGGAATGAAAAAATAGAAAAAAAAAATCCTTGGGTTTATTGCTTTCAAGTGCTTACCTCTTTCCAGTGCTTTTTGTACCATCTGATTGTACCAAATCATGCTGATTATATTTTCTTTCCRTCACTGAGAGAGAAGCATCTCTGGAAACATACAAAATTATTTGGTGAACCAGAGTTTTACACCAGTATTCATTTTGCCTCTGAGAAGATCACTCAAAAATTCCTGAAGGCATGGAGGAATATAAATAACTGCTCTGTTAAATAGTTAAGCTCATCAATTGTGATTAGTATTTCAAAAAGAAATTAAAGTTTAGGTGAAATTTTTTCTTAAAAGCATAAATTTTCTCTGCATTGATGTCAAGCTTGTTTCACCTAATTCAACTAATGAGTTAGACATTCTGATTACTAGGCTTGTTTCCATCTTCTGTCTAGAGGCTCCCCAGACTGAGGATGAGGTCTCTTGGGAAGCACTATCCAAGTCAACAGCAGGTTTACATCTGGCAACTTTGTCCCACTGTTTCCAGCTGAAATACCTCATCATTCTCTTGAGTCAGGATGCTGTGGGACTGTGCTCTTCACACAGAAAATGGAAACAAGTGTGAATGGAAGAAGACGGAAAATTCTGTGAAATGTCCAGGCATTGAGTTGGCCACCAACTCAATGAGGAGCCATAACCCAAGTTGCATCTGAAGACACACGTGGAAGTTTCATTTTTTTAGACCTTATAATTATTCTTTTTAGATCAAGCCTAAAGTCTCTGTTCCCAAGCTTCAACTTCTCTACTAGCAGARTGTATAATATGAGCTGAGGGCAAGTTTGTAGAAGAATTCACCAAAAGGAGGAACAAGTATTAACTTGACATTACAGAAATTATATTAACTACATCACCTGGGACCACAGAATAGACACAAATTAATGGAATCATTGCTCTCATTTTGTARGAATCTATCCACGAGGGAACAACTTGACAAAATATCAGTCACTATTTTAAATGGCAAAGCCGAACCAATTCGTTTTAGCTGTCAAGACATTCTGATGCAGAAAGGACAGTCCCTGTTTTTAGCACATGCATTCCTATTTTCTGTCTTTTTCTGTATAGTCTGTCTCACAAAGAAGTGTAACTATTCCAGTGCATTTCAGCACAGTTTAAAAGCCATGTCCCTATTTCAGCCTCAGGGGTTCCTATTAATTCCATTCAAATGTTACATGTTAATTCAGGAAACAAGGATTTTCTGCTTTAATTAGTCACCTTAGTTATCAACTCATATTCCACTATTGGTCCTGGACATGTAAATGTTTTATATATTCCCCACACAGTAGCTTTGGTATTGGGGGCCTTATCTAACAAACAGTTTGTCAGGACTCTCCAACAAATTTAACCTACTATTTTTTCACTCAGATTATATGACAGCATTATAATCCCTATTGGGATTTATTGGCAGATGTAAAGAAGCATGGTTGCCAGCTCAGGTAGTATTGTAACCAGCTGGATAAGTTTTCCCAGTGTGGAGAAGGTGAATTGCTGCTCAGTGAGAGCATTGCTGGTGTCTCAGCCTTTAATAAAAGACTCATTGGAGATCTGGAAGAGAGCCATCAGCTGCAACGCTTCTTGGAGGACAGGTTCTGAAGTTACTTGAGCATGCTCCTTTGAGCTGTTGCCCAAGGATTTTCCCTTCTTCCCCAGGAAGCTATAGTTCCCCTGTGTAGTTATAGGGTGATTCGTGTATCACCGTGTTTGAGAACCTGTGTGCCTGTGTTCACACCACCTGGACTAAGGAACAGACTGCAGGCAGCTTTCATTACATGTTTAGGAGAAACCTTGGGTTTGGTTAGTGATTAGCTGGTGGGGATGAGATGAAAAATTGTTTCCTATTTGTTAGAAATGAACACCTATGCACCATAGACTCATTGGCTTCTTTGGCTTGATGCTAGCATGAAGGTATGTTATTCAAACTGAAGATAAAGAGGTGGGTTTTTATTCCTTGAAATTCTAATTCAACAATGTAAAGTATACTATCAAAGACTGTTGAGCCTTTCCTAAGCCCAGGTTTTCAGTTGTAATGCCTTAAGCCATGTAGGCATGAAGACTAATACCTGTAATACTTATTGAAACACCAAACATACCTCCTAATTCCCTCACTTTTAGACCAGTGCAAACTACCTTCTGCCACCCACACTCTACTCTGGCCTTTGACTGCAATGGTTGTGCACAATTTATCTCATCTCTTCAGAAAAATCTCTCCACATTCATGATGTGGACAAAGCCTTTCAAATCTATGAGTCACTACAGCTTGGTCAAGCCATGTGGGTGTATGAAAAGTGGAAGGAGTGTGCTTGTGGAAATGCTTTGATTTCTTATCTGTTGTGTGTCTGAAGTAAGACTTTTTCTAGACTAGACAACTACTGATGGGCAGTGGTCTTTCTATAAAAGGAGGTAACTCACTGAGTATACTGTGTTCAAATGAGCTTTTAATTCTGAATGCAAAATTCTTCTTGGATGTCAGCTGTACGTACCGATGCATATTTGAAATGGAAAATGGATCAAATGTTGCACAGTGCAGCAGCTGTAACATCTTCCTTCTCTTCCAAAATGAAACACTTTGATATTTTTTTATCCCTTAAGAATAAACAAAGGTAAAAGAGCAAAATATTAAGAACTCAGATATGGACAAGGAACGTGGGATTTAGTTTTGCTGGGTCAGACACACGGATGGTGGATTTACTGCAGTGTTTTCAAAGCCAATGGCAGCACTCTAAATTTGCACAGCAGAACATCAGATTATGAAACACTCTCACATGCAATCAAATGAAACTGCAAAAAGTGTCTTTGATTTTGATGTAAATCTGTCAGGTGGTTCATCTGTTTTAGAGGAACATGATTTCTACAAATTTTGATGCACTTGATATTAACTGTTTCTTAACTGTAGCAGAACTTGAACCTTGTAGAGCACTTGGTATTTTTACAGATATTTAGAGACATTTTCATTACAAGGTTCAACAAAAAGGAACATTTGCCCATATTAAATTCGCAGCCCATATTAAATAGCACAGCATTCCTGTGACTGCTTGTCAAAGACATTGAATAGCTTGCAGGCTGTAGTGTAAGAGCTACAGTTTCTTTGAGAGTAGAGCAATCGCACATTTAGGAGTGAGTTCAAAATCCAATTTTACATATAAACATCTATATGTATGCTGCAAATAGTTTTCTAAGCATGGTGTGCTGAAATAAGTATTTTGATTGCAAAAATTACAGGCAAGAGAGAATTAGCTCCTGGCCACCATTATGGAGTGAATAAAGCTCATGAATCTAAACATCTCTAAGTTTCGGATGTAAAAGACCTACCAGCATCTGAATTCTGCTTCACACCATGCAGCCTCCTTCTCTCCCCTGTTTCCTCTTGATCTTGCAGCACAGAAGTCAGACMGCTTGTTCCAGGCACAGCCCTGTCTCATCCTTCTTGTTGCTCCAGTGTAACTTATCATCAGCCTCCTCATGTATTTTCATGATACTTCTACCAGAAAAATCTATTTCTTATGCAGCACTGGAAGCTGCATTTCTGATCAATGATCCTAAGAAAATATCTCTGTCCCTGGTGGAGAATTGAATGGGATCGCAGAGTTCTGAAAGGGCTGCAAGAATTGGGGTCTAAAACTACATTGTCTGTAGGCTCACAGCCCCTGAAAAAAGGACAGTGAGATTTTTGTTTATACCTTCTACAATACAGACTTAAAGCAATCTGGGATGGCCAAACTACCTTTAAATGGAAACTGAGTTTAATCAGCCTGCACTAATCTCTATGTGTAGATCCTTGTTTTGTGAATGTCTGTCCAACTTCTTAATCTTTGAACTCCATGGCTGTTTTTTTCTCTCAATGCAGCCACAACTTAAAACTAAGACCTCAAAGCATTTGTGGCATAGCTCACCCACAGCATGTCAGCAGGACAGGTTTTACTTCTCCGGCATTACACTGGTCATGTGTCTTTCTCCAAGCTGGCAGAGTAGCTCACAAAGGGCCTCAGCAAAGGTTCATTTAACACAAAGCAACAGCAGTTAGAAATACGGACACTGAGCCAAGCACACCTCTCAATCAGGTTGGCTCAGTGCTGTGAACCAATCAGCCTAATTAGACAGATGTGATGAGAAGCTACTGTCCTCTCTAGAAAGACCCAACTGCGCACAGAGCTGGCAACAGTAATCAGCCTTTTGTCTGAGACAAGAAACAAAACAGTAGTACCACAATTACCATGGATTGACACTCAGGTGCAGAACCTTGTCTACCTGTGTGTGTGTGGCACTGGGGAATTTTTAGGTTGTGGTGAAACTCTGCTCCGGTAGCTAGACTTACAGAGAAAAAAGAATAAGAAGAATGAAGGATGTATATTAAGTTCTAGTGAAATTAATTGAAAATTGTCAAAACTATGAGACATTGAAAGAAAAAGCTCCAAAAGGGGCAATTATATACCTGCAGTTTTATGAAGTTATTTCTGTTTTAATACAAAAAGAATTGAAAGAGACTTATTTTAAAATGTTGAAATGAGACAGAATTTCTTTTCATGCTGTTGTATCTGCACACTTTTCTGAAAAATTACAGTTTCCAGTCCTTATGATTATGACTATAATTTAGAAAACATTAATTGGAACACTGTACATAGTAGAAGTGTCTGCAGTTACTGCCTGAAACAATAGCTTGGATGGATATGAATTTGTTTGTTAATCTTAGTATATATTAACTCTGAAGAAATATAAGACCAATACAATTACCATTTTACTACTATTCATTTAATTTGAAATATCTAGCTAAAGCACATATCTCAAAAACTCTAAGCATAAAACCACGCATTGTCTCTAAGCATAAAACCCTCCTGACTATGTGTAATCAAGCATGAACATATATTCTTCTTCCAACCTGTTTTTTTGTTGGAGTTCCTCTGACATTCTTCTGGCAATGGTTTCTTTTGGCTCCTTTAAAAGGGTCCATTTTCAACAGAATATGAACTTTCAATAAAACTGAAACATTTTCTCTGATGCTAAAGTCAATGAAGTCTGAATTGGAAGATGCAGTTCCTTTCATATTTGAGTTACATTCTTTGCCTGAGACTCCAAGGACCCAGAAAACTGTGGGTCATTTTTGCAAAATAGGTTTTATTCAAGCTTTCCTTCAAATGGTCTCTAAGTTCCTTCAGGATCTGGTTAACCTAGTTACAAGCTGCACCACATTAGACTAAAGCCAGAAAACAGAAATGCCAGAAAGCTTTTTCATTATTTTTTTTTTCTTCCCAGTAAAAGAAGGAACCAAAGTAAAAGACTTTGTTTTCTTCCAGTCTAATTCCTCTTACATCTCAGTGATATTGTTAGTTTTTTTCCCCTCACTTACATTTTCTTTCAGATGCAGATCTGGAAAGTAGTTCCCTGTTTCTAAATTTGTGTCACAGGCACGATGAGCCGGTGGGAGATGAAGGCCTCGGAATTCCACAGGCCCCCCCACGGACTCCAATTAAAATGAGGGCCAGAAAGCAATTACTCTGTGAAAGTATATATATCTGCAGCCACCCGGGAGGGGTGGCATTAATAAAGAGTTTTAATGCTGTTGCCTAATTAGGAAGAGGAGAGCTAAGGTTAGCAGTTTTGCATGTTGCCGTGATTCAAAAAATGACAMAGGGGAGTGAGAAATAGTACTTCTAAGGTAAAGGAAGCTTTGCTTTCAAGCTCGTGGCAACTGCCCTTTCATCTGATGACTGCATGGCAGATGGAAGGAAAAAGAAAGAGTCTAAGAATCACAGAATTGTCTAAGTTAGAAAAGACCTCTAAGATCATCCAGTCCAGCTGTTAAGAGTGTGTTACAGATTCTGGAAAGCCTCATCTTCAAGAAAAGGGAAATTCACCCCTATTAGTCCTATTAGGAAAGCAGTCATCTGAATTTATGCTTTTCTTTTGAACCTTACTGCTATCCCATAACACCCTCCCTCCTCATATTTCGTATTTGGACAAATGCCAACTCAATATGTGTGACTTTTTGGACTCTGGGTGCTCTTCAAATTTTCTGGTGCTTTTGTTCCTTTCATCGTTAAGGTGGTTCAGGCAAGAGGTTCAGGGGCTGAAACATCTCTGTCTGTCTTATCTCGACCACTGTGAATTAATTTAAAAGGGCTCATCATCCTACGCTTGATAGTCAACTCTCCCTCCTTGCACTCACAGAGTGAACTGGATGGGTGGCCTGACAGGCAGGTGGGCTCTGGTCTCTATCCCCTCTTCCCAATGACACCTCTATGAAAAGCAAGATCCTCACCTCTTCTTGAGGAGGCTGAAGGAGGTTTAGAGACCAACTGTACAGCCCAACTGTCCAGCTGTACTACAGGGTTTGCTAGGAAACCTTTTCTAAGGGTGCTGCACTGCCTCCTCTGCTAAACTAAACTACCTTTTGCTGTGTGGCAAGAGKGTCTGCACCACTTTACACAGACAGATTCACTGTATCATGTTCAGTTTGACTGGAAGAAGAACTTGAGACAGGCTGGTATTGCAATTACCCTTACTAGAATGAATAGGAAACTCCACACTCATGGCAGGCCATATGAGACTATGCCACCCTAATATCAACACAGAGAAGACAGCACATAACATTTACACTGAATTTTGAGTCATTTCAGGTACTACTGGAACATTTAAGAATAGGAATCTTAGAAACAACTACTACTCTTGTATACCTAGAGTATGACCACAAAAAATTCAATTGCTCTCAAATGCTAGCATCCCGTTATATAGGGTTAGCAGGGTTCAAGGTGGTAAAAACAGGTATTTATATATAATTTTTCCTCCTTTGCTGCACAATTAAGCAACGTATATACACATTACAGTCAAACTGCACAAGTCTTTCTCTCCAGGGCTAACTGGTGATGATGTTTTTAAAGATCATTCAGAAAGATATATGCTCAAGTGCTATTATGCCTCTATACTGCCAACAAAAAAAAGAAAAATAACTTCATCTATCCTTCTGACATCTCTCAGTTGCCCAGTTTCCCTCCCTGCAACCAGACAGTTGGGGAGGTCAGACAAGAAGAACAATTCCTATATCTCAGGTAATTCAGAAACTATTCTTTCCCTCTTACCCTCATGAAGGGGAAACAGGATGCTTAAGGAAGTCTGGAGAAGTGACAAGGCTTTCTTCTCTTTTCGCCACCCATACAACAGGTCCACACACAGGACAAGGAGAGCGCTTCTGATGGAGATAGAAAGATTGCCCTCCCACTGCCTGCCAGGAATTAGACACCAGGGCTCTGGCTTAAAAGCCACCATCCAGTACACAGGCTCCTAAGTGCATGCCAGGATTCCTGTTGCTATGAAAAACCCTCTTATTAATTTCAGTTGGAGCTTAGCATGTTTCACCCGTGCTGCCTTGCTGGGCACTCTGGACAAAATTCCAATAGTTTGGGTTAAAAGCAAAAAGGGGAGAGAAAGAAAGCAGTGGAAGTTAAATAAAAAAAAAAATTAAAAACCTTACTGAAATCAGAAAGATAGTGGGTATATAGAATGTGGGCATATTAAATGGTGAGTCACTCTGAGTGGCTTTCTGTTATGTGAACCCAAATGATACCAGGAGAGCCCTGATCCAGTACATGGTGTCAATCTGCCATGGGAGAGTAGAGAATGGTAGTGCTGAGTAGCTCATGCTTTTTTTTACATTACACTGTGAAGTGTGGAAGATTTGATGATATAATAACAATGCTACATCTCCTCAGCATGTGTCTGCACCATGTGATTGTTTTAGTTCTAGCCTACCTGGCTTATTTTAGCTTGAGGCAAATGTTTCACTACAGCTTTGACTCCATTTTGAAATGCTTGCCTTCTATGGTGTTCTTGCTGCTTGATAATTCTCTCCTGAGTAGCAGAGTGTTTCTGTGAGGATGTCACTACAGAAAGATTCCTGAAAAATGGCTGCTAATATCAGCTATAAGGATGAAAGGCAGGGGTTCTATATGTACCAGAGACTACAAAGTAACAGAACAAAAGTTTCTAACAGGGCATGTAAGAAGAACTAATTCTTCTTAAGGGGAAAAGGGGAAAGATGGAAAGGAATTAGGGATTTCAAATTTATCTCTTTAAACTGCTGAAAAGGGACAAAAAGTGGTGCTTAGTTCTGCACTTAAGTCTCSTGTTCCAATTTTCTCAATTTCCTCTCCATTTCTCCAGTCCTCATTCTTTCCCAGCTGCATACAGGACATTTTAGATGCTTGACGGAGACCTTTTCTTAATGCTACCACTTTGTGGAAATAATACATTTCCTCAATACACAACTGAAACCTTCCCCACTGTAAGTGGAACTGAAGAACCGTTCTCTCAATTCTTATCTTAAGGTTGACATCATACCCATGAGTCCATAAAGCAAATTTGAGTTCAAGGGGTCTCTCAGGAAATGCTGCAAACATTAGACTGAGACGCATCATGCGTGGAAAGAAGTGAGTCATCATTTCCAGCCAGCATCAGTATTCGCACAGCTTTTCCTTAACCGTGTAGCTCACTACCAGCACCCTTTTTGTTTGTGATGCCAAGTGCAAACCTAATCCAGTACCTTGGGGGTGGCTTATGCTAAAGCCCTGCCCTCCCAGGGATGAATTAGAGATCTGTCCAAGCTTGTAGGCCAACCTCACTATTTCTGTATCCACTAAGCACCAGCAATTATTTAGCTCAGGCAGAATATCTGGAGAGAGAAGGRGACTTTGAAGACAAAATAAAAAGATAGGCAGCAGAAAAGGGTGACTTTGTCACACAACAGTATTAATTGCTGCTCATTACCAATAGGTACTGACTCCCTTATGAGCATGGTAGCTCTCTAATTGAATAACAAGGCCTGGAAAAAAGCTGGTGTGCTCACTGTGCCTGTACAAGTAAAAGACATCACAAACCACTGTAACCTCAAGGAACTGAAAGACCCACTAAACAAAGCCAACCAGACATGCTGGTCTCCAATTAAACTACAAGTGAAAATGCACTAGCCTAAACATTGTTTTGGATTGCAAAACGAGTTTTACTCAAAGTCTGAAAAGTAAAATATAGAAAACTTTATAACAAAGGCAGACAAACTTTCTCTGCTAGCAGAATACACAAGACTTGCAATTCTCTATTAATGATAGGAAGAATTGGGTCTTCAAATATATCAAACAATCAGTCCAGGARTATTTGCAATGCCATTTCCAGGAATTAGTGTCTGCAAGTATAGGATAATTTTTCAAATTATCTCTTCTCTTACCAAGACAAATAACTTCATTTTGTTTTGTTTTGAAAACTAGAGAATGCTCAGCATCTTACTGCTGTAGGATTAGTGGTGGAAGTTTAAGCATCTACATAGTCCAGCCTCTTGAGTACCTTTTAACATCCAGCCTCTTAGCCTGGTGCCTSAATACTTGCTGTGAGTTAAACCAACTTGCAGAATCTGGCCTGGAACATGAGGACCACCTAACTTGTGCTCAGATTAGATTCACAACGTCAAACATTTTAAGAGCCACTGAAACAGACAAGAGATACAAGCACTTTAAAAAACTAATTAATATGTCATTAAACCAACCAAAGGAAAACCAAAAACAGTTTGCCAGTTTAGATGAAGAGAGACTGCTCACATGCAGGGAAGGTCATGACTAAACCTTTCTACAGCTCTTTGCTAGAAGCAAAGCTATTTGAAACTATTAAGACTGGGGTTTGGGGTCTGCTGCTGATGATAAGAAGGGCAAGGTTCAGTTGTCACATGCAGATGTGACATGTTTGTTCTGTGGTGAGGGCAGTAGGAGAGGTGCCTGAAAAAGGCACAGCTGTAGCAGAAAGCCTGGTGTTTCCACAGCCCCAGGGTTGCCCAGTAAGGCAACAGGTGGTACAGCCCAAGGTTTCTCCAGGGACATGGTCAGTGCTCCATGGCTGTGTTCCAGGGGTGCATGCCCCTAGGAGGGAGGAGTATCAGAGAATCACAGAATATTCTGGGTTGGAAGGGGCCCACAAGGATCATCGGGGGCTTTTTGAGGCCGGCTTCGGCCATGCTGTCCACACCAACTCCTACTGCCAGCACAACAGGGGCAGGTGCACTAAAAATATCCTCTGTGGACTTCCAGCATGCCAGGTGATGTGCTTGCATGACAGTTCCCAAAATTTCACAGCAGGCAGACAGTTGAGGCATTGGCTTTGAACTTGCTGCTGGGGATATCTTCACAGTACTGTGTAGACACACACAGTCACTACCATGAAATATCAAAGTGCTTTTCACTTCTACAGATTCACAGCCACGAGGATATAAACAGCGAAGTCCCAGATAAGCTMTTCTAGTGTTTTTTGGGGTTTTGTGGTTTTTTTTTTTTGTGCCAGCATGAATGCATGTTGGGGGTTTTTTTTCGGTTGGTTGGTTGTTTTTTGTTTGTTCTTGGGATTTTTTGGTTTGGTTTGTTTTTGTTTGTTTTTAAGCTATTTTAAGCTAATTTCTAAACAGATTGACAAGGAAATTATAGGAGGAACTCCTGTTATCGATTTTTTCTCTTCCTCTTCTTTGAGATGGCCAAACCAGTGTATTTAGTAGGACAAAAACAGCAAAAGATTAAAGAAATAGACTTCTTATTACAGCAAATTTTTTATCACTTCAGAATCAAGAATGCTCTTGTAAAATGGCATTTCTTTTCCTGAGGAATGTGATAAAACACAAAGAATAATTAAGCTGAACTCCCTGCCAAAAAAACCCCAACAAAAACCAACTTAACAATTTATATTCTTCCCTACGGCTGATTCTTCTTGGGAGAGGTAGATGGCAGGAGATTAATTTTCGTTAAATGAAACAAGTTCATCAAAAGCTGGCAGAATCTTAATAGGTGGGAAGCTCAGGAATCAGTTATAGCAGAATGAGGCCTTTTGAATACTTCTCTGAAGGTCTTGCAATGTTTTGGATTTTGGGCGTTTGGGTTTTGGGTTTTTTTTTTATTTTGGTCAACTTTGACAAGTTCTCTGTGTCTAAAAATAGGTCATTTAATGAGTTTCTCAGACACACCCTTCTAGTTCTATACTTAAAATACTTAAAAGCAAGACAGTCAGCTTTCCTCCTGTTATTTTCCAAATTCTGTATGAACACAGAAATCCATAGTTGTAGGAATAATTAATGAAAGTCTTAAATAGGTTAAGCTATTGATTATTTTGTGCTGGTGACTGAAACCATAAACCAGCCAGCAACAAATAAAACTTCATTTGGATAAGGTGCTTTCCTCCTCCAACTCATCGCTAGATCACAGAAAAAGCAAAAGCATTTTTTTTAGAATTTAAAGCTGCACTTTTCTGTCAGCTTTGGATATCTGTTTCTTAAATTTTAATTTTGTTTATCACGATCTAAAATGAGGATTTGAAAAGAAAAAATGTTTTGATTTTGAAAATGCTGCATGAAATATGAAAAAGAATATTATAAGATCCTCAATTTTCCTGAAGGAATTTTTTTTCTGAACTTAGTTCCCCACTGGGAGATTGTTTAGGTCATGCAAAAATTGATTTTCCAGCTAGTGAACAATGCAACTGAAAACTTTTGCTTTAATCTCGCATTCCATCCAGTTTTATCTAAAACAGTTCAGCGATCCTAACCTCATTTTACAGGTTACTTTCCAGATCTCCTAGCATTTACTTAAAGACAGATAAAATCAGATATGCCATTCAATCAAGAAGTAATTGCACATTCAACTAAATCAAATGTGTTTCAGTAACCACACATTTATATGAAATATATTAAAAGCTTTGGTCTTTTCTGATTGCACATTCCTTAGAATTTACTAGCACCCACTAGGAATTAACACACTGGACCCTGAGGTCCCTCTAAATGTTATCATATCATATCATACATGAAAAATGTGTAATCATGGAAGAAAAAAACATTTCTCCACACAAAGTAATGTATTTATGAAATATGCTTACAGACAAATGCCCATACTTAGCATTCTGTGCACTTTAAAAATGTGGTGATGGTGTGGTCAGTTAGGGACATTTTAAGAAGGTCTAAAGGATACCAGGACAGAAAAAAAATTTACATCTACAAAAGTGCAATGCTGGACAAGACTGCAAAACTACCTGTATGTAACAAACGTAGATGGTTAATAAAAGAATCAGGAACAAGTTAGATAGTCCCACTATGGCTGGGAGAGGAGGAAAAAGCATCAGGGAGACAAAATGGACAATTAATGTGTGAGCATATTTATGTGTGGTCTCAAGAAGAGAGGATAAAAAGGATTGTAAAACTCTATGTCCTGGCTCTGTGCTCTGTGGCAGGTACACCATAATGTTTTTCTCCTGAGAAAAACACATACGCATATAAACAGACAATTAAATAGGATGACATTTCCCTGCCTTTTTCACTGATGAAGCTGAAGAACAGTGCTGTGTAGCAGAAATTCAAATGGTCTACCATAGTCTTGGGGCCTATTGAGCTTTTTCGACGTAAATCATAGCAGTTTCTGTATCCAGGAGAGCTGTTTTATTTTATTTGTCCCTTTGAAGATGTGGACAATCTCATTAAAACTGACTAGGTTATGGATGATGTTACCAACTCATGGAGGCAGTGCAAAAGAATCTTATTTTGCAGAGGCAGTTTCTCATTTGGCTTAATTATGGCAATTTACGTGCTGCAGATACAGCAGGCAATGCAAGCAGAAGATGCCTCATAGGACCATGCCTGAAATACACACCCAAGTCATGGTCACCAGTGCCAGTGCTGATTGCATCTGCTGGGAGTTAAACAAGATCTGGATGCTTCCCAGGAGATGTGAGTGTCCCATCTTTGCTCTGCTAAACACCGGGTGGGAGAAAGGGCTGAAGACTCGCATTTCCTGGGAGCAGCACAGGAGAGCTTTGCAGCTCAACACCCCAAACCACAGACAACAGCTTAAGCTGCTTGATGAGAAGCTGCTCAGAGGCAGCTGTTGTCCTCACTCTCCATCTTGGGTTTGGAGTATTTCACCAAATGAGAATTCTGTTTCTACAGGCCTTGGGTTCATAGCTTTTTAGTCATAAATTTAACTATGACTGGGGCTATTGTTTTCCCCTGGTAGCACATCTCAGTGATTCATAGTTTGAAATGATTCATGTACAAACTCAGGGACATTTACAAGGGGCTATTTTTGGAAATGGCCAAATATCCAAGCATTGCAATAGCATCCTGAGGAGTTATCCAAAGGCAGAGGAGATGACTTGCTGAGGGATCATAAGCAGCTGAACCTAGAGCTCTGCTACAAGCCAGTGTGAGGAAATGCTCCTGTGTGTATGCCCATTTGTCTGCTAATAAGAAACTGGAAAAGATGGTAAGCAAAGCAATGATATGACTCATTAGGGCCATCAAACTATTTTCTTCACTATCTCAGTATTTACCCATTAGATTTCATCATTAGTTTTTTACTTTGTGACTAAAGTTTTAAAAAAACAAAGCGTGCTAGAGAACAGACATAGCTTTTTGATTTGAAAGGATCTTTAATTGAGTTTCCCTCAAGGTAAATAATTCTAACTGTTTCCTAACTAGCAACTCACACCGAACCCACTAGTGATCCATGCTGTTGGAATTGGAAAAAAACCCTGGTGGTAAAAAACGAACAAACCTTTTGTTTCAAAGGGATACAACTCAGCAGCCCTCCTTGAGTGCAATGGATCAGTGCAGTGGAGTATGTTCAATGCAACATTGCTCCACTCAGCCCCAGGCAGAAAAATTCTGAATTTAATGAGAGGGACAAGAGATTCTCGCCTGATTCTCCACAGTATGAAAAAATGAATGGGGACAGCAGTAAGTGTAGGAGTAGTCCTGGTTTCTCTGTCTTGTCAATAGAAGTGAAATAGCTGTTGGCAGCACAAAAGGGAAGACCACTAGCTTGTGAAGTAACTGCCCTCCCTCTAGACTGAAAGGGAGTTTCTCACACTCATCACTTCTGATTTTAGGGCCTTCTCTATAGTTTTTTCCCCGGCTGAGAAGCTGTGCAAAGTTACAGTACCTTTTTTACAGGCTGCTTTGCAATCAAAAGCCCAATGCCTCCCCACAAAACTCTTCTCAAGTAACCTACCTGAGCTTTACTATAGCACTCAGTGTGAGCCAAAACCAACGAGGGAGATGCAGGAGTCAGCATAAAAGAACAAAACTTCTTGAAGACTAATTCTTGCTCTGAAGAGGAGGAAGAGAAGAATAAGATTAATTTGCTCTATGCTTCCTGGTATCAGCAAATGCATGTTAACTGAGAGAAGTCTGAAAGGCTCTAGAATACAATCTGGCTCTCTATATAAAGACAGTTTTGTATGGTATGGTTTTTGTTTACATTCAGTTTCTCATCCAGTCTTGGGTTCTCAAAAAAGTTGCATTTCCTCGTCATCTCATTTTGTATACATATCTACCTTCTATGTAGGAAACCCATTCTCACAGCACAGGACACATCCTTTGCCTACATTAGGAGCTCCCATCAGACAATAACATAACTTTCTGAAAATGGACTCTTTCTGGTTTCTTTCCTTCTGGCATGGGTCAGGACTCTTTTGACATTATACAAACAGCAATTTTATATTGCTGGTGATTATAATTCTCTCACACTGAGTTTAGGAGTTTGTGACTCTTATGCAGTCTGTCCACCCTCTATGTTTAGATACATAAAACTAACATCCTTCTCTCAGGAAATATCACCCTCAGATCTGTCCTTTCATCCTCTGAGAATTTCACCACTCTGCAATAGTACAAAGAAGACAGAAAGGCTTAGTTTTTCCCTATGTTTAGTCATGGGACAATATCATAGTCTGAGCGCTCATTTTTTTTCCTAAAAATTAAATATTTCAGTAAGTGACTCAGCTGCTTTTCCCGATCCCATTGGAAACTCTGCTACTGATTTCAGTACAGGAAGAACAGTTCAACTTGTTACATCTAAATTTGATCAAGCATGATTTATTTTTAGCATACCACTGTGATATTAACTTTATGTCATTATCTTGTTTTCCACCACTGGTCAGTAAGTTGATGTAAAGAAAGACGAATATCATTATTATGGACTAGCCTGTCCTTTGAAAAATGCCTTTCTATGGTACTGAACTTTAGAACCTTCCTGACGTATTGAAGTTTATCTAACGCAACTGAGCATTATTTTTATCAGCTGAGATGGAACACCAATAGTAAGTTATATTATTTTAAGTGATGAGATTGTATTTTAATTGAGGAGAAGAATGCAGTATTACTCTCCACTGTTTGTTTCTTGGGGTGCATACACACTTGCTGGAAGCTTCAATCAGAACCTAATAGTATATCAGCTAGGGTTACGTGAGAGTACAAATAATTAAGTGAAGCATTGATTTTCCTGGTTTTAAGTACCAGTTTGTTTGGTGCTCATGTTTTTCATCAGACTGGCTGCTTAGTATATGACAAAGTATGGAATACACTATCTGAACACAGGTAAAAAAATGTTATCACAGGAAGTGAAAGCCAGAGATTCCGAGCAACAATATAACTTGAGATAGCTATACCTCATGCCTGGAAGAGAAAACTTATCGTACAAAAAAAAAAAAAAGGCAAATCATGGAGGAAGATGATCAAGCAAAAAAGACTTGAAAAAATCCTTGAAAGATACTCATCAAAATCAGATATAGGATAGTATCCTAGGCATGGATTACAAAAACTACATGCAAAAGAGAGAGATGTATGTATTAAATTAGGGATCTTTCTTAACCAAATGAGAAGATTATTTATGGATGAATTCTATGCATAGTGTAAGTACATATCCTATTTTTACACATGCACATAGCTGGAAAAGTACCTGAAGTAAAATAAATATGAGCTTTCTGCTCAACACGTACTTTATGTGACTCAGGTGACTCTTCCAAATCTAACTTTTAATGGGAGCAGTGCATGCAACCAACTCAAGTTTGCACTCAAATAAAGAGTCTTCTATAACTTGAGAGGCTTGGCAGAGCTCAATGAATATTCACACATTGCAAATTTCAATGCCCAGAAACAACAGTACACTGATTTCCTGTTTATGGCTCTTTAGACTAAGATTACTAATTTAAATGGATGAGAGCTCACAAGAGAAAAGGTAAGGCTGGACATCAGAGGTGAGATACTGAAAAGGAAAACGTTTCTGGGAAAACTGAAAATGGCACGTAAAAAGATACAACATTACAACCTTACCTCTACAAGAACGAAATTGAAACACAATTTTCAATGCATTTCCCAGTGAATGTGGTGCCCAGTTGTGATCTTTTAAATCCAAAAGCAATCCGTTTGCAGATCTGAAAAAGGACCATATCAAGAGAGATATATTCGAATAGTTTTATGCTTGAAGGTAGGAAAAGCTGAATTTTTATTTGGTGCACTTGCCAAGAACATTTGGATTTACTATTACTATATCAAGAAAAAAAATAAATTCCAGCATCTGTAGTAAATATGCAATCAAAACACGTGTGTTTGTAGGAATTGTTAAGTGCCTGAGCAGTTGGCAGCAGGGAAAAATCACAAAGAAAAGAAGTACATTTAAGTTGAGAACCCTGAACGCAACAGTAGGGAAACAAGAATTACTACAAAGGATCACTTTGGAAACAGTGAGCTGCATTAATTTGGTATTCAACTCAGTGTTTAATCTGAAATGTGGACACACACACAAAAGAGTTACAGTAAAAGCAGTAAAACATGGGCTGGTAATTTCTTTGTCAATACCTCACGTATCAAGACCTGATTTCCATCAAATCTGCTTCTGAAGTGTGAGGACCTGCATAGATGCGGCTAACAGAGAGCAAATTCATCACCTCTCCTAGAGCGACACAATCTTGAGTCACCCTCTCTCACTCAGTTTCTTGTCGTGAAAAGAAGTTCCACTTTTCTGGCAAGTTTGGTTAAGACTGGTTAACAGTATCACAATTAGCATAGATAAGTAAAGGAGAGAAGATTGGTAGCCAGACTTTTTTTGTCAACACTTTGTTGGCCTTGAAAAAACAGCAAAAAAACTCAGGAAAATTGTTCTCCAACTCCATTTAATGGAGTTAAGCATTAAGTTTAGCATTACTGAAGCTTTATTTGTCCTCTGGACCAAACTGACAGCAGAGAGGTGTTTGTTACAGCTCCAAATAAGGATGCAATAATACTAAATAATACTATCACAGGCCATTAGACATCTTGGTTAAATTCCTGCTTGCTCAGCCAACAGGGCAACTCTCACACTATCAGAAACCATCCTAGAAGTTCTGGCAGCTCTACCATCTCATCATTAACTCTCTATTTGGTAAGTAACTATATATATATATATATATATATATATATATATATATATATATATATGGAACAATATCTGTCAGGAAAGCATTAGTTGGGAAAATAGGGCAGAAACTGGATAACTAGGCAAATGCAAAACAAATAAAGCATGGTTTTGTTTTCAGCAAAGTAGAATTAGGGAGAGGGCATCTCAGAGAATAACAGTAGCAGAGCCAAGTGTTTTGCAAGTACATATGAGACACCACTATCAACTTTAATTAAAGTGCTTCTTCAAAACACTGTATAATGTACTTTGACTTTTCAGAAGCAGGCAGACATAAGGAGATAAGATGTGTTTTTGTAGAATATTGCAAATAGAAGTGAGGAAAAATAATCCTAACATTTAGAAATATTTTAATGCCCCTGTCTCCATGCGCTTATAGGTCCTGATACAACAAAGTAGGAGAATTTAAACCCTAAGTGTCTAACCATAAATCAGCTTGATAGGAACATTCCTGTCTTCCTACAAAATTATTTGGTAAAAATCTCAATTAAAATGCAGATCATTAAACTGTAATTATAAAAATTTCTTTCCATATTTTCCGCTTGCTGTCATGCTGGAAGCTGTAAAAAAATATTTATAAAACATACTGTGTCTGTAATTAAAGAGATCACAGTGTTGGTAGTGAGAGGGTGGAATGGGTTTACATCAAAGTGTTCCTCTCTGAGCCCTTATTAGTTTAAGAGGCTAAGCTGTTCATAATTTTTTTTCCAAGTTTTTGAGCAAATCTGAAAGTGCTAGAAAATAAAAGGAAAGGCTCTTTCTTGCCCCTCAGCCTAAAATGGTGTAAATGCTGAAGATTATATTAGTTCAGTTAATGATCAATATTAGTTATATTAACCAAATATTAAAATATTTCCAGCCAAGGGGTTAAGTGAAATTTGTTACCATCCCTTTGTGTGCTTCGTCTTTGGTATGAAACTCAATTTTGGTTCTTTTAGCACTGTCCAAAATCTGGCAACTTATTTGTTGCTAAAGGATTGAAAAGCTGCCTAAGGAAACCTCCTCCTTTTTGTGCTCAGGTAGAGAGCTTTGATATTGAAGTTTGGTCTTGGTTGGAGACAGGAGATTTTTGCAACGCAAAATCGTCACCCCTTCTTTAACACTACAAAGGGCACAAAGGATCAGCTGGACCTGTGTTGCAACGGAGCTGTGCCAAAGCCATATTTTTTTCCTACAGAATGAAGGTGAAAATTATAGCAGAGGTTTCTTGCATGTTGTGTAACAACCTTCAAATGCCTTACAACTGTGCTCAATAACTCTATCGGCTACTTGAATGCAATAAGTTAAACTAAATATCTCATCAGCCTCATGGACTAAATATCCCCTTTCCAGGCTTCCTTGCCTTTGAAATCTGCATGGGAAAATGTCTCTAAACAGGAGAGTCAATAAATAAAAAAGAGAGAACACCACCCACGACAAAAATGCCCACTTGAAGTACCCACGTGGACAGCGTTTATTGCCTTTAGAAACTTTGTTGTGTGCTATGAAGATAAGGAAGACTGCCTTGAAATCCTCAGCATACATCCACATACGGCATGGAGAGGGTGCCAAGGGAAATGTTTGCCCTCCTTTTGTGTAGGAGACAAGCTGAGGCTAGAAACTTGCAGATAAACTGTGTGAGTCACTTCCCAAAGCTGAGAGCTCAACCTGGTGGCATTTTAACTCTAGCTTAGAAGAAGATATTTTCCTGTCTTCCATTCCTTTGCTGTGCTTTACACGGAAGAGGCAGCTGGGCATGTGGGTCACAGCCAGACTGCAGAGCACCAGCCCCTCACTGCTCAAATAGCCACACCACAGCCTGACTGCTAAGCCTTCTTTTTCTGTATCACATTCACCACAAACTCCTACCTCGATATAGCTGAGCTACAGCTGCAGCAATGTGCTATGCAAATCAAATGAGAAATTGCTTCAATATTCCCTTTTCATGGGCTCTTTTAAGTACTGAGGTCTCATTTTCCCAGTTTCAGGAAATGTGCTGCTTGGGTTTTTATTTTTGAGGCTCAACATTATATGCTGTCCCCAAGTGAAAAAACAACTAGTCTTTCCTTCTTTGTCCTCCTTTTCCTTAATATGACATGAAAAAAAATTACGAAAATGAAACATTTTGACTGACTTGTGGCTTGTTCTTTTCTGCTTGCCATAAACAATGCTGTAATGAGTTCATTTTAGTTCATTCCCATTTTAGGGGTATTATGAGTTGTAGCACTATCTCTGCACTTAAAATGGAGCACACTCTCTGGATCTGGCAGAGACACCAGAAACACTAAAACCTTCGTTTAATGTGTCCATTATATTTTATATTTATACTACTTAATAAGAACCAGTGAGGAATTTTTGACTTGAATAACTTCTTGACAGAAATTTTAGGGGGGGGGATCAAAGATTTTCCAATAAGAAAAACACTTGGTTTACATTAAGAAAAGGAACTATTGTGGCTTGTGCCCGTTCAACCTAGAATATTACGGTTTATCCAGTTCATCAAAAAGAATTAAGTGCGTATCAGTTGGATAAAACATCGTGCTGTTCCTCATATCACAGCACAGACTTTAGAAAAATGAGTGCAAGGTCTGATTTTTTTTCCCCATGGTGGTGCATTTCCTAGAAGTGTAACTCTTTCGGGGTAAGGTTATACAGTACACTTCCTTCTATAGCAAAAATGATAGGAGATATTCCACACCTGCCTGTTTCTGTCCTTCACCTCCCGTGCCATTCAGTTGGAGATCGTGCTCTAACCTGGATCACCGGGCTGGTTAAGACTTTGTATTAGAACTCTATTTTTAATCTGGTTTACGTTATGACCCCCAAAATCTTCACCAGCACAGAAGAGTGGAAAGAGCAGGTGAGGACCAGAGCATCTCAGTCTGTCTCTAGTCCCAAGTGCGCTCTAGTATGCTCAGACTGTTCCAGTGCAATGGCCCCTGCAGCCATCCATCTGACAGATTCATTATACACAAGGTATGGGAGAACTGTGGGAGATGCATCCCATGGGAAGGATGCTCTGTCTGGAGGGAGATCCTGAAGGACCAGAATTCCTAATTTTTTTTCCCTTTTTTTTAAATTCATGCTGATGAGAAAATGTACAGTAATAAGTTACCCCAAAGTATTGTGCGATTTCAAAGGAATCACCCTTTGAGAATTTTAATTGGAACAGCTGAAACATTCCTAAATTTGATGACTTCAGAGAATTTCCACCTCAAAGCTATTCTGATTTTACCACCTTCACCAATTGACAAAATATCCTATACTTTTCTATGAGATACAAAACCTTTGGGTTTTTATTTCAATATCATCAGATGTCACGTAGAGAAATATCTTATTAACCTTTGTGTAGTGTTTAAAAGTTAGATAAATACTCAAGGAGTATAATAAAATAAGCTGCAACTGAAATAACAAAGCAAATTATCATATTCAAGGCATGGACTCAGCACTTCAGTTCTGTTTTGGTTAATTAGACTTTTCCAAGCTTTTAGAGGGTATAAGAAGATCTCTAGCAAGCAAAGACATWAAAAAACCCTCAAACAAACAAACAAACAAACTAACAACAAATGTCAGATTTCATAAGAGCAAGTAGATTGTTTTCAGAGTGTTAGTCACAACAAAATAGACACATGAGGTATTATCAGTTTGGAAAATGTCACTGCAAGAAGCATCAAACAAAATATTTGAATCTCATTTTGCTTTTCTAAGCAGTTCAGCAAAATAAACAAGTTTGTAAAATGAATTTTGTCAAGTGAAAGCTCCAAATTTTTTTGGGTGTAAAATAATTTAAATTTTTTTTTTTCTTTTCTACTGCATCTAAAATTTGGTGATCAGTGCACATGGCTGATGCATCCAGTCCCGAGGACAGATGTGGATGATTCAACAGAACAATGAAAGATAGAAATGGAAAACACTTGCCATACTCAGTGATGGTGGATAATTGCCCACGGTTAATAGTATTGCAAGACATTAATCTTATAATGGCAGAAGAATAAGTTTGGTTTCCTGCTGGGAATGTCAAAGGGATTATAGTTCTAGTCCTTCCTTTCTTCACTATGTTGGTGTAGAGGAGGAGTAAGCTTGACTATAAATCATATTTTGCATACACAAGCTTAGAGCACTCATCGGGTTTTGACATAATGTGTCCCTAGGCATCAAAAGAAAATTTCAGAGAAAACTGGCTGTATTGCATTAGGAAAACTAATTACCAAAAGTGCAATCCAATTAAGGTAGGGCATTTAGGGGACAGGATCCCAAAGCTAGAATTGCTAGGGGACTGTTAGTAAAACACTGAACAGAGAGCTTCTAGTGTGTGGCATCATATCTCCTCTATACCCCACATTAAACCAATGCTGTTTTGCAACAATACTCCTGAGAAATCACTTCCCTGCTTGAGGTCTTATATGCTGTGCAATTTCATTACATAACATAATGACTCTAAAATATGTGTATTAAGCATAATATATGGGTTTCCATTTCTACATCCTGAGGACCTGTGTCCTTCTATTAAAGGTAATATAAGCCAGACATGAGCATGGATATAATACAAACAGTCTGTAAAAAGCCAGTCTGGGTATGTAAATAATGATACTTTGCAATTACTCTTTAATAGCCTCCACAGAACCAGCTCAATCTTGGGAAAAAAATAAGAAATGAGCCATTTTTCACACTTAATCTGCAACACTCTATAAAAAGCTTGAACATTCGGCTTCTCCAAAACCTACTCCTCTTGATGGTCTGCAGCTAGGTACCCAAGTTAACAAAAATCTCACTCTTTATAAATACTCATGCATCAAAATTGCACTTGACATAAATGAAAGCAGAGAACAATTAAACCCCTAACTATTCTTTTTTGCTTTTTTCTTAACTTGAGTGTGGGTGAGAAAAAGGTGAGAAGACTTGTTCAAAGTCTGAAAAAACATTTCTGGAAAGTGGAGTTTGTGTCTGATTTCTATACTATGCCTTCAGCCATGGGACTGCCGCTTCTGGTGGCTTCAATACAGAAAAACCAGCATGCAATACTTGTCATCAAGTTGTGGTCTTTCACTGCACATGTGGCTCAAAAAGCTGGCAGAAACTAATATATTTAATGAAAATTGTTGGAGGGCATGGATTCTAGCACTTGCAGAAAGATATACTTTGTAAATTAATTAATTATTGAATAAATTATTAAGAAATGCCATTTCTCTTAATGCCTAAACCAAGACGTGACCCAAAGATAGCAATTTCGCTAGTCATTTAAAATGTGCCTTAGAGTTTAAGCTGAAAAAAAAAAAGCACATGTGGCCAGAAATGTAAAACAAGTAAAGGGTTCATAAAGCAGAGACTGAAAAATACATTACCAAAATATTTCTCCTGATTTTCCCAAGGTTTGGTGGTTTGATTGTATAGGTCCTTTGGGATTGATTTACTGTATGTCTGGATTTTGAATATGTTGAGCACGAACAGATGGATGTAGTAGGACGACTGTACCCATCACCGTCAAATTTATTTATGCAAATTTTGGACAAACAGTTTTAGAGAATACTTGAGGTTGGCCTATTCAGTGGCAAGGTCAGTCTCCAGCCAAGTAGAGAATTACAAAGCTGTCAGCAATTCCTCTGTTGCTTTTGTATTTGTTGACAGAGGATATTTGGGTTATGCCAGAGAAACTGTCTCAAGTAATTAAAAACCAGAAAACCCAAAACCCACCAAAAAACTGGGGAGGAGAAGTAGAAGTTGTGGTGAGAAACTAAAGAAAGAGGGAAAAAATATAACTAGAGACTGATTTTGCTTTTAAAATTAGTTTATGGATTTAAAAATCTATCATTCACCAAGTACTTAAACTGTAAAACTGAAATACAAATCAGACTGCACAGGTTACTTAAATAATTGTGTAAACTAATAGAAAAACAAAAATATTTCAGGCTCATGCCATCAATTTAGAATAAGCCATAGCAGTCAGGGAGAACACTCTTATTGATTTTTTAAAAGTAATTGTCCTATTGTACCTGATATATCCCCCAAACCTTATCCTGAGATACTCTTCCCTAGGGTCACACATAGTACTTTATGGAACTACTTTAATTGTCTTTCAAACTCTTACTGCTCACAGTTTGTGCCACTCTTCAAGACTGCAGTTTATTCTTGCATGTTAATACATTATATGCCCTGGAGAAACTACAGGGAATGAGCTCTGAATGGGTATCTGTATACTGGAAATCATTATGTTTTCTGTGGAAATATGGAATATAAATGATATTTTGCATGCTAATGAGATTTTACTGAAGTTTTAAGTCTACTGAGATATGAGACTTATTAACAAGATGACCTAGCAGCTACCTAGTTTCCATGACATTTTTATAAGTGGGCTGAACTGAAAATTTTGTGTGTAAGCAAGAGAGTTTATTTTTAGAAAATAATAAAATATGTTAAAAGCAAAGTTTTATTGTAGGATACAGCTACACCTTTATTCTACATCAAATTAAGCCTACTTGGAGTAATAGACTGTTAGGAAATTAAACTCCTGCTGCCAGAACAAAGCCCCAAAACTCAAGATCGATTAAGTGAGCAATTCAAATAGCCACATCCCTTGCCCAGAGAATCACAGTCTTAATGTGTTCCTAGTGAGAATATCCAAATTCTTTGCCTTTTTTTCCCCCTAGCTTATTTATTTTAGCTTGTCATCTGCTCTATCTTTGTGATACCCCATTATGGTTTGGTTTTGTGACAACTGGAAAAATTATTTCTCTTGTTTTCAGTCAGCTCTTTCCAGCATATGCCTGCACAATCCTTCTTCTCAAATTTTATACAAAGCAAGGAGGAATGTAACTTCTCAGCCTGCTTTGCTGGCTTTCACTGCTCCCCTGGTAAATATGAAAATAATCTTCCTGTGTGCTCTCTGCTATTCTACATCTGAAGGTTGGAAAGAGCAACCTATTATTAACTGCAGTATTACATTCTTATCCACATCCACTGACTTCCCCAAAACTCTTACTTCAAACGTTACAAAAAGGCACATATTAGTGCCCATTCCTCTCCTGTTTCCTACATATTCAGAAGTACTCTTGAATATTAGACCACAGATATGCTACATACACTCATCATCATCCAAGTATTTCTTTGCATCTTCAAACTTCTCTTCATCTGTCTTGCATTTCTATCCTAAATTCTAAGGAAAAATATTTCTAAATATTTATATAGCATATAATATGAGGTAAGCCTAAACCATACCTTGAGATCCTAGCCCCATGAGTTAAAAGTAATATCCTTTAATAATGAAATCTCTTCCTACAGTTAAAATAATAACTGCAAAAACCTCTTTTACACAGTGCTTAAATCATTTGAAATCTGAGCTTTCCGTGTATTTCATAGCTATTCAACAGCATCCTATATAATGAAAAAAAGGTGAAAGACAAAAACTAATAAGTACACCTCTCATAGTAATAGTGTTAGAGAAGTGTGAGATTATACTCATAGGTGTCTGTTGGTGACAACTTCATGTTAACTCTTTTGGATAGCTCCCACACTAATTCATTGATGCCTCTGGGAGATGGGGAAATGCTGTTTGTGGACAAAAGTCAGCCATGAATTTTCTCTCAGTTAAAGCTTTCCTGTTTTCATGTCAATATTGAAGTGAAACACATGTAGATTTGATTAACTATTTATGATACTTTGCTAAATTTATCACCTAAATTGGAAAGATTTTAGCAGATACAACTGGGGATGAATGTCTTCAAGGGTTTAACATTCATTTAGATGCCAGAAAAGTTGGCAAGATTTTCAGAAGAGCTCATCGTGCTAGATACTGAACTAGCCTAGAAACTTAGCTGTTATTTATAGATATAAATGAAAAGTTTGTTCTTTGAAAAGCTTTTGTGAACACTTTAGAACAGCTTTCATTTAAGATGGGTGCATCCACAAGTTCTCAAAAACTGAGGCTCTGGTACAGAGTTGCTTCAGTTAACCCAGACTGATACAGAATGAGGATAGTACTAGCAGAATAGTGAAAAAGCACCAAATACACATAGAAGATGTAAAAACTGTTCTTTCTAAATAGTTCTTGCTATCCACAATGATGCTACAACATTATTAAAGCATCATTAAGGGATCAAACACAAGATATGAGTTTTCCTTTAAATAACTATTTCCAGCAATTAGTAGAAGTGGCTAAGATAAAAAAAGAAGGAGGTGCAAAGTAACTTTAAAATAGTAAAACTCTGTTTCTATGAGCTAAAAGTCTCTTGAAGCTGCTGTAAGAATGCACTGAAATGATGAATCCATGAATAGAAACTTCTAAAAATTTCTGCTTCTATGGAGAGTAAATTTGGAAACAAAATTGTCAAAATCCTTTAGTCATTAACTTTACTTAAGGGAAGCATAAGAGCAATTAAAAGGCCACTTTTTTACTGATATCCATCTTCACAGACAAGTATAACAACAGTGAAAGACTTAATGTTTTCACCACAGCTACAAGATTTTTCTCATGAAGGTTTCCTGTGGGARGGATCCAAACTTGCAGAAAGGTCAGAGAAGATGACATATAAGAGAAAGAAGCACCTCTCTCATACCTGGAATAAAACTGAGGGAAAGAGATTTCAGAGTAGCTCAGCCCAGAGAAATACCCAATGTAATATATGCCTGGAAAGTTTCCAGAAACCTGATCTTATAGTCCCTAGACACTATGCAAAACCATGTTGATTATCAGCCATGGCCCTTCTACTGAATTGGTACTTGAGAATCAGCATTACTACAGATTCAAAATTGAAGGCTGGAGCATGTTTTCCCTACACATATGGTAAAAAAATATTGAACTATTTTCCTTAGAAAATCCCACTTCAGACTTAAAAATAGTCATATTTCTTCATGTAAACATAGCAGCATGGTGGCCATGAAAATAAACCAGCAATTCACTCAGTATGTAACCAAAAGGCCTAAAAGCCGTTGCAAAGTGCTAATTGTTTGTATGGAAGGAAATGAAAGCATCTAAGGAAAGGATGCATCTGAACTGACAAACAATGAATGGTTGTAAACATAAGCATTTTGTGTTTTGAGTATTTGTCATGTTATTCATTTTTCTAAGTAATGTCTTCCTCAGAGAACATTCCAGCCTCTTTCTGCAAAATTCTTTTGATTTATGAAAATAGATAGATTGGGATTAAGAACCATGACAAATCACCAATTTAGTGGGGATTTTTATTGTTGTTTTTTTTTTGTTTTTCTTTTTGCAATTATTATAGCAAAAGCCTGTTAAAACACCTCAAATTCCCTCACGAAAGATGGATGATAATTCCTCCTCCTTCTCAACTCAYGCACACACACACACGCACACGCAAGGTGTCAGGCAAAATTTCACATCTCATCTCCAGGAATAGGCTGCATATCTACCAGGATGTTTAGGGACAGCATTGCCCTGTTTGCATCATTCATTTGTGTTTTAAAACTTCAAGAAATTGTCCCTATGGTCTAATTCAAGTTTTAGTAACAAACAAAGAAGGCATCAGCGTGATAGATCAAGTGGAGCAAGGAGGGAACTATACATACTTTCTTAAATTATATCAAAATAGAGGCCTTTTATCCATGTATTTGCTCCTAGGCCTTCCTCCCAGTTGTCAAATATTCAAATGCTTGACTGACTATTGTTCAATGTGTAGGTTCAAAGAATTAAATGAGTTAATAAGAATTTTAGTGCAACACTATATGCTGTGTGATGCATGCGCTCTTTACCAAATTTTTAAGAGTATTTGAACAATAGGATAAGAACCTCATAAAAATCCAATACTATAAGACACAGACACACTAATGGTAATTTTAAGGCTACCTTTTTAATTTAAGTGATTCAAAAGCTTCACAGTGTACAGTTGAATTCTCAACTCCATGTCATACAAATCACTAGAAGCACATCAGTTGTCGTTAACAAGTTCTAGATCAGAGCAGCCTATGTAAACTACATGGATTTTTCAATTCTAGACCTAATTTTCCTCCTTACTTCCCAGGRGTTACTACACGTTGCATATTGCACCACAGCATATCAGCAGCAGAGGCATCTTTCTGCATCTAACATGAACAAGCTCATGCTTTGCAACAGGTGCTACCAAATCAAAAGTGGTTCTTCACCACTCCAAACTAAATTTAGTTTGATGTTTTTCCTTTCATAAGCAAATAAGCTGAAGACAAGATTTAATGACTTGCTCAAACTATCTGTAGAGTCAGTAGTAGAGATCAAGTCCAGTGCTTTGCTGCAACTTAGTACCAAAGCGCAGCAAAAACCTGTGCTGGAATCAGCATGAGTGCAGACTTACTTTGGGTTACAGMATCCAAGGAAGAAAAAGGACAAGTATTAGCAGTTGGCTGAGTGAAGGGACATAGTCTCAAAGTCCATGWTCACGCCTTTATGTTACTGGTGCATTTTAGTTTTCGTATTGTACTTTTTTAAAGAAAATGCTTCTCATCACAAAGCAAGTCAAAATGTTATGAAAAGAAGACAGGGAGTACTTTAGATAAAATGGCCACAAAATATATTTCTAAATTAAAACTCTTGATAGAAAAGAACAAACTCTTTTTATTATAGTTGCTCTCACTACAGTCCTGCCAAAATATTTAAAATTCCCTGGTGGAAGCACAGTCACATACTTCCTTGAATCCAGCACAGGTGCTACCAGGTCAATGCAACCAGCATTGCTGTGAATGCAGATGAGCCTTTGTCTGGCAACACAACTGCATATGTTCCTCTCAAGTTATTTTCCATCAGTAAGAGAGGTGAAGCTTTTGCCTTTTAGTACTTTTAAAGTGGTGATGATCCTTCATGAGATAAATGCAGTGTTTTTCAGAGGGAAGAACAGTTTAATCTTCATGAGCTTACTCTAATTGCTTGGCAGTACTTTATTAGGGCTGGGTTTTGTCATCGTGAGTCAGGAAATGGATTGTTGGAATGCCTAGCACAAGACTTTGGATGCTCTGAGTCTCTCATTTGAATACTTTAAAAAAAATCAACAGGTTTGTTGTGTTTTTACTTTCATTTCTTTCCACATGAATTGATTGACAGGCTGCAGAGTAGTCTGAAAATTGAAGACTTTTGCCATTAAAGTAATTGCAAATGGCTTAGCTTCTGTAAACAAGCCCCCCCAAAACCCGCGGCCATTTGGACCTAGTTCTCAATTTCTTATCATTCAATCAAACTGCAAAATAATTTCCAGTTTCCATTTTGGATTCAAAACATGCTGCTGAGGTAGAATACGTTTTCAGAAGAGGTCTGTAAGTGTTCAAGAAACAGCTTGCAGGGAAAACACCAGGAGTACAGGAAAGCCGTGACAGAGACTCCCTCAGCTCTTCCCACTGGGACCTGCATCAGGCTTAATGTCGCAGAGAATTTCATCACATCTATGACCGCACCAAGATCAATGGGGACTGTGTCTCTACAGCATGAATTAATACAGACTAGGAGCCGCTTTGAATCCTCTGGGAGCCAGGGCTGGCCTTCRGATACCTTTCTAAAACTTCCCTCTCTTACTCCTCTCCCCTGAGCCAGGGATGGAGCGGTGATGATATCCATGCAACGCCTTCCTGGGCTGCTGGTTTAATTCAGCAGTACCAAAGTTAGAGCTGCAAAGAGTAGGGGATGCARGACCTTCTGAATGATAACGCTGCACAATAAAAAGGAGCCATCGAACTGCACATAAGCCAGGACTCAGAGCTTTCTACATCTAACTAAGGAGAGGAAAATAAAGTGACTGAGGTCTAAAGTTAGAGAGGCTGCTACCTTGACCTGCAACAGAGCACTCTTTTCTATTTTTTTTCTTTGTCCTCCATTTAAAACTGGCACAAGAGGCCAGCAGTAAAACTGTTAAGGGATTATTTCCGAGTTTCAGACTTCAGAGGATTTTTTCTTAATAAATACCATGGGTGTTGTGAGAAAGTAATGGGAAGAGATTTTAACAATTAATAGAAACATTAGTGAGCAAACATTATTTACAGATCCCTGCTGGTATCACTCTGGGTGCTGGTGCACAAATGTGATGTTTTGTCAAATAAGGTGCTATGTACTGCATATTCAAGTTATCAAATAAAAATAGCAGAGATAATTTGAGCTCCATCCACAGCACTGGGAGTTGGGGAGGGGAGGAAAGTGGAGGTGGAAAGGAATATTTGTGGAGTGGAAAAATTCAGAATTTTTTGGGGGTGAGAAAAGTGGAGGAAAGGTTTATATAAAAGCTTTGCAAAAACTGCTGGAAGAACAGAACATATTTAATCCAGGCCTGGTCCATATGAAGCTTTGTGAGAGTCTGCCAGTCGATACATACAGTGTTGTGTACCACACGTCATCAATACAATTCCGCTGCCAACGTGCTTACTTGGAAGCATTTGTACCACAGGCCTTTGCACATGTACTTGACTGCTCTTCAGTCAGATAGCCTAGTCAGTATAAACAATGGAATTACCAGGCCTGTGAGAACTTCAAAGAGACCAGGAAGCAATTACGTGAAAAGCTCAGCCAGCAGAACTCACGTAGACAACTGACAGCTATGGGTTCAGTCAGCAAAAGTGATGCAAGCAATTGGCACAAACTCCTAGATGGGAAAAAAACATCTTAGACATCAGAGTTAATCTATGTTAAGACRGTCAGAAAAGTTCCTCAGGAGTATTTCTTAATGTTGATTAAATATCTTAAAACCCATAGGTGAACACTTACACAATATAAGAGCAGCCAGCATTCAGCTTCCTTTAAAAAAAGAATAAAATGAAACAAGCTTAACTTCAGCCATTTGGTTCACTGATAAAAAAGTCCACAAAAAAAGTATAATACAGTTCAGCTATAATAGAATTATATTCTGTCTGAATTCTCTGTAGTAGAAATGGAAACCCCAAAGAGATAAGCCTAGACATTGCCAAAATAAAATTCATACAAGAAGAGAAAATTTTCTCTCAGATATCCACATATATATAGGCTTTCCATGCTAGCAGTTTAAGAGCAATTTCCTCTTTTCAAATGAAAGTCTGTGACAAAATAACATATGCTGATTTATTACAAATTCTGAGCAAAGCAGATTTTTCTGCACTTGATATTCATAAATTCGATGAGGCAAATCTTTGTATCACACAATCTGTGTTTTCAGCAGAATCATCCTCAAGGCAGCCAAATATGTCAATTTGTGGGGTTTAAAAAGTCTTGGTTATAAATAACACATACACATTCCAGGGAATTTTAGCCATTATCCACACGGCAGGAACAATGCTGGGTATACAGACTGATGATATTCTCTGTTCTCTCTCTTCACCTTTATTTCTCTCCTCCCTTGCTTTGCCTGGGCAAAGCACAGCTCTCATATTCTACTCCGTAGTCTGTACTGAAGTTTTTTGTGGGATTGGGGATATCGTGGAACAGTTTTGTGGCTTCTGAGCCAGCACCTTTGAGAAATTTCTTGTGAGGAGCTGAGAGCTTATTGAAAGGTACTGTACAAAATTAAGGGCTTATTACCAACCACATGTAAAAGCCTACTGTACAAATTTAAGGGCTTGTTAGCCAACACCTTTTGAGTCTAAATAGTGGGCTGGTTGCTAGAGATAAGGCAACTGTACAAATAAGCACAAGAGTTCTCTATCCTGTGGCCTGGTGTCTTTGTTCAGACTGATGAGAATTTAGAACAAACATTGTGCCTTTCCCTCCACCCAGTTACTTAATTAATCAAATTAAGCAAAGAAAAATTAAACAAATTTAAAAAAGAAACAAAACAAATTAAACAAAGAAAAAAATTGCTGTACAGCTGTGTTATCTGTAATTTCCCCCCATTCAAACCATCGCTGGTGCCTCTTCCCCAGTAAAAGTCTTTCCTAGGAGACCCTCCTTTTCCAGGAGAAAGGTTGTTAAGAGAAATGGATGTGTGTGGCACGGTCTATTCCAGGACACCCACAGTTGCTAAAAGCTTTCTGTGTCCTGGATTGGTAAAAGGCTTGTGAGAGCTGTATGTCCTAAAAGTAATTTGGGTTTAATCCTGTGTTCCCCGACCACCCCCACAGGCCTTTCAGCACAGAGAGTCATGGTGAACTCTGAGCAGCCTGCTCCCCTGGGCTAGTGGCAAAGGTTGTCTGCATCCCTGCTCTTCTGTTCTCCCTTCAGGGGCCTGGTCAGTAGCACAGGATATTTTCACTGCTCTTGGCTGCTGAGATTACAAGTACACTTGTGCCCTCACACTTAACTGCTGCTATGTGTTTGGGATGTATCTGCAGCTGCCTCAGGGACCCATGTACAGAGATGTACTTGGTCTCTTCCTCCTCAGTCTCATCAGTCTTAGTCCCAAAGGTTTCACATATGATGACTGAATTTCTGTGAGTCTGAAGTATAATGGTTTTAAGAATCTTAGTTACCGCAGGAGGAGACTGTGAGACATGCTCAAACACTGCCTGCTTGTAAGCAACCAACTGACTCACCAAAATACAAAGGAACAGAAAGTAGTCCCTGCTTTTCCTTACCTCCCAGATGTCTTTGTAATGTAACCATGTCCACAGCATCATTCTTATCCAGTAGCAATGACCGAAAGGAAAGACAAGTGGTTCTGGAAAAGCGTTGTGCTACGAAAACAATTTCAAGGCAAAGTGGATTTAAACAGAGCATCACCCTACAACTTCATTTTTATAATTCCTTTTCAGACTCTAATCTCTGGTTACTCCACCAAATCAACTGTCTGCAGTAGCAAAGCTGAGCAAGCCCTCTCCTTTAACTGATGCTTGTCTTTGACTTCCTAAACAAAGCCCTCCAAGGCAGCTGACCAGTCACTCTGCAGAGGCTTTGTCATTCTTCTCACAATGCGCCTTTTTCGAGAGCTGTAACATTGCTCTGCCTGCTTTAAGGCTGCACGAACACAGCTGTCACTGGCTGAATTAAATGAAACAGTGACTCATACTACACCTTTGATATTGAAAAAGGCGTGGGTAGTATTTTGTAGCTTTCAAAAAGCTATGATTTCACATTATGTTTAAATAAAGAAGGGCAATGACTCTAGAACATATAAACCCTAGATGATAGATGATGTACTATGTATTAAAAAGTTTGGGCAATATTTTATATGGTTCTGTCATCATCCATCAGCATGAGGATCACAAGCAGAAAAGAAGYTCAGACAAACTTTCAGAAAAGTAAGTATACATCACAGGAAAATAAAGTAAGGAATTAGAAACACAAACCACTGCTCTACTCACTCCCAGATTAGATGTTCTTTGGTAGGGTAGAAAGAAAAAACTGTGCTTGCAGAGGCTCTGGCTATATTTGGCTTCATCTCACACAGTCAGTCACCTTTGTGCAACGTGGATATTAAGTACCTTTGTTCTTGCACGGTGACATTATCACATTTGTCTTCTAAAATGAGAGCACTAGGTCCTAGCAATGGAGAATTGTAGTAATTGTAATTTATGGTGCTAGAAACACACATTCTGCATCTTCCCATTCTTCTCTTTTCCTCTGCTATTTACCCCAGATGAGCAGTTTTAAAACTATTTTCAAAAACTGATCTCGAAACAAGTATAGTAGACACCAGAAGTACACTGTCCTGCTTATACAGTGCAGCCCATGGCTGAAAATACCTTGCTTTCAATGAGCCAACAGGCTTTTTGAAGTTACATCCTTAACCTYCACAGGAAATAAAAGTAAGGAAAACATGGGAGTTTCTAGGATTATCATAAAATGCACATACTTAGGGTACATAGTGATGGTGCATATTTCTACTGAGAAGCAAGGCAGAAGACACAGAGGTCAAGATGATAATGGAGGCAGCCATTGGAAAGCTTAATGAACACTTCAGGTGCTTCAAACTACAATCCTTTTGAGAATCATCCTAATTTTTAACACTGTTCCTCTGTTGCTGTGTATTCTGTCTCAGCATTAGYCATTTTCAGGTAAGATGCCAATGTAGAAATAGGCTTAAGTAATCTTGGAAGTGTTAGCCAGCTGATACCCTGGAGTTATTTGGAGGCCTAGGAGTTCAAATGCTTCTGAGCATGATTTTGAACACCTATAAAGTCCCACTTCTTGCTAGTAGCCAATAAAAGAGTGAGTCAACCAAGGCAGTTTTAATTTATTATGTGTACTTTGCACCCAYCTTTCTAACTTGTATATTTCTCAGTAATTTGCTGTCATTCTGATGCAGTCCCCACCTCTCTGCCTTGCTGTTTCTTCAAGTACCAGTGTAAGTTTCAAGTTCTCTAGGATGCTATAAAGTACTAAACAAAGAATAAGCTTTCCCCAGTATTTTCCTCATATTTCCTTTGTCTTCATCATGGCCCATTAAATCTAATTATATCCACTGGAACATCCCCAGGGTGTCAATCCAACAGCTCTCCATCTGTCAGATAAACTAATAGTACATACTAGAGAAATGTACTTAAAAGTCTGCTTGTCATTCAGGCCCCACACATGAAAGACACAGCTACAGATTTACCTCTTCCTCTGACACTCATTGTCTCACAAAAAGGGTCAGGGAGAAGACATAGCGCGCTGGCATTCCAAGTTGCATGTTTGCTTGCCAAGCCTTTGCACAATACGGGAATTCCATGAAGGAGCTAGGATCAACAGGTTTCATATGTTTCAAACAACAATCTCCTTTCCCTAGAATCTTGTCCTTGACAAGATATAACTCAACAATACTGGATTTCAAGGGCCCCTAACTCTGGACTTAGATTGCTTTGTAGATTCACTGGTGCAGCCTCACCTTGAATATCGTGTGCAGTTTTGGGCATCACAGTATAAGAAAGACATTAAACTATTAGAGAGGGTCCAGAGTAGGGCAACAAAGATGGGAAAGGCCCGTGAGGGGAAGCCATATGAGGAGCAGCTGAGGTCACTTGGTCTGTTGGCTTGGAGGAGACTGAGGGGAGACCTCACTGCAGTCTGAAACTTCCTTGTGAGAGGAAGAGGAGGGGCAGATACTGATCTCTTCCCTGTGGTGACCAGTGACCATTCCCAAGGGAATGGCCTGAAGCTGTATGAGGGGAAGTTTAGGTTGGACATCAGGAAAAGGTTCTTCCTCCAGAGGGTGACTGAGTACAGGARCAAGCTCCCCAAGGAAGTGGTCACAGCATCAAGCCTGATAGAGGTCAAGAAATTTGGACAATAATCCCGGGCACATGCTGTGACTCTTGGGGATGTCCTTTTCAAGGCCAGGAGTCGAACCTGATAATCCTTATGGGTCCCTTCGAACTCAGCTTATTCTCTGATTCTGGGATTCACACCTTGTACCTCTTGGTCCTTGGAAACAGTCTAGGTATACAAAATTTTAGGCTTAGCATTAGTTTTTTCATAATAACATAAAGCAAAATGAGGAATAACTATCTGCTTTCTACTACTAGACAGGATTAAGACTAGGACATTTGGGTTGAGTTTTGTTTATTTGTTTTTAGAATAATAGAATAATTTTATTTCTTTGCTTTTAGAATACTAGAATAATTTAGTTTGAAAGGAACCTTTGGAGGTAATCTGGGTCCAACTCACTGCACAGTCTGGGTCAATTTCAAAGTGACACTGGGTTTCACAGATTGATTAAAAGTGGGGAACATCAAATGAAGGAAGGAAGAGACGGCATTCTGGTGCAGAGGGTATTTCTCCGTGTTTTAAAAACTCTTCATTGAGATATCAGAGCAAAATCTTCTCTTGCCTTTCATCTTACTCTTTATCTCAGGAAGAAAGATACTGCTGACTGCACAGTGGATATCCAGCCAATTAAATAATCTAAAACCATATGAAATACGTCTTTCTTTCTTAAAGCTTATACACTCCATGCCAAAGAGAGTTAGAAGAAAGAATGCAGCATTGCAAAGCAGCTCTGGCATAACAATATGGAAGTGGTTTGTGAAGAAGCTGCTTCCTAGTTGTAAGGACTTAAAGAATGCAGTTTAACTGTCTCAAAACACTATCGAAGCCACAGAAGGAACTCTCTGTAAGATAAGCCAGCACAACAGGAAGTTGAGATAAATACAGATGGCAGGAAGGACCTGATTCCAGGCTTAAGGGAGATGAAGGTTTGGTTACCATCCAGACAGAAATTCCCACCACGGCATTTATACCCTGTGGATACCTGGAATTTAGACTGTATAAAAGTGATACCTCCAGAAGAACAACTGTGGGACCCCCACCACTGAGAAGACCAGGATGAAGAAGGACCAGCAAGACACTGCAGGGATCCATGTGGTGGTGATATATTTTGCTTAATCTCTCGCTCTCTCTCCCCACCTTTCCCTCCCACAAACCTATAAAGATTTTAACACAATTCTAGTAAGATCCTCTTCTTGACACACAACCTATTAGCAGTGTATCAGCTCTCTGTTCCTAGCAGCATACTCCCAGTCCATGGAGATCTCTATCTTAGGCTGCACTGCAATATAAATGAAAATGTTCTGGCAGAATAATGTCAGAAAGAATATTAACTGGAAAAAGTAAGTATCTACAGCTACCAAATTATTCAGCCAATGTTTGGTCATGCAATAGTGTGACTCTTACTCCCTCCTCACTCTCCTCCCCCTGCTCTTTTCTGCTAAATTATTTTCCTTAAAAGTAAGATTTGTAAAGGAACAGTAGGATCTAGAAAGACAACAATTGGCTAGTAACAAAGAGTTCATTACCAAGGGAGTTTCTCTGTACACTCGAACTCTAGTGGACAGCAGGACCATAAACTATAGGGGACAGACAGAAATGTGCCCTATCACTTCCCTAATGCAATGATAATGGATGCTGCTGTCCCTTTGATAAAGGAGCTATCTTACTGTTCCTGCGCGGGAGACAGAGCTCATCTATAAAGGGACAAAGAACTGACAACCCACCCACCCCCAGCCTGATGCATTTCTTATGGATTCTCTCTTTATTTGGTGTATTTCACTCCCAGCCATAACCCATAAGACACCGGTCACTCTGATCAAATACTATGACCCAGCTTAATTACCAAAACAGTCCAAAGAGTAAGCCTATGCAGAAAACCTTGGGAGACATATGATTCAGTATGTGAAACATGAACAGTGAAGGATGTAGGCTTGTTTTGTACAGTGATGATCACTCAAAGTGACATTATGTCACACATTATGTCACATTAGATGACAAACCTAGAGAGGATGATGTGAAAATCTAAGAAGGTGGTTATAAATTAGGGATCCCTAACCACGTTTCCTAATTAACTTTCTTAAGCATCTACAATCTGTGTACATTTCTGATGAACATTTTGGCTGATAAAAAAGAATTGTGACAAAGTGAGAAGTTATTACTATTTTTCTGAAGCTGAAATTCTCAACCTGGGAGGTCACTGCAGGGACATGGGCAGATGTAGGGCAGGAAGAGACTGCCACAAAGCTTTTCTGGCTAAATGAGATGGACAGGAGGAGAAAACATGAGTGATCATCAGGTGTTTCCAGGAGCAGAGACGTTGACCAAAACTAACAGGTGTCAGACTGAAGACAAAGAAAAAATTAATTCTTCAGATCACATGAATGAACTGAAAGCTTCTTAATGCATGATATTGCAAGTGCTGAAAGTTGGCACAGGCTCATAGAACTGGAAGCAATTTGAAGCAATTAAAAATATATCATCTTCACTAAAAAACCAAACAGCTTTGYGGCAGAGCCCCAGATTACCTGGAAGCTGAGAGAGCCTTTGAGAGAAAAAGCATTATATGTTTCAACTGTTCATCCATACCTCCCTAAGGATCAGCTTCTGAGCATTGTCAAAGGTCTAGCTGGATCTTTGCTTCAGGGACTGTTTTCCTAGACATATTCTAGGAAAATGCACTCTGATAGGAAAGAAGAGACTGATCACCAGCATAACTGAAAAGGTTCATTTGGCACGTCTTTTAAAACAAATATACTCTGTCTTGAAGATTTACAATGATGGAGAAGTCTACATGGCACTTACTGATTACTAATGACATTTTAGAGTACTGGAGCGTTACAGGACAACTACTATGCTAATGCAAACTATGTGCTACACTACAGAGTCACAGCACATATTTCTGTAAATCCCTAAGGCTTGCTAAAGTTTCCAGTTTTATGCTCACCCTCACCTGTGAATAATTTGCCATGCAGTGGAATGGTGGAAATGAGGGAAATTACAAAGTTTCTAAGTCAACATTTACTGTGGATGTCACAGATGCTCTGGGAGAAAAGGCCAGATTCCAGTTATCCGATGCAATCATTCAGTAAATCCTATAGAGGATAGAGGAAAAAGGAGAGCAAAAGAAATCCATGCTGATATTTCAAGTCTCTGGTTTAAATAAAACTGAAGTTTGTCATTGGTGAAAATACTTAGAGTTCCCAAAACCCAAGTGCACAAAATGGCTGCATGCTTCTACTGGAATGGCAATAGATAGCAGTTTGCTATCTAAACAGGCATGAACAGTGGTTTGCACAGCGCAAGTCTCTGAGAGAGCATTTAACTTGCTGATAAATCTGTCTTACTTAATTGCAAGGGACAAAGACTTTAATGACTGGCTGAATTTACACTGACAAAGTGCAATGCTTCACAGGTTTGGGTTCTGGTCATTCTAGTACGTAATGGAAACTGGTGCTATGGCACGCTACCTTTTTATTTTAGCATTGAAGAAAGACTGTCTTACTGGAGAGAAATCAAAACAATGTAAGAAATGGAGAGCYCTGTAATTTTTTGAAAGGTATTTAACTACTTATAGGTGCAGATAGTTACTTTTGAAAATTCCTAATAGGTGTCATACTGCAACTTCAACTGCCTATCTTCAGTATGTCTACAGATATCTAACCCATATTGGTGAAGGAAAAGACTCATCAACACTCTTTCCCTCTTCTGCTTTGCAACAAAAGCAGATTGGAAAGATTCCTTATTTCCAAATCATGTTCAGTGCTCCAACTAACGGATATAAGTAATTTGCTAAAAGCTTCACTCTTACAACAAAAGGGATTTCTACACAGTGCATAGGAAAAACCTTCACTATGTGTCCTATCTTCTCTCTCAAAACTCAAAGGCCAATAAAAGAGCAGTACCCTGCCTTTTATCTCTCAATTTATTTATTTATTTATTTATTTATTTATTTATTTTAATTAAAGGTTTAGGATATTTGGGCTACATTCAATCTGAATTCGCAAGAATGATGAATGACAGAACAGAAAATACATATTAATTTCCCTCTGGTTTGATTAGAACAGGTGTGTTTTCATCTTCACCATTTAACTCACTCTGCCTTTAGAGAAGGGAAAGAGCATATCCTACTCTACTTTTAAACTAAAGAGGCACACTTGTTTGATAGAGGCTTTGAACTAGTAAAAATTACCCTCTGTTTTATAAACTATATTACAGTTTGTTGTCACCATACCAAAGTCCTGCTTTGTTCTCCAAAGTCCTCTGAGATGAGTTCACAGGATGAAAAACTCCGTAAGTATGCATGGAGTGGCACTGTGCCTTTTGCTTCTAAATTAAATATTTATGTCATTCAGAGCTCCAAAYACATTATTGTATACAGAGCTGGAAACCATGATATGTAGCCCAATCATATAAACTATACAATGAAAAGTACCAGGGATGGCCATTTCCTTCCACTATTTTCAAAAACTATTAGGAAAAAAAGAGAAATCTATCTTGAATTAGACCAATGGAAGACTCAGATATAACTCTGTTAAGAATTTTAAAGTGAGTTTCCCAAGAGGAGTAAATCTTGACTGCTCTGAGACCAGTGTTTTCAATCTCAGAGGACATAAGAAGTAGCATTCCCATTGTCATTCTCTTGTGTCCCTACATTAGTTTATCTGTGCCTAACACCTTCCAATAAAATGTGAAAAAAAAATAATGAAAAGTCAACATGTCTAAAGGTAAGAAGAGGAAGACGCTGTCACTGACATATTCATCCATAATGAGGAACAGTGAAGATGCTGACCTTGGGATGTATGAATTGATAGAGGCAAGAAAACATCGAAAACTYGAGGAACGCATGCATGCTTTGGTGTGCTGAAGTGAGTGATACTTTTTTTTTAAAACTACAGAAAGACCTGATGGGCACACATTAGATGAGCTCTTTCTTGAAAGTTCAAAATCATTAAAATGCATTACTAGATAAAATACACATAAGCCATGTGACCACCTTATATTTAACTCAAAGAAGAATTGGCAAGTATTTGAAAAAGCTAAATTCTGTTCTAGAGAAACAGGAATTTCCTCCTGCCAATGCAGGACTAAACATGCTAGAAAATGTTAGAAGTTATTGAAGAGCAAAAATTCTCCAAAGATGAAATGTGAATAGGAACTGTGGCRGAGAAAAAATTAGAACTTCATTGTGAAATACAAATCATTCTTTTTTCTTACTACCAATCACAATATAATTTTTATTATTTTCTTAAACACTTTCAAAATTTGTACAGTTTCGGAAGGTTTAGAGTTTAAGTTGTTTGTTTGGTTTTTTTTTCCCATTAACTTAACTTTTAATATATTCCGTGATGGGAAGAGGAAAGAACAAGAGAAACAGCAAATTTTAGAAGATTTTTACATAATTTTGAAGATAAAAGTGTTTCATCTTGATGCCTGCAAAATAACCAAGGAAAAATGCATTTTAAATGTCATTACAAAACTGATACACTTTCCTTGATCATCTCTATAGTGGAAACTCTGAAAGCGTTCAGATTGGAGCTCTCATTCATAACGTTCCACATCAAGATTTAGCTAACGAAATCATCCAGACTAATTCTAAGATGCTGGATTTTCTAATTGTCAGCAAATGTAATAGTGAGAAGTTGTTACAGCTATTTTTCCTCGATAGGTCTCAAAGCACCATACGTTCATTAATTACAGACTAATGCAATCTCATCTGCTTGAGAATGTAATCTGAACAAAACCAGAATAGCTTGCATAAACTTCATCTACAAGTGAATAACTTAATGTTTTATTTCAAGCACGTATCCTAGCCTACAGACAGAGTCTTTATGTGGTGTTACTAATTTTAGCAACTGCTTGAAGGTAAGAAGGCTTTAAACTGTTAATCAATTGAAATACAGGATTTACGCAGCAGCGTTTACTGAACATGACTCAGAGTGCTTTCTGAAAAATACAATAGAAATTCTTAAGTGCTTGAATATCAAAAACCAAGAGAAAATTCTGGAAAAAACCAAACAAGTATAAATAAACATAGAAGATAGGAGTTCATTACATTGTTTCCTGGATGTCTCCACATTGCCAAGTTTTTTTAGCTTCTCCAAAGCTCCCTACAGACATCTGAACCCATCTGGCAGGTATAATAGAAAGCATGCAGCAAAATACAAAGCAGGATGTTAAGCTTCTTGGTTAATTAAAAAACAAAATAAGCCACCCAACAATTTCTTTTTCATATTGTAATTAGAAGAGAGTTATTCAAGCAGAACATAATTTCATGTTTTACCATGTGTACACAAGCCCTAGATGTAGGAAAAACATAGATCGCCTGGCAGGTAATCTTGGTTGTTTTAGTTGGTTGCAGAAGGTGATACAAACGAGTGCAGAGTAATAAGGTTCTGAGGAAACACTTAAAAACCTACTTCTCTCTACTTTAGAAGTAAAATACAAGCCTTGCCCAAACACCATATGGATCTAGGTACATTTATCGATACAAGATCTCTAGCACAGAATGCAGGGTTACAAAATTTATCTGCATGTACAGCTACAAGCATGCTTGGGAGTGACTGATCAGTAGAAAACAAACAAAACAACCAAGAAAAAACAAGGCAAAAAGAAAGCAGCTAAACAACTCAGGTCTAATAAACATAGGAAGGCATACTGATAGAAAGACCACAATTTTTGTATAGTACATTGGAGTGTGTGCTTATGTTGTTAAGAATTTACTAACACACTGCTGAAATCTATCACCCATCTGCACATACATGCTCAGCACTGGAATGCAGAGAAAGATGTGCTTTCTTAACCAGCTCCTGAATACAGCTTTTTGCAACTCCTACTGCAAAGAGAAGAGCACAAGTTTATTGGGGGCCCTAAACAGCCTGRTGGTTCATGGGAAAACCCTATATGAGATCCACAGCACAGACTGAAGCAGAGGAATTTAAAGYAGAAGCAATATGCAGAGTTAAAATAAAAATTATTCCATCAATGTGAGTATAGTTTTCTATGTGTTTTATAGCTAATTATGAATTACAAGATTATATTTCTTCTAGTCCTGACAGAATACAAATTAACTGCTATCTTGTGCCTACTGCCATAACACCAGGTACCTCAGGTTTCCAAGCAAAAAACAAAAGGAAGTAAGTAAAACAAAACTGCATTTCATGCACCTTATATATACACCAAAAGGTAAAAAGCAGAAAAAGTCAGAGATCGTTCCATGAGGCAGAAATTTCATGCTGAACCCCTCACATGTTATTGCTGAACTATATTACGTGTGTGTGTATTGTTAGACTGCACTTTATTATTTCCAGTTTTACAAGGGATTTCTGGGATGCGATTCTAACATTTTTAAGCACATTGCTTTAGACAAAATTCAACACAGGACGAATGACAAGGCAGGAATCCACGTTTATGTTCAGAGTAGCTTATCTCACTTGGTCCCATTAGATCTGCACTATCATTTGGCAAGAAATCCAAGTGCCACCTGTGTCTTGGGAAGTTATTTGCTTATATTAAGAGGAAGACATGATGCAAAGTTTAAGATGACAGCTAAGGGACAACTCAATGCACTGATTTATTACTTAATCAATACTGCAGACAAAGAAGGCAGGCATATTGTAAAACACATGGTTTGTACAAATTTTGCACTTTTCTGTCAAGGAAGGAGTCAAATAGTTCAGCTTGTAAACTCAACCAAGTGAGAAGCCAAGGAAACATTAGCACAACACTCACAGGCAGAGCCCAGAAGACCTCAAGAGAGATGATAAACTGTGTATGCAAACTAAGTATATTGTGTATATAGCACCTCAAATACCATTTTATTTTGATCTTAGAGTAGAAATGACCTGTGACAGTTACTGGTTTCTCCTGGAAAATAAGGCCCACTTCAATTTGGGGCCATCACATTTCAAACATCCCATTCATAAGCATTACTGGACTGCTACAAGGCCTTACAGAGCAGCCTTGCCCTTTTCTGCCCTTTCCTGCCCTTTCACTGCATCGGACTACTGGACAATATGTAATCAATTCCTCTGTGACCATGCCAGAGTTTAATCAGTGGTGTCAGGCCCAGCTCCTTCAATCATCTGTCTTGATGTCATGATACATGATCAGCACCATGGAATAGTTTCTCGTCTGGGCAACTGCTCAAATTACCTACTTCGCAAATTGGACAACCTATACATATCATTGCGGCTCATTTTTCTGACAAAGATGATCTGTAAACTCAGAGATGTCAAACTGACTGCCCATCTCATTTTTCTTTCAGCAGCAGCGAGTCTACTCAATACTGTGTACTATATTTCATCTTTTGGCAAATGTTTTTCTAGGATGGGGGAAAAGGTATGCCTGCAGTGGCATTCAGACTCCCAGATGTTAAAACATTTTAAGCTATGTTTTGGTAACACCAATTCAGAAATGAGGCATCTAACACTGCAGTTTAGTGACTCTAAACTCTGCATAATTTTTMCTAACAATGAAATTCTACCACCTGCAACAGTAACAGTGAAATTTTTTCTGAGAGACAAGAATAAGGAAGATGTGGAACACATCATGTGCACAACACACAGAGAAAAGTTAAATTCTCCAGTTATGGATTCAGAGGTTTCGAGGCATAAAATAATTTTAATGGTCAATAAAACTGAGAAATGGTTGGTATGAGGCAAACTCTCCTCTCTGAAGTCTCTTTATAGCAATAGTACTTCCATGAATCAAAGGCATTAAAAATCGTTAATGCTTATTTTCCTAGCAGTATAAGAAATCCTTGAATGCTCCCCATGGCACTGCATCATGACAAGATAACATCACTGTATAGGTGGTCTACAACATCCCTAATGAAAGCACTTCTGCTTTAACCCAGTGTTTTAGGTTATGAGAGAATTAAAATTATCTATTAAAGTTCTTGCTAGTTTAACCAATTTTTTTAGCACATGCTGTCTGTAGGTAACCCTTGCTCTCATGCTCTGCTGCTCAATAAATGGTGCTATTTGTGTCTATTTGACTTTATCCATTCACAGTTATTTAGGGTCATGTTTCTATTCACTTTGACTACTAGTGACATGCAGATTTGTGCATCATTTCCAATTCCCTCTAGCCAGCCCAAGCTCCTTATATTGACTATAGTTACAGAAACTTAGATTGGAACAAGTCTGTGTTATTTACAACTTGGCATAAGGCAAAAATATCACCCCGATCTTTCTTCCAGTTTGGCATCTAGACTCTGCACTTTGCAAGCATCAGCTGCACTCTATGAGAAGTCCACTTGGGCCAGGAGATAACAGCGTGGGCAAGGCCTGCAAGTAGCAGCACTCAGGACTAGGACAAGAATTGATTTTGGACCTGGACGGAGCTAGTATGAGGCTGTCTGAATTGACCATGTGAACACAGCTCCCTAAATGAGCAGGGCCTAGCAGTCACCATTCTGAGTGATTAACAGATTTGAAATAATGCAAAATGCATTTTTCAAGATTATCATAAGTAGTAATAAAAAAAGAGATACGTTACAAAGAAAATTCCAGTGAGAGAGCAGTGTGTGAAGATTACATATCTGCATCCAAGCCCTAAGAAAACACTCTGAAACTGAAACACCCTTAAAGCAGAAATTATTACTTGGGGATTAGGAAGGTGTGGAAGAGCTGTTTTCTTTAGGTATTAGTTAAACAATCAGACCACTATTCTTAAAAATCTTTTAGGGTGAACCTCTCAGCAATCAATTTGCTGCCATGAGAATTTCTGACTTCAATGCTCGTGCTGGAGAACAGATAAACTTTTGCCATAATTCTTCTACATAGTGGAATGAGAGATTTTGAGCATGCCAAAAATTATAATCTAATCAAAAGAAAACATGAGGCATTTAGCCAAAACAATATGTTGTTTGAGACACTTATCCCTGAATAGCTCTCTCCTGATGAACCAGTGGGCAAAATTCTTTATTTTAAATGAGTATTTTTAAGAGAGCAGCAGGAGGAAAAAAAAATCCGCAGAAGGAGTAACAGCTTCCCTTTAACTTTCAAGGGCATTCAATCAGGTTCAAGGTAACCATTCCAAAAAACCAACTTCAAACATACACAAACCCACTGATTATTACATTGTGTCACACGTGGACAATTGCTCCTTAAGCTTGAGAAAAATGACAAGATTAGGAAGGTAAAATATTCACAATTCTACTACAATCGCATGTGATCTACTAGTTCTGCTAAGAAATAATGTTGCTTTAGTTGCAGCTTGGCAATTAGAGTATAGGGCAATGTTTACTAAGAGGTTTCATAAGCAGAAAAATGAGGCCAACAGACATGTGAGAACTTGATTCAATCTGCTAGGGTAAAGAACCAAAAAACGACACATCCCCYGTTCCATGCAAAAAACCCTCCAACAATGCCTGCTTTTTAAAAAAGAAATATTTTGCACCAAATAGCCACGTGTAAATTATTTACCTAAGAGTGTTTGGTTGCTTCTTGATCAATCCAAAAGCTTATTTGCCTACATTGACTCATAATAGTCATGCCACCTGTCTACCAACTTTCATAAACAGCCCTCCTACTACCCTCAAATATGCTTGAGTCTACCTCCTTCACGTGTTTTTTGAAAGAAAACATTCCCCACAACCTTTTCCCAAGCTGAAATTGCTTAAAAGAGTAGTATCAGACATTTTCATATTGCATCCATCAGACCACCGCAGAAGGTAATTTCCTCTGGTCTTCCTTTCTTCTGATTCAATTTAGGAAGAAAATAGCATTTAGACAAAAGACAGAATCTCCCAGTCTTTGCTAGGAAGAACAGTAACTGCTGGCAGAAGCCCTGCTCTTCCTGGAAAAGGGAACTTCTCATCTATTTCTCTTTAACCTCGCACACTTTCTTCAAGTCCTCTCAACTCTTTGTTTTCTCATCGGGTCTTTCAGGATTTTGTCTTAAGAAGGGAAGGAAAACAAAACTCAGATCAATCTTTCAATCTTTACTTGCCCTCTACTTCCTTCAGATGCAATTCTGGCCTTTGCTGTTCCCATCTTAATAGATCTTTCAAACAATGAGCTGGGCTGTGGCCCAGCCTCTTACCTGGAAAGTGGTGGGAGGACTAAGGAGTACTGCTTAGACAGCCAGCTCACCTTGAAGCATGGAACCCTTTTAATCAATTAAGCAAACAACTACTAATTAAAGCAATATCAAGAATCTTTTCAGCAGCAAAATTTAAAGTACAAGACATACACTTTATGATGATTCACTTTGAAGGTCATGTTCAGATCATGGAACTTTTCTCATAGAGAGTTTAGTCTGGCCATCTAAAATTGATTTAAAATAAGAAAAGTAGATTTGAAACTTGAGGATTCTCTTAGGATGGATTTCTAAAGTGCAGACAGGAATTAATAGTCTCTAATGATACTCTAGTTACCTTATAAAACCCTGTCAAAAAAAAGTCTACTGGAGAGCTGGGCTAATTTGATGCTAAAGTGTCTACAGCTAAAGAAAACCAAAACATCTCATTAATATTGTATAGAGTTTCTAAAGCACAAATAATTCAAATACATATTGAGTTGATGTTGACAAAAATAATGGCCTAACACAGAGATTGCCATCAGGCAGAGTGTAAAAAGATGATGGATAAGTTTCCCTACAAATAACCTGATAGTGCATACATATGGTGTACCCAATTTTAATGAAAGAATAAAACTGGGACAGAATAACAAGGTTACACTTATTTTTACATATATATATAAACCATAAATATGTAGATATATTTTATAGCACTTCATCAAATTATTCAAGTGCAGATATTTCACCCCTAGAAATAGTCTTTATAGATGTTTTTACCTGCTCATCAAACAAAATTAAAGCTGGACAATAGAAGTTCAGAGCCCAGTGCTATAATGCTGTGTATTTTGAGTTCTTTGTGAGGGATAGCATGGTGAGAAAATACTGGAGGAGGGCAGTATCTTGTGCCTGTGATCTCAGCTTGATTAGGCTGGCTGCCTGCCCATCCGCCCACCTGGTATCTGACTAGCTTTTCTATCTTGACACTACCTGTGAATATGCCCCTTGTAATAAAAGAAATGGTGGAGAGGGTAACATCTTTTGAACAGTCTGAAAGCTAAATGAGAAAGATGAAACTGTTATAGATTTATCAACMAGAGTAAACAAACAACAACAAACAACATTTAGATCCAAATTCTTGCAAAAAGTGCATCTGGGGTTTTGACATAAGCATCGATGCAATGTATCACCCAGCCTGAATATATTATGGAACAGTCTGTGGTACTGAAGTTGCTTAAATAAAGCAGGCCCCAGTAAGGGTCATTCATATCTTCCTACACCACTGCAGTTTAATTTGCTAGTCTCTCAATAGAATTGTGTGTGTGTGTGTGTGTGTGTGTGTGTGTGTGTGTGTGTCTCAGTTTAGCTGGGGAAAAATAACTTTGCTCAGGTAGATCAAATTTCAGAACCAAAACTTCGGTCTAAATACGTTGAACTTAATTTAGATTAATTATGTTGCAGAGAGCAAGTATTAAAATACCAATTCTTAGGAACAGATAGGCAAAAGCAATGTAAGAACCTATTGGAAAAAAGTAATTTTGCTGAAAGGTGATTAAAGTCTGTAAGTCTATGTGCAACTTGGCATTTCCCCTACTACAGGTGCAAGCTTTGGAATTAGACTGACAGGTCTTGGTTAATGAGGTTTCCTAGTTATGAAGCAGATTAACCTTTCAGAGAGAAGTTTCTTGGTGATGTCGCCATCTGTCTTGATCATATTTGCATTGAAGGAGATCATGAAGGTTATTTTTATTATGACAACTGAGCAAATAATTTGCGACAAATAAAGTATTCAGTGTTCTAAGCCTAAGCAGTTCAAGAAGCTCCTGCAATCTTATCTCCAGTTTTGAAAACTTGGTTCCAAACACTGAGACTTTGTTTTTTAGAGGTGTGCAGCATTTCAGAAAAAAGGGAAAAAAAACCCTACCAAAAAACTCCCAACCCGCAATAGAGTGATCAAGGCAACAATGGTCACAAGTTGAATAACTATTAACAGACATAATCCCAAAGTCCAGAGACTATTAAGCAAAAAAATAACCCAAAACAAATTATTAAATAAAAATCTGGTCTGTGTTTGTTTCTGCTCAAATAACAGCCATTGTTACTGTACACTTGTAGAAGTGCAAATCTAAAGATATAAATTAATTACCAGATTATCCTTTTCCTTCCCAAATTATTTTTTGCTTGGTTCCAGTTTTTCAGGTAAGATGCATAACTTGTTTACTAGTGGGTTAATTTTTCACACCCTTCCACAAATAAAATTCCTTTACAAGTTCTAAGTCTGGCCTTGCAAGCATTCGTTTACAGGTTTTAAGCTAGAAATTTCAAGGCACAGCTACAAGTGACAGCATGGTTTAGTGAATTACCAACATCCTCACCACTCTTCTGTGTGCCTGGAGAGGGGTAATGGAACTGGGGATCCAAACCTGGCATGGCCTAGGGAAGCTTACCTCCAGGAGGGTCTAGTGCTCTGCACAGATAGTCACAGGGCTCATCCAGACAGGCTGACAGTGAGCATCCCCCACACAGAGGAATGTCTACAGAGTAGCTCAGTGGTTTGCTATAGCTTGAGAAAAGTGATCAGAATATAAATCTGTACTCAGGGAGAAGGAACACAGGACTTCACTCTCAATAAATTCAGTCATGTTTGTACAGCAATTRAGGATGACAACACGTTATCAATTCCTGTACAGCACAGTTTCATCTATTTTCCAAGCAGCTTCCGCATCTCTGAACAAAGATGATTTCTCCACAGATTACATTCAGAAATCTTCAGAATACCTTAACATTTGGAAAGATAACCAACATCATGAACAGTATTGCTCCCTGATGACTATATCTCACCTCCTTCATTTTTCCACCTTCCTCCAGTGCCAAGCTTATGTTTAACCAATTTTCAATCTTCTTCATGCTCTGTTTCACAGCTTTCACACACATGACTGTCGAACTTACAGAGATTTCTATTCTTACATTTGTCAGGTTAATTCATATATTTTTCCATGACAGAACAATTAGTAGGTGTTGCACATGTTTCTCATTTTGTAATAGGTAAGAGAGCCTTAATTGAAAATATGCTAATTTTGAAAAGAAATGCTGTTTTTAGAGTTGCAAATCCACTTAGACCAGCCACTTTATTACAATAAATTACATGAGTTCTCAGAGATAAGGTCTGCTTGCAAGTAAGGTAGGCTAACATAATCTCTATTGGTTTAATGTGGAACACAGGAATTTCAGTGCTGCCTAGGGGTCATCTTCCTTTTGTCCTGCACAATTGCTACCTTCATAAAGCAGTAAATGTCGTTATAGAATCACAGAAGTGTTGAGGTTGAGCAGGACCTCTGGAGGTTTATAAACCACCCCTGCTCAAAGCAGCATCTGCTAGAGCAGGTTGCCCGGGGCCTTGTCCACTTGGGTTTTGAAAACCTCCACAGATGGAGTCTTCACAGCCTCATAAGGTAAGACATCACCTTATAACCCTTCCTGCCCCCCCTTTTTTTTTTTTTTAATAAGTTGGCAAACTTTATAGAAAAAGAACCCACAATAATTTAGCAAAAGTTCCTAGTTTCCCTTAAACTAGAATCTTCGATAAGAAGAGATTGTTCAGGGTTGTTACAGTAGGGGGATGTCCTAGTTCTGCAACAGTTCTACAATAGCTTTATTAATAGCTAGTGAGGTGGATCAATTTCTGTATTTCAGAAACGTTTATCTCACCCACTATGCACTATCATACTTTGCATCCCCTTTCTCTATGTTCTTAATTTGTTACCTGTTCTTCAAAGAAAATCATCCTTCTTTAAGTTCCCAGCGTGCAATGAGAAAAAGAGTTTCCTTTTCTCTGTCCATAAAGAGACACCTGAAAATTAACGAAGGCACAATCCCAGAACAACAAAATACTGCTTATGTGTTCACCAGAGACTTTGTTTCCACATCTTTCTAAAGTCAGGAATTTGCAAAATACGCAAATGTCTGTGACATGGCATGGGTGGAGCCCACAGCACAGGTTTGCTGGAGATGAAGGCAGTAAGAATGAAGCTCTTCCTCTCTGGGCACTTAGAAAGTGAGGAGGAAGGGATCTGCTGTGCTCTTTTTCCTTCCCTCCTCCGATACAAGAAATTTTCACCCTTTCAGGAGGGAAATAAGAGTTGCACACTAAAAACCTTATTATTTCAAACCACTGTTCACCAACATTGAAACACTCATCTTTATAATTTAAAAGCAAGCAAGCAGCTAACTCTTGTCCTTTCCACACTAATGGTAAATATTACAAGTACCTGCTAAAGAAAGCCCAAGACATCCTCAACATTGCAGTTCTCTTTTGCTCTTCCTTGGACTGCATGATACCTTCCAGCTAAATCCTAGTGGATATCTATTCTGAAGTAAGGGCAAACAGCTATTGGCTAAGAAAAAGAGTGAATTTAAACAATGTACCTATGGCTTTTCAACATCTCTTGCATTTTTAAAATTCAGTGGAGTCTGCAGATGACCAAAGGCTTCTTTTTTTTTCTTCCCTTTCTTTTTTTTTTTCTCCAGAACCATCGCTTTACTCTGCCTTGTTATCCAGAAAAGGTGCTCAGCACCCTTAGAAGGCTTGGAGAGAAAAAGTCTCTTTAAAATTCTCATAGTACGTAAAAATCTCATCCTGAACTAAAATATAAACCCATTGCAATTGTGTACATATGTTCAACTAGTTAGTTCTTCACCTAAATTTGCAACAGTTTCTCTGATGACTGCCTCCAGGTTTCGTTTTCCCCCTCAACACAGCTTCTGGCTATGTTATGCCTGTGCTTTTAGGCATTTATGGTTGGCCTTTTTTCAGTCCTTCTGCTCTGCTGTGTAGACTCCAGAGACTCCAATCCACCAGTGACACTGGTGAGAATTTGGGCTGGGTTACTCTTCATTTCTACATCATGTTCCTGTGAGTTCAGCTCAAGATTCAATACTATGTCATGTAACAAATAAGAAACTGGTTTTATGTTCATTAATATACAAAAAATTTTAAATATGGCTTAATGGTTTTCATGGTACCATAACAAACTCACCATTTTCAGTGTGCAACATTTTTCTTTTTCATGATAACAAATCCTGGGAAGGTGAAAGGTTAAATTAATTAATCCACTGGTTCTACCCACAGATTTATCACTTGGTTTAGCCTAATGAATGTAAAAAGAAAAAGCAGAAATGTCAAAACATTTTCAATAATTCTTGACTGGTGTGAGTAAAAGAACTAGTAATGTCATTTTAAGGCTGGAAAAAACAGGGATCAAAACATGCACTTCAGTTTACATTTTCTGCAAAGAAATTGATCACAAATTCTATAGTCGAATATCAGCAATGTACTCACAACAAGCAGTTTTGGGTCAAAGTAGAAGACTGGAATAGAAGAAGAGGAACATTGAAATTAAAAATGAAACCAGACACATGAATACTTTCAAAGAGAGAAAAACTGTCTCAATCAGTGTTGATACTGAACCTGCTGAGACTGCCCAGTGTTAGAGAAGTAAGGCAACCATGGTATTCCTTGGTAACACTTCAGTGGTAGGGCTGTTCTTGCAGCCCCTGCTCGCTTGCTGTGTTACAACACAACCCAATGCAGAAAAAGTTTTGATTCCAACATTTAATTCGAATTTCATACAGCCTAGGTTGTCTTAATTTTCCTTTGGTTTATGACCAAGAAAGCTGTCTCCAGCTATTTGACTCCTTCTGCCCTCAGTGAAGAAACTTCAGACTTACCCCTGGTAAGTCAACAGAGTTCTGCCATGAATCACTGCACTAACACTGATATTTCTTCCAAATTAAGATCTTAAATTCTTATCAGCTATCCAAATTAAAGAGTTAGTAATTTGTTTCTATTAATTCTCCCACTGTGCTTATTATTTCCATTGAAGGCTGAGAGAAACAGCATGTTTAAGTAGTAAGGTCTACCTGGTTTTCCTGTTGGCTAAAGCAAGGTGCATACAAACCATGATGTGAAAGGAAAGTTTTTGGTCATTAYATGGAAGAAACAGATATAGAAAATATTAATTTGGTTATAGGAAGCTTTTAGGTGAAGAGCAATGAAGCAAAAAATATGTTTCTTGCTTAAAGTGCACTAGCTATTAGCTCCCTCCTTTGCTTTTCTTTCACCTTCCTATTGTTTGCAAATTTGTGCAGGCACCAATTCAGAATGTCTGATGGGCGGTAGGAACTTTTCAATAATAAGTGAGATTTCAGTAGAAGAAGGCTGATGTGGMAATTTGATTCACTAAACCTGTACTTTAACTAATAGGGAAGAGAGGGAGGAAGGAAAGAAGCAGAGCATTCCTGGAACTAATAGRAGATTACCAATATGAATGAGAAACTCAAGAGGCAACAAGTTTATTAGACATTCCATTACTATCAAATGGCTGTGTTTTGCTGATCCCCATTCTAATTTATCCTGAGCAAAAGACAGATGAACCATTAAGTGTAGAGAAAAAAACAATGAGATGCAAATATGCAAGAGACTAATTACCAGGCAGGCAAAAGAGCTTCTATTTTGGTTTGGTTGAACAGGGGATTAATTTCTCGTAATGGAAGTGAAATGTGCCGGATCAGGCTCCCGTATAACCAATCGCCTTCAGATTCTCACTGAACCATCATCCTGTGTGTCTGCACTCAGCACTCTGTGTCAGAGCTTTTACCCACACATGGCAGAGTCCTCAGCTCAGTCTTCTATGGGGTCTGAATTCTAAAAGGGCACATTTCTCAATGGCTGTCACTGGGTAGTCCCTCGATAGGTTGTTTGAACTAGAGTCTTGTGTGTAAGTCAGAAACTATTCTGCATGTTAGTGGTAGACATCTGAGCCACAGAGTATTCACCATGACATTGTAAACATATGCCAGAACAAAAAGATAAAAGTCACAGTGCCATGTGTTCACTCGGCAAGACTTTTATTAAAACACGGTGGCCAAGACTCAGCCTGAAATACCACCCTATTGTCTTCACTGGAATACCTTCCCTTCCGTCTGGTACTTTGCAAAGTGTTATTCATCATGCAGAGGCATCTCTGACTGAATGATTGCAGCAATCCAAAACATGAAGTCTCAATTCTGCCACGAAATGTGGGTTTCTGTTCCACTGCACAGCAGTCTCTGCCTATGAAAAATGTGGCTGAAGAGAGCACAAAAAGGTTCATGGAACAGGATAGCATCAAGCCTTGTTCAGAGTAATACCAGACCAGGTGTAGAAATGACAACTGAAGTTTTTAATTCAGAAGCACACTTAACCATATGCTTATCTCTTATGAGCTGCTGAGGCTTAAAAAACCCATTTCTGTACTATGACAAATTAKCATCTCTGTGTAGAGTGTTATAGSTTGAAATTTTTTAATAGCCTCAGATGCTTCAAAAATGATAAATATTTCACCCTTTGAGTATATACATTCCCTTGAGAAGCAGAATGGGACACTATGCAATCTCTGTAATTTGTCATCATTTTCCATAGTTTTTTCCTGATCTACACCTGTTTTTCTCTGATATTTAATCTTGTTTTTCGTTACCTCCTCTTCTTTCCCACAAATGTTAGCTGAAGAAAAATTACTATCCTTATGATCTCAATGTCTGAGAAAYTGTCTTCCTTTCACTACTTAAATTGAAAACTATATTTGGAAAACAAATCTGAAACTTGGAAAGCAGAGATTAAGTTTAGCCCAGAGGTTTTCTTCATTTGTTTATTTTATTTTTGTTTCAAGTTTTGGTCCAATACTTTGCCAAGGGAACTGATGGGATAAGGCAGCATATGAACAAAATTTTTCAGGGCCCTAGTACAGAATAACAGGCTAGACTATATCAGAGTTCAAAACTACTTGAGGAATAAAAAGCATGTGATCTGCACAGAGACATTTAACTTCATACACAGATGATGGGGAGGACTCTTCTACAGAACAGCATGTGGCAAGATAGAAGACAAATTTCTGCTTTAAGAACTCAGAAAACACAGGGAAACAACAATTTGTGTTGCTCACATGTGATTCATCTGTCATCTGTAACCACTCAAGGAGAAGACCTGAGTACCACAGTGGGCAGTGAAGCAAGACCATGTTGTCAGCACAAAGTGGCAGCAAGAACAAAGAAAGATGTTTGCCTTTGAAAATGGAACTTGAACAGTGGGTATTAGCACTAATACCAGTCTTTCTTGCTAGAAAGAAGTCAGCACTCTGCTCCTGCTCTGACTACTGCATATAATTTGTCAGGCCTATTTTAAAAAGGAGATCAGCACAATATGTAAAATTAAAGGAAAGAGAATGGGAAGATTCTGGCAAAGGGAAAAATGAAATAAAGGACTATTTAAACTGCAAGCAGTGGGCAGAGTGAGGAGACATTTAGAGCCACTTGTTACTTTAAATGCAAAGTCAACCAGATATCATTGCTTACTGCTGTCAGAATACAGAAAGGGAACCCTGCATAAAATAAAAAAAAAAAATAATAACTAAAATTTACACAAAGTATTTCATAACAAAGACATTCTTGAGAGGGAAAAAAAATGTAGGCAGGCCTATAAATATCAAGATCAAAACATTCTGAATTCTATCAAACTCCAGCCTCTCCTGTCAAGAAAATTACTTCACTATTTTACACAGTAGAATTTAAACTTTTAAACACCTTCCTCTGAAGCACATTTTCCTGGCTACCATCCTGAGATATCACAAGGATCAGATATTTTCACTAGTTTCCCTGAGATTTCTCCAGTCTTCAGTGCCAGATACAGAGTATTTATCTCCTGTGAACACTGATTTGATGACAGCACTGAGCGGCATTAAAGGTGCATTTCTTTGTAAAACTCACAGAATTGGAACTTCTAGGAATATATGTCCCAAGATTAATACAACTTTGAGGAATTGCTGCTGTGAATGTTTTTCCAATCACCAGTGACTCAAGTTTTTTCAAGAGCTTGACGACTGACCTTCCACATCACAACAACAATGACTGGCCCCTGTGGGTTTTGTTTTTTGTTTGATTGGTGTTTGGTTTTTTTTTACATACTATCTTTTAAAATTTTTTATGACAGTTAAAATTTTCACCCACAAAAAAAGAAATTAGGTTCCCAAAGAAATTAAACATACATTCAAGGAAATATTGCAAGTATCAGGAATGACAAAAACAAAAATGAAAAGTCATCCTTTAAAACTTGGGAGGAAAAAAAAGTTTTGATTTTTAAAATCCAGAAAACAGAGAAAACATTTTATTTAATGATGATAAAAGATATACGGTACTCTGCACATTACTTTCCTTCTTCATCAAGCCAAAAACTGGACTGGGAAACTCTCAGAACTTTATCATTGTATTATATTGCATTTTGCTCTCTTGAGGATGTGGAAAGTGAACATTATAGAGATGTTTTGGTTTTTTACTGAAATACATTGTTCCGCAATTACTACTTATCAATGTATTTAATGTCCTTAGAGACAACAACCTTTTGCTCTACTTGCCATAACCAAGGCCCTTTTATTATTACTGTAGTAAGTAATACACATTGTTCGGTTTGATATTTTTGCTGGATCTGAGTTGATATGACTAACTTAGGCAAAAGTTAAAAATGTCCTGGGTAAGTATTGAAATACATACTCGTATGTTCAAGACTTTAACAAAACCAGAGCAAGCTTCTATGTCGGCATAAGAAAGAGGACACAAAGTGTTGGCAATGCAAGCCTAAGGAAAGCTAAAACACAGGCACTTAACTAAGAATGTGTTTAGTTAAGGACACCAAATAGAATAATACAGCAGGAAGGAAAAAAAAAAACTGAGGAAGAAAAATTTCTGTGCAGGGACATGTTATTCTCCCAAAATAAATTCTGGTGTCTCTATTGATACTTGTCTTATCAGCCTTACTTTGCCTGAATTGAGGAATATGAATAGATTTCCTACCAGCAAGGCTGACTGACCTCACTTCCAGAAAGGCACAGAGAATCTCTGGTCCTTTGTGTTTCGACAGCAGAATATTGAGCTAAAATATATCACCTTCAGAAACTGAGCCATGGATATGGGCAACTGAGAGTCTCTAGGATGAAAGCTGTTTGTAATTGGATGCTGTGCTATGCAGCAGTTTACACCGTGTGGTACTGGACAGTCAGGCACCCAATGAACCCAAACTCTTCCAGGCGGCTTGGCTCCAAGTGATTATTGAAGAATGCTGGAGACCTGGATTTAAACAAACTGAAATATCCTTAGAAGAAGGACAGAGCAGTTAAGTGCTCCACCAGACACATGAAAGCACTCAGAGATACAAGGGCATAGCAAGCACTCCCACCCTTGAGAACAAAGGGATTGCATTTTCAGTTAGAAATCTATAATAGTAAAACCCAAAATGAAAGAATTTCAGTGATTACATGCACACACTCTCTGAAGCATTCAATAAATGTGATCAATACACCTTCTGTTGCATTAAAGGAAACCAACAGACAAATGTCTGGTCTCAAAGAGTTTGTGAATTACGATTGCCAGAGCCCCTCCTGAAAAGCAGAGTCTGAGAAATCTTCTGTAAGCATAGGGTGGTCAGGGAAGCAAATGCCTCAGCAGCATTATCAATTTAAAAAGCAGTTCTAGGGACTAGAGAGGATTTTGTTTAATGCCAAAGGAATGTTGACTCCTTAGATGTTACAGAGGAACAGGTTATAAAGGATACAGAGGTTATTTATAGACCTAGAAAAAGGACCAAATATATTCTGTATGAGTCCTCAGCTGAACAGAAATATTGAGAAAACTATTAAGGCTGTCATGTATGACAAAAACACAGGCCAAGTCAAGCAAAAGAATCCATTACAGTACCACAGGAAAAACTGGCCCCAGAGGGAAAAAAAATGTACAAGACCTTTTTGCAGAGCGTGTGCATGCGAGCAAATCTATTCAGTGTTCAGCTATCTTTAACAACAGATAGTAGGACTTAAGAAGTCACTGGATTTATTACTTACCCATTCTCACTAGACATCATATACCTAATGGGTCTCAGTTTGTCCAGCATATGTCTCAGCAGTTATCAGCCATGTAAGGGATTATTTAGCATGAATTTTCACAATCAGAAGCAAGCAGCAGTATTATGGGAGATGTAGCAGTCAAATGGATACTTTGGGGAGAAAAGACAACATCCTTCAGAACTCCTTAAGATGGAATGTAAGAAGCAGGGACATGGCTGCTGGGCTCTGGGACCACATGAGCTCTCCAAGACAAAATATAGCACAAAGACTTTTATTTAACAGCCAAGCTGTAGAAAACTATGCAGAATAGCTATGCAGAAAGCCCCAGAAAACTCCTAAGTAATGGGTTGTTCATGTACATTTAAAATGCTCTATCACATGGCTGTTGCCTTAGCAACAATTATTTTATGTATCATAGTTATGCATCATTATTATTTTATTACTAAAATTTCTGACATATAAGGGGAAAAAATACCTTTTGGGCAATCTCACCAAACCATTTGGAAATGGCTGTTGTGCTGTGCAGAGGCTGCAGCTGCACGCTCCAAGAAGTTTAACGTAGCTATTGAACAAAGCCGACTTCTGCCAGATTGCCAGGTTTGGCTTAGAATGGCTAACAAGCAATGTAAAATATAAATTTTAGTTTGTTCACCTGTCAAACTATGTTTATTATTTTTCTTTAATTCCTTAGACTGTATACAACTGCAGTGGAAAGAATCTGAACTTTCAAAATACTGGGAACAATGGTGGTTTAACGTGGGGATTAGAATACCATGGGAAGATGCACTCACAGAACTTGACCACTTCTCCTGCTGGATCCAAACTTTATAGTCTGAACTTTCAGGAATAAAAAGGAAACACTTGCTGACAACATGGGAGGAGTTAAAAATATTCACCAGAAGGGAGAACAGGGGATGCAATAACAAGCACGCAGTTTAAAAAGTTGGTTTGAACCAGGAGATTTCTGTCTTGTCTAAATTTAAAGAGCCACCCACTAGAAGTACAAGTGAGAAAGARGAGTTGCAAAATCATAAAAAAATAAGCACACTAAACCCCACTTCACCCCTCTAAACGTGTGAGATGTAACAGCAATCAATCACAATACATTTCTCTCCTGGGATTGCTTCTGTGTCCTGGATAGGAGAGTTTTGCATCAGCACATTTATGGTTAAGTAACTGCAGCACACCCAAAGGCCACAGTAAACTTCAGACTGATGTTGCAAACAAATAAATAAAGGTCAAGGCTGAAATTTCAGCCACTGCCTCTGGCCACACATGGCTCACAATCCCTAGAGACGGAGGATGAAGCAGGCACAGTGCCGTGACACAGCCTCATATATTGGCACAAGTAGGCAGTGTTTCCAAAATAAAGATGGGGGCAGGAGTCCCACAATCAGAAAAAAATAGGAGGGAACAGTTTCAAAAGTGACTTCAGGAGGTAATTTTATGTCATGTGGACTCCAAAATCACTTGGAAAATATTACTTCACATCTGCTTGTTCCTGCAGGGGGGTTCTGACAGCACCTCTTCCCAGCGCCAGCACTATATCTGCTTTCAGAGACACAAAAAACATTCTATGTGCCAGTTTTCTGGAGACTACTTCCCTACCTAAAGGGGCATGAGGCTTACTGGCTTGCTTAGTTGCTCTCTTTATATGCTAGGGCTGTGTTGAGCCTGTATGATTCCATCCTAGCTGACATACCAAGCCATGTTCCAAACCATGTCACAAAAGAAGCATCTTGAGAAAGAAAGGGAATGGTGTGCACCCACATCTCAGTCCACTGTGGATACCGGTGTGGATGAAGTCAGACACTTGAACCAGAGACCTGAGAAGTTCTCCCAAGTGTCCCTATGAAAACACTATGCAGCTGATTCTTGCAAAAATCGTGGTATGAAAACTTCAAAGACTCTCGTCTTTTGAAGCAGGTATTCGTTTATTTTCAGCGCTGGGGACACAGGCGATCACTCCGCCCAACATGTCTGCCCCGCAAGGATAGCGTACAAGCTTATATCCTTTCAACTATATGCATATGCATACTATCTCTAAGAAAAGGTGGTTACATGCTAATAATTTTCCAGAACTTATGAATATTATCTACGTATTTTTACACATGTGCGTTGCCTCCTGGTGGTTGTCCCAGGTGGTCGTGGGATGAAGGCTGTAGTCTTCCTCTCAGTTAACCTTTTTCACCTTTCCTTCTTGCCAATGCATATTCGATAGGGTCTTATGTAAGTCCCTCTTTGGCAGGCTCCAATTCTTTTGTCCTCTGTTTGAAGACCTTGTGTTTCTTGCAATCTAATAGTTTCTGCAATTTTGTCTCTATTTTCCTTAAAGACTATGAATTAATATTTGTTAAACTACAGACAACTACTTGTTAAACTTATTACAAGAATCCCTTTGTTATTACAAGAGTCCCTTTGTTATTACCAGAGTCCCTTTGTTATAAAATTCTCTTTCAATTCAAAGCCTAAATAATTCTAGATGCATTTGAATAAATATTTTATGTTATGGGAGTGCTTCTTTAGAAAAAGAAAAACTCAAAATGCAAATATATTGACAAACAGCCCTCCCAGGACATCAGCCTTAGGGTTAAAATTAATTCCTAGTTCACCAATTATTATTGTGTGCTTCCAATAACACAGCCAGCCATGGTGTGCAGCCAGAGAGAAATGGGCATGCCCTCTTCCTGCTCTGTGCTGGGTCAGCTTGGTGGTCTGCCCGTCAGAAGTAGGGCTGTGTTATTCTGCTTGCCATGGACCTTGGAAACTCCTTGGGCTTGCTCGTGGAAGTAGAAAGGAGACAGGAAAGGGGGAAAAGTATCATGTCTATGTCCATTACCACAGGTTGGCTGTCTCATTGGGGCCTCTCTCTTGCTCACCTTGATAAGTAGCACAGCCACAAAAAAGCACACTCAAAAGTGTTTACACACTTCAGCCATCCATAGCCTACTGTGATTTTACCAGGGCACTTGTGGTGTTGCACAAAATGGCAGTAGTTATCCCACATCYACAAGAACCTCACTTGCATGAAGATCACCATACTTTGGCCAACGTAGCCAGGAGTGAACCCAAGGTAAAAATAAAAATTGTCATAGCTTTGGCTAAGGAACTCATCCTCATTTCTGCATTAACAAAGGAACGGAAAAATCTGAGCTACACTGTCACAGCACAAGAAGAAAAGTCTTGGGACTGAGTAACTTTACAGGTCTCTGGAAACCTGTTTTGTTCAGGATTTCAAGGGACTTGTTACCCAGGCACAAACAACCAAAGTTTCACTACCATCCTTTCCAGACTTGCAATGGCCCGATGGTCATTCTCTCCCCACATCTTACAAAACAAAAATGCAGCCTTCAATTATCTTTTAAAAATCAAGAAAAATATCAGACCTCTTGAAGATACTAGAACATTCCCATGTCTACAATTGTATAATTGTCATCATTTTAGTTACTATATACCCACTACTGTAGTTTCTAAATTATTATAGTTACTTGAAACTGAAATAACTAAGACTGTGAAAGAAAAGCAAAGTGGCAAAGTAATTGTTTAGCATGGGACTCATATAAGAGAATGCCAACTAATAAACAGTAGGAAAGATGGAAAGAAGCAAATGACTAGACACTCAATTTGCATGTGTAATAACTCACTATATATGCTGTAACCCCACAGATAACATAAAGATGCTTTACATTGCAAATAGTCAACTCAATTTACTTTCTCGTCCTTCTGTTTTACAAATGTATTTATAACAGAAATTTTTAAAAATTACATAATATTACTTTTCAGCCACATTTAGTTGCTCATAGATAAGAGTATACTGTACCACAACACAATAGCTGTAGAAAATCTTTCATTTCATCCTTCARAAACACAGCCTATATTATTTCCACATTGTGCATAGTGGTCAGGTAATACTACTGGCCAGCAGCAGGAGAGTTGAGGCAGCCTGTGATTTGCATTCCACAAAGGAATAAAGAGAAAAACTAGGAGCTTCCTCTCCCTTCCATTTCAGGGCTCACAGATTGAAGGAATGTGTCCCTCAGGCACAGCTAATACATCATCAGGTTTCATAGCTGGAGCAATGCACGAAGCAGCAGCAATCCACTAGGTCTGCAAACTAGTCATAGCAAGAGTCGAATTTGAAAGTTTTAAAACTTTTATGCATTTCACATGTCTTGCCTAGGTTTTACAGGAGGTTACAGACAGTTTCTTCAATGATTGTGCATTCTACTACTGACGCTGCCCTCAAAATCTCCCAGGATTATGGGTGGTGCGTAAAAGAAGTGGTTTCCAGTAGGGGAAAAACACCAGTGAGTATCAGAAGCTTGTCTCATACAAGTCCAAAGGCTTTTCAAACCACCACTACTACCAGAAAATGAACAGGATATCCAACATATATCACTAAAACTATTAAGGGCACCTCCCCAGAGGAAGAAAAAGATGGAGCTTTAAGCCTTCATCATTATACATTAAAATCAGAGGRATTTCAGATGGAGAAAAGATTAAAGCAGGAACAAGAACCTGGCCTATTATTTAGTGATCCCCAAAGCATGTGTCAGCCACGCTAATAACCAAAAGACAAGAACCATGAACACTGACATTAGAGATATTAAAAAATTAATTAGACAGTCTATAAATACAAAATAAACATCGAGAAGATGATTCCTCAGTCATTGCCAGTATATTCCAATTCCCAATATGAAAGGTACACCCACTGAACTAATTTTATGATTTAATGTTAACTAATACAACTGAACAATTTTTCTTTTACTCGTATTGGGGTTTCATCTACATAATTCTCAGTGGTATAGGTGGAGTCGGCGAGTCTGTGTGCAGAGGAAAAACTAAGACATTTTACTATTAAGAGATTAATGGTATATTTAATGACTAAATAAAAAAAAGAAGCACTTATCTGATGAAATGCTTTCAGGTAATTTTTATAACAAGTGTCCTCTGAACTTTCCAGACATTATAAGCTTTGGTTGGTCTTTAAGTTGAAGCTAATAAGGTCCAGGTACAGGGCTCAGGACTTAGTCAAGAAAATAGTTTTATATGGTATGGAGTATTTGTACATAATCTGTGGTCCCACATTACAGTGTTACACATTACAAATTTCAGACCAGAGGAAAACAGACAAGAAAGCACTTTAATTTCAATCAGCAGCTAAAGTAAGAAAATTAATCTCTGTTAAACAACTGTGATATTTGCATCCTTATTTGTTTATGGCAGCAACTATGGCCTGATATATGCTACTGAGAACTCCAGGGTCTAGGTTGACTTTGTCAAAGAATGTCAAGGCTCTTTTCTGAATTTCTCAATTAAGCTACACAGCAGAAAACTCAAAAAAGCATGACTGATTTTAATGCTACATGGCTTAAAATCACCTACCCCTTTAACAGACAAATATCAAATTTCAGCTCTTTCTGTATGATGCAAATTGCAAACTACAGTACAATTTTCATATGCACAAGAAATGGGATTTAGCAGAGGCTGTTTCTGTCTTTCAGGGATACGATTTCCCAAACATATGTTTTCACCTCTCTTCCTCCTGTGATCTGGATATATCTTCCAAGGAATAGGTGTTTGGGTCAAATTCTAAAAACACTCAAACTGGTACACCACACAGTTATTTTTAGGGATGTTCTCCCTAACTCAGAAAGCCAGCATCTAGGCTGTATAATCACAACAGCACTATCACTGTAGTAAAAAGCATCTAGTTTGAGGACAGACCATACATTTCTTCTTTTAATTTTCTTTTTCTTTTTTTTTTTTTTCATTCTGTGAAAAAGCAGAGTATGTCTTGCATTTGTAACTTGTTGTTTGTAATCAGTAAAGTGTTATGGGGCATGTTTTACTTTAATTGTGCTCCCAAAACGTTCTTAAATTCTTGAGCATATTAAACACATATTTTTCACAACTTCTTAACCCTTCTTAGACATCTGCATTCATATACATATGTTTTGGCACTGCCTGGTGTACATCATAAGATTGAACATAGAAGATGTGTTAGAACTCTGCTGAAGAGCTGTTTGCTGCAAGACATTAAAATTCACAAGCAGAGATTATCAAAACTTACCATTAGTCTTACTAATRTTTCAACTTGTCATACTCCAGATTTTTACTAATTAAAAAAAATCAACACCTTAATTTACTTGAAAATTACAACAGAGCTGACAAGTTATTGGTTAAAGTTCTTTTACTCAAGTCAGCCAATTTTGACACCTTTTCTTAAAACCTGTAAAAAGCAACACACTGCAAGTTGGTTACACAGTGAATGATGGTTACAGTGTGAGTGCTGTTTCCAGAAACCTTCCACTCATTTTGTTTAGATGTGTGAGCCATACATGTGGGTCATGTATGTGGCTCACAATTAAGCAATACTGACCAATTTCCATTATGTTTGCTCACATGGGTTGACAGGTTAAAAAAAAAGTGATGTCAGCATTAAATGGCTTGAATCAAATATAGAGCAACAAAGACGAAGGTGAGCATATAAATTAGGAAGGTAAATACATACGAAGTGCAGACACAATAGTTAATTAAACGAGAAGTCTCCCTTTGGCACTAACCTAAACCAAAGCTCTGTCAGTAAGAAYGCGCTCCCCTGTTAATTCTTATTCCATGAGGTCATCCAATTTTGYTTTCAATTCTCCATTCTCAACATCCCCCTTTGCTGCTTCCTGTGGCTTGCTCATCCTAACAGCTTGTCACCCTCAGATAGTTACAGTTACTCTCAACTTCCCAATGGAAGTAGCTTTTCAACCGAATGATTTAGCCTTCCTCTATATTTCTGAAGTTGCTCCCCCCTGGAGTGGTGTTTGAGATGGCTGCTAAGGCAGCACCAGGCAATCCTCCCTTTGCTAAAATCCGTCAGTGTTGTCTCCTCCCTGACACTCACCTGTGAGCTTTCAGGGGCATCCAGTTCCTACTCTGCAACCCCCCTTTTCTCAYTAACTTGGTGAACAAATTCTGGCTTCTCCAGGCTCTTATTGTCCTAGGCAACAGCAGAAATGGATCGTTCCTTAGTAAGGGAGACCTCTCATGTGGGTTCTCCCATTATTGCTAACCTTAAACTTCAAAGCGCCAGCTTTAGAGGTCCAAAATTCCATTGAATAACTTATGGTGGCCACAGTATCTGTGCAATASCAAAGACTGTACTGCTGGACTCAAAAATAAAGCAAATTCCAATGACTCATCTGCTCAATGCAGTCTGATGTCAGGCATCGTTTGCTTTGCTCAAAATGGTACCTATCATCAGTTCAGCCTCTTACCACAGCACCAGAGACACTCTGAGACCACTCTGCTGCCTGTGCGATCAATAAGGTCACCACCCAGCAAGCAAAGGCCACACATCACACTGCATGCGTCAAGTCTACTTCTCAGTGTGTGTTCGGAGCACAGCTATCTGTCCAGAAATGGCAGATCCAACTTGCTATACATGATAGTGAAGTTAATCTGTCACACAGCTTCACTCACCCCCACAGCTGAGTCAGTTAACAGAGCTCTGTATACACCAAAATGCTTGGTTTGMTAATCACATTGACACTCTAGACAGYGAAGATCAAGTAAAGTTCAGGATGTGTTGYTCTTACTGAGTTTCTTGATGACTTCAGATCAATGTACTCAATCTTTTGTGATGTGTACTTACAACTTTCTGGGTTGTTTTTGTTTGTTTGCTTATTCAGAAAGATTCCGTTGTACCCGAATTCTTCCCTGCAGATTATTACTCTCTTGAAGACTGCAGATAACTCCAGAAGGAACAGGGCTACAGACAACCTCACAACTTCTTCAAATCCTAGCTCTTCCTCAGATGTGTATCAGTGTCAATGCCTATGTCTGTATCTTGCACCTCCTGAAAGGAAGCATTCTACAAGCCCCACACTTATGTCCCACACTTCCTTAATTTTCCCTGTTTGATACTCTTGCCCCAACCAAAAGAAAGAAAAAGAGAAATGGAAAATGTATTTTGCACATGGGCATTTTCATGTGTCTGCGAAATACAAAATATCCATCCTGAGTCCCACGTGAAGCAACAAAGGTGAGTCAAACGTAATTTGTGGAAGAGGGGAAAAAATAATCTTGTATGTTCTAGCTCTTCTAACAAAACCCTAACAATTCTCTGGTTTGTTGTCACTGAGCACAAATATTTGCTCCATTGCTAMGTAAGTCTCTGAACAAATCAGTTACAGAGTATTTTGGCTAGTTTTACTCTCGGGTATCAGACCATCTAGAAAAAAAGTACAGTTTACAGCACTAAGTTTTGCTCAGTTTCCATAAGCTACACCCAAGAACACTTAAACACCTTCAGAATGTATGTGCACATAATTCCCGATAAGCATCACTCATGCTCCAGAAGTTTTAGCAGCTTTGTGACAGATGTGCCCATGCCCCGCCCCTGGATCAGCCAGATGAGAGATGCTAATCCCTCTGACAGGAGCGGTCAGCTCCAAACAAGAGCCAAGGCAGAGGGACAGCAGCACTSTTTCCTGGTGATCTGCTTTGCACAGGCCACTTCAGTGAGTGCACTCAGAAGGCACCCAGACCATGCAGCTGTGCAGGAGGTGTAAGAGGAAAACGCAGATTGGAGTTTAACTGCTAGAGATGTGCCTTCCCAGAGACACAACTTCAACTACTGTCCTTTAGAAAAGTATGAGCTTGGTACCTCCAGAGCAAGCTTGAAACTAAGAGGGGACCCTCAGGACTTACCTTGAAGATTTAGGTAGGATTTGTGGAAGCACATACCAAAACACCTGATGGTAGTTGCAAGAGCTTCAGTCTTTCTGTGTCCCAGGGGGAACTAGAAATGGAACTGGTCTTTCAGGGAATTTAATCCAGGTATGCACTTAGCCTTTCACAAGTTTGATATAAGGTGAGTAAATTTTGAGCATTCTTCCTGCTTTTGGCAGAGTCAGTCCTCAAAACGGGAGTCAACAGAACATTTCCATCTCTTAAGAAAAATTATTGGATGAAAGATTTAACAAAATCAAGTACTTTCTCTCTTCTGTTCATTTGGACTCAAGGGAGATTCACGACTTTGGATGATGACAAGTTTATGAAGAGAGACTTTGACAGAATCACAGAATATTCTGAGTTGGAAAGGATCCACAAGAATCATCAAGTCCAACTCTCAAGTGAATGCCCCATAYAGGGATAAATGACACAATCTGGGCATTATTAACACTGTGCTCTGACCAAGACAAGGCGTTTTTAATCACTATTGTTGAGAAAAGGCTTAGACAATACATGTCAGCCTCCTCTTATAAAGACAGATTCAATTTACATTCAACCAAAAGACTTTTTCCACTGCCATGGGTTGCACAAAGCATTTATCAGATCTGACTTCCTAATTAATTATTTTTAAGGCAATTCCTCTTATATCCCTGTCTTGCCTCTGTGAAGGGTCATAACTGTATCATCTGAAACAGTGTCCAAACATGCCCTTTGATATTTTCTACTGAGCTGTAGCTTTTTAATAATAGTTTTGTCAATATGTTTGTTCCCAGAAGAGACTAGGAGACTAGTCTTGCCTCTCTCACCAATGCGGACAAGGAATATCCTAGCATCTGTGGAAGAGTTTCTCTACTAGGCATCCTTCCATGATCAGTCAGCATAGCCCACTAGGCAAGCAAGCAAAAAAAGAAGAAACTCTTTTCAAACATCACACTTTTCTGTTCTCAATAAATTTTGAAATTAATCTGAAGCTATCTGCAGCTGGCCTCAGTCTCTGAGACTCAAATATTTCTCTTCAAGAACTTAATTTTCAGCCCTGTCCCACTCCTTCTGGCATATGGCTCAGTCTAAATTTTCCAGCTGTAAATCACAGCCAGGGATGACTTTCAACAACACTGTACCTTTGCCATTAACAAAGCAGGACCAGCTGGTTCTCCAGGGTCTTACAGGTTACAGAAGTTCTCCTGCAGACGTCAGCTCAACCTTTCATGTTTGCAGAGATAATTTGGTTTCTATGCTGTTTATTCTTTCCTCTGAGGATCCAGGGTATAGCAGAGAGCTTTCCTAAAATGAAAGTATTAACTTTTGCTGTTATGCTTCAAAATGCCTTGCCTTCTTGCTGAAGGTGGTAGAGGGCTCTGGCTATGCAGACTGTGTGATGGCTCACTTCCCAAAGATGTGTTTTTTTGACATTTGACAGCCAGAAGAGAGTTGCAAGACTGGAGGGTGACAAGAACAATCCACACATCGCTGAACAAGCCACCTATAAAAGAAATTACTTGTGGAAAGAATCAGAATCTTGGTTTTTATCCCTTTGAGAGCACTGCTTTATCTATATTTTAAAGAGAAGCAAATGGAGCAAAGTGAAGGGATAATTAAGGGAAGACAAACAGGCGGCAGAAAACCAAACAAAACCTGAAATATCCGATCAGTACATGATAAAATTGGACAGAATTTACATAGAACTTTAAGGAAAACACATCTATGTTTCCTCCAAAAGATTTTGAGATGAATGCAGTTTTTTTCACAACAGATCTTGTACTCAGGCTTAAAATGTTAGTCATTATTTAAATGAAATTGCTGGTTTAATTTTGCATTTTATTTTTTTCTTTTAAACCAAAAATTGGATTGTTTCTGCATGAAAACTTTACACACCTCTTGTGAAAAACCAGAAACTGACTGGTGGGGTATTCCAAACTCCTCAGCACACTGCATTTCAGAATAAATTTGTGCAATCATTTAGGAGTCATTTTAGGATTTCATTCAAAAAATGGGTTCAAACCTAGAATACAGCAAAAGAAAGGTCTGGGCTCGTTTTTAGCCAGAGTGTCAAGTTCTTTCAGAGGCTGGCTTGCAGGCGGCTGGTCCTGCACTGATACTGGGTCGGGGTGAGACAAGGGCAAGTTCCTGAACCCAGAAACTTGGTATTTTTTGTCCCTTATACTACTAATAATAAAATGTAAGAGGAAATCCATAACAAATATTGTATGTTTAGTGCACAATCACCTTGCTTCTGGCAAGGTCTCCATGTCCTAGAAAATCAAAACATGACCAAGTTCTAAGGTTTGCTAACCCCTTTTTACTTCTGGCTCTCCCTGAGTGATTACATGCTCCAGAATTTTCTATCCAACTGCTAATTTCAAAAGATAAACTCATTTGAAAACTGAATAGGAGCACTGAATCATGAGTTCTTTCGCCTACTGCTCAAAGTCTATAAGATGAAGGCTTTCAGACGTTTTTGCAGTTGACACTGAAAATTAGTTTAAGTGACTGATAATTAGACTCATTAGAGAGTGCAGCTTAATAGTTGAGCCTTCGCCAGTTTTCCTGTGTGACCCTGTTTAAATTACTTGATTCACTTCAGTTTCCCATCATTTAAAAAAATAAACAAACAAAAACCCCACCACTACCACTCCCAAAAAATCCAACAATAAAATCTTTCCGTACCCATTCTCTGCATATCCTGCCTGTATGATGTTGTAATTTTAGGTGTCTGGACAGATATGGCCTTGGTTATCATTAAATTTTCTATGAGATACTGCATACATACACAACCTTCCTTCCAAATCCAGAATAAAAGTGTATAATATTAACATCTACCTGTACACTGAGGCCAGAAGATGTATACATCAATTTCTGCTTTGTCTTCACAGTTCCATAAAGCTTGAGAGCCTACCTGCAGCAAAAAAAGCCTTCATAACAACCCTGCTGAAAGTTTATCATTTAAAGATAAAATTTTTATTAATAACTGAGTCTTCTCTAAATGACAGTGTATTTGTTAGTACAGCTGTCATCACATGAAAATCACTGTGTTGTAATTTCACATAGTCCAAGCCTTCCACGCACAGCATTGGAGGCAGAAGCAGTGAGAAGTCAAAACTGGGGCTACAGAAGTGCAGGGAGAGGGAGCTCTGTAGGGCAGGGAAACTCCCAGGGTTAGCTTCCACTTAGGCTCCCTGCACTGCTGCTGCTGCCCCTAAATGGCTTCTTTTAATAGCTAACCCAGGGTAATGTGTGTGCAAGTACAGTACTAATTATTCTCAGCCTTTTCGTTCCTTAAGCAAAATCTTCACATCTGAAAAAAAGATCCTTGAGATAACGACTTCATTTGAAATTAGCATGACCCTCAAGCTTTCGAGAATTTATGTTGAATATTCCGCACCCACARACAATTTAACACAGATAGTTTAGGCACAGAGCAGAGTTTCCCTTTAGTGCCCTTTTAGCTTGCCAGACACTTAAAATATTTCTTTTCGCAAGGTAAAACAAAAACCACACAAACAATTAAAAAACGACAGCCCAAATAATCTTCATTCAGATGAAGGACTCTGTAAAATATTATATTCGGACAGTTTTAATGGATTCTGAAAGAATGAAGCTTCAGGAGAAAAAAAAGCAAAACTTACTTTAGTCCTTGCTTTTGCAGTGGATTGGCTAGTTTCTCACTGCAGAGACCCAAAAATTTAGGGGACAGTTTTTAAGGAGACATCCAGGGATTTAGCAATGCCATTATGTTGAGGCTAAATCTCCCASAACTTCATGCCTAGCTGAGGGGATCAGCTAATGTATGCCATAATTTTATACAGACAACCCTGGAGTCTCTTGCTGCTGAATTATTTATTAGTGAGACTAGTTGTTTGTCAAGGCAGATAATGGGGAAAATGTTCCCTGGAAAAAATAGATTACATTCATGCTTTTAGTTTAAAAAAAATCTCACTTTATACATTCAGTGGTATTTTTACTCTCTGAAGTAGAAAAATATTTAATAGCTGGTCTTAATAGGTTAAAGAACACTTTAAAGACCAAAAGATCTCAAAAGATGTATATAAACTGAGGAATAGCCTGTTTTGGTAAAGAATTCTGAAATCATGTGCTTTTAGAAACCTACCTAATAGGCACACCATTTTACTGAAGAAGTAATGATTTTTGATGAAAAATTGTAATATCCTCATGCCAAAAAGATTTCAGCTTTTTTTTACTGACAGACATAAAAAAGAAAAAAAGGACATGGGACAGATCAGTGAACTTGGTGGCCTTAAATATAAGAAGAGAAACTCCAGTAAGAGTTTTCYTGCTGCTGTTCCTGGCCAGGCACCTCTGAAGCAACACACCTTTCCCAGCAATTCCCTTGACAAGGTCTCAACTTTTGTCCCAAATAAATGCCCAGATGGACAGTGAAACCCAGTGTGACTCCAGAGACACACGTTTCGCTGTACTGTGGAGGGCATCCCAATGTTACTGAGGGAAGGATACTGAATTGCAAACCCTGCCTAAGCAGAAATTTGTGTGTGTATTGATCAATGCCTGGGTTAACATCCAGCTTTTGAATGTAATTTATCATTTGCTCTCTAGTGGCCTGATCTGGATGGCTTTGGATGAAGCCAGTGGAAAAACTCCTGCCAACTCCATTGGCAGCTAAATCAGGTCATAGATGGAAAGATACAGAATTTCTAACAAATTTCAAAAGCATGGAGAAACAAGTAGGAGAAGACAAGATTATTTCTGACTGTCAGTTACAAGAATAAGAAATACCCTTAAAAGTTACCTTTTTGATCAAAACATGTGAAGTCAAAACTTAGTTACAAGCATTAATAACGTACTTATTATATGAGGCTGCAAATCAGGGATAAGGTTTAGCTACATAGACTTTTAATTATGGCAAATATACATATAGGCTGGAGCTGGATCTGCACTGAACAACAGAATTGGCGAGTGTATTTTTGGTCTCCTTCTGTCTGCCAATATAAGTAAAACACAATTACAATAAGGTTGAAGGTAGGAATCATCAATATCTTTCATCTGGGCTCAGGGAACCAGTGAGTAAGGTCCCCTGGGAAAATGCTTTTTAAGGTTTTGATGTCTATCAGTGCTGGTCACCTTTGAAGGACCACCTCCTAAAGCACAGGAGCAGGAAATTCCTAGATGTTGGAAGTCCAACAGATGAGGCAGAAGGCCATCTTGGCTGACCAGGTAAACAAAAAAGGAAGGCGTGTGCTCAGCGGAAGCAAGGTCAGGTGATGTGGGAGGGATACAGAGATGCTGCTTGACACTGTAGGGAGAAAATTTGAGTGGCCAAAGCTCAACTGGAGTTGAAGAACAGCCAGTACTGTAGGGGTTAATAAAAAGAGCTTCTTTAAGTACACTAGTGGCAAAAGGCAATGCAAAAACCATATCAGCCCATTAAAGGATGAGGATAGTCACCTCACAAATGGGGATGTAGGCAAGGTGGAGATGTTTAATGCTGTGAATCTTGGAGCTATCCTGTGCAGAGCTAAGTGTTGGACTTGAGGATCCTTGTGGGTCCCTTCAAACCCAGAATAACCTGTGATTCTGTTTTAATTTCTGTGATGCTGTGACGTAAAAATGGATGCTCTAATGTTCTAGTGCTGAGTTAGAAGAAAACAATATCTCCAGACAAAAAATGGGAGGGGGGGCCTAGGGGGAATGAATGGCATCATCCTACATCTACTCAACGGCTATCAGGCACAGGCAAATTTACCAGTTGCCTGAGGTAGGAGACTGCCACAAGCCAACAAGAAATAATGGAAAATATTAGAATGGGGATCCTGCTGTACTAGCAGACCAAGAAATAATGGAAAATACTAGGTGGTGATTCCTGCTATAGGAGACAGAAGACCTTGGTAGGAATAAAGATCTAAGGATCTTTGACCCTCCTACAAGGCAGGAAGAGAGTAACCCTGACATCCTCTAGATATTCCCTCTATTTCCTCTGCTCCTATCCCATGCAACTGAGAGACTTCAGCGGTCTCTGATGTATCCTTTATCCAGTGGCTAATAAGTGCCAGTTTCAACTGGAAATAAATTTGAGTACATGCTGATCTTTAGGCTGAGCAGCAGCCTTTGAAAATACACTCACACAATACCTAGAGTGTAATAACAGGAGACAGAGTGTAGCTGTTTAAAAAGGCTATAACAGAACAACCAATTTAGTTATTAATCTATTCTTGGAAACAGAGAAGTACCATCATAGCTTATGATTTCCAGATGACTGCTCTAATCAGACCCTGTAAGTCAGAAAGAGCTCCATTTTTCCCTCTGATCCTTACATTCTTCATTAAGCTGACAATCAGCATGAATTAATCAACCCTTAATCTGTTCATTCTAGGAGAAAAAATATTTCATATAAAAGAACTTCTGTTTTCTCCAGAGTCTCTAATTCATCCATATTAGACCTTGAGAGGTAGGGGAGCTTCACAGAAAGCTCTCTTCTCCCACTCAGGCAAATTCTCACCTAACCCAGCAGCTGTTTGCTCTGCCACATACAGTGAAGTTCGACAAGGTCTKTGGTGTATGCTTCATTTCCAGCATATGATCTCTCTCATTAAAGTCAGTGCTTCCTCATAGTCCCAGAGACTGAGAGAATCTGCACTGGGCTTTTTTATTGTCACTCAGAAATCAAAACATCCTGATTTAGGCAAGGAAGTCCTCGACCACAGCTGGGAGGGAGGATACTGGGGGAGAAGGGAAAGAGAGAGGGCAGGTATAGACTACTTCTCTCCCCCATGTGATCTCCAAGTCTCCAGTAATCAGGAATTTAGGGTTTTCTTAAAACAGAGGTTGCATCAGATCACCATGTTTAACAGCAACTGATAAAGATGTGAACAACTCTGCAAGTCCCCTCTTGTACAGATCACAACAAGCTATGACTATGCTCTCTGATGCCTGTGCTAGTATTAACTATATGTTTTGATATTTCAGGGCTGATCTTCCTCCCTTTCAATTGCACTAGCAAAACCTACAACCATTTGAAAGCAGTTGTCATCTGGATTTGAAAGAATCTGCATGTCGTCACTAATATCTGAAACTGAGACATCAACAATGATAAAAAGCACTATGACTATAGGTGTAACTTCAACTCTTATTTGCCCAAAGCACCACCACCAATGGATTGTACAAGACTTTCAAACAGAGAAATCTTAAAAACTTTGTGTAGCCTACTAGAGTGTGCTCAGTGGAGCTGCAAAATTCAGTTTGGTGGTTTTTTAAAGCTTTTATAAGCTTTTATGGAATTACACTGTAGAATAAACATGTAGAACATTTGCAGAAGAGCACTGTGAATACCAGTGCATACACCAAATTCCTCCCTTCCTACATCTTGACACCATTTGTAGTCAGATGATGGCATGGTGCAGTTGACACACCTGAAGGATGGGATGCTATCCAGAGGCACCTGGACAAGCTCAGGAAGTGGGTCCATGGGAATCTCACAAGGTTTAGCAAGATCAAGTACAAGGTGCTGCACCTGGGTCGGGGCAGCCCTGGTATCAACACAGGCTGGGGGATGAATAGATCGAGAGCAACCCTGGGGAGAAGGACTTGGGCGTGCTGGTGGATGAGAGACTGGACATGACCCAGCAATGTGCACTTGCAGTCCAGAAAGCCAAACGTGTCCTGGGCTGCATCCAAAGCAGTGCGGCCAGCAGGGCAAGGCAGGGGATTCTGCCCCTCTGCTCCACTCTGGTGACATCCCATCCAGCTCTGGGGTCCTCAATACAAGGACATGGAGCTGTTGAGCAAGTCCAAAGGAGGGTGATCAAGATGATTAGAGGGATGGAGCACCTCTCCTGTGAGGAAAGGCTGAGAGAATTGGGATTATTCAGCCTGGAAAAAAGAAGGCTTCAGAGTGACCTAATTGTGGCCTTCCAGTACCTGAAGGGAGCCTACAAGAAAGATAGGGAGAGACTTTTTACAAGAGCACAAGGGTAAATGGCTTTAAACTGACAGAAAGAAGGTTTAGATTAGATATGAGGAAAAAAATCTTTACTGTGAGTGTGGTGAGGCACTGGAACAGGTTTTCTGGAGAAGTTGTGGATGCCCCATCCCTGGCAGTGTTCAAGGCCAGGCTGGAGGGGGCTCTGAGCACGCTGGTCTAATGGAAGGTGTCCCTGCCCATGGCAGGGGACTGGAACTAGATAATACTTAAGATCTCGTCCAACCCCAACCTTTCTATGATGAACTCTCTCTCACCTCTAAGATAAACTCCAGTAATTTAAGGGAGAAGTAGTTTCCCATTATGCTTTCTGTTTTGCCAACAAAGCCAGGTTTTCTTCTCTGGCAAAAATCTAAGGCATCACAGGCAGATTGTATGTGTTTCTCTCCGACATATAGACTACCATGCGTATGCTGGGTGTTGGGTGAACATTCCATAGCGCTCAGCTTGCACCGGCTGCTTTCATTAACCCAGTGTTCCACTTTATGATCTGTCTTAAAATAGCAATTTGATGTAATTGTCAGGTTTTTCAATAGAAAAGCACAGAGCAATTCTCCTAGTTGAGCCAGTTATTTTTCTTTCACCTACCTTTCAGAGGGCTGTTGAACTTCCTCTGAGCCTAGCCTGTGTAAACATTTTTGTGAGCCCATTTTATATGGAAATAATCTGAGCATTAAAAGCGGCTCTTCTGCAGATTTTAGGGGAGTTGGCATTTCAGTCACTAGCAACCCTGCATGCAAAACATCTTTGAATCACTGAATGCATGATTACATCTTTCTACAGGCTCTCCTCTAATGGGAAATCAGTGTTCCATTTACAGTGGAAGGACTAAAGTGGCTAAAATGGTTTAAAATTTAAAGAGCTGTCATGATTTACCCCACAATAACAAAAATAACACACAAAATCTACTTTCTAGCACCTTCCTCATCTACAGTGCCAACATACCAAAAAATTACCTGTCAGACAATTTACAAGGGAAGGTACCATACCAAGATCTTCTGAAGATATATGTGAAAAAAAAAGGTAAGTTTGAGCAAGAACCAGATTGTAACAAGTGTGGGTAAGCAATCAAGCATGAGCACAGGTGGGTGGTGTGGGGGAAAGGAGGAGGTAGGGAGCAAGTATTGAAACTCTGCCACTTGTCCTTTATCTTGTACAGCCTGCATAAGGACCTTTTGTAATACTCCTTCAAGCACGTGTATAGAGGAAGAAAGGAAAGAAAGAGAAATATCTCTGTGTCACTTTTAAATATTATGGTGTTTAACAGATTTTATATGAAAGAATAAGTACCGTCTGTATCCAGCTTTGTAGAACTTGAAGTAAAACCTGTGCGAAAAAGACCATATTTTCACATCAAAACCACTTAAATTTTCAAGAGCAGCCAGTGATCATTTTAATTTATTTAGCAAAGATATCTTGTGAGCAAGCAGGTAACACAGCTACAGAGATACCCTTGGGCTGGCCGGTTCCACCACAGAAAGTGTCTGACATGCTGCCAGCAAGAGAGAGAAAAGAAGAGCTCTTACAGCATCCTTCCTCCCATTCCATTCTTTCCATCAGAACCCACACCACCTGTGCTGTATTGTTTATTTTGCCAGACCTTAATTCGTTTTTTTTTTCTGTGCCCTCATTTACACCACCACATATTCTACAGACACACATCCCCCCTGATTCAACTTTTGCTTTTTGCTTGGTGCTATACTAAGGTAGCTGTGTTGAAACCAAGCCACTCTCCATGATATTTGAAAACTCACGGGAGTTAGATGAAGACCTGGGTGACTGGAAAAAGTGAGGAATGATTGCACATATTTTTAAAAAGGGTGGAAATGTGGATCCTGGGAAGTACCAACCTGTCAGCCTCACCTCTGTTCCTGGGAAGATCATGGAACAGATTCTTCTAGAAGCTGTGCTAGGGCACATGGTATGCACTGGAGGGATGCAAGACAGCCAGCACGGCTTCACCAAGGGCAAGACCTGCCTGACCAACCCAGTGGCCTTCTATGAAGGAGTGACTACATCAGTGAGCAAGGAAGAGCTACAGATATTGTCTATCTGGACTTCTGTTCAGCCTTTGACGTGGTCCCCCACAACATCCTCTCTAAACTGGTAAGGGATGAATTTGATGTGTGGACAGTTCAGTGCATGAGGAATTGGTTGGATGGTCACATCCAGAGCGTAGTGGTCAATAGCTCAACATCTGGATGAAGATCAGTGATGAGTGGTGTCCTTGAGGGGTCCTTATTGGGACCAGTGCTGTTTAGTATCCTCACTGATGACATAAACACTGGTATTGAGCACACCCTCAGCAAGTTTGCAGGTGACACCAAGCTGAGTGGCGCTGTTGACACACCTGAAGGACAGGATGCCATCCAGAGRGACCTGGACAAGCTCGAGAAGCGAAGCCATGGGAACCTAAGAGGTTCAACAAGACCAAGTGCACGGTCCTGCACCTGGTTTGGGGCTGTCCCCAGTATCAGTACAGGTTGGGGGATGAAGGGATTGAGGGCTGCCCTGTGGAGAACTTGGAGGTGCTGGTGGGTGAAGTTTGACATGACCCAGCAATACATGCTCATAGCCCAGAAAGCCAATTGTATCCTGGGCTGCATCAAGGGTAGCATGGCTTAGCGAGGGGATTCTGCCCCTCTACTCTGCTCTCATGAGACCCCACCTGGAGTGCTGCATCCAGCTCTGGGGTCCCAGCTCTGGGGTCCCAGCATGGGAAAAACACAGACCTGTTGGAGCAGGTCTAGAGGAGAGCCATGAAGATAATCACAGGGCTGGAGCACCTCTCCTAAGAGAAAAGGCTGAAAGAGCTGGGGTTATTCAGCCTGGAGAAGAGAAGGCTCTGGGAAGACCTTACTGTGACCTTTCAGTACTTAAAGGGGTCTTATAAGAAATATGGGAATAGGCTTTTTGCTAGGGCCTGTTGTGATAGGACAAGGAGCAATGGCTTTAAGCTGGAGGATGGTCAGTTCATACTAGATATTAGGAAGAAATCTTTTATCTTGAGGGTGAGGAAACACTGGAACAGGTTGCCCAGAGAAGTGGTAGATGCCCCTTCCCTCAGAATACCCAAGGTCAGGTTGGACAGGTCTCTGAGCAACCTGGTCTAGTTGAGATGTCCCTGCTCATTGCAGGGTTTTGAACTAGATAACCTTTAAATATCCCTTTCAATACAAACCATTGTATGACTCCATGAAGCAGAGGACGATAAACTCGCACAGCATTACTCCATTTTTGGTGTTTTGATAACAAAACTAATTAGGTAGAAATATGAGCTATATTAAAAAATCTCCCACACCAAAAACCGCCTAAAAACCCATTGAAAAAGCACAAACAAACACAAACAATGTATGCATGTAAACAGATTACTTAYACTCCCTGTATGTTTGGGTTTTACTTCCTTTAGCTTTGCCTGAAGTTAGAGTTGCACTATCAGCTGTTTACTTCACACTCAGAGACCATCTTCCATTTTAGCTGACTGATGTCATTCAGAGCTCCTACCATATTTCTCTATTGGAACKAACATGCCCTCATTACTATCCCTAAAAATCTGCCAGTGTATCTGCTTTTTAAAAAGAGAGGATACTCCCACTCTATCACACCTCCCCTGTCCCCTCTTGCTGTTTTTGCAGGAGTGGTGTTGGGTAGTGGGGGATGATTAGCTAGAGATGGTTTTCAACAAGGAGATGATCATAGGTGAGCATCTACAGGCTGGGGAGAAATGCAGATTTGATGGATTGGCTGTTTTCAGCTGTAGTCTGGGTCCAGAACACAAAAAGTCACATTTACTTGTGCAGAGGAAAGCTTATGAATGTGTGTGGATGCCCGCAGTGCCTGGTGAACGTAACAACTTTCTTAGCACTTTGTATTTCCTTGGGAAGGAAATAAAAACATGTTCTCTAGTAAAGGACTGCTACCTTGATCAGCCTCAGGGATTCCTGAGAGATTTTATTTCTGATGGCTTATGTTAGATATATTTCTCATGTAGCAACGGATTGAATTTGGGTAAAATCTATCAGGCTTATTCTCCACTATCTTACACTAGATCTATGCTACCACAGCACAGGCATTTCACACCCAGCACAGAAACTGAGAATTAAGTCTTCTCCATTAAACTCATCTGAAGCTTTTGATTTTTACTGTTACACAGGCTTGTAGTCCCATTTAGGTGAAAAACTTTTCTCTCTGAAAACAATTTCATCTACATTGTCATGCCCAGAAATGCACACAGCAGGTGTTATCTAGTGCAGATTGTCCTGCATTTTTGCATGGCTAAATAGTTCCCACATAGTTATAAGAACCTATTCTTCTATTTCCCTCAATCCCTCAGTGCACTTTTGTTTTTCCAGCTGTATGTGTAGCTTAAAGTCAGTAGCACTACTAGAAACCTGAGGACAGGGCTAAAACACAAGAGATTCCTCAAATCAGCTTTGATGGAATTAAATATTAAAGCAGCACAGTGAACATATGCCTAAGACCCACCTATATTTCGGTGTAGAACAGCACTGCAGCCACAGAACATGTTTTTCATCTGTCTTTCAACATAGGAGATGCAGTTGTGTTACAAACGTGGCATTCCAAATCTCAAAAGCAAAAAGACAATGGGAGAAATCAAGATGTGAGAGGGAAAAAAAAAAAAGGTTATTTAACATACAGTTCAAAAAATCACTTCAGAAAAATAGTAGAGAGAAAATACTCAGAAAGCCAACCACTAACATAATTTCATAAAAAATCCTTACTGGGTTCATGGAAAGACTAGATTACTTTATATGAAAACTAATTATAGTTCTCACACAGAATTTTATTCTTGCAAATAGATGTTCTAACTTAATGAAGAAGAGAAACATTATAATAATAAATGGAAGGCACCAACTTCCCTTTAACCCCATAAATATTGAAGCAAAGCTTTTATGTCATGGAGATCTTCCACAGAGCATAGAGCAGGACATAACTGTAATAATCAACATGAGAAAAAGACTTGAGCAGTGACCTAAAGAATAGTAATCTTGATTTATACTTAGGAACTAAATGTTTTGTGATAGCCTAACTATTAGTTTTTGGTCTCCACTTGCTGTTACAGGTCACTAAGCTATGACAAATATGAAGAACAGCTGTGACATTTGCCGAATCATGGGATTGTTTGGAACTGGCAAACTGAGGAGAGAWGTAAAATTACACAGATGATGAAAGGTTTAAACAAAGTGAGTTATTTCAGCTGACTCCCTTTCCAGGAAATTCACATAATTAAATTTGCTTCCAGGAAATGGAAATAAAGGAAATGGCCTAGCTTTGTTTTAAGCTATGGACATCTCTCCTCCCAGCCTTCAGAGAGTATTGCATGAGTTTCATTGGTTTCTGAACTAATCCACAAACCACACATCACAAAGAAATAAAAAACCAAGTTAATTATGTAGCCCAGGGACATCTCTTTTTCACAGACCCTTGGCTACTCAATAAGCTATCAATCTTTTTCTCCAGATGGTGCTGCCTCCATTCAGTTGCTCCATTGTTTCCTTCGTTATGCAAGTGGTTTCTTGATTAAAATTTGTCAACTGCCCTTCCCCTAAGCATTCTCCAAATTCAAACAATATCTGCAGTTGTTAAATGAAAAAAAAAAACAAAAAACCAAACTCCAAACACAAAAAAACCCCCACTCCCAAATAAAGTCACTCACTAAAAATATTAAATGGAGAATGGAAACATTTTTTCTCTTTGTTCTCCCAGAAGACAGATGCAGAAGAGTTTATCGGTAATATGCCAAAGGCCAGATGTTTATCTGGCTGTCCTCTCTATTTGTGTCTCTGCAGCTGCCTGCTCTATGCTGTTAGCAAAGTAGATAACGGAGCTATCCTTATTTTCCAGCTTTTACACATATGCGTACAGTTTTAATCCTTAGATATTCCCGAAACAACCTATTTTCAAATGAAGCATGTCAGTTTGCATTGTCCCCCTAGTAACAGGGGACTATTTGCACCACTGTGTAACTCAGGGTAGTTCTTATCAAAGTGTACTGGTTCACCAGTAAAAGGTGAACTTTAGAAGATTGTAGTTTCAACTATTGAAAAGAAAACCCCTGAAATGCAAAGGGTTCTCTAACTTGTATTGACCTTTTTGGCATCTAAAATGCTGGAATGAAACCCTCTCAATGGCAAGTTTCATAAGAAGTCTTGGAGAATGTTGTGGTTCTGCTTGAGGACGAAGTATCAGGACGACAGCTCTTACAATACGGTGTCAGTACTGCCTCCAGTATTGGCCAGACTGCACCAAGAACCACAGCCATGTAGAGACCAACAGCACATGAATAACCCCCCATTTTAAACATTTTAGATCTACGGAAGATACGAAGTTGGATGCTGGGGGAAAGTGTAGACTTATTTTTAATTTATCTACTTCAAACCCTTCCGTTCTTGTCTATGTGCCTATTTTCACATTGAAGTGAGGAAGCCATGTGGCTATAACTTGACTTAAAAATTGAGAGCTTTAGGAAAACTAAAGAAAAAATGATGCAAGTATTTTCTTCAAGACACATTTCAGATACATTTCACAAGATCTATGTTTGCAAAACTGGATGAAGATTTTTTCACTGAGGTTCTCTACTTGAAGTTAAAGGAATTGTAATAATTTCTTTTTCGCATATGCACTGAGCAGAATATAAAAACGTGAAACTCTCTCGAGTTTTTATTATTACTCTAGCTTTTTAAGCAGACTTACTAAATTTACTTATATTTTCCTGTCTATACTATATATATGTATATATGCCTGTGTGTGTGTGTCTGTATAATRCTGCACAACTGTCAGAAATAGAGCTTGGCAGAAAGGTAAAATATTTTACATTTCAAATGACAGGCTTATAATTTATTTTTTTTTTTCAAAATGCAGCTCCCATAGTCTGATGAACATTTTAGTGTGAAATTTAGAGTCCTCAAAATCAGTGGTAAAAGCCTGATTGACTTCTTTCAGTCAGAAGCTCTCTTTTGTTTTCAAGACCTCTGTCAAACACTTTACCCTCAATGTCTTATAAGTGGTCCTAAATTCTCCAAATCAAAACCACTTGTTCAGTCAGGTAAGGTTTTCTCACATCCCAAGATTCACCTGTGCAACATACATACAGGCCAGAGCCAGGAGTGTGATTTTTCAAAGGGGACTACAGACTCAAGTTTGACTTTTCATCAAGGAAGATCAAACTTTTTTTCTGTATTTGGAAGTGGGGAAACAGAACTGAAAGTCCTAAAATGGTTATGTATTTCCAAAGTCTTAGTTTGGTTCTTCCCTATTGCTTGAAACTTGTGGAAAACACAACTGAGCATTTTATGAACGCTTCAAACTTAGCATTGTAACTGCACTGAGACATCATGCCATATGTTGATATATCAGGCATGAACAGTGAGAAGATTGGAGGTCACAGGAGCTCAGTGAACCTGAAGGTGTGATACTGTGTGTGCTGTGGTACAGCTGGAGCTTCTGTTGGAAGCCTACGTCTTGGAGCCTGCTTCAGAAAAAGAGATGCGGGTATTTATTTCTTCTATCCCAGTTCAGCCCTGTTTCTAGAACTGTAGGTTATAATCTGACGTCCTTGTAAAAAAATGACCTTTTACGGTATTCCCAGTTTTTCAGGGTTCCACTTTCAAGTTAATCTATTCCCAGAAAGCACCTATAAAATTTCATTATGTGATTTGACAGTCAATACGTAACCAGGGCATGTGCTGGCTCAAGTATATTTTGAGGTGTTCTGAGGGGCTGAAGTAGCTTCTTCAGTACATTTTATGAAGGTGTGATTTGCTTTATGCCAGCTGATCTGAGTACCAGTAACAGTCTGACAAGGGAAACACCGAACTCTTGTCAAAAAGGCAGCGTAACTCAGACTGCACCCAGCTTCAGCCACGACACTGGCATTGAAAACAGTTTAGAAGAAAGGTTGGAAGTGTATATAGTACTGCTATCACTGCAGTGAGTCTGTACCTTTAGCTCTGCTTCTTCCAGAGGCTAGGAAAAATGCCACTTCTAAACCCAGATTTCAGGCTCACTCCCAGCTTTTGTTTTAAAGTAAGTGATACTTTTTACCCTTCTGTGTCCTTCCCATGAATCCCTAAGCCATTTATCCCGTAACATACTAGACAAAGACTGTGATGCTCGAAGGAGTAGTTTATGCAATTGTTAGCCCTTTTAACAGTAAACTAAAAGCCTAAGGGCTTGCAAAGCCTGATTGCAGTCTGTGCCTTCAATTTGCACAATGGCACTAATAAGGGATATGAGACCATAGCAGAAAATGGATCCTGAGAGGTCCTGACATGTTAGTTTCCAGGCAAATTTTCAAAGACTCCTATGTGGGGGTGTAGGATGGAAGATATGGTCTGAAATGTCCAAGATTACAAGTTGCAATATGAAATCATAGGAACTAGAATGGTATGCCATAAAACTCCAACCAGCACTGAAAGGATTAGCCTTTTAAATGAAACCAGAAATATATTGTTACAATCCCAAAGTTCTGGCAGGATACACACTTGACAAAAATCTATCTAGTGAAATTTTATTTACATTTCCAAAAGAAGCACATCATGCAGTCCCGAAAATGGACTTATTTTACTGTTTCTATGGCAACTGTTTGCTTTTCAGAGCTACCGGATGAAATGAATGGTGAAAAAACACTTTGTATGGTAAATTGATTCCCTGTTCTTCATCCCATACATGCAGCACTGTTCCACTTAAAGGTGCTTAGTGGTTTAGCTGTATCTTGTTTCTAAATAGGTATTTGTACTGTTTTCATATAGAACATTAATCCTAAACCATGAACATCTGAGGCCTTAGTAAAGAGCTTTTAACATATTTTAGATTTATGTCTGTAACAAAGTCTTAATTTTGATTGCATCATAAGTCAAAATGTGTTTGCAGACCATTCATCAAACAGCCAGATTTTTAAAATATTCTGATATTCTGATATTCTTGGTGGGGCCATATATTGTCCTCTTCTGATCACACATTAAAATAAACTAATTATTCTTTATAGGGCTACACAAATAGAATATTGCTGTGGCTGCTGTGGTCTAAAGGCACAGGAGAAAAAAAGTATAACAAACCACGTCCTTTTTTTTTTAGCTTAGAAAAGCTGAAAGGTTTACAAACACTCTCTCATGTTTGAAAGAGAACCTGCAGATTCAATAGCTAAACTGAGTTATATAGTTCACTTTCCTCTGAAGTGGATGTGATTTTTATTTGTGCTTTCTATGGGATCCTATTTAACTTATCTTGAGCTTCTTTTCTATTTGTCACTTCATTTAACACAGAAATGTCCTCATGGTGGTTATTTCTCTTTCTGCAGTTGTTCTTCAAGTACTTCATGATCTCATTATTTTCTACAAGTTCGGCTTAACAGTGAGACTAAACTTCCCCATCTTGTATCCCTGTCCCATTCTTACGGTGGAAGGCCAAGGATATTTTAGCTCTTGGGAGGAACGTTAAATGAAAGAAAGAATTCAGCCAAGAAGCTTTAATTGAAAACTGCCCCAGGAAGAAACTGAGGAAACTGAATCACAGTTTCTGCATTTTTCTCTTAACAAAATAGCCAATTTGCAAGTTTTCAGGTATGGGACATTTGAGGGAAGATGAATGACGTAACAAACTTATATGAACTGACACATTACAATGCTATTGTGCAGACATTTTTCAATGTGGAGTCAAACATAAATAGGCAAGAATATCTACATCAGAAGTGAGTACATCACTGAAGTGAGCTCACATGTATTTATATATGCCATAGGATCAMGTCAGGACCTAAGAAACCCTAGCCTTGAACAGGTAAAAGATACTGAAGTTTCAGGTCTAAGTCCAATCAAGCAGAATGAACTTTAACTTAAATTTCTGACATCCCAGGCTACTGCTCTGGCTATTGACTTTCACACTGGAAGTTTCCCCTCCCCTCAAGAAACAAATATAAGAGTGAAAACACATTCCTTTTTACAAGAGGTTGTAATTTTGAGAAAACTACCTTTTTTTTTCCAGACAGAGTGAGAACAGCTACCCTTAGAAAACCAGTCCCTTTGGACCTCCTTCTGTTACAATAAATAACACAGTACTTAGAATACGTGTAGTTGCAACAACATATTGTCATATGTGATTTCTGGTGGATATAAAAAAGACCCAGATTCTTAATTTATGATCTATCTGGGAGAAAGAAAAAAAGCATTGTATTTATGCATGCTTGTTTAAAGACCATCCTTTTTTGCAAGGGCAGATAATAAAGGACTGCACAACTTTGAATACAAAAATGTTATTAAAATTTTTCTAGAAACGATGTCTTTTCATTGAAACCTCACTGCTGAAGTTCTAAGTCTGGTACATATCTCAGGCTTGTAAACAGGAATAATGGTGAGGAGCTTGTTAGGAACATTACCTGGCTCACTAAACAGAAAATAGGGGGTTTTTAATCACTATTGCTATGGGCCACTCCTCTGCGTTGCTTCACAAAACATTGTTAGGATGTAGCCCTTGGGACACTGCCCTGAAATACACTGCCTAAAACACTCATGCATCAGCAGTGACTGCTGAATTAAGCCAGGCAATAGCCAATAATACCATTAACCACAAAAAGCTGATTTCCAGAGTTCTGCAGAGGAAAGCACACTCCATGAATAATGAGGTATTATGGAGTGGGCTGTAAATGCACTGTAACCACCCCATCTGCTGGTGCAGGCTCAGGCTGCACACAGGCGCCCTGGAAACTTTCAGCTCTCAGGGACACAGTGCCTTGGCTGGGGTTGGTGTCATGAAACATCTGCGTCCAGGCGTGGCTCAAGAATAGCCCTGGCCAGGTCAGCCCAGGATCACCGGGTGAGAGTGCAGAGGGAGAAACAGTGCTGACTGCCTGGTTTGTTCCCAAAGCCCTGGCAGTGTGACTGACTGCTCATTAGTAAGCGATTTCATCTGCATGCGTAAACAACCGTGCCATCTCCACCTTCTGAGGGATGCAGCATGTGGTGAGCATGATGCAATGAAATACCAGCATTGATCAGCTCCAGCCCACTGATATGCCAGCCAAGTCGCTCACGATCTATTGGAGATGTATCATGACTATAGTTACTACTGCTAACAGCAGCATTACTATTGGAATTACTGCAGCATTCCTAAATAACTACTGAAAAATAAATTTATATGGCATATTATTATATAATAATTGATCTGAAGTATAGAGAGATGATGGCAGAATATTAAAAACTTATCCACGTACTGCCTCAGGGGGAAGTCATGATTTTTTGGATGTTTGTGGTTTTGTTTGACTTTTGTCAGATAAAGTGAGTGGCAACGACCCATATAAGACCAAGCTCATGTTTCTCCTCTGCTTAATTCTGGCCTGAGTTCCCTGTCACAAACCCAGTTTTTATTTAGTACACTTTCCACTATGGAAGTCCTACAAAGGTAGTTTGTGTGCTGCTAATAATAAGCACAGGAGAGTTATAAGCCAGTTCACCTTTAGGTTATGAATGTGTTGCATTGCTTTGTAAAGACACAAAAATATGGCACAAGTAACATGAAAGCAAAGCCCTTAGAACCTGCAATTCTTAGTTGCAGAATTTAATTTTTGTTTAAAACAAAAACAAAAGCAAAGGTGTTGGTTGTTTACATTCCCCCTTTCTCCCCTTTTCTAAATTTCTCATAAAATTGAATTGTCTAAAATCCAATGTAGGAGAATGCTCTCTTTGGAACATTAAGACTGTCACCATTTCGTTCTATTCTATTTCAGGAAACAAGTGTCAGGTAAGCTTATTTTTCTCTCCAGCCATCACTAACTATTTAAAATATCTTGAGCTAAGCATCAAAGTACTGCTTTGCAGCTCAAGTAGGACACATAAAAAGATTTTAAGTAGTAACTTACATTCATTACAATAAAAACACAGTACAGAATATTAAAAATACAAAAGAGACCCCACGGTCTATAACATATCAAAATATAATTTGCACCTATTTGTAAAGACTGCCTTTTCTGATCACAAAACTCTTGATGGAAATGTCAGAACACTTCTCTTCAAACCTTCAGGTAAAAACAGGATTTTTTTTCCCCTGAATTTCCTTATTCTACTCTGCAACACCTTTCACACATCAAAAAGTCCTTTCAGCAGTGTAGCCTAACATGCAAATTTTTTGCCTTCTTATGGAACTCAGTGAGCTATGGGTATGTCTTCAGTCTATCATCTGGGGTAATGATGTTAGAGGAGACAAAAAAGTGTACCCTGTTAATTTTAAAAGAAATTCCATCCGTTGAGATACCTTGGTAAGTACCTAAGAACTTCTGCACTTTAAATTAGTGAAACTGAAGCCCCTGGAGTACTTACAGGACTCTTATAATTACAGCCATATTGACAGGACTGAATGAAAAGGCTGTGATGAATCAAGTTACCATTTTACGGTATTTTTTTCCCCTCAGAGAGATAAGTACTTTGGATTTGTCCTTTTTGCTGATGGAGTTGCAGGTAACAGGCATAAATAAACGTACACTGGACAGCAGCTTCCCAGGCATCCCCTCACCCAGCACCAGGTAGCTGCTTAGTCCTACACCATTCACACCTGGGGCTTTGGACCCATCTTAGCCAGTGCCACCATCCCTGCTCTTTCCACTCCCTCATCCATCTAGAGTGCTCATCTAGGCTTCTCCCAGTTCATTCACATTTGTGAGGATGGCATGTAATGATGTAGATTTTTCCATTATGTTCAGCAGTCCAAAAAGTCACAGCTTTGTAAATCTGACTGAGCTGCTGTTCTCACTGCAGAATCCTCAAAGTTTCTAAGGTACCTTTGAGGAGCAGCTGTCTGGAACACACGGAAGCTTATCAGGTCTAACACATGAACTTCTGAAGCTGGTAGGGGAATGCTGCTGATTTTAATGAGATTTGGAGCAGGACTGTTGGAGGACTGAGAGAAACCTAAGCCAAAAATTTAAGGTGGTGGTGTGCCGGCCAGCAGTGAAGGCCATTTTTGGTCCCTTGGGTTTTCCAGATGAACAAAGGAGAGACACTATGATTTAAAAATGTAACTTAACTTTGGTTATTCTCTGCATTTTTGCTTCCTTTTCTTTCTGCTCTCATTGTATATTTTTACTATTGTATGTTGCCTTGAGACTCTAAGTGCAACAAATAAATATGTGAAACACCACAAAAAAAAAAAGAAGAAAAAGAAATCCCACATAAAGTGCATTAATATGGTGACAGAACTTGTACTTATGCATGAAGTTGGTCTGCGAAGAAGAATTCTGCATGCTCATAAGAGCGAGAGAATACATTTTAAGGTGTCCGTTTCTCACTCTGCAGATATGTATTCTCTAGTTATGTGTGCAAAAAAATGTAGAGGAAATGCCTACATTTGAAGACAGCTGACTAAAGCTTCCAGAGATTAAGATCTTACAAATGAGACCTATTTACATATGAAAAAAGCAATACTGACGAACAGTATCCACCCTGTACCAAATGCAAACTCTGAGCTCAGCACAACTTGGAACCATTAGAAATTCTGATTTGAGAGGTACACCAAGGGATTAAAAGCTTGATCCAATGCCCACTGAAATTGATATCAAGGCCTGTGTTCACTACAAYGGGCTTTCAACTAGGTACTATTGGAATTTCATTTCAAGCAATGGATTTTTTTCACCACGGTCCTCTCCAGGTGTCTGTAGCTGCAGCTGCGCAACACTTTTGTCTTATAGAAATCTACACTACTCTCCAGTTAAAATTTATCATCTCAATTCAGACTGTTCAGCTTGTGCTACCTCCAAATTTTCCCCTTCTCTCAGAACCTGCTTCCTACTGTGCTTCTGCAATAAAACCTTCCTCCCTGAGTTCTCATCACAGTTTCTCTGCAAATAGCCAAATGAATTTATTCACATCCTAGGAGCTTTCCCGGTAGTTTGTGTATGTTAATGAAGAGCCTGCAGCAGCAGGTTGGCACCAACCCAGCTGAGCTCTTCTTCACCACTTTCAGCCACTGCTGCCAAGTCGCACAAGGCAAACGACAATGCTTGCAAGTTGTGCTAGCTACAAAAGGAGATAGGAGGTCTTCCAGCAAATTTGATCTGGAGATTAGCCTGAGGGGAGCACAATATTTCGATTTTCTGAACCGTTTTATGGTTTTGACATTCAATCTTCATGAGAAGAAAATCTAAACCATTATATTTCTGAGTGAATGAGACCTACTCATGCTAACATCAGGCCTCCCTGTAGATGGGTGATTCCTTCAGCAATGATGCTTCAAGGTTCAGTCCTGCCTAGAGCAGGAAGGCTAAATGCAATTCCCTGTCATAGATAATATCTTGTAATCTTCCTTTCTCTCTGGACTGGTAAAACTTGATTATATAACGTGCTCGACTTACAATTTTGTGTTTAGGAAGTTCATGGCCTGAAGTTCTGTGAGGGAAGGTTTAGGTTGGATATTAGACAATTGTTCTTCACCCAAAGGGTGGGTGGGCACTGGAACAGGCTCCCCAGGTAAGTGGTCACAGCATCAAGCCTGACAGAGCTCAAGAAGTGTTTGGACAATGCTCTTAGGCACATGGGGATGGTGCTGTGCAGGGCTGGGAGCTGGACTCAATGATTATTGAGGGTCTCTTCCAACTCACCATGTTTTCTGATTCTGTGATCTGTTGTTTAGGAGATTTAGATTCGTTGCTTTGACTGATTCAGAGAGAATCTGTACCATCTGAATTGTTTGAGAATATCTGGGCCCTAACAATTGCACTTTTTTGTTTAAACAAGAAAGATTAGCCACATTGTTTTAGTCCCTTTAACTGAGTGGCTAACACGGAATAACAATTCTCCTTGAAGAAGCTAGCCATCTTCAAGGAGACAGCTTACCCTTGCATTAATTTTCATAAGTAAAACCACTTATTTGTGCAGTCATTCCTGCAATATCCATGGAAAATGAAATTGTTCACCTAAGCTACCACTAATAGTGAATGAACAACAAAAGGCACTCTGGTCAGCTATTGAATATGGAGCTATGTGAAGTGGTCATTATCTGTCCTGAGGTAAAGYTGATGGAGCTACCTTAAGCATACCTCTCAAGGAGAGCCAGACCAACCTCTCAATTCTGCACTACTACCTCAGCTTCAGTTGTGACATTGTTCTCTAAAACCTAGCAGTGGTCTGTAAACCAGGTAATTTAGCCTGCCTGAGAGCAAATGTGTGTTTTCTCTTCCTGGTTCTGCTGCATATTTCACTTGTTATGGCCCATTTTAACAGCCCCCTCAGCTGCATTTAGTCTTTTGAGAAGTCAGACTGATTTTTATTCTGGCTACTAGACATTGCTCAAGATCATACATTATGGACAGTCCCTTGCTGTCATCTAAGCCACCGCTGTAGTGGTGGCTGTTTTGTAATGTAAAAGCCCAGCTGTCTGCTGCTGTGTGATAAGYGCTAAAACGGTACATTGCAATGCAAGCTACTGTAGCATTATAGCCAAAAGAGGATTACAAATGGCATGGCTGCTGTAAGGAAAGGCTATATACAGTTGCGCATATGCACTCCAGTGATTCTTATCATGGGAGTGGAGAACAGCATTTTCACTTTCAAGAAATATTTATCTCCTGAGTGTACTACTGCTACCTTGCTGCCAATTACTGCTTCCTGGCAATGAACAGAGAGCATATGCTTTTAGGCCATGACATTTGATTAACGACTCCAACAGAGTCACCTGAGGAAAGAGTGGTGTCATTAACACAAGCGAAAAGGAGTCAATAGCTATAGCATTGTCTCTTCGCAATATTTTGTGGGAAAGTGAGGGAAGGCAGTGAAAGGAATTAGAGCAGGAGAATAATGATCATAGCAGTCTTTAGATAGCTCCCCAGAGTGGAGGCATTTGACAGCTTTTGCATAGACGGGGCTATTCCCTTCCCCCATGTAATAACCTCCATCTGGTTATATACCACCAAAGTAGACTGAATCCCCGCAAAGAGGAAGATGACATCCACAGGCAAACCCAGGGACATCTGAACAGAAACATTTGCAGCTTTGTAGCTTGAACCTCAGACAAGGCCATAAATGCAGTTCTACTCATGGGAGACATTGAGAACGTCATGATAGTCTTGGAGGGGTTGGGGCTGATGTACAGCCCTGCTGCTAGCTCATGGCCTGATCTTTCTGGAAGTTTTAACAACTCAGCTTTAACAACCCAACAAGCCTAAGAAGTAAATAGCAGCAAGAAAATTACGTAGCATCTTTATGTAGCAGATTTACTTCATGTACATAAAGTAAGAAACAAGCACGAATGTAGAAGTTTGATAAAGACCAGAAGTCACAATTTTACTAACACATGTTTATCCAGCTTCCAATGAAGCCAAATATGTGACAGACAAAAAGAGCTACCTAAAGCCAAAATGAGTCTGCAAAACCACAGAAAAGCTGTAGGTTTTTTTTCATCCATCATTCTCCCATTCAATATGGAGTATAGTTTGCACAAATACTTGGGTCAATGTATCACACCTGAGCCCTGATAGTATCTTCTTTTCTGCAATATACAAGAAGCCTATGTGAGGTGCACAGCCTGAGTTATGATAGATTTCTGAGGGCCAAGTCTTATCTCTAAGACTCGTTMATTTACTTGTTATAAATATTATAAGTATTTGATTTAAACTCGGACTTTCCCTCTGAACGTGCTGTGGTTTTTTGACCCCAAATTGCTTATAATTTCTGAAAGTAAATCACCAAGGACACAGAAATATTGTTTAATTCTCAGCTTTTTGCTCTAACAGCACCATTCCATAGAGAAACTATAGATAAATGCAACATCAACCTGAACATTTCATGCTTCCCAAGTAGACAAATGACATATACAATCATTAAAGGGCACATAAAAGACTGAGTAACTTTACAGAAACCCTGACCAACAGCAATAACCATCTTCAAAGWGTTGAACTGAGAAAGAAAAATTCTTCAAAGGAGCATAACCCAGATATCATAACAGAAATGAACCCAGAACAAAACTCAAGGTTTGCATTTTTGTCTTCCTAGCTTGGATGACAGCTGGAAAAACTTATCTCTAAGGCAACCAAGATTTAGGACAAAAACTCCTGAGAGCAGCCATCAATCTTTCTCCTCCCTGAACATTGCCTAAAGACTTGCTGGTCAAAACATCCGTGTCCCAGTTGTACCCAATTCTGAAGACTGTAAAAGAAAAAAATCTGGTGGCACAATTTGATTGTGACAATATGATCTTCTTGGAAATACAATAAAATGCAATAAAATAATCACAGATTACAAAACAAATGTCAGCTGTTTAGGATGACAACAAGGGCATTTAAGAAGTAGCTCCAACTGCCAAACTCCTGTTATTGCCTTACAAGTTAAAATTAATTGAAGGAAAAAAAAAGGAAAGAAAATCATAAGGTTTGCAGTCTGCTTATGAAATGTGTGTGGGGACAACAGAGGTTTAAGGACRGAGTTGTAGCACTGACCTGAATTCAGGAGAAAGTAAAGTAAGGGAATAGAGCATCATTAAAAGCTCTCTGGGTGCAGCTCTTCAAAACAAAATCCCTTGATGCTGGAAAGCAGAATTGAGGCAGGCACATTGGGGAGCCCTGCCAAGGTAGTCATGGACCTCATTAAAGTGAGAGGGATCAGGCACTGGGTGCACTATAGTTTGGAGGATAATTTATAAATATCCTTTATTTTGAAGATAAGCATGCTACAGGCAGGGCTTTTAAATTAGGCAGTTACAAACAATAACACCRAAAATATCCTGGAAGTATGACAGCCAGGACAACGCCAAAGTGAAAGGACCTGATCTGCCCCACTGTGTCATGTCCTAAGACAATGTTGGTCAAGATCCTTGATGCAGTATCTCTGTGCCTATGTAATCCCCACTAAACAGTACAAAAGAGAACAATTTCATTTTTTATAGATGTCCCCTTGCAGAAAAATATGTGTAACCAGCTTGAACTGCAAGCTCTCCTCCTAAGCAACAAGATGAACATCTCACCTCACTTTATCTCTTCTTTTCCCACAGATAGACAGTGACGAGGGGACCTCAGACAAGCCATCCACTAGAATACCATAATGATAGGAATTTTGTAAAATGCAAAATGCCACAGACTCTCCAGTACAGCTGGGAAGAAAAAATACTTTTTGCCGTATTTTGTTCTATCAAGTGATGTGTTTATTTCCAAGAGCTCTAGTGGCATAGCTGTCTGTGTGTGCTAACAGGGAGGCAATCCTCTCAGGCATTCAGGCAGTGCAAGGAGATTTTAACTGTCAAGGAAAAGTACTTCTCATGCTACCTAATGCATCAAAGATTCCATGCACTCTTTATTTTACTCTAGGATGACATTATGGGATTTTTTTTCAAAGGAGACACCGAGGTCAATGGTTGATCTGTAAATCATACTGCGTAAATATTCCCAGTATTTAGCCCTCTAAAATGAGATCCAGCTAATGATACGTTCTGAGGCATGAAGTTAATTGTTTTCACAATCTAGAAATGCAGAAACTGCCATTATTTCCTGAAAATGGTTTTTATACTTCAGATATTATACTCGGTGTCAAATAGACTATGATTTATGTCAGACACACTCTACGTTCACCTCAGTGCTCTCCTCCTGCAAAACAAAGCCCTCAGTGAGGAAAAGAAAGTAACTAGAAAGGATGTGCACAGCTGCCTTCCTGCCTTTGACAGAGAGACATACAGGTAACAACGCTTGCCAAAAAGTGATTGGCATTATGTGGTAATGGAAAAAAAAAATGGTCAGAACTATTTCTCCAATTTTCCAACTACACTGTCTCCTTCACAAACCTCAAAGCCTCATTTACCCTTTTTTTCCATTTTATGTGAGAAAAAATTCATAAGGCTCATGAGACTTTAATAATAAGTTAATTAAGATGAAAAATAAGACTGAAAAGCTTTGCAGACTTGGTTCAGACTGTCTTTCTATCTCTAATTTATCTAACCACCTTTGTCCAAGGAGCTGAACTAAAATTTGCCTGGAATCAGTTATTTCACACTTTGGGTCAAAAGACACGGCAATTACTGTTTTATTGCTTCCCTTCCTCCTCCACTATTCACTTAGGGCTCAATACTCTGGAACAACAAAAATTAAAACAAAATCCGTTCAAAGTTTTTTGAACCTGGAAGACTGAAGTCTCATGTAACTTCAAATCTGATCCATGTTAAAGCAGGATAAAACTACAGCCCTTAAAGCTGGAGCAAAATACCAAACACACCGAAGTCTGAGTTTTTATAGGGTCAGATGAAGCAGGCTCAGCTTCCATACACATCCCAAAACTTTATATTTCCAGGAGGGCAGGTTGGAAGCCTACGGATCTGATGGAGGCTCACTAGAGGCAGTGAAGTAATTGAGTTTTCATGTCAATGAAAAAAAATATCAGTGGCAAAACAAAAACAAACATAACCTCCCCAAAGCACTGTTTGTAAAACACTCCAAACTATTTAGTGGTATGAAGAAAAAATGAACTTTACAATCCAAACTGGACATCAGGATTCTGGGCTTTATTTGGGCAAAGGATAAAAACCCCAAAACTTCTTTTCCATTGTAGAAATCCTATGAATGCCTGACAAAGAGATGGTGAACACCATTCCTAAGAAAGATCACCAGTATTTAAAACCACGTGAAGTTGAATGTTCTGTGAAACTCWGTTATCAAATTTCTCCTTCCTGTTGTTTATACTGACACCTTTCTCTTGTCCCTCCCTGACTTCCTACGAAATATATTTAGAGCCAGATTGGATTCTGGTCTGTAAGACATCTAACTTTATCCTAACCAGACAGCACATCTCAGAATAAATTTAAAATAATCTAATAAGTAAATTACAGTAATAGTCATACGGAAGTTGCAACATGCCAACAGTCATTACAAACAAGGACTTGATATTGTACAGTTTTCTCATTTTAGGAGGCATACGAAATAAGTGTCTCTGTGTAGTGTGGGCTGAGATATGCGAGATATCTACTGTCAGCAACTTTACTTATGTTTCAGTGTTCATTAAATCCATGAGGTGCCTGTGGTCTGACTATTCTTTCCTTTGGCATCTGTGAAAATCTGCCTTCAGCTCCATATTGATCAATCTTTAGCAACCTTTGCTAAACTTTTATCAATATAGAATTAGATTCAGGACTTTGTAACAAACTTTTTGAAAGAGTATTACAACTTGGAGGCCTCAGACTCACTTCTGCAGTCATTTTACCACTGGGCATGAAATGAGAACCCTTGGGGATATGAGAAAAGCCCATCATCAGCTGTTTTTCAGTATCACTGTACATAGGCTGAATACAGTTTACATATCACGACAAGTCAACAAATCTAACTCAATCTCCTGGCCTTTGCTGCGTGATCACTGCAGAACTGGATTAGCCAGGTTACATTTAGATACAACTTTCTCACCCCATACTCTTTTACTAACTTTCCCTTTGCTAAAGTTTGACATCCCTATATAGAACATAAATACTGTGAATATCCTTCATCAACCCCAACACCTTGATTGAAACTACCCCAAGGCTTGATTGAAACTACCACGGAGGACTGTGTTTTTAAAAGTTAAAGGAGCATGGACCCTGAAAATAAAGCAGAACCAAACCAAACCATAAAACAAACAACTCTTTCCTGAAAAAACAATGACTTTGGATGTTTCTATCCATATTTACTGCRCATTTGTTTTGAAAATAATCCAAAAGGGACGTGGTTACTTATGCCAACATTGCCAAATGCTTAATTGCACAAATGCTTCCATCTGGAAGGAAGGAAAGATTTAGAGGCTGTTTAGCCAAAACAAATTATATTTTAACTCTGAGATATGAATGCATGTGCTTGGGAGGTCTCAGCTGGAGAGTCCGATGAGCTTTTGAAATGTGGGAGCTCTCACAGCTTCTGAAGCTGGCTGATAGGTTGACTGCAATCACCAGAAATGTTGGGCCAAACCTTCCCCACTTCATTTCCTCTGAAATGTGGCTGAATTCCTGGCGCGAGAGCTTCCACTCCCTTGTGTGGGGCTGTGATAATCTCCAAGGAGTTCTGGGCCCGCAAATAGAAAACATTTTCATATTCACAACAGGCCATCAACATGTAGTGCATTGTATTTTAAAGAACCTCTGCTCATTTTAGACAGTATCATGCTCTACACAGCCAAGAATCATTTGCTGTAACATTCTGATATGTGTTATGTAGACAGAATGCATCTTAGTTTAGATATTTCTAGCACCAAGTTTAGGCAAAATGCTAAGCATTTCTTCTGAAATATTTCAAAACAAGTATGAGAGTTCACAGAACTAAAAAAAAAATCTGTTGCAAAATGTTACAATATTTAGGCATCAGGCATATTGCAGCTAACTATATACTTCTGATGCAAAGCAGACTTAAACGAGAGAAAAGATTGCCAACACTGTTCATCTTGAAACAATCTCCTCTTAAAAACAGTATACAGTGGAGAAGTATTACACTTCCCTTTGTACTTGTAGGGAAATCAAGGCACGAACACGTACACAGCATAGAATATACAATATTTACCAGYAGCAGACTCAAAACTGGAATGCATATATCCTGATAACCACTTCTGTGCTATTTAGTGTTAAAAAACCCACAAAAAACCACAACAAAACCCAAATTAACCAACCCAGGAATATGCATCTAGTTAGAGATCAGACTAAATAATCTATAGCTGGCATAAATCAGAATCCTTGAAATGAGTAACACTAGTTTGTCCAACAGATCCCGCATTTGGACTAAGTTGCTTTTAGGGGCAGTACTGGAAAGATGATACCCAAGTTGACATCACCAGCCAAGGATCTGATCTGCTTGCATGTTTTCAAGTAGTAGAGTCAGAGACAGAGGAAAGGAAATGAGTTAGTGAACGCAAATGCTGTGGTTATACGGACTGCTAGAAAGAGCATATTTTAATGGATTTGAGATGAACTTGTACCATCACTCTCACATTAGCCTGGGTCATTGGAAAGGAGTCACAAAACCTTTAGGTTTCAGATATTGTGTCTCTGCTGCTCATTTTGTTTACAACTTATGGGTTTTTGTTTTTTTTAATCCTCCAGCTCATTCCATCTTCTGAAGTCTTTGTTACTATGGAAACAATTACAGTGTTGGTCTACTCATAGCCTAGTGATACCTTAGAGCGGAAAAAATAACAAGGAAGAGTTTGGGGCAAAAATTGCTTAGAATTGAAATCATAAAGCAGTATAGGACAGTCAACTGCCTCCCCCTGAGCTCCCTAATTCACTGCTGATAAAATCAGAAAGGTTATTTTACCCAATTTAAATAGGTGGTTTTGCCTCAAGTGAATTTGGGGAGTACTGGCACAAGCACTCAAACACAAACACAGAAAACAGGGTTGTGTCCCCTCAGCATTTGGAAATGACCAGCAGCTGGGCATGGCAGAGCCTTCTGCAGGAAGAAGGACCGTGGACTTTGAGGGATGCTAGAAGAAATGTTACATACTAGCAAAGTAAATTTGCTCTGGACTGTTCCTTGGGATTCATGCCAGCAAGCAAGAAATGGCTCAGGCTCATGTTACAAAATTTTCTTAATCTTCACTATAAGGCAGCTATGTACTTTCTGCTTATTAAGGATGGTGTCCAGACCATGTGACTTCCAAAACCAATGTACTGAACCTTTTTGGAGAAACACCAGTTGACCCAGGACGAAGTCACACCAGGGCCATTCTAACAGTTGAACTAAATAGTGGTTTTTACCTCAGAACACAGCATTTTGGTATTTTTTTTAGTATTGTAGCCATATGGCACATAGCCATAGAGCATAACTATCCTGATAAGTACCCTGAAAAGGGCCAAAGAGCACTTTGAAGAGCTAGTCTCTACTTGTCTGCACCACTTTACTATTAGCTCTCTTCAGTCCTGAACTGCTCCAGCCACCTTCCCCCAAAACAAATACACTACAGAAAGGGCTAGCTTTATATTCTGCATATATGACCCAGTAAGTTCACATGATTTTGAAGCCAGCTCTCTCTCCTTCCTTCAGTGTAGTAGATATAGCCATGCCTTTTATATCACAGGAGCCATCAGAACACCTGTGTATGCAAGTTCTTAGCTCTTTCCCAGGGCACAAAAAAACAGCTGCTTACATGCAGAATAGCAACCATTGAAAAACCTGGTCACAGACAGAATTGCAAACCGAGCTCCTAAATGAGCCTGAGGGGCACCCCAGGGAGACACAGGCTTAAAGAGAAAATTGGAAAGGTGTTTGCAAGAGAAGCTGGTATTGCCCAGTAACAGCGAGATCCTGTTGCAGCTATGGAGAGCTAAAGGATAAGTTTAATGGATGAAATCCTGTGGTAATATTGCAGTACATCTACTACATTATTGGCTGCTATAATTGGTTTACTTCAATGAGAAGATATTACTAGATGCAAGATGGCTTTAAGATCAGATTCTTTTGATAAGAAAAGGAATGAAATCATTTATTCACTGTCAGTTGATTATTTCAGAGTTTTTTAGATATGTGGTAAGTACTTGTTTATTTGTAATATGTGGAATGATGCTTAAGAAGACAAATGCATCAAATTCTGTTTTCTCTCTATCCCAGTATTTTTCTCTAATATAATTTCTCATGGTTCAGCATAAAAACAAAAAGTTTTTCAAAGATGCCTTTCTGCACAAGAACACTTTCTTACTTCATTTCAGATCTGTCTGCTCAAAGGCAGTGGATTCTAAGGTGTATTTATTATCTTCCAATATATATGCCACTCTTCTTTAYGTTTTTCTTCACTGTTACTAACTTCTAGTCAGGAAGAAATCCCCTGAGGTTTTGTGCAATGCTCTAATATACTGAATCTTATTAACTAGTGATACTTTTTTAATCTGAGGAAAAGAACTGATTCATTAAATCCACTCTGACTCTCTGACTTCACTGTGAGTTTGGACTGAACAAGAAATATAGGTATTAGTGCTGGTAAAATGTGGAAACACTGCAGAAGTCAATTCCTCTGTGACTTTGAGATCTTAAGTGAAGTTCTTCATCAGATGGGAGTAACTTTTGGGTTGGTTGTTTATATTTGGTGTTTGACAGTCCCAATATGGGAATGATGGCTTGGATAGTGGACAGTTGTTTATATTTGGTGTTTGACCATCCAAATATTGGAATGATGCCTTGGATAGTGGGCAGGAGCAATTCCAGCACGCCTCTCAAAAATGCAAACACACACTGAAGGAGATGGGTACTCTTCATGTAATTCCTTTTTTTGCACTGATCGGGGAAGGAACAACTCTGGAAAAAAGTCCAAGGAATCAGCTCAACATACAAGCTGATCTTCTTACTGCTTGTAAAGATCCAGTCATAGTGCTCTACAGAGGCTTCATCACGGTCAATGGTGGATTTATCGCCACACACTAAAAACCAGAGAGCCATATRTGCTTTCCTTGTTGGAGAGCCACAGCAACCAACAGTTGCTTTGGCAATAGTTCTAACAGAAACAGATCCTTCTTGTTGAGGGTGAAATATCAGTGTCAGAATTTTGAAGACAGCATAACTCATAACGATCTAGAAAGCTCCATCAGTCCCAACAAAGTCTTTTCTGGTAGATGAGGTGAGCATCTTTCAGTGTCAGTTTCACACTTATCAAAATGACTTTACGTGATTAGATTGCATATAAAATCAGATGATCCTGATTTTATTTCACAGTGAATGAAAATGTAACAATTATGAAAAAAGTCAAATTTGCACATTTACATATTTCGTGTAATCAGGAGAAACAGCGGCACATACAGAAGCAGTGAGTGGTGTCAGAGACTCTGTATGACTTGTATTATTCTTGTGTGACTTTGTGTGTACACTTTCTCTGAATTAAATTAAAAGTAATGAAATGAGTTCAATGAATTGCATACAGAGGAAACACATTTTTGCATGGAAATGTATATTTTGCTTGAGAAGTGATCCTTATCTTGATAAATAAACACTTTGGGTATAAGTCCTCTAACAGCATCTGTCGCCTCCCCATAGACTACAACAGGTGCCTGGATGCCCATGCTAGCTTACATACCTGGCTTTAATGGCTAAAACCAAGATGAATCTTACTTAAGAGGCAGAAAGCATCGAAAATTTTGGGTTCATTTTAGGAGCCCAAAACTAGCAGGAAAGAACTGAGCAATAAGGAGACTCTGAAAGCCTGAGTGGCTTTGAATGCTGGAAAAAACCAAAAAACCAAACCTTTCTTAAAAAGCAAACTGATTTTGAAACTATCTTATCTTATGTAAATGAACAGAAGCCTCACTCCATCCTTCTTACTAAATTATGTTTTCTGGACACAGATATTGACTTGAGCAAGTTTGAAATACAAGAAYGAGAGGAAACATGGAAAATAGGGCTGGGAGAGACCTTGGGAGGATATCTAATTCACCTCTTGCTTCAGAAAAGAATCATATCCTGTCTTACATCCAGGTCGTGCTTTGTCAGACACTGGTTTTGCTTTTAACACCTTTAGTACTGAAATTCCCATAGCCTCCCTAGGGAAGCTATCCCCACACTTCACTGACTATCTTAAATACTAAGAAGATTTCATATTGTCAAATCTGACTGCCGCTTACCGAAATTTACTTCTCATCTCTTTGATCATCTGAATGCTGTATTCTCCTCTCTTTTGCAACACCCTTGTATGTGTTTAAAGAGTGCTGTCACATGTTTCTTTAATCACTTTCTCTTTGGAAGAAGCAATCCTAGCTCTGTCAAGCAGTTCTTGATTGTCAAGACCAGAAAACAGGACTCTCCTCTTGGAGCTCTCCAGTATATGTTGCATTGTGCTACAAATGCATGTTCTTCCAATTAAGGAAATTTCATCTGAACCAAATTGCTATTCAAATAACCTATTAAGATTATTTTGTGCTATCAACTCTGAAGTATTCACTACTGATTAAAGTGACCTTTTCCATGAAGAGAAATGGAAATGCAGAGTGCTTCAAAGTCAATGAAACAATAATATTCTCATTCATCTCTTACTTTATCTGCCTTGAAATTCCAGTAACTCAGAAAGAAGGAAGGAAACAGCTCAGCATGATCATATGAGGACTTAGAAAATAATTAAATAAATATTCTAAATAAATTTAGGAGCAATGAGATACTGATTTTCCTTAAGAAAGCAAGCAATAGGAGAAAGTATATCCAATTTCCTTGAGATCCTAAATAAGCTCTCCAAGTTAAATTTGTTTATCATGTAATGAATCAYTTCATGTCCAAAGTTAATTAAAGCAATTACAGTTAAGTAATATGCCTAACAGGCTTATTTGACTGAAAATATTGAATACATAGATCCAACCAAAAAGAATCAGTGTAGTAAATAAAATTGCACAGTCAACCGCTGTACTTTCTCCAAGTCTAGAGCATGTTTTTGTTTTATGTCTGGAAGACAAACACTTTCCTGTTTCATTTGCCATAAGATGTATTGAGATTTCAGAAATTCTTGTGTTTCACATTCTACCTACTTGGTGATGAAGTTCTAGGCCTTCCTTTAGAAAGTTGTCTTCCTCCCTAAAATTGACACCATCTTTTTAAATACCTAAATTAAACTAACAKGTTCTCAGAAGAGAGTTTCTTATTCTACAAATCAGCACCAACATATGAAAAAAACTACATTTTAAGAAGTGTCCCTGTCAATATTCTCTCTAACYGTGGAGACTCCAGACCCTCTTTCTACAATAGTAATCTCTTAGATGCACCTTTTTGAGGTACTCTACAGGTCCACATCAAGACGTTTGTTACTTAAATGCAGGATCAGGACCCCATTCATTAGGAAAAAAGTGAAAAGAAGTACAACATTTCAATCACATTTCTAATTTGCTTTGCAAAGCTTTGGACTTGTATCAACTAAAATTTCCTTATATTCAGTTTGACCAGAGATATGAATGCCTGACAGAGAACAACAGATAAGCTGTTTGGAGGGGACCTCTGGCGACTATCCAGTCCAGCCTCCTGCTTTTAGTGGGACTACTGCCAACAGCTAGCCAGGTCAGCTGTGGCTTTTCACAGCCAAGTAATGAAATCCTGCAAGGATGGAGATATCACCACATGTGAGTAACAGGTTCCTACACTGTGACAAGCTCTTAGTAGAAAGCTTTCCCTCATATCCTCTCTGAACTTGCCCATTTGCAACTGTTGACTCCTACTACACTACCTTAAACTGCTGTTCGGCTCCTCATCAGCAGTTGTGGCTGCTATGAGACTTCTCCCTTCTCTCCTCTTTTTCAGTCTAAACCATCCCAGCTACATCCCTCATTCTCCCTCTCAGCGCTTTTATCCTGGCAGCTCTCTGCTGGATCCACTCCAGTTTCTCAGCAGCCATCCTGAAATGAGGACTATCAAAGCAGGACACAGAAATCCTGGGGTGACCTCACCATCAATGAGAAGGCAGGGTTGATAATTCCTCTTGTTCTGATGCCCATGCTTCTCCTAATGGTTTGCCTTATTCATGTTGAAAGCACAGTGCTGTCTCCTGTCCATTGGGCTTCAACTGCAAAACATAATTTATTTTCAGCAGACTTTTAGCCCAGCAGTTCCTTGCCTGTACCCATGAGTGGGTTTTTTGTCAACCCAGTCATGTTAATTGGACCCTGTAACAGTCATCACTTGGACAAAAATAGACACTGAATTGCCAGTTCTTTATGATCCACATAGAGCTAATGCAACAAGAGAAGAAAGCAGATTATATCTCTGATATGTTGATCTCATACTGACACACGCTGATTAGATTATACTGCTATTCTAAAGCTACATAATTCCCTCCCAGAGTATGAACGTTATGAGACCAGATAAGACCCTGGAAGCCTTTAGTTTTCAGGATACCAGTTGAGACATTGTCATTAGCTGCCATAGATAAAAAATTAAATATATTTGCTTAAAATTATTCAGTACAAGAAAACAAAAGAGAGTTTTAAACCCMATAGATTCCATATGATGTTTTCCACTATTCCCACCTTTTCCTCCAAAGTGTGCAGAGGTAGGTCCAGGCATACAGCCTACRCATTAGCTTTCCAATGTTATTCTGAGAGAGTGTCCTGGTTAAATGTTTCCCATATCTTGTCCTTGTCCCATAAGTCATTAAAGTGGAGAAAAACATTTTTTCACAATCCCACTATCTCTGGAAAAAATAATTTAATATTCTTAGCAAGGAAATATTTCAAATATTGGCCTGTACTCTTTTCTGCCCATAGGCAGAATGCAAAGGTTCTTTAATCACATTCTGTACTTGTGAATCCAAGCTTTCCAAATAAATGAAACCTGTTGGTAGCTAGTAGTGTTATTACTTAATAAGCAGAAAAAGACCAGGATCAAAAAAGACCTATATTGATAAAAATCTACTAACACCTGTATAAGTGATCAAGCTTTAAAAAAGCAATAGGATACAACATTTTGAAGAACTGTTCCAGACTGCTATAATTTTTTAATTTATGTTTTCAATTTCACTTTGGAAGAACAGGAATTTCCTTCAACTGTGTTGGTTAAAAATAAAACCAAAATATTTGTTTGAAAAAAATGCTGTTGTGGTTCAACCACAGCCAGCAGCCAATCCCCATGCAGCTGCTTGCTCACTCTCCCACCAGTGGGATCAGGGAGAGAATTCTCAGGGTAAAAGCCAGAAAACTCATGGGTTGAGATAAAGAAAGTTTAATAGGGAAAGGAAAAGCAGCACGCACAAGCAAAGCAAAGCAAGGAATCGATTCACTGCTTCCCATGGGCAGGCAGGTGTTCAGCCATGTCCAGGAGAGCAGGACCCCATCACGTGTAATGGTGACTTGGGAAGACAAACACCATCACTCCAAACATCCTCCTCTTCCTCCATCTTCCCCCCACTCATATACTGAGCATGATGTCACATGGTCTGGAATGTCCCTTTGGTCAGCTGGGGCCACCTGTCCCAGCTGASTCTCCTCCCAGCCTCCCAGGCACCCCCAACTTCCTCCCCAGCATGGCAGCATGAACAGCAGAGAAGGCCTYGGCTCTGTAYGAGCCCTGCTCAGCAATAACAAAAACASCTCTATATTATCAACTGCTTTTATTATATTACCTGTGTTCAGCACTAACCCAAAACACAGCCCTATATTAGCCATTGCRAAAAAAATTAACCCTACTCCAGCCCAAACCAGCACAAATGTATATTTTGAAAAGAAAACTAACCTACATTGTGTATCTTGAAGTAAAGATGAAGCAGAAGTTTTAACATTTTCCATCCAAAAGAACTTTGAATTTTCTATCAGCACTAATGAGGAATGAAACAAGAATGTATAAAATTATCTTTAAATATTTAACAAACTACTGGRGCAGGACCAGTAGAAAATATAGAGGTAAACTTTACTTTTCTCTGGCATGATGGAATTATCAGAAATTGGAGAATAAAATTCTTGGAACCTGGAATATATGTCAGTGTGGCGTTTGCTTGCCTGATACTTGAAGTATCACACATGATTAGACTAGATAATAAAAATGTGCTGTAAAGAGAATAACAAAGACATATGTAGCATTTTCATTTGGGAAAACTTCTTATAGATATGGCAAGGAGTGTTAATTATTCCTTTTTATTAAGGAATTTTTAAGAAAACATGCTTGCTATCAGTGCGCTGTATTATTGGTTCTTGAATATTCTGCTATTCAGAAAGGATTCCTCGCTCATACAACAAAACCTTGATCTGAGTGCTGGAAAAGGACACAATGCATCAAGCTAAGAGAAAATCTGAAATTATCCCCAGATTGTAATACAGGCCAGAGCGAGACAAAACTACTCTCTTGAAATTAGATTCTGTAACTTTTTTCAGGAAGGCAATGTCAGGAAGTGCATGGCATTGGTTGAAGAAGGACCTAGTTCTAACAGCACAAGGAAAGAAGCTCAACACAAGCCCAAAAGCAGAGGAGTAGCTAATACATGAGTATGGATGTACACCCTAAAATCTGAGGTAATTTCTGAGGCTCTGTTCCCAGCCTGAATAGACAAAGCTGGAGTGAACCACAGGGTTTATAATTTCCACAGGACTTAAACTGATATGTCAATACATCCTGAGTTGGGCACAGTGCCCTGCATTTTCTGCCTGAGGGGCAAAACACGAACCTGCACCTGCAGCATTCCTCCCCTTGTCCTACTTCATCAACATCTGGTATGATGGGAGAGATATTTTATACATCAATGATGAAGAAATTCATCAGGAGCCATTTTTGACTGCAGAGAAATACAACAGTGTCAGAGTATTTTACTTCCTTCCAAAAATTAACTAGTTAATCAATAGAGACACTTGAACTGAAAACAAAAATTAGCATTTGTCAAGACATAAACAAATAACTAAAGTAAAACATTTCATTTTAAATTAGTGACAGCACCTTCCTGGGTAGTAGTCAAAAGCGTGGGAAGGCTGATTTTCCAGTAAATAAAAAGCTGCAGAAGGAATTTAATGAAAAAGAGGACCTAAATGAATATTACCCATCAGAACAACTGAAGATTTGAAGACTAACACTCTTAGTAATCGATGCCAGAGCATTCCAGCTGTATGCAGAGAGAACAGATTGTTGCAAGGCAAACTAATGCCATACAGAGTTGAGTCGCTGGTATTGAAAAATGATGAGTCATTGTCGTTTTTCGGGTAAAAATAAAAGTATGAGTGAGTCCTAACAAAAAAAATCCCCACAAACAACCAAGCAACTTAGAGGGCTCTTTTCATGAGGGTTAAAACTAAAAAATGCAGGTGAACAAGGCTTGAGTCACAGTGAATGTGTGAATACATGTATTTTAGTGCTTTAGAAAAATGGGAGAGAACACATCACAAATCTAGTAGAAGGTGAAGATAATTACAGCATCTGAGTGTGAAAAGTCTCATTGTATTATATGAGCGTAAGAAGAAGCAGGAACCTCAAGAGCCATAGATATGAACATTCATTTGCTAGCCTTGGCCATGTCACATGGTGGCTCCTAATTCCAGTCTCAAATTAATCACTACATTTTAATCTCAGCCATTACAGCTGTCTATAAATAATAGTCCTTCAAATTCCATCAAATGCCATTAATTATGTACTTGAGATGATGGTAAAATTCGAGTTGAACAGAAGCTAGTGTATTATATAAAAAATGCCAAAACCCGCATATTACAAAAATAATTAAAAATTTGTTGTTTTCATCTGCTGGAAAAGAAATTAGTGTTCAGTTTAAGTCTTCTAAAACCAAAATAAGTTTTTAGTTTTTCATCAAAAACATTTCAGGATGAAGGGGCAATCCACAGAAACCTCTGTTCCGTTAAAGAGGCTATTTTCAGTGAAAACAATTCTCATATGAAAAGGCTTACATGCAAAGTATACCTTTAGAAATATTTAAACATGGTTTTGAAAAGGATAAGTAAGAAACATTACAAAGGCCTCTAATGTCAATATTGTCACCCTGTTTAGGTGCCTAAAAATTTTTGACCAGTAGTTTCTTAACCTTTTTTGATAAGTTGAGCAGCTTGAGCTCATAGGATTCTTCATGGTTACACAAGCAAGAGATCATTCTTACTGCTTCTCTATTTAACCCTTTCCAATTTTTTTGGTAAGCTTTCAATTGTACAGGCACAAGGACCAGCTGCATGCAGTCAGGAACAAGCTCCCTGTTTAATGTTAAAATTCACATCCATTCAAGGAAAGTACAAGGACTGACATTAACCCTACTCCAAGGTGAAAATATTTAATTTCAATTAACAGAAACTTCCATTTATCCAAATTCATAATAGCACTTATCTTTGCCAATTTATAAATATTTATGACTGCTTGATGGTTTTTAGGATTTCTTCACTTTTCAATGCCTAGACCTTAGAATTAGCTTACAACAGCAAGAATTTATTTCATGTTCAAGCCTCTCAAAGGGTCCTCGAAGGTGATTAAAAAAATAACCACAAAAATCAAGGGGGAGAAAGAAAAAAACAACCCTTGGCTTTTTACACTGATGAAAATGGAACCTGCATTGGAAGAACAATCTGCAAAGCTGGTCAAACCCTGGGAAACGAGATCCTTTCCAAAACTGGGTACCATCAGTCTGCAGGTTGCATGGAGAGAAGCATAGGAGAGAGTAAAAAGCAGAGGAGATGCAGTCTTGTAGCTATGAGTTCAAAAAGCCATCTCTATGGGAACTAAAGTTCTACCCTACATATGTCTCAAAAATGGGGTGGAGGAAAGGAGTGTAAAGATTAAGGAGTGGAAAAGCAGCAAAAAGTGTTGATAAAAGAAAGAAGCATTTCCCCATGTGGCAAATCTGTCTCTCACTTGTCTGGCTTTACTTTATTCCATCATATTGAAGGGGCCACGCATAGCTAACTGTTTTTTAGCATTCATCTGAACAAACATAACTAGCAAAGCTGCACAGAAACTGAAAGGGAAATGTCTTACCTTCTTTCCACATACAGCAGAAAATATTAGGCTATGTATTTGACAGACTGAAACTCCAGGGTTAGAACAAAAACAGTATTTCCCTCCTGAAATGTCAGGAGATTCTCCAAAGGCCTGCAAGACCATAAAGGATTTAGATTGCATTAAAGTGTAGTAGGGAGCTGTGCTCCTAGCTGTCATTTGGATTTGAAATCTCCCATGTGATCATAAAGCTCTATTCGAATATGCATATACATATTTACTTCACAGAGTCCAGAGATGCTCAGACTAACTCCCAATGCAGCTCTGCAGCACACAAATTCATGAGCGCACTCCACAACAGACTGGTGTTCTTGCCATGATGTGCAGGAGCAGATCCAGGCACTTCTAAACGATTAGTGTGAAAAAAAGACAGAGAATACATTTAGAGAACACTGAAGAAAAACGTGTCAGTTGAGAAGCAAGCTGGATTCAACTTCTGAAAAGTTATTCTCAGGTGAAAATACACATCTTTTGGGTTCCAGAAGTGCCAAGCAAATGTGAGTTGTTCAAACATGCAGATTTTCCTCTGGAGCACCAGTAATATTCTCTTTCAGAAATTTCTGTGGCGACAATTGAACTTTAATCACCCAATTAAAATTGGGGTAATGTATTCTACACCTTTTTTTAAAGAGAGAAAGAAAGAGTCATTCCAGACAAAACCCTTTAGCCCAGTGTCCAGTACTAAAGAGTGTGCACACACATCACCCCATCCTTTCACCCCTGGAATGGAAGATTATGCAGGTGACCTTGACCACTACCCCCAGGCACTCTGCAAGGGAGTACCTCTCTGCATGACAGCGCTTCCAGCTGCAGCCAACCACATGTTGGCCCAGCTGGTGCGACACAGTTATGTCTACTGCAGCCTTCAGACAAACCTTGTCAACTTCTTGTTACCAAACACAGGGTTTGAGAGCAGACTGCCCTCTGAATCAGAGTATGCGTGGAGACAGATACTCATCCACTCAAGTGCCCAGCTTGGCCACCCCATGTTCCCACTGCCCTGGCCGTCAGTGCTTATCAGACCAGATAGCAGATGGCCATTCCCACAAGTAGGGCAGGCAAGATCTATGGTCAGCAAACAGATGCACAGAGCCTGAATCTAGGAGCACTCCTGGGCCTCAGGGCACAACTGGACRATGTTAACTAATGAATACTACTGACAAAATCTATGAACTTACTGATGATTTGTGTGATTTATTTATTTATGCTAATTTATGCTTTAATTATTGTTGGCCTTAGAGAAGAAAAGTTGACTTTTTTGTTACATTTTTCTTTATTAAATGCATCCTGGTGGGCCATTATTTTTTTCCTAGTAGTGCAGTATATTATAGCATATAAAACTTCCAAAGAAAGTTGTCCACATAAAAGGTAAGGCCTTGTTTTCCCTTAGGAGCTTGCCAAAGATCAATATTTCATTTATCATAACTATGAAAACAGCAGACCACAAAAAGCAGCAGAGATCACAAAGTCAGGGTAAAGAGGAGAGAGAGCTCTCCCTATTGCCCTGAGTATTGCTCAGAGATTTTTGCTCTCCCAAAGACAGAAGGGAAAGCAAAGCTATTCTGGGAATGAGCAGAGCAGAGGAGGCAGGTCTCCAAGCTACAAGAGCTGCAGAATGCAAAGGTCTCTGAGCTTAAACAATATTGAAAGGGGATATTGTTCTCATAGCAGATTCTGATGATCCATAAAGGCTTTAAATACAAGATCTTGCTGAGACCTCCTCTACAGGCAGTCTGTGCTGTGAAGAGTTCTTACAGCCAGAGATATTTTGTCTGTCCCTGCAAGCACCCATAGGTTCATGCTCTAGACAGAGCTTAAAACTCAGCTCCTTCATTTTTACCTCTTTAAGCAGGTGATGTGCTTGAAATTTACCTGGGCACATTTTTTAGACATCTCATCAAAACAAATGAAAATACAGATATGTGCAGAACATATTCTCTGATCTGCAATGTCACTGCAAACAGAAGAGATATGTGAAGTAGTCTGGGTCAGGATATTTCTGGAATCAAACCTTATTTCTGCTCAACATACTGATTTCCTTTCACATCACATAAATGCTCCTTCAGAACAGAATTGGATACGACTTTGCTGTAAATGACTGTGTACCAAAGCACACATAGGTGTTTCCTATGAATATCCCACAGAACCATTATGCAGTAATAAGCCCAGGTCGGACTTGACATCAAGAGACATTTCTGGAAAATACTTTCTCTTCATTTATATTTCCATGTTGTTTCTCCCTTTTTAAGAGAACTTAAATGAGCACTTGAGTCTTGGGAGACAGCTGTCACTGGTAAGAAGAGAATAGTTTATTGTACTTGTGGACAACAGGTCTTCTGCACAAATCTTCTTTTTATCTCTCTGTCTACCCTGTCATTTCATTTAGTATTTCATTTCTAAGTAAACACAGGGTTAATACTTCAGAAATAAGAACACAACAACACAGCAAGCAATTTGATACAAATCCAGCTGAAACATTTTCACAGAAGCTACTGCATAGACTTACAAAATAAGGCATGAAGAGCCGGCAGCCAGGAATAAGGCAACCGAGAATAAGCAACTAATTCTCATTTCATTCCACCTTCAAGTCCTCCTAGGGTAAGACCCACGGAGGAACAGCCGATTGCCTAGAAGGGAAAAATTACTGTCTCCAATCTATGACCTTTCTTTATTACCAGGTAGTTTGTTCAATATTAACTCTTTCCCATCTAAAATCACTGGAAACATCAGACTTTGTGGGACTAAACAAGCTATTTGAATCCTTTTTCTGTTACATTGAGAGATTTGGGGGGAGAAAAGAACCAGGATTTGCCACACACTAAGGTTTGTACATAAAACATAGAAAAAAAAGGCACAGTTTTTAACTGTTAGGAATCTGTCTCCGAGAGACCAAGTAAGAGGGGAGGATACACATTTCATTACTGTAGTCTTGAATTCTTCATCACATTCCATTAAAAATTAAGACAAGGAAATAGCTTCATAACAAAATCATGAGGCTATGGACATCCATTATTAGGGCCAGAAGGAACTTTTACTTGAATATACATTCTCATGATCATTAGGGGACCAGTTTGTTAAAAATAAGGTAAAAATAGCTGATGTTTAATTCTACCAATGCCAACCATCTAACTATTCCAAAACAAAACTTTCAGAAGTTTCTACCTTTGCAAGAAAATGAAGGGAAAACCGGAGGAGAGCTGTGCCAAGAAGTCGTTTGAAGTGTTTTTAGGAAGGGGTGTAGGGAGAGGGAGAACAGGAAAGGAACAGCTTAATGTTTCTAACCTTTCTGTAAGTATATAGTAGAAAGGGCTGTCCGGGTGAGTCACTGTGTGGGTGCTGGCAGAGCGCTGCTGAGTGGAGGAACAGCGGGGGCGGAGGGAGATTACGCGAACTCATTGATGACTGCTTACATAAAGAGGAATTACTACACAGCAAGCGCTCTCTCGGTGCTACTACTGTCTCTCTGGAAAGTTACACAAATGCCAGCTTTTCTACTCCTTAGGTTGTCTGCAATGGGGGTACACTTAGCAAATGTCAAACAGAGGTTTCTGTGAGTTGAAAAATAAACTCTTGCGCTCTGTATCCCTTTTTCTCAGTTTCCTATATTCTGTACCATGTCCGTCAGTACAAATGTTATAGCAAAATGTAGCCATTTTCCAGATTACAGCTACCTTTCTAGTGACAATTTTGAAATACACTGCTGTCCAGTGACAAAAAAACTTGTTCACTCTTCTTTTAAAGCTCCAGTGCATTTTGGAAGTGTTTCCCTTTTTCGCAAACCTTTGTTCTCCATTAAGATTTCTATAATTCTTTTTTACCCCTGCAAACTAAAAAATTCAGGACTCTTTTTTGGACAAAGTTTCAGTAAAATAACRTATGCCAATTTGCTTGTTCCTTTCATCATCCTTCCTCTTCAATCCCAGAAAACTGTTTGGCAATTTGATGTGAATTCAGAAGTCACTWCTTTTTTTTGGTAAAAGTGAGCAAAAATTGGAATTATAGCACTCTTCTATGTAGCTGTGAGATGTTCCTCAGTGTGTATTACAAAAAGCATTAACTCCCAAGATACAAGATAATTATAACATTTCTTATTTTATGGACACAAAACACATTCTAATAATTTTCAGGGTTAAGCAAAAACTGCAGGATTTATCTCTGTATACTCCAAGCTCAAAGTAAAATATAGACCTAAATATATTAGCATAATTTCTAAAACCATGAAAGCCTCTTCATTCTTGCTGCACTTTCTTGGTGAATTGAATCATTGCTATTAGAGAAAGCGAACCATAAAATTTACATAAAACTAAATATGTCACTAACTGTAGATACTCAGGCAAAATAGATTTATAACTTTTAAACAAAATGGCATCTGTGGAAGCCACATTTAATTTTGGAAGTAGTGTTATCTAGTACTACTCTTCCAGTTTTGAATGCTCAGCTACTTCCTTGGCGTTTGCAGCTTCCTATGATGGGGGAAGGTCCCAAGCACTATGCCAAAGGCTGGCCAGGAAAGGCAGGTCAAATGACCTGCCAGCTCCTTCCTTTGTGCTGGTGGAACTTAAGAAAACCGAAGCAGTTCTTGCAGAGAGATACCAAAAATTATCTGGGTGAAAACCTTGATGAAAATCACTAGAAATTTTGAGCTCTAGGAAAATTCTTGTTGAAGATTCAACAAATATTGAAACAAAGTTTCTAGAAAATTAGAACAGCATCTGTGTCAAGTCAATGAAAGACGTGGGATAAATATAATTTTAAAGTCTGTGGGATATGCAGAGCTGTTCTTGGTGCCAAAATCTCCAAGCTGCTCTGAATCTGCCACTGAAAGTCCCTCTCCAATTCTCCCCGAATTCCACCCACAAAGTCTTAAATCCCTCCATGTTTCTTCTAATCATTTTGGTTTTTTTTCTGGAAGCACCCTGAAACCCTTCTCAAGACAGTTTTGAGGAGCTGTACTGGTACATCCAAACAAATGATTCACATCTACCATGAATGAACACTGTGCAAACTTGGGGAAAAGAAGTCATGTTTCATATTAAAGAGTATTCCCATGCATGTATCTGTAAAAGACTATGAATAAGGCATGGAGGGCTGGGCCCTGAATTATATCATTAGCATTGTTCAACAATAATGATAATTTAATTCTTAAACAGCCAAGATCAATCCCACAATTTAATCCACCAAAGAAATAATATCGTTACTATGAAAGCATCATTTCCAGTTAATAGACTTTTTTTCCAATTAACTTGTATCATCTCACATAAMTACATGTACTTCATATCTTCCTTATGCTACTATGCTTATAGCTCTTTAAATTCCAGACAGGAAGTCAGACAATTTTATTTCCATAACCRTTTTCAAATCTACCCACTGGCTCGAAAGCTTTGTTATTTCTGTTTTACATATGAATGAGCTTAAACACTGAGAGTTTAAATGATCTGGCTCAAAATCGCATAGAAAGTTGATGGCAGAGTCAGAATTTCTGATCCTTAGCTGACCAGATTGTTCTTCTTCTGAAAATAAGGCATTTAGTAATACAATGGTCATATTGATTAGCTATTACAATCAGAATGTAAATGTCTCCTGTTCCAGATGGCAGCCTCACTAATCTGCTCAAACGTGTCTCAGGAGAAAAAAATGTTTGCCAGTGCTCTGTATTCCATTACTTTAGTAACAGAAGTCTAAAAATAAAAGTTTTTCTTCTCTTAGGACAACATCATCATAGCCACATGTCATAAAAGACTAAGCTAGCAATACATTCCATCCWCACTGAATAGTGTGGAAATGGGGGTCTGTGGAGGACTGCTGGGTGTTTGCTGGTAGCTTGTAAGGGAAAGTAATTAATAAAACCTGGTGTGTAGCTATTGCACTGAGACTTGACTTGCCACTAGAAAAATGTTATGAGCCTGAAAAATGAAGAAAAAATTTACCCAAGAATTATTAAATACAACCCTCAGGAAAGTAGAGGCCYTCCAAGTTTGTTTATAACATGTCTGAAAGAGGAAAAACAACTAAAACCTTGAAAAAAACACACTTACAAAGGGCCTGATCCAATACATAAAAGCACTACACACAGAAGTTGGTGTCCATGAAACCTTATTGCATAAAGTTTTTGCTTGCTGTCTATGAAGAAGACCTGATTTTCAGGCTGGACAAAATTAAGCCACAGTACACTACTTTGCAGTCTAGACTGGACTGTGGGAGGATATTGTCATTTCTTTATTGTAGTTCATCCTGATGAGAGAGGAGGACTGACAATGAAGTTGGCAGAAGTGAAAGCCCAGTACCATCTGTGAGCAGGCTGTGTAACCTAAGTTAGTGCTGTAACTAGAAGCAGTGTGGGACAGAGAGGAGTTTCAAAGGCCACAGAAAGGTTTAATAGAATCTGTCTCATTGTTGACTTATTCAGATGGGACCTAGTTCTGGAGTTACATATGCTGCCTCCARGATTGTCCCAAAGATTTGTGCTCGGAACATCTTCCTCTGATTCTGGGCTACCGGAACCTTCCTCCAAGGTACTTGGCCTGAGAAGGATGAGGGCTATTCTGCTCTACCCCAAGGGAGGGCAATGCCTTTCCCTTCCTTCCCCTGCCAGTATGGCAGCAGCAGCTTGGGCTGAGTCATCCTTTGGAAACATAAGACTGTTCCTTATCAAAGGTCTTCGATGGCCACCCTGGTACGTTTACCTGGTCACTAAAACATGACCTCAGAAGAGATGGATGAAATGAGCTGGTTTGATGAGGGTCCAGGCACTCTACAGGTTAGAGACTAACCTGGCAACTGGCCCAGGTCATCATACAGGAAGGGAGCAACCCATGAAAAGGCAGCCTACCGGGCTCTTCACACCAGTYATCAGGTCATCTCCCTTGCCCTCATGCCAAACTACCCCTTGTGGACAGGCTGCGCCTCCTAATTTATCTGAGCTCTATGAAAAAGCATCTGTCTATCCCTAATTGCGTCTTTCACCTATGTTGCCAATTGAGTTTAATTAAGTAAAAAAAAATACCAACCCCAAAAAACCCAAACCAAAACCGACAAAACTTTGTGTTTCATACACTTAACRGTGTATAGAGAAACAGAAGGTAGAAAAAATATACTGGGACAGAGAAGAAAAAGTCATAACATGAAAAGATGAAACACAAAAGAAACATCCTATTAGAAAGCACCAAAACATTACCAAATATTAGGAAAGTTATTTGATAAGAAAAATGATGATTTTCAAAGTAGAAGGCAATTTTCAATAAATTCACCAAATTTTAAACATCTATATCAATATTTATCAATTCAACTTGCTTAGGTGACTCAAGGAAAGAGAAAGTAACCTTAGAGTAATTTAAACTATACCTTAAGAAGGTCACAGCATCAAACAGTGTGTATGCTGACAGCCTGTTACATCTTTCTAGTCATTCTTAAACTAAGGAATATTTAATTTTAGCTACAAGATATAAAAGTTCTCTCATATATGCTTGTTACTCCAGCAAAGAGTTTAAAGATTTCACCTGAGCATTTAAAGTTGTTCCCATCACCCCTTAAGGTTTTTTTTTTTGTAAAATATCAATATATCACTTAACTGTGTGGTTTTATTTTTCAGTGTCCTCAATTTAAAGAAGGAGCACATGGTAAGAGTATAGACTAAGAGCATTCAGATCATTACTCACAYASCAAACCAATACAATCGATTCTATGRGATGCTACTGTCAAAATTGAATCATGTAAGTAAATTATTTTAACCTCTCTTTCCAAGACCAGGAAAGAAGAATTATATCTTAGTAAAGAAATGATTCCTAAGAGAAAAACTAAAGGAGAACAACCTGTTATCAATCACAGGATGACTATAAGCCAGTGATTGGATTTACTGTAGAAAATGACAGATAAGTTCCTTGATGTAACTGGAAAGGTATTTTCAGCTGAAAGAGTGAAAAATTATCCAGCATCCTGAGACAGCTGGCATACCAAGTGTAATTTGGGACATTAATATTCAAGAAAAAACAAAAGGGAATTTACACCGGAGCAGTAGCAGAGAAGGGCAATCAGAAATTCATAAAAATGACAAGTCTGTCCTGCAAGAGGAGACTGCAAATGCTCAATTTCATCACATGGGAATGCAGATGAAATATTACTGCCAGCTCTGTAGGTCTATGAAATTACCAGATAATAGATAGAATTACCAGGAATGTGCATAAATGGGTAGTAAATTGCATTTATGAAGGGTAATTATCAATTACTGACTTTCTGATTAGTGGGTTACGTCAAGAGGATTCCAGTCTAATCCCGGCCTGAGGCTTGTCAGATTTACCTCAATGGTTTGGAAAGGATGAGCAAAATGTGCTCATTTAATCTACAAATTCAGCAAGTTAGAGGGGTGGCAAACATATTGCAGAAGAGAAAGAAAATTCAAAGCTATCTTGAAAATGGAAGAATTGGTYTGGGTAAGAAGACTGTAACTCACTAAGGGAAATACAAAGCTCTGYGCAGAGGTAGGGATAATCGTGTGTTTAAGCACCACAGAGGGAATGAATGTCATYGATATTGCAGTAAGGAACTAAGATATCATTGTCAATCACAAGCGAAGTGTAAGACTAAAATTTGTTTAAAAACTCCGTATGGGAATGTAGAAGGAGTATTGTCTGTGAAATGAAGCAGTTCTTTATCAGCAAGGCCCCAGCTGGCATACAGTTAATATAATTCAGGAAGGATACGGTTCAATTAAAGGAGTCTGAAAGACACTAAAGAGAATTTTTAGACACATGGAAAAAATATCCTATAAGACACAGCTGAAGAATTCAAGTTATTTAGTTTAGAGAAGCGACAATTTCATGACAATAGTCAGAAAAAGAATAAATATTTTCCCACATTCATTAAAGGCAGAAAAAGAAATAAGAAATTTAAGAAGGAAAAAAAAAGGATATTTAGCATTAATATGGAGAAAAAATATCTAGCAATAGGATAAGAAAGCATGGTAACAAAAGRAGTTTATGATTCCCGATATTCTGTTGCTGGACTGCAAATTTGAGAATTATCTGTCAAGARTGATGTAGATAATATCACCACCTCCAGGGATGGGGATGAAGTCCCAGGACCTCATCTCAGCAGACTGTAGCTCTGCAYCCCACAGCACTGACCCACCACTGATCAAAGTCAGCCATTATGGAGTACAAACAAGTGMAAGTCATGCATGAGTTTGGGAAAGGTTTGTATTAATTCTATTGATTCTACAAATTGATGACAGACAGAGAAGAAAGATTTCCTCTGGATTCTTGAACACCATCTTTGTTATATTTGGCTTTTCCCTCATCTTCTGGTATCTCAGCCTTTGCCAGAGCACTGGATGGAACAGCCCTTCTTGAGAGTTCAGAGCATTGTTCCCCTGGGCTTTCTTTAGGGCTTGCTGCTGCCTCCACTTCTGTGCCACCGATTCCTCAGGTGGCAATCCTGCCATGGCCAACAGTGTCAGCACATGAGCCCAACTGTCCGGAACCATCAGGAACTCTTCTGCAAGCACTGACAGGGGACAACAMCACAGGAAACCCTTTTCCTAAACAGCTTGGCTGGCTAGTATTCCAAAACCCTCTCTGAAATGACAGTGCCTGGGTATGCTGACAGGTGTAATTAGCCTTCTTCTTTAAATCTTCTTTAGGACCGTGGGAACAAACTCCCAAAAATTCCTTCAGCAATAGGTTTTTTGGTGTTTCTCCAGTTCTCACTGTGATGGCTGGTCCTAGCAGATCAGAGTCTTTTGATTTTTTGCTCTGGCAAAACAGTCCTGTCATCAGAGACAGGAGAATCCTCTCCCACAGTGATAAACCTGGCTATTAGAAGGGATTTGAACAGCTGTTTTGATTTTCCTGTCCTCCTGCTAGAAACTCCCTTTCAATCTATCTCATTTGCACATAAACCTTYATGAAAACACCCATGCAGTGGCATGCCTCACAGTCATCCAAACAATATTGATGTTTCTTAATTCTCCACACACCCAGTTCCTGAAGTGATTGTGCCAGCCACCGTGGAGCCAAAGGCAGTTAACAGCGAGGATCAGAAGCTGCAAATTAGAAGCATTTTCTGGGTTCTTGCRATGAATATTCTATTTCTTCAGCATYTTTGGTTTCGACATGCAGGGACAAATCTCCAGCTGGGAAAAACAGTGGTAGTGCGTTGTCCTCAGAGAACAGTAGTGATTTATATCAACTGAGGACCAAGCAGAATTAATAGAAGAAACAGAGAMAAATTCTCGTAAGTCTGCACACTGAACACTAAATCTTGGCAGTTTAACACAGGCTTGTTACAATGGTATCAGAGACTTCTTTCGCTACCGATCCAGTCAACTGTTGTCCGGTCTGGATGGCCCATCTCCCATAGGAGTCTGTGCTGAGAGAGAGCTCAGGTGGGAGCTCTCAGTGGCTCTCCAGCACGCAGGTTAGGACTGCCTTGGTCGAGAAAAAATTGGGAACACAACGAGGGCAACCTACAGGACAAATCCTTTTTTTCCCARGCATCTCTCAACAAACACCACTGCAGCTCTGCTAGCATGGATAGACCCAGTGGTGTCTTATAGCCCCCTCTCTATCCCCTATTACTTCAGCCACAAGTGATGAAGAGCTTCTTTGGGATGCACAATTATGTTTCACTTTCTAAAATTCAAAGAATTTGTGTAGGAGACTCATAATACATAGGAACTGTAGGCAGAAACTTAGCTTGGAATACAGGTTCCCTACCACTAAGTGGTTAAACGGTCTGCAAATCTCTGATTATCTCCAGACCACCAGAAAGGCTAATACTGTTTAGGTCTTTTCCCTATGACTTCATGGTTCTGTTTRTTTTGTCACATGGCTTATAATTATTTGCAGAAGAATCTCATCTCTAAACCCACAATGTTACAGTTTTGTGGCTAATGGCATCCACCTGCCAGAGCAAACAAGATTACATTAACAAACCCTCTATTCAAATGCACTCTTTGTCACTGTTGGATCTACCTTGAACTGCATTTACAAATCAGATTGTCACGCCAATTTCTGTTAAGAAAATTTTCTCATGAATATGAACTTTCTACCTATCTGGGTGAACTGTGTTTTGTCTGAAGGACAATACATCTTAGAGCAACCTGCCATTTCTAGCAAATATTTTAGCATGTCACAGATTTCCAGTACAACTCCCAGTGTTTGAAATCCCTGATAGTAGCCTGGGGAAACTCTTGCATGGATAATATCTCAATATTTTTTGCCAGATAGCTAAGTATTTCAAAATGAACTCATCACAAGATCCCTGCAAGGTTAATAACAGTATAATTAAGCTAGTGAAACATATTAATCTGCTTAACTGGTGTGAAAATGAACTGCACTTGACTGACACATATCCTGCAAAAGAAATTGGAATAGGAAAAGGGATGCACTGCTAGAGGAGGTACTTTTAGCTGCAGTGAATGAGAGCAAAAGCTGTTGACATAACCTCAGTAAGAATCCAAGACTTCTTACGTAATTTGAAAACAGAAAATAACGAGTTAGTGGAAAAGACATTGTAAGAAGTCCAAAAGAAGACAAAGCAATGAGGCACACTTAGGCTGTAATGTTTATTTAGCTACAGATGTAAGGCTAACAACTGAAACTGCAATTTTAGCTGCACATAATGCATAAAGGAGGCTTCTATAACGTTGTCTRTTTCTGCAGGTTCGTGGGGAGATACAGCTTTTGTGTCAGAAGCATCAATTAAAAGATCCATCCTCCAGTATGTTATTCAATCCTTTGGCAGTAAAAAAGTAATAACAAACAGCAGCCTTCCCTGTTTCTCTGAATCCTATAAAAGAAAAAGTAACCACATCCACTTAAGCAAAGCCTTTTTTTCTTGGAGTGAGAATAGACAATAGACCACTGTTCTCCTAATCTTTTCCTTTGAATGAATGGTATGACAGTTCTTCCCGTTCTTCCCATCCCTGTAGGCCTGTCTCGTATAGTGGGGTGTCAGGAAAAAAATAGGGTGGCTACAGCTGCCTGGTGGGTGGTCTAACAAGGAACAGTGTTGTGCACCTGACAATGGAATGGGTCCATGGCTGGGGAACCTTAGGCAGATGCCTGGTTAAAAGCCAGAACCATTGTTCAGATTTGACACACTCTTGACAAACTGTTTTTGTTGAGAAATACATTTGGTGTAGGTAGCTCAGTGTACAGCTGCAGATTGAGCTCTGGGTGCCAGGAACCCAAGGCAAGAAACCATGAACTATTGCAGACCCCTTGCACAAGAAAGGGGACATGTGGGACCAGCCAGGTGACCCAACACAACAAAAGCTGATGACTCTGGAGGAAAATCTTAGACACTGGCATGAATAGACTGTGAGGTAATAAAACCAGGAGTTTCCTTTGTTTGGGAACCCTCCTCATAGGCACCAGCTTAAGCTGTTATTCAGTTTTTTGCACCAAGATAAAATTACTTAAAAGAACCAGGAGTCTGAGACTCTGCTATGGGAAASCTGTGGTCAAACCTGCCTTCAAACCATGCCTGACAGTGTGAGTGGTGTGTGTAGGGAGTCAAGCAGGGCACCCATTGCTTCACTGGAGCCACCCACTGCAAAGAGGCTTCAGTCACAGCACTGAAAGTCTCAGGTGGTGGGAGTGTGASTGCCAGGGTGATTGGACAGACAGGAAAGTGCCCTTAACAACTTTGCTCAGTGGAAAGCGCAGAAATAAGTTACTGGGAAGGTTTAAAAGCAAGACGTACCATGCAGTAGGGCGGTGATTGATACTACGCTCTGCAACACTCTTGCATTTATGCCTAGACACCTGGGACCATTAGTCTTTACCTAGTGATAGTTTTCCTTGTAATAACTCTAGCTAAGGAGAAAGGATTGGTCGAAAGGCAGATCTATTAGAGCAACAAAATACCTCCCCCCCCAGTATGTCTTCTCAATTCCAAGTTAAACTTCACATAGGTAAAATTTGGGAGCTGGAAATTCCTATGCTTTTTTTTTTTAGGAGGTCTGCTGGACTGTACTCATTTAAGCAGGGGAATAAATTCCCACTTCCTCTCCTGTCCTTCATCCTGGTTTCTCACCTACAGCCTCACTCTCTCCCCTTGTGCACAAACGGCCCCTTGACAGAGGCAATATACTCTTTACTTAAGGCACCTCTTCCCTTCTCATGGAGTTAGCTTRCAGGATTTAAAAGCAAAATAGGACAAAATATTTTTACCTTGAAGCTGTGGACAACCTTCTTCTACCAAATAATCAATTGTACCCAGTCAGAGAAAGTTAGCTTGCTTCCTAATGATTCCATTCTCTGGAAAAGCACTACCCAGCAAGATATCCTGGAAGTCACCTGGCAGTAACTAATATCTCCTTATTAGATTTATGTGTTAAGCACCAGCTTTAGCACTTTGCCATGTATCTGTTGTATATACATTTCATATCTTTCTCCTTTTTTTTATTCCTGGAATCACAGTATAGCCCTCAATTTCATAGAAGAGGTTGCATTCTTTCTTCTCACCCTGTAAGAGTGGCATTCAAATTGCAGCTGGGAAAATGGAGCATGCAAAAATAGTTATTACTGAAAAAGTTCTGCCAGCACACTCAGCTACCTTTAACATTAACTAGATAATGCATTGTTTTTGAAGGAAAAAGTAGCACAAGAGTCTAAAAAGTGTAGACGGAGGTTTATCAGCTCACTAGATTTCAGTTGGTGTTTCACCAGGTTGACTTGTCAAACACCACAAAGCAGTGAAGTGCCACAAAATCATTAGAACTATGCTGCTTTGCATCAGCTGAAAGTTGACTTGCCTACATCCAGGAAGATGTATTCTTTTTTCCATACAGGTGGGAAGGAAGTATAAGTCTAAGAATAACAAAAAAAAAAAAGGACCAAGTACAGGTGCCACTATTCAGCCTTTATAACCTCAATATCTGCAGATTTCTTTAATAACAACAGTTAGCATTCAAGAAAAGGTTAGGAATTGCCCGTTCCATTGGCAATCAAAACCAAACAAAATGCAAGCCAGACTTTTAGTTTATCTACAGTATTGATAACTTCTGAGATTCATGACCAGAGTAAAAGTCCCAAAGAGAATATTTAGAAGGTGAGATAGAAATGCTGCAAGAGAGAAAATACTGTGTAGTAGAAAGTGAGCCATTGCATTCTGCAGAGGCTGGTTAGATTTTTACTCTTCCTATATGCTTCCATTTCAGCAATTGATGGTATTATTAGCTGAGCAAACACATAAACAGATATTTAGATTTATAAATCAATATTTTTTAGTTAAGGTGTCTGTCACACATACTCAGTTACTTACAATGAGTCTAAGAAAGGATAAAGTGGCTGAATACTCAYGCCACTGGAGTCAAAACTTTGGTCACATTTGGTATTAAGATGACTTTTACCTCACAAGCTCTTATTTGTCTATTGCTRAGCTCCACTGACAGCAGCAGAGGTCCAGATTGTGTTCAATAAATGCTGTTCATGATTTTGCCTAGTAACTATCCTCCTGGTCTATGCCATGAAGAAATAGAAAAAAAGTGGCTCCATAGCCAACCCTCTCCATATGGCAACCAAAACACACTTTTTTTAAAGCAAATACTTTTCCATTTTCTTGTTTCTCTTCCCATACACCAGCTGYCTATAAAATGCTTATTTGTCCCTTCATGATCTACTACACAGACCTAAATTTGGTATGTCTCTGTTCTCTTGGTGGCATCTTGAGACAGACACGCAGAAGAAATGTTGCGTCTGTGAATTGCATGCAGGTTGCAGCTATTGGTATCTGCTTTTCAGAAGATGCTTTACTCAGATTTGGGAAGCAAGGAAATCACTGCTGTCCTCAGCAGAGAGGGTCCCTTTCTAGCCAATGTCAGCACCTTGAAACTGAACTGGTTTCTGTCCAATGGGCAAAGAATTTACTTTTCAGACCTTTGATCAAATTGCATGGCATTCATGGGAATTAATTTCCAAACGTCAGTAGCACATTCAGGCAGACTTACTGCCTTCACACTTACCCAGCCAGCCATCAAGACCTCACAACCCTATCCCTTCAGGAGGTACTCTCTGCCCCCCAAGTACCCTCTTGCTCTCCATGTCCACACTGCTTAGGCAGCCTTGTCTGTCCAGGAATTGGTAATCACTGCACAAAGGAAAAGAGGACGCCCCTTGTGCTTTTCTGTTATGTATAGCAAGGGACACGCCCGGCCAAGCTAGGAATGGAGACCCACCTCTTCCCAGAGCTGTCAGGTAATCTGAGAAGGAAAACCTTTCTTTAAGTGATAGATATTTCATCCATGCACAACCCAGTAACTAAAGAGTTACTCAAACCAGAAACACAAATAATGAGAAGCCATATAGTTTGAGTTCACTGGCTATTTGTCCGTATTCAGCTGGCATCCTGCAGGATCAAGGACTCTCCCCCATACCAAGTGCTAACACTCAGAAGTCACAGCACGGGCACATTCTTAGCAGCTCTTGCTCCGTGATTCCACAAACTGCTGTTGGACTCAACAGACCACCTAGTTTGTTCCTTCATGCTAAACCAGAATAAGTTCTATTTTATTCCTGTCAGATGTTTATACAACTTGTTCCTAAAAATAATTTCCAGTGAAGGAAGGTTTTCTCAGGCAAACCATTCCTGAGATTTACTATTAGTAGATTTTAGTGATTACTGAACCTTCAGTCAGTTGGTTGAGACTTTTGTACCTCCATCATGACCAAAAATTTCCAAATATCTTTTATCTTCAGCTTAGAAACTTAGGGAAAAAGAAATTAAATGCCTCACCTTGGCTTCACACTTCTTTTTTTACCAGTTATTCTGTGACATTTTCCTCTTTCACATCCACATGCCATAAACATAATTTTAGAGGAGTTATCTGCCATTAGGATCAAGAATAGAGGGAAGAACAGTTTTTAAATAATGTATTTAGATATCAGAAAATTATCTTTATTGCCACTCCCTACTGTTGCCATGGTTTCCGAGCACACAATAGTGTTATTAATGTTCAGTTTAACACTTCTAATAAGTACCTGCTGTTTCCTGTTGGTCAGTGTTTTCTGGATTCATTTTCTTTCCTAACAAAACATCAACGCAGCCACAGATTGCAATTAGTGTTAAGAACTATTTAAAATGCTGCCTGCCTCTTACCCTTCGTTTAACATTTAATTTTGTTTTCAAGAAAAAGTCCCTTAATGGTAGGTAGGGATCAAAACAATCCCTCAAGCCACAGTTCTGAGTGTGCCTACTTCTCATAAGGGAGACTAACTAATAAGTGGGTAAAAAAAAAAAAAGGAAAAAAAGAAAAAAATTAAAAACAAAGCAGGCAGAGTTATTATTTCATAACAATGAAGTGAAACAAACCTCTCTGAGTATGAAGAAAAAACATACTCTTCCTCTCTGAAACAACAGGAATTGGAGAGAGACAGAATAAGGATATGAGAGCATTTTTTCAATCCCTACCTCAATGCATTTAAGACTATTACATTTACTAACTTCTTCCTTCATGACAGCATTGCCAATTTAAGACAAAAAGTGTTTATGGAAAGAATCTTGGACTGCCCTTCTCAAAACAAACCTCATCTTAGCCTGATGGAAAGTATTAAAAAGATCAAAACTAGATATTTTCTAGTAAATTACTTTTTCATTGGAAAATGCTGATTCAGTGACACTGAACTGTGATGAAGGAACAGATTTGTTCAATTGACATTTTTGTGCAAGAAATAATTGAAATGCCCTATTTAAACCAAACCATTCCAGCAAATACAAAGAAACCATATTTTTTCCTGTGCTAGAAAACTCGGATTTCTTTCAGGATCACTCCACCCCTCCCAATGAAACATTTTGGATTCATCTGGGGCCATGGTTTCCAATCACATAATAATTGGGTACAGTAATTTTTGCCAGTTCTGCTCTTTCTACTAGTTACAGTTTTTAAGATCTTCTTTAAAGGACACTTCTGCCATGCTTATATAATGAAGGGATTTGTTACCAGCATTGCCACTGGTGGTACCTATTCCCAATTACCCTCTCTGCTTCCACACTGCATTATCATCCTGGGCCATGAAGCACAGCAAGCACAAATGAGACCTGCTAGCTCCTGGATAAGAAAAGAACTTATTCAAAAAGAGAGTCCATAAGACTTGGGTTTTGATTTTGGGGGTTTTTTTTGTACTTCACCTCTCTCTTTGTTATCAACTTTTACACCTACCGCCAAAATTCAAGAAAATTTGAGCAAGGAGGATAACTTAAACATATTGAATTCTTCCATTCTTTGTATGAACAAATAGGCAGATTGAAAAGGGGTTACTTCAGTGCTGCAATCAAGGAAAGTATTGGAGTGTGAGGGTGCACCTCATTAGGCAGCAGAGAATCCTTAGGGCACCCTCATGTGCACCCTCATGTGTATTTTAATTATGAGAAAAACTTCAGTCTGACCTTCTAGCTTCTTGGTTGACACCTCAACTAAATGAGCTTTGGAACACATTCTGTAGGATCCTACTTCCATAATTTCACTGATCATGAGAGAATTCATGACAGCTATTAAACTCTTCCCTCATAGCTACTAGAAAACAGTGCTGGAAGTTACTGGAAAACAAGCTCTTCCTACATGGGAAAGCATTCTGCTTTGACAAACAGATAAGTGGGGAATGGAAAAACACAGCATAATGCTGATGTGAATAACTTCTGGTGACTTTTAAAGCTATAAYGATGCCTCCTTTTTCCCCCTGCCATAGAAAAAGAAGGAAATTGCTACTTTATGGCTGCAGTAAACCAAGCAACAGATGAAGATGTGCTAGAAATGGTAACAAGCTGAGCTGTTCCCGTGTGGGGACCAGGAGAGCAGATTCACATTGCTGACGTGTATCCACAAAATGAGSGTGGAGGGCCCTGGCATGCTCCTACCCATGAAACAAGCCCCAGCCACATCATCTGGACAGGAAGGAGCAGGTGCTGTAGCTGACTCTTGCTCACAGACACCAAAGCTGAGGAGATGCAGCACTGCTTCTGCTGGCAGCAAAAGACAAGACAGAGTGGGGTACTTTAAAAGAAAAAAAATTATTAAAAAAAATTATGGCAGTTAATTTATTACTCCACTGAAGGAATCTACCCCCTCGTATCACCAAGACCAGATATCAGGATGTATGTTACGGACTTTAGGGCAGGCTGCTCAAATCTAATGAGATTTTGTGAACTCTGCTGACTGGTTTTATTTTCTGAGGTATATCTGTCTATATATTTCATGTAAAAAAATACATATTTATAAAACTCATACACTTTATATATTAACCATATATGTATAAAATATATATGCTTGTATACTTACATAAATATAGTTATATAAAAAAGGAACATCTTAAAAAATGTTTATCTACTTGCTCCTTGGACAGTGCACTRGCAGAAGGAAAAAAAAAATCATAGCTTCCTCTAGCCCACTACATTTTTATAGTTAAATAAAACACCTTTGCATGGGAAAGCATCCAAGGGGTACAAGAGTTCTCATCACTAGGAACATGGAGTTTATCTCAAGTCTATGAAACGGATTGTTCTGTTCATCAATTTGAGAACTGTCAGGAATTAGACACCTGTATTATTTATGTTGGGTTTTTTGAARTCTCTTTGAGAAAGCCAAATGTGTTCTTCTTTCCCTTTCATAATTCTCCGTCGTAGAATAGTTCATGGAAGGTAAATTCAGCAGTTACAAGTGTGCAATCCTGTTGTATTCTTATTACATCCTGGACAGTATCTGTCCTAGCACATTTTCTTCAAAAGGATTTGAAAATATTAATCATTAACTAAAATTTATTAAGTGCTTAGATGATAATTCATGACATGAAGAGGAATTCAGCTTAGTCTCATCTGAACTGTTCCAGACAGCMGAACATATTGAAAATCACTAAGAATTATTTACATTGCTAAAGCTGGCAGAGATGATGATGCATTGTGAGCTTGTCATTCCAGCAAGAATTTGSTATTCTTCCAAAGTTTCTAGGACTGTGGTATAAAAGAATACACTTACAGATTCAAGTACAAATGAATAAAAAAGGGTGCACCAGTTAAGCTTTTTGACAGTTTTGGTCAAATTTTGCAGTTTGCTTTTTGTAATTAGTTGCATTATACTAAGATAAAGCTGTATACTGTGACCATAATATCCCTCTTTTATCATGCACCTCCACTTGTCCTGATTACATGAAATATGTAAATGTATGTTGATTGTGTTTCACTGTAAAAGAGAATACAACTATTGTGGAAGGAAAAAAAACATGTCTAGGCTTTTTCAAAGGTGGTCATTGTCATCTAGCTTTCAATACAGGAAATTACCACTGAAAGTTGATAAAACTGATGACTATAACGCTGGTCCTGAGAAATGCTTAGCCACCTCAACACAGACGGGGGTTACACCCCACGGCAGCTCATCTTGAATGATTCTTGAATAATGATGAGCCAATTCCCTCCTCGACAAGAYGGATCAGTTTCTCCCTACTAAAGCTGTATCCAACACAAATATTTCTGGCTGAAGCTGTTTTGATAAGAAAAGCTTGCATGACTCTACAGATGGTGCATGTATTTCCGTAAATCCATCAGAGGCTGCAATGGAGCACCATAAAATACAGCCTCTGGTAGAGCAGTATAATCAGGATCTTGAGGAAAGTGATGAATTCAGTTCATATTTCAACCTTCAACTCTTTAAACTTTTTTCCAGACTTCTTGTTCCTTCTCTCACCACAAGAAAGGGCGTAATCTGAAGAGCACACACCTCTGTTCGTCTATATGCACACTTGAGGGACCTGGTTAAAACAGATYTGCTGCTTGTTCATTACCATTAGGGAATAATTTCTATATCTGAGCAGTCAAACACCCAATACAAGAAGTTCAACTAAGAGTTTCTCCTTTCTGATGGAGAATTTCAGTTCAATCTCAAAGTCACAGAAGAACCTTCTTCAGAGTGTTCAGATTTTACATGTGTCTTGTACCTGACTATATATTTCTAATTTAATACAAACACTCCCTCCCAGAGAACACAAATGTGATTTGATTATACAGAGTATACCAGGTTGAAGTTTATTCCGAGAAGTAAACTGATGCTTGCTAAGTAACATTCAATCTATGTAATCATAATTATATTGTTTCTTCTATCACTGAATGAGAGAAAATCCAGTTAACTTCTAAGGTACCAAGGAAGGTTTAGGGGACGTTCAGTACAATGAGAATTTACAAACATATTGAAAAATAATGAAAATAGCTTGTTCTTGAACAAACAGTTGAAAACAGGTGAGACAATATAGCAGTGCCRTGCTGTATTTCCAGACAAATAATTACAAATTACCTTGGAAAAAAACATCAGAAGAGAAAAACCAATTTTGACAGAAAATACACCTCATGTTCTTAGCATCCTTACTTRACTGAGGGAAGGAAAAAAAAATTATCACAAAGCTATATTATCTGTCTAAAGAAGGAACAACAAACACATTCAGCAACCCTAGACTTTCTGAAAGGCATTGATAATTGGATCATCACATGATTTCTYTTCACTTCTCGAAAGTACAACATAATAGATTAATACAGAGGTAGAAAGCATTGGAGCCCTTATACTTGGCTCTCATGTTAAATGTTCCTCCTTTAAGACCACGTTTTGAGCCAAGGACACACCAGAACTGTCCAAGGTCAAAGTCTGCYTGCAGTAGTTCCATGAGAGGAAGCTTTATACCTTGTTACTATGTGCATATCTTTAAACAGTTGGGCTCGGGCTGGTTACAACTGTGAACTTGAAGCGAACTGAAATCATAGAATATCCTGAGCTGGAAGGGACACACAAGGATCATCGAAGTCCAGCTCTCGGCCCTGCACAGGACACACCAAGAGTCACACCATGGGGCTTGACAGTGTTGTTCAAATGCTTCTTGGACTCTGTCAGGCTTGGGACTGTGACCACTGCCCTGGGGAGCCTGTTCCAGTGCCCAGTCACCCTCTGACTGAAGAACATTTTTCTAATATCCAACCTAAACCTCCCCTGACACAACATTCCCTCGGGCCCTGTCACTGGTCATTGCAGAAGCCCACCAGCAACTGGTTGCCAGTCTGATGTAACTACATTTACCCTTTGTCCCTGACCCCTGAGCCAGTTGCTCACCCATCACATGATGTGTTTATCCAGCTGTGTGCTGGACATTTTGTCCAGAAGGTTGCTCAGACAGCTTCAAAAGCTTTACTGAAGTCCAAAAAGATTACATCAACTGGCTTCCCTTAATCAACTAGGTGTATTACCTTGTCATAAAAGGAAATTAAGTTTGACAAGCAGGACTTTCCCCTCCTGAAGCTGTGCTGGCTGTGACCAATGACTGCATTGTCCTTCAGGTGTTTTTTCAATACCTCCCAGAGTGATTTTCTCCATAATTTTACCTGTCACTGAAGCGAGACTGACAGGCCTATAGTTACCAGGGTCATCCTTTTTGCCCTTCTTGAAAATTGGGACAATCTTAGCCAGCTTCCAGTCAGCTCCAGATTCCCAAGAATCTGTCCAAAAATCTTTGAGAGTCCTCACAATGACATCAGCCAGCTGTTTGAGTATTCTCAGATGAACCCCTTCAGGCCTCATAGACTTTTAGGGATGCATCTGGAGCAGCAGGTACTGCACAAGTTCAGGGTCAGCTGGGAGTTTATCTTTCTTGCCATCATGGTCCTCCAGCTCAGGGCACTGAGAACCACTTGGTCCGTCACCAGTATTGAAGACACAGGCAAAAGAAATATTAAACACGTCTGCCTTGTCCGCATCCCTGTCTGTGACGTGATCACCCTCATCCTCTACTGGGCTGATGTTATTTTTTATGGCCTTTTGCCATTAATGTATTTGAAAAAACTCTTTTTATTGTCTCCCTCAGTTCTGATAAGCTTCATCTCCAGCTGAGCTTTGACCACATGAATTTTCTCCCTACTGTGGCAAGCAGCATCTCTGTATTCCTCCCATGTCACCTAACCTTGCTTCCACTGAGCACATACCCTCCTATACCCTCCTTTATTTGCTTCATCTCCAAAAGAAGATCCCTGCTCAGCCAAACCAGCCTTCTGTGTTAAGACTTTGTCCCTTTCCCCCTTCTGATCTAGTTTAAGGCTCTATCAATGAGCCCCGCCAGCTCCACTGCTAAAATCCTTTTTGCCCTCTGAGAAAGATGCACCCCATCAGGTGACAGTAGACCAAGCTCTGCATGTTCAAGGCCTGAATGTTGGTGAAGGATAAATAATGCTTCCACTTAATGGCTGGCTGATTCCAGTCCACACCGGTGCAACTAGCAATTCAAGAGCAGGCATACTCAGACTTTATTAAGGATGTAGGGAAGCAGAAAGGAAAGGCAGAGCTGTGTGGAAAGAACCAGGTCTGGATGAGGTCTGGTCAGTCCTCCACACCCTTAAAAATCCAGTCACACAGTCACATCACAACACCTTCAGTACTGTTTTTCACTCTGGATCAATACAATCTGTTGTTATTCTAATCATCCACAACTAGTATTGATTGTGAGGAAAGGGGAAAATATGACAGAACTTTCATGTAAAAGAGGGCTGAGTTGACACAGATTTGTACCGTTAGAGCTGTAGTTGAGAAAAATGCATTTATGGATAGAGAGGAAGTTACACACTGAGATACTGATTGTGGCTTACATGCTATTTCTGTCTTCTTTGCAGTCACTTCACACCAGCAGCACCTCTATCTCCTTTTCAAACAACTTTCTGTGTGCATATTAAGATAAGATCAGGCATGCATTGTTGCAGAGGGCAGATTTAAAATAGGAATAAATCATCACAGCTTTGCTAAAGTCACTGTAATCTTTTTTAAGAAAGGCTTAGGTGCTCAACTAGATGAATTAATGTCGTGGTTGTGAAGTCAATGAATTATGATGAATGAGTTAAGGCAGGTTTATGCCAGCTGAGGGACTGTCCTCCTCCTTCTCCCTCACCTACTGCCTTCCTAATTTATCCATCACTTTCAAAGGCTGATCAGCCACATCAGGATGTAACACAGGTACAGAGAAAGTTAAAAAGGTGCATGTTAAACCTACCAGAGTTGCACCACTGATTCTAGCCATGAATGGTCTGCTCCTCTGGCTGCAAATCACACATTATATCTGAGTTCACTCCACATACTCCTTTGTCGGGGCAGAGCATCAGCATTGCACTGGAAGTGACATGAATTTGGAACCAAAAGAGAGAGGAAAAAATAAAGGTTAGATATTACCAAAAATTTCTTATCAAAAGTCCTCCATTTCTAACCACAACCTCCAAAATTATCAGTAAATTAAAACTTTCTGGAAAACTAAACCTGAGAGCATATTGCTGTAATGGAATAGGATGAAAAGTCAAAATCCAAATAACACTTCACTCCAGCTGATCAAAGTATAACAATTCCTCAGCATTATTGCACATGTAACTTAGTTTCACATGGAAACTTTTGAGATTCCTTTTAAATTCTAAAGTTAAATAAATTCCAGTCTTTCCAGGAAACTAGAAATTAGGGACATGTGTTCCATCCCTATGACTTACATCTGATCAGTCACTTCTGATATTTTTGTGGCTCCAGCTGTAAGAGACAAGAAAGAAAATACCTAGTCTTTACCAAATTCTTTATGTTAAGCAGGAAATAATGTTGTCACACAGGCGCTTTGCATAGTTTTAAAATTAGAGAATACACGCAATACAAACGCAATATGTCTGACAAAAATATTGTAACATTTTGTTGCAGCTATTTTCCCCCCACTATGATTTCTCACACATGGTATTTTGGAGGAAACAGGAAGAAGTGTTTTTTCATTCTGCTTGCTGCTGCAATTCAGCAGCCCAGAACTTCTCCAAGATTACTCTTGTGAGCAAGTCTGTGCAAAAGGCCTTCAAAATAGAATTCTTCTCTTCCATATTTTACCACGAGGTTTTCAAAATTACAAATCACTGCACTGCTCACGGAGGAAAGGGGTAAATACAGGTTGAATCAAATATCTCATCAATGGATTTGGAGACTCCAGGTCTCATTAAGATCATCTTGACTACAGACCTCTGCTAAATCAACAATAACACTGCTTTCAGCTCTTGCCTTCAAAAAATGTAGGAACAAGCTCTACTTGCTTTTGAGAAATGAGAACTTCACCTGTCGTGAAACCTTCCGGTCACTGAAGAAATCCGTAGTGCAGTACAAATTGTCACCGCATGTTCAATACATGACTAATTGGTTCTCAACACATTTGCCAGGTGCTTGCAATCATTACTCAGCTAACTTGAATCTAATTCACTGTTACTTAGACAATGCAAGATACTATTTTATGTTGAAAGGGGGATCCGAGAAGGAAAAATAAATACGAGACATAATGAGACACTGAATATCTAGATATTGTTTCTTGAAAAGCCAAAAGGAAATTACAACCTATTTTAAAATTCCAAACAAATTGATTGCTGTGAAGGAAACACTTACAGAGCATGCAAATCTACAAAACTGAACATTTTTTAGTCGGTTATTGGTTTCACCTTGCCATGTCTAATAGTGTTGCGGCGGGCCGATGGTATGTGCCGCAACCTTCCCGAGAGCTATCCTATGTCCAGTGGTGTCTCGGCGCAGCGTGCGGTGGTCGGCACACTCAACGCCTTAAGCCGGGGACAAAAAGTCGGGAGGGGCTCTTCTGGGGTGGCAACTTGTTTATTGCAAGGGTYCSGCAGCAGGAGCAGAAGACCCACGGSCTACACAGGGTTTTATACCGAACTCAACAGGGGCGGACAGAACACTGGGAACCAATCACATAGGGGTAAGTGGGAGGAGAAAAAGGCGGGACTACAATACATAAACCAATGAGGGTAGGCAAGGGGAGGAACAGGGAAACAAGGCCAATGGGGCACCGAGGAAGGGAGAACTTTCCAGAACCAAACCATATAAGGGTACATAGATTGACAGATTAACTGAACAAGRGATGTACCAAAAGCAGAGTCTGGGGGGCGCGACCTTCCTCATTATAGGGGAGAGAATAGGTGGTCAAACCCACCGCCACATAATAGAGAAATGCTCTCTATCAAGATTTAAAGCTGTCTTAATGCTCAAAAATATATGATTTTTAATTTCCTTGCTTGCAAAAATCAGTAAGAACATTGTCTTTAATACACAGAATAACAAATGTGTGTCCCAGTCTGAYGGCTTTTTTAGCTGGCAATTGAACATTGAGCCAGTGTTTTTATTATGCCAGCATATTTTTTAGATGTTTTTATAGTTATCTTAAATTGGAATTTTTTTCTAAGACTATAACATCATTTAAGATATCTGATCCTACAAGATCATGACAGCTCCTTTGAAGACGGAAGAGGATACTTTTCTAGATTCCAATTAGAGGATTGACTGACTGTAACAAGGTTTCCTAGTGAGATTTATACACAACGGTAAACAAGGATTGATTATTCTGCCATATTAGCACAGCGATATAACTAATCAAGTGCTGAAACTAATTTGCTTACTGTGTTGATTTTGACACAGACAGTATTTCACTATTAGTTATTACAAATTTTGCTAGTTCAGTTGAATAATGTGAACTACTTAGTTTTAGTGACAAGTTTTCTCGTTTTAGTGAAGATTTATAACCTGGAAGTTCTAAATGGAAGCTGATGTTTGCTTGTTTGTTTTTTTTTGTTTTTGCAACATGCCTCCACATCTTCTGCTTGTGAATACCCAGGATAGATAGCAAGTGCTTGGCCTGACAGCCTGAGTTCTGCTAACAAGTTTGTTTCTCACTCCACGCTAGCAGGAAAACATCCAGCACACTAATCATACTGTTTTTTTCAGTAGCAGCTATTTTTTCCACCATCCTGCCTCTGGCTTGTATTTGAGTGCTACTGAAGGGAAAGAGACAGGAAAGAAACAACACAAGGAACATTTTCTCCTCAAAAAGCCCATCCAAGTTACTCTGAGGAGCAGCACTATTTTTAAAAGGGAAGAAAGCCCCCCAAAGCAAAACACGAGCTACAGCATGTGATATCACAGTTCCCCATTATTTTTTTTCTACCATAAATGTCACAGTACTGACCAATACTAGCACAAACTAAATTCAGTTGAAACAATTTCCCCCAGATGATCTCAACTGATTGTGAATACAGCCCCAACAATAATACTTGTGTGTCTGTATGCACACATAGATATTTTAATTTCTGTGTAATAGTTTCAGCGTCTCTCTTAACACAACCAAAAGTTGTGTTTTCAAGGACTACCACCAATGCCACAGCTACACCAATGATCCCCGGCAGAGGTGTGCTGCAAACTTTTGACTTTTAAAGAGAAATAGCAGCTAAATTGCTAGGGTGTAGAATTTCCTTTCAGATCATAATTATACATGATCAACAGGGAGGATAGGGGAGAAGTCAAACCTCTGAACAATAGAATTGCAGCTCTGGAACTCCATTTTGCTTCACTCAATGTGATGGTGGACAATGATAATTTTTCTGTATGGCACTTGTACACACTCAAGCGATTCCACTACACTAACTGTCTGAAACACATGGCAGTTTTTTGTGCATTATTTTTGTGTGACATAAAGTCACAGTCAGACCCTCACCCTTATGCATCCTTGGCAGAATCTGAGGTATGCCGATTCCCAGAGCACCACTAGCCTTTCAGGTGGTCTGGGCATCAGGTTTGTTTCATGGAAAGTTCTGAGAGAAACCAGCTATCTCTACAGGAGGATTACTTCTCAGGTGGAAAAGTTCTCTATAGCTGTAAGAAGTTGACCAAGGAAATGGATTTAATCTCATGGTGCTAGCAAAGGCGTATCAGGAATCACAAAAAGGAAATTAGCAGCTGTTCAAAACCCCAATATATAATCTGCTATATGGTATCCACATAATGCAAACGTGTTATTAACATTGCCTCTTTCAATTGTAAGGAGGACAGCATTGAAAGGAACTTACTTTCAAATCTCTACTAATTGGCACAGCGTAACCCAATTAAGGATCTTTTTATAGAAAAAGCCTTAAAATTTTTATTCAAGCCTTAAGAACATGGGAAAACACAGAAAGCAACACTAACATGCCCTTTTAAAATAAATACGAACTAATTAGCAACTTGTTGAGGTAGCCAATCTGCTATTAGGATAATTCTAGTTAGAATAATTGTGGCAGAGAAATGTCTGGTGGCAGTGCAAGCTCTTTAAGACATAATGTTGCATTCACTACCAATACAGTTAGGACTTGTTTCTTCACGTGTAATTAGGGATAGGTTAGGTCTTTAAAGGTAGTAGCTAATTTCTAAGGAAGTGAGGAAACCTAACATTTTGCAATGTGAAAGTGTCGCAAACTTGTCCTTTTTCAGGACAAATCCCACAGCGTTTCCCTTTGCCCTGTGTCTGCAGGTACAAGAAGAAGAGCATGAAGTCAAATACATCTCTGGCACTTTATGGGAGAACTGGGCAGACACCAAAGAAGGAGTCTTGTTCCTCACCTACCACGCAAGGCACCTTGCTACTTTTTTCAGGCTAACATCAAAAAGTTTTGTGTTGCAGGTACTTACTGTGGTTATTAATCCCCAAGACCCTCACTTAAGTGGGAAAGAGGAAAGATCACTAAGCTGAATATGTAGAGACTAGTTTTCATGTGCAGCTCTTTCCCCTCCTGCACATCCAGGTAGCTCTCCCTCTGAACATGCCAGTGTGCTTTCATTACCAGCATCTTTCAAGAGCAAGAGTGAAAATATTAAGGAACAAAAGGGTGGAAAACATGGTTTAACATGTTTTAGCTAGCTCTGGCRTATGAATGCTCTGTAGAAGTCTTAGAGATAAACTTCTACTTGTTTAATGAAATAGGTGGCCCTTAGCAAGTCAGAAATCCTACTGATGCATCTATAGTGGGAAAGACATATGCCCCTGCCACACACACACACACTTATTAGACATCAGAGAATCAACTCTGAAGGTTTTGCAGGAGATGGCAGGGGAACCTGAAATTTGAAATATTGTTAATCAAATGCTGGCAGTGGGGAAAAGATAATTCCAGAATATTGCACTAATGAAGACAAATCATTTCAAATGCACTCAGAGCTCATGACTGCATTGTCTCCTGTTTTACTTCAACTAAAATGATTTTCTGCAGTGTCAGAGGAAAACAAACTCACATCCCTAAAGGACACCCACTCAAGGATGGTGTGCTGCAATATTTAAAAGCAGCCCGACTAGAGAGGGGAAGAATGGTTACACATCACCATCCACACTGGAAGTGAAAACCTCTAAATTCAAAGCTGATCACTGCTACCTGTCCTTGACATGCTGACGTGTTATGGAAAAGAAACTAGTAAGCTTCTGGAGGCATATCAACTCAGCATCTGAAGAAATCTTTCAAATATTGGGTGGGTTCATTTTCTGTTCAACAGAGAACCTCAAAAGACTCCCTCCTGACTCAGATACCTCTGCCCAGAGCCTTTTTTTGTGGGCTTCCATTAAGTTTCAGAGCCACAAAACTTCTCCCTGTCAAAGCCATTCAGATTAAATCACAGCACCAGGCACTAAATGGTCCTTCAGTGAAAAGCCCTCTCTGGCTAGTCACAAGAATAAAGCAGGCTTGAGAACACTACATACTGTTTGTTGGTTTTTTAACAGTACTGGGTGTAGATGAGGAAATCACAGTGCTGGATTATATGAGAAGGCACTGTGGATTTCCTGCAGCATTCATTTGCTGTGTGACTGACAGTTCCTATATAACTGGGGGGCAGCGGGAGAGGTGAGAAGTGAGGAAACCACAAAGTAATGAAATATTTGTGGCTGTGGCAGGTAGCAGGAGAAGCTAAGAAGATAACTATCAGCCAGGGAATAGTGATACCTATGCTAACAGCTATTTTACTATCAAATGAGACAGTAATTATAAAACAGATGTTATGGAAAACTTGGAAGATAGAAACCCAGACATGATGATAAGCATAAAAGACAGTTTGTCTGAAAAAGAGGGGGAGTTTAATTAGTAACAAGAGGAAGCACAGATTAATTTAATTTGTGAGTAGGTGGAAGTAGTACAGAAGCATGCTGAGGAAGTAGTTTGATTCAAGTGACAGAGAATTGAAAGATGTATGCCACACTTGAATATGGAGGTATTAATTGGAAACAAATAATAGCCTCTTCCTTCAGTGTAATGTTTCAGAAAAAATAATCTGAAATATTGAATGAGAAGACATAAAAATAAATATTAGGTCAAGCTTATATACTGCTTGGAAAAAGTAAATACTACTCTACTAACATGTCTGGCAAATACCACTATAATAAACTACAAATTTATTGGAAGCATGCACTGAAAACCTCTGTTGATCTCCCTTCAGGGAAAGAAACATCAAGTCACAGTAAAAGTTTTCAATATAAGGATTAAGTAACACACTGTTTTAAGAATCAGAATCCACAGATCCTAAATTAAATAACATTTCCTATTACGGATTATTTGTACACAGAATCAATGACCATATAACCAAATTTGCCATATAACACTACTGGCATTCTCAGGGGCCACTTGAACTTTCTATAGCTCCCAGTTTTGTTATTAAAAATGAAATTTGCATTTAAACATGTTGGTTGCAGTTGTTGTTCCTCCTCCTTTCCTGTATCTTTGCACTGACCTGTTTTAAAAGAACACATCTATCCAGTGAATTTCATTTTCATATAGCTTGGTTTTTAAACAGAACATTTATCCCAAATAATGTGACTCAAAAATACAAACTGAAAACCAATACCATCTACTGATAACTTTATCTTGCACTTCCAGTAAAGGAAGTGGTCTGGCTTAAATACACAGCACTAGATTGTTTTGGTTTGGTGTCCACATTGGAGAAGACTGTGGAAATATGAAAGAGAGAAAAAGAGGACTGCAGAAGTGCTGTTTTGCAGATTAAGAAGTTTAATCTATTCAGCCTATCAAAGTGAAGACTAAGAAGTAATTTGATCCCSGTGTGTCAGTGCTTTCACTTGGTGAAAATGTTTAATGGCAGGGGACTTGCTGACTGTGTTGATGAGAAGGTAAGAAAATTAAATTTGCTGTATGCTAGAGCTAAGTACATTGAAGCTTGAAAGATGGTGCAGTCCCCCAGCAGCCAGGGCAATCAAACATTTCAGTCAGGGAGGCAACATCACAAGTTTTGAGTTCAGCTACATCACAGCTGTGAAGTTTTCATATTTTGTCCCATTTGAGTTTAAGACTTAAAATATCAGTTTGATTTCAGAAATTGCTCAAACCARCTTTGATTTTGAGCTGTAGTAATGCCACTGATTAAAGGCTACATGTTTGTCATTCGGGCAGATTTACCATCATAGTGGGAGAAAAGTTATTCTGCTTTAAAGAATGAAGAAAACTCACCAGAACCAAGCTTTTGTGGGAAACTAGCCTGAGTGTATAAGGCAAGGAAACCTGCATTATCTCACTCATTTTCTTGTGTCCACATTAAGACCATAACTCTAATAAAACATTAAGCTTCTGTGCTTTAGCCTGATGACTCTAAGGTTCTGGGGAAAAATTTTACTTCAGGGAAGATGGACAGCCTCTTGGACAGATATGTGATCTTTCTTATTTTAGGCTTATTTACGCTGCCTTAGCAAAAGTAGACCTCTGCCTGTCATCAATTCTTGTGTCATAGAGTTCAGCTGTCTTGAGAAATGAAGGATTTGCCAAAACAAAAATCTCTGACAAAAACAGGACCAGCTATGAAAAAAAAACCACAAAAGGATTAAGGCAGTACAGCCCAAATCTGAGTTTCCACATCTTCCAGCTTTCATCTCTTCCTTCCCCAGCAACGATAAAATATGCTTCAGAACACCTGTGAACACCTGCAATCTCATTCCCTCCTGTGTCCATTGTAGGAATTCAGGCTGTTTCTAATGCATATCTGCTCTTATGCAGTATAGTAACAGCAAGAAGAGCTCTGCCCTCAATCAGACGCTTTCTTGCATTCACGGACCAGGCAAGGKGGAGACCTTCACTGTTGGTAATGTGGATGATCAATAAGATCTTGACTATTTTGGCTAGCTGAGATACTCTTTTTCCCCTACAACCTGGAAATAGGAAGAAGTGAGCTCAAAATATCCTGAAAGTACGTGCTCTATTTCTTACTCTGTGATACCATTTGTGAGGATATGTCAGAATATGTCAAATTACCTGCTGAACAATTCCAAAATATATTCCAAAATATAACTGCGTTGGTCAGCATCTTTAGTGGTGGAAACAAGGACTTAAAATATTTTTCTGGGAGAAAAGGAAGGCTTATATTGTCTTTGCTGTTTGCTCTTATTATGTAATACCCACTGAGTTTKGAAGAAAACATGTATTCATCGCATCTTCAAATATTCTCCACAGTTAACTGAACTAACTCTAATGAATAATGCTGAAACTGTGCATGGTCTGATACTCAAAACAATTTCAGGTGGCTTTTTTTTCAAAACTACCCACTTATTGAGGACTGCTTCCCAAGTTAATGCCTCATTAACTCAAGGCATAAAATCCCCAACAAAACAACAAGAAATTAATGGTAAATACAAGATCAATAATTGCACAGATTTCATACACTACATTTAACTGATCTGTGAGAAAATACAACCTTAGGATGTTTTCATGAACTATCCCTTCCCTTTAGCTCCTCTTTATACGTATACATTTTTGGTTAAATACTTTTTGAATGGATATAAACCAGACATTTGAAAAGGTAGTTATCTGGGCTCAGGATAAACAAAAGGAGTTCTAGTTATATTATGCAGACAAAGCCTGAATAGTGCCAAACTCCATACAAAAATATCTCATTTGTCCCTGCCACAAATTGAATAAGAAAGCCTCCAGTAATGTTTGTAGACTGGTCTTTAGTTTAATGACACTGAAGTTTATAGGATATGAAAAGACTGCTTCTTATTAGGTTAGATGAGATGTGAACTACTCTTGTTGCATTTGTCAAGTGTTTGGAGTATTGTAGCCAGAATCAATTAATGGCAGAAAATAGATTTGAGAATGGTGCTGAACAGACACAATGGTGGGTGAGGCAGCCTGTGGGAAATATCAAGGGTTAGGACATGCGTCTGCATTGATAGGCAAGAGGGAAAGACACGTCCAAAGAAACAGGACATTTCCTAACTTTGTAGCTGAGATGACCACATGGAAATCGCAAAAAATAGCAACCCATGTTTCACAATGGAAAACAAATTACATCGAACTGCTTGGCATTTTCTTCTTTCTATTCTGCCACACATGAACAGGAAGTAAACTAATACCTCCTTTCTTATCTCCTAGCTCAGCTCCCCAGGGAGAGGAGGCAGGACCCTTCCTTGCCTAACAAGGCTGATATTTCCTAGCAGATTGAGGAATCTGCCTACCTAGCGCAGATTCCTTTGGCCATATCCCAAATTCCACAAACCTACAGGTCTTTGACTTGCTGATCCAAAGCATGCTCAGAGCAGGCACCAGTACTGTGCTATTTGTGGCGTGACTTGGGATGGCAGCTATGAGGAGAGCAGTGATGCCAAGAGACATTTCCATGTCTGACAAGAACAATGAGTGCCCTGCAGGAAAGCACAATGACAACAAGGAAAGGAAAATAGACCTGTGCTAGACACTGCTGTTCTTTTATTCATAGATCAGGTAAAGCCCACAGGGGCTTTGGAAGAAAGGAGAAAGATAACCTAAGAAATTATTTCAGGGTCTGTGCATCTGTTCCCAGGAATAACAGAGATGGCATAGGATAGCTATATGTTAACAGATTCTCTTACTTGTTAGGCCTTTCTGCTTCCAGGCAATCTGGAAATGACTRTCTCTCTTTATACTCCATTTCCATTTCCTGCCAGAACCAGGAAGTGGAGAGCATGATTTATTTCTTTGGCACATCTTCCAAGCAAACAAACAAACAAACAAAAACAACCACCCCCCAAATCAACTATTGATTCTGTTTCAGCTTTTTCTCCCCAAACAACCTTACCACTCCTAGCATAAAAATAAAATATATTTATTTCACTTGTTTTTTATATGCCTTGAGTGCAAATAAACAAACAAAAAGCATTCCAGGGACAGCAAAACCAATGAAGCCAATATTCCAAGAGACGTGTGTTTCTGAGTGGATTTCTTCATGTTTGGTAACAGATGAGTGCTGATTCTTTCTCCCCCAAAAGAATCTTAACAGGGTTTCTCTCCATCACCCAGCTGTCGATTTCTGTGTCATTTGCAGGAATATAATTGTTTTCAAGACCTCTGCCCCTCTGTCAAATGCCACTAGAATTGACCAGTGGTTCAAAAGTTAATTGCAACAATCTGACAGACACACAGACATGGAACATGATTCCAAAAGCCTCATTTCCTTAGGAAAGCAAACAAAAAATGGTTAAATTTAATTTAGATACTTGAGAATAAATATATGACCTTGTGTAAGAGAAGACTAAAAACAAAACAGAAAAGGATTTCAAGAGAAATTAATTTTTAGCCTGGTAGCTGAAATGGACACACAACTGTGAGCCTTGCAAATAACGTCTTTCACCTCAAAACAAGCAGTTGGCACCTCTGAGAGCTGCTAACCCCACTGACATAAGCAAAGGATTGCTGGTTATTGATTCCATTACCCACAAATCCAGACTGTGAATAAAATGTCATCTTGATGTGCTGGCAGCTACTACTTAGCTTTTAAAAAGAGGGATTAGAGGAGGACTGCAATCACGATAATGTAAGAACTGTATCGAGGTCAACATGCAACTACTGCCAGTGCTTAACAAAACTGCAAAATGTGTTTCACGCTAGGAAATAGCTCCATCTCCTGTTCTGCATACAGAAGCCCTCAAAATCCTAATTTAAAAAAAATAAGTAAGAAAAAAACATTCCACAGCTGCTCTTTAAGAGTCTTCAAAGAGAAAATAAAATTCAAGCTTATGTCTACAAAATTAAATCCCTCTCATATAAACATTTAAATACCCCTTTTATCTTGCTGGGATGGAGCATTCRCAAAAAATATTCAAGTAGCTGCTATGAGAAAGATGCTCCTATTTGTCAAGGCATCATAAGAAATTACGATGAGGGATGCTCTCAGCTCCCTCCTAAAAAGTGTCATATGTTTGGAATATAAATCTGTCCTACGTACTGTGCTGCAGCCTTTGTTCACAATTTTGGAGAGTGCTTTAAAGCTTTTGCTCCATAACATGGCCAATCTTGGGTGCTTTTCCAATCTCTTCAGCAACACAGTTATCTCACTGGATGCTTAGACGAAGCAAATTGGAGTTTTGTCATAAATCTTATTGCAAAGTTTTCCCTTGCAATCAAACAAAAAGAGTTAGGAAATGGGTGCAATATTTGTGCTCTTCCCAACATATTCTTTTAAAACAGCGAGTAGGGAGAGCTCTGCTACCCACCAAGCAGCCTGTGCTATATCAATAGCTAGACTGACATAGAAGCCATGCAGGACAGCACCGTTTCATTTTTCTACCAATTCACCTGTGTGAGAGGACTTGTCCTATCACTGACAGCAGTGGAGAAATTCTCCTTCTGCCCATCCAGGATGACAGAAAGGAGCCTCTATCCACAGCTCTGGCAGGAAAGATAAAGTAAGAATTTTTAGACAAGACTAATTGACAGTCCACTTCCAGGAGTGGGAAGATGAGAGTCAAACCACAAGCAGAATTCAAGACAATGATAGGAAAGTGAGGTTGTACTAAAGGAACAAACGGACACAAGTGTGTATTACAGAATGGCACATCCACTGAGTTGATTCAGAAAGATTCAGGTAGTCACTTTCAAACCCATCAAGAAATTTTAAAGCTGTACCCTTCCACTTGAACAAGGCAGCTTTTTGGTCTTTAAAGCAGTGCTGCAAATGGAGAAGGAAAACTCAGTCTTTCCCATATCACTGTGAAGCCACCAGATTCATTATACTTTGTAGTGCAGGAGTTTGCACGGAATTGTGACCCCATTACCATTCACTACAAATTCTGCACCCYTCTGCTGCCTGTAAGACATCTATACTTCCAGAGCATTGGATAACAACCAAGACCTATGTTTCAAATGTTGACAGAAGTAAATTTTTACAGGCAGGATTTTACTGAAGTCTGTTAACAAAGAAATAACTATTTTGTATCTGTACCTCACCACTTATTTTTGTCTACTTATTGAAAAAACGTAAGCATAAATAAAACTTCGTTTGCGTGGGACCAATCATAGGCTTTCCTCCAGTTAACACCTAACCAGAGAGGAGCAAAAACCCCAGCAGATACTTGACTTTCAAGATCACAGTGAAAGGTTTCACAGCTGTTGAATAGATCCTTTTGCTAYTTATGTACTAACTACCTTTATCATTTGCCGGTTACAACTTCCTTGGATGTTTTAACATCTGCATTTAACCTATACCAGAATAACATAGTATTCAAATAGAAGGCAGATGACTTATGAATGGGAGAAGTTGGCAGAGGCTGGCAGAAAGAAAAAGGGCCCTAAAGGCTTAATTTATTTGTCTATAAATTGCAGTGGAGATGAAGACAGACCAGTCATTCTATACCACTCCATCAGCCTGCTGGCAAAGGCAAGATAACTTATGCTGAGCATCTTAAATGTTTCAAGAGAGGTAAGTGATGCACTGCTTGCGCTTGCAGGCTGGAAACCAAGTACCCCCTTCTGGGAGTTGATACCCTCTTGAGGAACTCTATCTCAAGATACAGTCTGCTTGCTGGATGAGAGGTAGGCTTCTCAACTGCTCCTGGGAGTAACGTGGGCTGAAATCCTGCTTGTACCCTTATGGCACTCATACTAATGTTCCGTATGTACCGTGGAAACATGTACATGTGGGATGGCCCATGAATCTATTCTGTATCTTTTTGTAAGGCTCAGTGCAGTTCTCAGTCTATTCTTTCACATCAGATGAGTTAGCAAGATAAAAACTGAGCTCTGCAGAGCCAGGAGGTATGTAATTMTCATACGTCACACAGTGCATTCAAAGTTTGACACTGAAGATAGTTAAGACTATTTCACAGCCTGGGAAAGCAAAAACCACTATCATTTACTTTTAAATGCCCAGCACAAGGCTGGTGGATCTGTAGGGAGCATTTGTCAAGTAGGTGCCCTCTGAAAACTTATGGAAACTCAGCAGTTTTGATTACCCACCTGTAAAACTACAGTACTGGTTGATTGTATTTCACTGCAGAAAGTAACATTTCTCCTTGCTTTCTTTCCACTGTACATTTTCTCAGCTAAGAGCTCCTCAGCAAGGAAATCAAAGCAGCATAACAGCAATTTATGAGCAATTAACTATTCTTATAGAACTGTGAAGAAGGACCTTGACACATGTTGCTTATGTAACAATGCCTGTGCCATTTCAGATGTTACAGGGCTAGCAGGATGTCTCTGCAGTGGGAGCTAGTCTCATCCAAATATCACTGCCCCAAGATCTCTGGGAGCAAAGAGGTTTAAGGAGTGGCAGCTTTCTCTCAGAGTAAGTGCTACAATAAAACAAACAGTTGTATGAGAATACTCTCAAAGCAAAAGTCACTGCGGCACATAAAGCAAAAGAATAAATAAAATTAAGCCTGTTTAGAATAGCAGCATGGTGTGTCTGGACTTCTTTCTGTGAGACATTGGATTTTCCCACAATTTTGATGTCTCTTTTGATGACAGCAAGGGTGTACAAAGGTCAGGGATAAATCCAGGGAGAGGGGAAAGAAAAGGGCTGCAGTTGCATTGCTTATTAGTATTTCCCAGCGCAGCATATAGAGCTGTATTGTCAACCTGTGTTCTGCAGGAGAAGGAGGTCTGTCTCCTGTGTGGTACAGCCTATGCCAAGACAGAATGTGCAGATGTCAAGCTGAGCACTTCACTCTGGCATCATCACACTTGAGGTCAAACTAGCTTTCTTCTAGTATCCCCCAGTACTAGATTGAGGGTCTGGTCCCAGGGGCTCACCCCACCTCTCCCATGTTGACTGTACTGCAGTGTATTTTGCTGTTCCCAAAGGAATGATGAGCTTTTGTCTGAGACACTAACCCAAGATTCAACAACTTGAGCTATAATTCCTAACTCACACGATCCCTGTGAGATTTTGGGTAAATCCCTTTATGCCTTTGGTTTTATCCTTTACTGTGATTATTTGCATTTACTTTCTCTGCCCAGAAGCTGGCCAAGCAGCAAGCAGATCTGATCTCTGTGACTACTGCTGCCTCAGGGCATGCACAGCACCAACCTGGCAAGCCACAAAATTCCCCCAAAGTGAGAGTGTGCTCCTTAGATGAATCCTGTAACAATACCCTTGCTGATTATCTATGCCTCTTCCTGGGTAGATCACTTAATTCCACCAGGTGAAGCCTTCACTATATAACAGTTATTCTTCTGCAGGTGAGATTTTGAAAGAGCTGCTATTAAGAGATGGTGTATGAAGCAGAGCAAGAGAACAGATCACTTTGAATGACAGATTGGAATACACACGGGTATAGCCCTACCCTGTAAGTGTGGTGAAAATCTTCTCACCTGCAGAAATAACAATCCTTGCAGCTTCAGGTTTTTAAATATGTAATATATATATTAGAAGTAGAGTTGGTTAAGTAGTTCAAATAGCTAAACTCTCCAGTGTACAAGGCTATCATTTTAGATAATGAGACATTTCTCCATTTTCCAAAAGGTTAAAGACAGACTCTATAAATTCTGCATCTAGCAGCCCAGGGAGGCTTCTCCTAATAGCCCCAACAGACATCATTTCATTGTCTGGAATGCATCAGGATCAGTTAATGCTGATGAAGTGCAAGCCTTTGTGTTCAGAATAAAAGTAGGAGCAGGTAAGGCTTCATGACTTGAAACTGCAGAACAGTTTTTCTGCAAATAAGCTGCAGGAGGGCAAAAGAAAAAGAAGTTAACCGCCACCAACTACAGTGAAACAAGAAAATAACTACTATAAAACAATCACTGAGAGAGGAACGTACAAGGTCATTTTCATACTATACATTGCAAAAAAGTTCGTCTCTGCAAACCAGACTCCCTGGGCCAAGCCGAGTTTCTTGGAGCAGGTGGCAATGCTGCCCTTTAGGTACCAGCAAGCCAGAGGACGTGTCCCTCAGCCATCTGGAACTCTGTCAGCACACACTCATGCTGGAAACAAAATGCACAAAGATTTGCATGACTGATTTTCTGCTCCATGCTTTGGCTAGGGCAGCAGAGATGAGCAGCTTTGACCTGCTGACCACTTGTGACAAGAATTTACTTGGCAACAGAGACCCTCAGGTGGCCAGATGAAACCAGCCATCTGTCAGCTGTGAATCTGCAGCCAGCCACTGCATGAAAAGGTAGAAATCAAAAGGGAGGAAAAAAACTGCACCAAACCACAAAAGAAAAAAAGTCAAAGAAAGGACAGAGAAAGAACAGTACTAGCTGTGCAGATATTTATTTTTCCTTAGAACAACAGAGGGCGGCAATCCTCCATGCTGTCTGCAGTCCTGGCCCGCTGCAAGCCCAGTGTGATACCCTGGAGGTGCTCAGCTCTCCCCTCAGCAAAAAGCAGCAATTTTATTTCTAGGCAGCAACACATTTTTATGTGTTCTACCTTACCAGAAGCAAAAGAGGCAAGAGGACTAATGGTGGCTTTAGGCAGTAAAACAGACACTACTTCTCCCTTGTTAAATGATGAATTTTTGCAGAACTATTTTTACACAGGCATACATTCACAGAAAAGCCATTAAAAAAACCCCTCACACCAGCGCTCTAAGCAGACTTTGAGGTCTGCTGGAGTAGCAATCTTCCACCATGGGACACAGAGGCTCTTTCTGCTCCCCTCCCTCCAGGCACTGAGCCCTCTAAGAGTGCTCTGCATGCTCCCTTGCCTAAGGGACCATGCTACTGCCAAGTGCATCAGGCAGATTGTCAGCTGTCGACCACAGAAACTCCACGTTGCTCTACCTGGCCACCTCTATCTTGAATCCAGCTGGGCCCTCTAAGGGGAACCCAAGCATTGGACTCAAAATGTTATCAGGATGAAACTAGGGAAAGGACATTGCATCCTGAGAGTCTTTAGGATGTATGAAAGAAGGAGCAGGTAGGACTTTGCCATTCATGGTGTAGTTTTTGACACATAGCCCACCTTGAAGAAAGCCTCTCAAGTGCTTAATTTCTTGATCTGGAGACAAAAGCAGCATCAGGTCATGGGCAGGAAGTTTTATCTGGTGTTGATGCAAAGAAAAAGAAAAATGAGGACGGGCAATAAGTCCAGACAGATCTTCTGCAGACCCTCTGTTTAGAGGGACTCTSAAACCAGTGCTAGTGCCTCCTGAACTGCAGATCAAGCTATCTGTCCTCTGTAAGATGCACCTGGGGCTGGGGAGCAGAAAAGCAACAACCCTATGAAGTGCAGATGGGCAGCGTGTATTTCCACACCTGCCATGTAAAGCCGGAGTCAACCAAAACTTTCAGTGAATCAAAATTGCTGTACTGGATAGGCCCTATTTGAGAGGGGAGTATTTATATTGATTACATAAAGGATCCCACAGCTGTGGAGATTATGTGCCTTGTCCGAAGCCACAAAGTAAATCCAGGACAACACCAGCAACAAAACCTTCACCTCCACAGTCCCTGGTACTCATGCAATACTGCCACAGCCACAGGTACTCTGTCCAAGAATTCATCTCTGAGCCACGACAGGATAATCAAACATTTCCTGCTCAAAGCATAGGCCAAATTTTAGGGAATTTGTGTGTCTCAGATCTCCATGTGGCAATTTCTGCCCCAAAGAGACTGACTCTGAGTGACAGATCCATAAAAAAAAATATTTTACATTAGCTCATGTTAGTCTCCCAGCACAGATATTCAGGAAAATATTAAGTGACACAGTCAGGGTCTCAGTTTCAGCAACATTAAGGTTTTCTCTGTGAGCTCCAGAAAGTAGTCACAAATGCAGTCAAGCCCTGTCACTGTCAGGTGGTCAAGTTCTAGCTCAAGGGAAACAGGTTAAACACATACTCCTTGAAAAAGAAATTTTGATTCAAAGTGGCAGAGAGACAGAGACTCACAATAAGCTCAGAACAGAAAAACACAACTCATGATCCTGTGTTGCATAAAGAGATCAGTAGCTGCTGAATTATACATATATAATTTATGCTGCTGAATCAGCCATGTACCAAATTTGCAGTTTTAACTATTAATGCAAATTGAAAAAAAAACCCACATTAAAACAAAACCAAAACACATATATCTAGAAACTATACCAGTCACTGAGTAAACAGATCTTTTGGGCAAGGCTCTGAAGCGGTCAGAATTATTAGGTCCTATATTTTTTACTGACAGAAATTGTATTTGAAATCAGCCAAAGTTTTGTTGAAATAACTGGTGTAGCTGTTTTCATTTTTCAGTTAGCATGCTAGTTATGAATAAATAATGAAGGTGCCACTTATTTAGAAACATATCCAACATCTCTCCCTTGGAGGCCCCACAGGGTGAACATGCAGCTCTACTTGTCTGTTCACCTCACACTTAAAAACCTTATGTCAAAGTACAAATATTAGAGTGATGACCAAAATACATCTCTACCCTCCCTTCACATCTTCCCCCTGCAAAACACTTACCATGCCAATAGAAATTGCCATTTATTAATGTTTTCTTCAGAAGATTAAAAGTGTGCTGAAAACTTTCAATGTTGAAACCAAGCAACTACATAGAAAACATGATTTTTTCTCCCAGTCAAGTCTACAGTTTCAGATTTTATTGAATCTAGGTTTTCAATGAAAGTGCAAGAAACGCTTTTGTAAGGAAAGAGCATGCATTTGCTATGGACTTTTATTTTCATTAATTGCTTGAAGAGAAAAATTCTGATTATCTTTGCTAAACAAGGAGTGCCAGTACAGCGTGCTCACACTTGCAGAGGGACAGTCTGGTTGAATAGTATAGCATCCGTGCCCCAAATGCTCCCTTTCTTGCTATTTCAAGAGAGTAGAAGAAACTCACCATTACAGTTGTTCATAACCAGTGGCTGATCTGAGCACTGTGTACTCTGTACATGGTGGGAGGGGAACAGGTAGGAACAGTACCAGCTGTTTTCCTGGAACCCACACAAGGGCCTATGCAAGTAGCCTGACACATCTGCAGAATCAGATATGGGATCTTTTTGTTTCTGCTCCTTGTATCAGCTGGTGCAAAAGATTAATATGACCATTGTATCAGCACAGAAATGAAAAATCTAGAGTCTTCATGTTCAACTTCACTTTTGACAACAGATTACCATCCAACATTGATAAGAACAGCAAAATACTATTTCCAAAAATTATGCCCATATTTATATAGACAGAAAAACATTTTTAAGGGAATGTATTCTCACCTAGAGGACCTAATAATTAAGGTCGAGATTTTCCCTCATAAACAAAGTTTTAAACCAGCTGTTTGAAGATGTTGCACAGTCTAGTCCTGAACACCAGAGTCTGGCCCTCCTACAGCAAGTCCAGGACAGTTTTTCAAGCTGGCTGTTTCTGTGCACCTCACAAGCCGGATTAGTGAGAACCACAATATTCAGTTTCCACAATTTGCAGGCATTGCAAGAGCTTGTTGTGGTAGTCTGGCAAAACTCTATAGCAGCTCAGGATATATTCTGATCAGAAGGTAAACTGAGACTGATTGAACACAACAACCAAATTGAGGCCCAGTTCTTTGTGTCAAGGGAAGATACTCCCATATTACAAAAGAAGTAGGAGGGGCCATGAAAGGCCACSTAGAGATGTCAACAGATAGAAGAACTAAAAGTTTAACTTAAGGAAGTACTATTATCATTATTATTATTACCACAATATCAAATTAATTTGTGGCCTTGTCACATACAATGGAGAGTGCCAAAACAGTCTGGGGGACAAAATAAGTCTATCAGGAGCAGGCACATCCATAGCTTCCGAAATAAAACTGGTGGAACTAAAAGAGGAAAACCCCTCTCAGTGCATGGGTGGCAGGACATCTCTGCCAGCAGAAGGATCACTGGAGTTGCCCTGCAGACAAGGCACAGTGCTTGCTGTCAGGGGCAGAGGGGGCAGGTTGAGTGTGTCCACAGCTCTGACCTCAGACAGCAGCACTGAGGACCTTTAGCTCCACAGCATCACACGCAGGCACCACCCAGGCTGCAGCCGAGATCTCTGCCCTGGATGCCATCCCTGACCTTTTTACAACCATCATTCCTGCATCACTCATCCACTGAGGATCAACAGGGGACGACAGGACAGCTCTTATTCAGGAACACAGCAAAGCCATGCACTGCCAGAGTGCCTGTTAGCTGAAGGGACAAAGAGAGATGAGCAAAAGCCTCGACCCACCCTAATTATGGGAAATGTTCATTCTTCTAACCAAACAGCTGTGTGGAGTTGATGAAAGCCTTTTTTTAAGGGGGAAAAGAYGAGACATATTTCATTTCAGGATGCAATACCAAACATATCTTTACAGACTCACATCTTTGCTTCCATATGATTTTTTAATGGCTTTTCATTTATTTATTTTAAATTTGAGACATATTTTGTTTCTTAAGGTCAAAAGCACTCAGTTTACTCAGCTATTTTTAGCCATGCTGGACAGATTCATTGAATTATTCCATGAATTATTCATAACACCAAGAAACAGCTTGGGCATTCCTATGATATTTGAAGAAAATGACAGCTTCTCACATTTTTGCTGTGCAACTGCAAATCCAGGCTCCAGCAAGAGTCTCCCAGGTTTGTCAAGGGAGGCCAGAAATCAGCCTTTCTGTTTTCCTCTGTGCTCCAGTGCTGAACACAGAGTGAAAGTCAGTAAGACCTATTACAGTGAAGACAAAATATCCTATTGCAGGGGTTTTTTTATCTTATTATGATTTATTGTGTCACTCTTACCTGACATAAGTTTTTATTTTTGTATTTTCTGGGCTTAAAATAAAGCCACAGCTACCAAAGCAGACAAAAGGTCCTCAGAGCAGAGAAAGGAACAGCAGAGAGGAAATTGCTTCTGATTGTTCTGGAAATATCCTTCACCCAACTTACTAATTACACACTCTGTTGATCACGTATAATTATGATCTGAAAGGAAATTCTACACCCTAGCAATTTAGCTGGTGTTTCTTTTTTAAAGTCAACCATTTCCACTCTAATGAACCTCAGTATGAAGCAGCAAAACCTTGGAGGGAAAGGCTACAGACACGAAAATGAGTGCTTGCTGTCTCATTAACATTTTACTTGCTTGGCTAGGAGTCCTTTTGTTACAGGAAGCTAAGTGGTTTTATGGCCAACTCTCCTGAATCCGTAATAATATCCAATATGAGTGTAAGTGATTTCTGCTTTTAAGCCACTGAGCCTCTAAATAATCTCCACCAAAGCTAATGTATCCACAGTCAATGTGCAGCACTAGCTAAAATTCAAGTAATTGCTGCCTTGGCCGGCTCCACAGCACAACTCTAAACCTGTCATTTGACAGCTGGTAATATTTACAACTGGATGGACCCAACCTGTCACATATGGTCTTCCTGAAAGCAAGTGTATGTCTGGTGCTGAAGTTTTCTTTCCAGTCGGTAAAAAGTTAATGCCAGGCTGAGACGCCCCAATACAGATCTAAGCCCACAGGAACCAGAGAAAAGAGTTTCCTTGCCCATATAGAACAAARCATACCCATGGTACACAGATATTTCCAGTGTTTTCTTCAAGAAACTTAAAGCTTAGGTTTAACACAAGCTTTAAAAGAAAAGTTTTAGGGAACCACAAGGAGTACAAAGCACTAAAACCTACACTTAAGACAATTCTGAGAAATTAATATAGCAGATATTTAAGTGAAACAAATTACTGTTAAAACTCTCAGTGTAGTGGGATCCTTCGTGACTGTAAGAGCTGCTGAAACTGCTGCCTCATGGCTCTAGAAATAATTCATGATATAAAACCAGGTCAAATATGAAAATGAAAAGAGAGCTACCTCTCAGTGAATAAATCTGTGTGAGAAATGCACTTCTCCTGAGACCTGCTCTCACCTTCTCAGTGGGCAATTAGTTCTAAACAAGAACAGATCAGATGAGGGTGAAGAGTGTTGAAGAAAAATGGGGCTGCTGATCCTCTTCCACTAGTGATGAAGGCTGTAAAGAAGGTGRATGAATAAAAGCCATCAGTAGCAAGGTCTAAAAGGAGAGAACTAGGAGGCAAAGGCAAGCACAGAAGTTAAAACTAGCCAGTAATTAACATTTCTAAATAGGACTGGTAGCTGTCCTCACCATCCTTCCACAGAAACAAAGGCCAGTTTGCTTTTTAAAAGCTCTCTCAGATATGCATTATTTGAATTCAAAGACAAAAGCAAAATGGGATACATCTCTACCATGGATGCCTTTGGGCTACCTCTTCAAAGGCCAGGGCCAGTCATGCTCAGAGCTCCTAAGAGGGTGAGTGTTATCCACTACAAGAACCTCTTAAAAAACTTCCCACCAACTTCAATGGTACTGGGAGCCAGCTTTTCCTTAGAAGAGGCATTTGAAATACTAAATGACCTTGTGTGCATTAGTTGCAACAACAGCTGGGTAAAAAAATGTCTCAGAGGCCAAAGTCTAACTAGGAGCCTGGGATTGTTTCCAGAAGTAGTCGGTAGCAGAAACTGAGAGAAAATCTAAAAGACTGATGAAACAGAGCCAATTTGAGAAAGAAGCTTGCCAATCTGTGGCAGGATTTTGTAAGCATGAGATGCTCAGAAGGTTGAAATATTCGGTATAGACAGCAAATTTAATTTTTGCTGTTTGAAAATTGTGTGTCAAAGCATAAGTTTTATTTATTATCAAATTTTCACTTTACCTTGTTTTATAAAAGCAGAAAATTTATGAAAAACATTTTTCAAAATGCTGATTTCAGACATGCAGAGGAACCTTGACATTGTGGACAAAGTCACGCTGAGTCAAAGCTAGAAGTGACGGCAAATATCAGCTACTGAAAAGAAACTCCTCTTCTATTAATTTTAGAGTATATCTTTTCCAGTCTTATGGTGAGCCAAACACACTTYTTATCATCAAGATGGTTTTCTAAAGTCTCTCCTGATTTTCAAAAACAACTCTTCGAAAGATATTCTCCCAAGACAGACTGAGTCAGACTCTCCTTCTGCATCTTGACCATCTCAAGAGTGAGATGAGATCTCAAGAGCGAAATACGCCTTGTTGCTAGAATGAGACAAGGGTCTCTTTTTATGCACAGCCACCATAGCTAGAGCAGAGTTTTGAATTGTTTTGCCAGATTATCCAGGCCTTGTATTGTAGTTCAGGCAACAGATCTGAAGTTGTAAAAGAGTCCAGCACTACAGAACGAGAGTGGAAAATCTATTCAAAGAGTAGAATGTTGTCTTTGTTATTTGATTTCAGCTGTTTCCCGGACACATTAAGCAGCATCACATGAATACGACCTTACACAACAGTGCATGTGAATACAATTCTGATTCCCCCTTTGTCTGTTGAGAGCCAGGAACCTCAATTTCAAAAGCCTGACCGCATAAAATTGTGCAGAAACCAATAAACACATCCATAGCAGTTCTGATATGAGGTTTTATCTGAGGCCAAGAATTTGTCACTCACAGCATATCGTCTCAAATAGATCACCTAGGAAGACTCCCAATGATTAATTTAAAGACCTTCTATCACAGACACCCTACTATACCATCCAAAATCGTTCCAGCAGTTACATGCTCTAAGAGAAACAATTGTGCCATTATTTGCTACTGATATTCACTAATTTCAGATTTCTGTCTTTGGCTTATCTTTCACAAAATTTTTTATTTGAATCTGTTGTGGGTCAAACCACAAAAAGATTGCAAAACTTAATCCTTCCCAGAGTGAAATCCATAACTGGGAGTAAAATGCRTTAGCTTCTCTACACAATAGGTAAGGGTAGTCTCTTGTCCCAGAATGATACATAGTGCTGGTATGCAATAGAAGGCTAGTCAGGAGGAAATATTTAGAACAGAGTCACATCCACATCTCTGATAGCTGGGAATTAGTCACCTCTGGCTTTTGAGGATCCACAACCCCAGGAGAGAATCATCCCCCTAAAGGTAAAAGTCAGTGTCTTTTCCATGGAAGAGCTATGGAGGATTCAGCCTTCTTCCAAAATGAATGCAGGAGTGGTGATTGGCTTTTAAATCAGCTCACTGACAGAATGCTCACATGGGAACCTGAAAACTCGAGTTTAAATCCATCCCCGGAGCAGAGAACAGAGGAAGTTCACATTCACAACAACATTTTCATCTTTAAAAAATGTGCCCAACACTGGCAGATATGGAGAGCTGTATTCCATTTTGCCTTCTTGCTCCCTAGCCTCTCAATTCTTGAATCATTTCCTGCAGAGTGGCACAATTTCAGAAACTAGGCAAAAAGTGCTTCCCATCACCAGAAACCTCTCAAGTCAGTCTTGCAATTATGGCGCTGTTCTAGGAAAAGAAATCAGAGTGAACTTCAGTCCTGCCCTTCCCAGGCAAGCGCACAACTTAGTTGCAAGTTACACTAACAAACCTCCCTGCATTTAACATGCAGCCCAGCGCTGGGTCCTTTCATCCGTCATTCTTACAGCTCTCGCCAGTGATACCTCTGGGGCACAGACAGGGAGGAGACCAGATGTTGAGGATGTTAGTCAGGCTGAAACAGAGGCTTGGCACCATTCTCTTGCCGAGAGAGACAATTCTGATCTGCAGTCCTGAGGAGGGCTTAGAAGGTGAACAGGGAAAAGCATCTGTGAAAGACAGGCATCTCCAGGCACTACAGCAGAGAAGAGTGTTTAGCAGAGTGCAGGTTTAGATGTGGAGATCTGAATTCCACTTGCATTCTATATCAGGCATTTTACTAGCTAGAAACTTTACAGCTTCCATAATCAAGTCATCCCTTAAACTTTCCTCCTGGATTACATAAACAGGCTGAGTTCAGGTTTAGTCTTCTTTCCCATGCTCCATTCTTGAAGCTGTTTTTGAAATTCAAGAAATGTGAATTTACTAGGAAAAGAGAGGCACACTTGTGCCCATGTAAAATACATAGCAACAAAATCCTTAGTGGAAATGGTAAAATCTTCCAGTTTTTCAGTTGGGTTTTTGGTTTGGGGGTTGGGGTTTTTTTTCTTTCTAGTAGTAATTCTGTTGATAGCAGGATTTTTAGGAGACTGGAGAGGGAGACTGCATGTATTTTTGTTGACCTTTTCCTCTCTTGGTATATACTCATTTTCTTTGCTTGTCAGAAACAAAGAAACCATGAAGGAATAGCTATCACTGTGAAAGGACATATCTGGAATTTTCTAGCTAAAAATCAAATGGGAGCTCTTAAATAAATCTAGTGATGAGAAATTCATTAAGTGCATTATGTCCTCTGAAGTATTTCAGCATTAACTTTGGTAAGCTTTGCTATTTCTACCTTTTTTTGTGCCATATGCAAATAAAATGTGGTGATCCACAAGAGAAGCCAAGCCTACTTCTCTGCTAAGACAATCAACTTAATGAATAATTAGTAGAAGAATATTAGTAACATTAATGCTTAATGAGTTAAATCCTCTTCGCATCATATCCTCTAGTTTCCCCAGCTTGCTAAATAAAAGTTTATTGTCTTAAATTAAAGGACATTTCTGAAATGAAATATAATAAAATTGCAAAGAAGAAAAAGTTAATCAAGATAATTAAAATGAAAAATTGTTAGAATCATTCACTTTCACTTGCATTTGCAGTATAGTTGGACTAAGAGTTTCTAATTAAATGAGGAAGTATGTGAAGTGCAGTTCAGCTGATTTGCATTTATGGAACTGGAAGAAAATATTACCTTATTAAAGTGAATTTCAGAGGAAATGTCATAGCACAGAGGTTGGCCTGACTTGACTTCCTAGTAGATTATGCAGTCATTTATAAATTTGACTGCTTCACAGAGCCAGTTCCTCTATGGCTCTAAATCAGCATGGTCTCACTGAAGGTAATGAAGCCACATCCACTTATACCAGGTAAGCATTTGCCCACCAACGCTTTGAATGTATGTATTGCTGCACAGAGCAAAATTCAACTACATCCTACCACTGTGTATAGCTGAGAAAGATGCCAGTGAAAGACAGTGTAATGCTGCTGTGCCCAAATAATCAATTTGACCTAATTCTGCCACTTGGACAAGGGCTGTAGCACACTGTCTGCCTCTGGTGATATGTTCCTGTAGATACATATATGAAAACAAGTTAGGTGATATTTCCTGGCTTTGAACACCACTGCTCACAAAGCTGTACACAGCACTCATTAAAACTACCTGTTACCCCAGTTCGTGGCAGGCCTGAATCTGAGTTAACCTCATGTGCTCATATCTGGGAAGGAGAAGGGATTTTGTTGTCACTGCCTAGTGTGGTGCATGTTCCCCTTCATGGCGGAATCTCTGTGCTTTCCTACCTGCACTCCCAACAGTGAGGCTAATAGAACTACATGGTTGCAGTAAAAACCAAGCCCTCYTTCACTGTCAGGAAACAACACCTTGTTATTGCTTTATAAACATGAAGTAACCAATGGTGTCCTGGGTTAACCATAAAAGGATTTATTCTATTACCACCCACATATTTCCTCGATAAGCTGGATCGTTCACAGTTACACAACTGGTCCCTGAGGCTATGCTCATGTGAAGTAGGGTGGTACTCCTTATCCCGACTGAGATAACCATTCCGGCTAATGGCCCATTACACCACCCGTCCTGATTAATTAGATTAACTTGATTAATGGCCCATTACCAGGTTTGATAAGCATGGACCAATAGARCTTCAGAACCACCCTGAGTGAATTATCTTGATTAATGGCCCATTACTGAACAAGATAAAAATAGAAACCGTTTGCTCCTCCAAGAAGCCTCGTGTGAGCTCATTGCCGAAGCAACCAATAGAATGTCGGGAAAATCTTTTTCCATTGTCTAAGTCCCTGCCCCTGGGGGAGGTACCAGCCAAGAAACACGACATAAAAGCAGGCTTTGAGRTGGGAGAAATTACTCCACTCCACTCCGCGGGACTGGGCTTGACTGGACTCCACTCCTCTGGACTGGACTCAACTGGTCTACCAGGAATACTCCACTCGACTGAACTCCACTCCTCTGGACTGGATTCGACTATCAGGACGGGACTACCAAACCACTGGACAACTAGACGACTGGAAACCCAGAGGGCTCCAGACCACCATCACTGCATACTCAGYGGACCAGACCTTCTACAGGACCAGTGTCTAACTAGACTACACAGCTACCGCCCTGGGCAACAGGATATCAGATTGTACCGTGACTCTGTCAGTTTGTTTAGGCCGGTGTTTTCCGCATTCCTGCATTTATTTTAACCTTTTTGTTAAAATTGTAATTTTGACCTAAAATCTCTCAAGTTATTTTGTGTGGGGTTAACTTCCACTGCTGGTTACAGTCGAACCAGCACAAATGGCTAACCCTGCATTGCCCAACTTCCTGTGTACAGATTCCTGATACARTATCATTGAGGGTATTCAAGATATTTGATTATGATTAGGTCAACCTAAGACAAATCTCATATTTTAAACTCCTGAGGCAGGAARCAAAATTCTAAGATTCAAATAATGTATTTCATCTCACAGATGGATTCAAGCAGAACTCTAACTATGGGCATATGCTGCAACATCACAACTACATTTAGATTATAAAAATGTAATACTTGACATCGGCAGCATATTCACCATGTCTTTTTAAGAAACCAGGATTCAGTCTATTGAAGAAGCAAATGCTATTGCAGCTCTTTACACTTATATTCTYTACAAAAGAAAATGACCACTTCTAGCTGCCTTTACTAGGGAAACCACAGCTGGTTTTGGGAGGCTTTCTGTGGTCAATGATCCAGCTGTCAAAGTTGTGTTACATCAGAGACAATAAATGCCTGCTGGCAGTGATAAAAAGTCAACCCAATAGAAGARAAACTTCAGAGAGAGAAGGCTCATTTCAAGTGCAGCTTCATTCATTGCAGCTACAGGCCTGAATTAATCTTGCAAAACTGTCAGAAAAACTTATCAGACCAAGCATTTAATTAACTCTACAACTCACTATCAGTGATGATCCCTAATGGTGATGACACGAAATATTAATGACATTCAGTTCACCCGCCAAGTTGATCCCTCAGACCAAATAGCATCAGTTTTGTGGAGCTGTTTCAGCTGGCAAGCCCAAATCACAGCCTCATCATAGCACCATATCAAACAACGTAGCCACACTCAGTAAGGGGCTGTTCAGCCCAGTCTTTTTCTCAGCTGCCAGGGGTCAGCAGATAGCTAAATGGCTCAGAACACGCTGCTAAACATGTGTCACCAGTTCAAATGATCTTCTAGCCCTGTTTGATTCCAAGTTCATTAGTCTGGCTTCCTTTTATTTGTATTTTAAATCCTTTGGGTTTATTGGTAACTATGGGATTATACATATGTTTGGAAAATCCAGTTTACAAAAACTAAGTTTCTTTAATATTAAGTATGTAAGAACCTATAATTATGTTGACTTCCTCTGCTACTTGCCACAGGAAATATTTTAAATGTTTTGAGCAATCTTGGTTAAGATTAAAAATAATATTCAGTGCTACCAAAGAGATTAATTACAAATAACATGCAGCCACTACCACAGCAATGATTTATTAACGTGAGGAAGGTGAAGCAACTAGTGAGGCATATCACTTAAAAGCCATCCCCCAAAGAAAATTGAGGAAGTGGTGCAGATAATCCTCCTTTTATCTGACCAGCTGTATCACTGTCATTCAGCAGTGCTGCAAGGGTGTGGAGAGGAGGAAAGGTAGTTAAACAAGGAGAAGCAAGAAAAAGAGGACAAGGACGAGACAGCAGAAGACTTCCTGTCACCTGGACATGCATCTTGCTTTCTTCTGTCTCTCATGGTGTTACACAGGTAGCAGTTGACACAGAACGTACCAGCACAGAGAAATTGTTATAGGAGGAGATCAGTACAGAACAATTTGGATCCCTTATTGGACRTTGGTGGTGAGGTGCCTGGCAGAGCGGGGGGGAAAAGAGAGAGATACAGCCCTGTGAGCCTGGATGAGGTGCTACAGGCTCAGAGCTTGCTGAGGACTTGTCACCTGGCCAACACAGGCTTGACACATCTGGGGATGCCAGATGCAACGGGTCCTTGAAGATGGAGGTCAYGAAAAAGGTTTGTCATCTGGTCTAGAGAAGTCTTTTTAACAAGTGGCAGATGTTTTAAGCATGTAGGTTTTCACAGGTGGACATTAAATCTGTGATTGCACTGCTTTGACAGTATGTTTATGTTCACCCTTAGTGTCTATCAAAGCCACATGAAACGACTGGAACTACCACTGCTAAAAAAAGAAAAAATACCAAAAACAAACAACTTCCCAAAGCTCCCAGGACCTGAAGTACCTCTTGTTGCTCTTGGAAAACAGACACCATCTCAAAATCATTTGAAACCTAGAAAGCACACAGGAAATTTCTAATACCATAAATATGTATGCGTACACTGAAATGAAATTATGCCCACAGGAAAACGTTGAAGGAACATACAAGGAGGAAAAAAAAGAGGAAAAATAAGAAAATCCTGTATACATAGTAAAAGGAATCCTGTATACATGGAAAAAAGAGACCATGCTKTACCCAAGATCGAGGTCACCTGTTTAAAATACTACGCATTATCCTTCTCTAGTCTCAAAGGAGATGTTGGAAGAAAAGGGGTCTTAAGACACTTTCTAGCATCATTCTCCATGAAGTAAAGGTCCATTCTCCAAAAATCCACATTATTTGCGTGTGTTCACTCTGTGGAGAAGTTGGAAAGTAGTAGGTTTGCTTTGGATGCAAGCTGATTATGCATAGTCTTGGGGAGTAGGAAGGCATACAGAGAAGGCAAGAGGACCAGGTTCAGCCTGTACTTTTTAATCACACCACCTTCCATTTGTCATCATCTGACAAGACACACTGCTCCAACCATTTGATCATATCTACTTATCCTCCTAGCTGCCCTCTCTACTGGTTTTCTACCGGCTTCACACAGCAGCRTGATTCTTTAAAACTTATATCGTGTTCCCGTGTGCCCTGCTACGAAATGGAGGAGGTGGAAGAGGGAAGAGGTATAAGCATAAACATATTATCCCCTTGGCTTTTCTGTACTTCTATAATCTAYGATGATTACAAAACATTATAACAATCTCTAAAAAAGAGTTACYGCTGAAAGACCATCATGCAAAAATGGGTGTTATATTCACAGCTGTGAGCTCATGAGTTTGTTTTTTTTAAAAAAAAAGTCTCTTAAAGCATCAAGAAAACTGTACAGTAGATCAGATCTAATGAACTTCAAATTTTTACTGGAAATGGTTATTACATAGTTTAATACTAAATGCAAGATTAAGGAAATCTGCAGTGAATTACTTAGTGTCAGGATTACATAAATCAGTGGAATACTGCAGCACTTTAATAACTGCATTTAGTTATGCTCTTGTTTTGTTCTTCTCTTAGCCAGACTCTRCTTTGGGTTCTGAGGGAGTCTATCCAAATACACATGGACTATGCTGAATTTCCTTCTTCCAGAGACATCAGATGTTCATTCTCATACCTACCCCTTTTCAGTAGTTCAGCATTATGTGCTTGATCTTTTTTATTTTACTGGAGTAAGTACAATAGCAATGAAGGTAAAGTTTGAATTTAAATAGGAAGTACTCTATTTCTAGTGCCYGAAGGTTCAGTGTGATTCTCTTGAATGCACTCTTGTATGCACATGTCTGTCAAGGAAAAGTTTTGTTGACAGGATGGTACTTATGCTCTTTTTTGAGCATTATCTGTTGGGGTTCAGTTTCAGCAGGACAAAGAAGTAGACTTGATTCTATAACTACAAATATGAGGAATGAGAAAGCAAGAAGAATGGATTAATTATATACACAAGGTAAATGCTATTAAGAGAACTTCTGGGATGCATATCAGAAATAGCTTCTGGTTGGAAAAAGAAGTGGATATAAAATAGAGAGGCGGTTAAAAAAATATAATGGAATGTCTGGATAGAGACACATTGTCAAAGTCTGATTTCAAAAGCCTTGCCTGGGATAATGCTGCACTGATCTGGCTGGCTGGATCATCAAGGTTAGACATTTCTAGCCTTTATTTCAAAGGGTCTGTACTCTCTTGCTGCAGAAAACAACAGAAGAAACTGCAGTGATGTTTTCCATGTGAGTCAGGATGGCTGAGTCTGGAAGGTAGGTGAGGTGGAGAGAAAAAATTCCAGGCATAACATAACATTGAAAACTGCAAAGTCCAAGCCTTYCCATTGCAGTTCCCTGACCCCTCAGCTCTGCTGATACCACTGTTTATGGGGTCATGCTGTGAATCAGGTAGGAAATTAGACTGTTCCTGGAGAGGGATGAAAAAAATACTACATCTAGTCTGCATCCCTCTGACTGTCCAGTTGCTACAGGAGGGATACACACAACTGCAGGGCAAAAAATTGCAATGGCAAGGTAAAAAAAGCAGCAGGGAAAGACGGAAACTGTGAAAGATGGCTCTATCACTAAAAGAAGCTGCATGGAAAGAAGTGGAAAAATGGGAGGAGAGAGAAAAGAGGCATTTAGAGGGGGCAAGATGGATGGGTGGATGGATGTTTATATATCAAAAAATAGAAAGATAACTGGAAAAAAACTTTTTGAAAAGGAACTTGAGGAGACCATAGTGAGTATATGTGAAGTACATGCACGAATAAAACAATATCCATGGACTTCCACTGACCTTCAGCCRGCCAGTGCTGAAATGAAGCAGCAAAATTAAATTACAAAAGGGATTCTGGAAGCGATTGAAGTAAATTATACGTTATATACCTGTGTGGTTTTGCACTAGGACATATCTTACATGTAATACCAGTTATGAACATGAAAGTGGTAACAGTCCTTATTCTTCTAACTGGTCCCTCTTTCCTCTGAATCCCTCTTTCTCTTCTGATTAGTTCTTTAAGACTATTTGTTCTTTGTTCTGCTCCAAGTCTTAGTATTAAATCCTGCTTTTAGCACTAAATCCTCTTCATTTGATGTGGTCATCTGTGAAGTTATGGCTTGTGGCTTAAAGGTTTTAATATCCAGCTATTTTGTGAAATACCTATATATCCCTATRTATCAAAACTTTCAATGCTTCTAGGAAATTCTGCAAAGTCTAATGTTTGTGACTACTTACTGGTGAAAAAAGTACTGGCTAGAATTTGCCTCTCCATGTATTTGGTATCTACTACTCTCTGGTGGATTTCATCTTTAGGAATGTCCATGGACAAAGTATTCTTATTTGCCCTGTCCAGKGAGATGGGAAATCGTATTGAAACAGCCATAATACATTGTGTTGGTTGGATTCTGTAACCAGGAAATTCAATCAGTACACAACCTCTTGCTCGCCATGAAAATCTCATTGCAAATGCAGTAGCAGAAACACCTAACAGGTTGGAATATGCTCACACAGACAACTTGTTAAATAACTTTGAATGCTAATGTCTTGAAACCAGAAGCATGGGCATCATCCAGACATTTAAAAAAAACCCAAACAAACAAGCAATAAAAAAAAAAAAAACCCAAACCAAAAAACCCCCAACCAACCACCTTATTCAATTGAAGGTTACATTAGTGGTCTAGCTCACTGAGGTTTCCTTATACTGCAGAGTTCACAGGCTTACAGATCTAGAAAGATGTTAAAATTCCTTGAGGCAGCACCTAGTTCTTTCTAAATGTCCAAAATCCATAAAGGGAAGGCAAGGGACAAACTCAGAAATTTGGCTATAACATGTTAATTACAGGTTGAAGRGAGGTTAATTCTGGAAGCTTTTATTTAATTCATAAATTTGTTTCCAGCTCTGTGCTCAGGAGTACATTGACTTTAATAAAATAACTTGCAGTGTTATGAAGGACTACAGGAGTTTAGGTGAGGCTGCCTGATACTTCCTCAGAGATAAGGAATCTGGTAGAAAAAACAAGCAAGTACACTAYGCCTGCAAGTTCAGAGGAGTTTGAAAGTGTTGGAAATTAGCACATGCACCTTGATAAGCTGAGAATTTGCAGGGAAGTTTGATGCTGCAAATGCCAAGTTCTGAGGAAAAGCCCTTTGCAGACCCAGCTGGGAGGGAACGGGCAGCTAAGGAACACAGTTCACGACTTATCTCCCAGATCCCTGCCCCAGTACTTAATATTTATTTGGTTGTAGAAAGAAACCTACCACTTCAAACATGCTGCAAACACCTAGAATTAAAAGATCACATGTCCTAAAAATCAAACTTTATTACTAGTATGCTGTCAAGGATCACAGGTAGGGATGCATTTAYGGAAGATTGACAGTTGAGCTAGTGATTTATGTGGTTCACCTTTTTAAATAAAAATTTTGCCAAGCTAAACAAGAACACTTACATTTCACCTAAGCAAATCTACATAGGCTGATACTCCATGTGACAGCAGGCCTTACCTAAAATTAATACTATCCCTATATGACCTCTTAACCTAGTAAGTTCTGTTGATTTCATCTCCCTTGCCCAAATTACTTTACTCATTCTGAAGTTTAATACCTATTGAGGGGGTTTTGTCAACTGAAATTGCAGGGAAACATAATTAGCCAGGCTTTTTGTGGCAGTGTTTTATTGCCTTTAGAGACAGCGTTTCATTCTATTTATGACTACCTACACAACATATCTTACAGGACTGCCCTATTTTGGTAATTGTCTGAGCAAATTGATTTCTTACTAGCAATACTGCTCCAATGATATAGTTCTGAAGGACACTAAACAACAACAAAACAAATCAAGACACTTATTACAGCAGCAGTGTAATTTATTTACTGTTCTCCTCACTTCCCCCGTAAAAAGAACACACTTTTTGTTAAAGACCAGTATGACTGCAAATGTTAAGTGATTTTATATGCCAATTGATTAATTCCATTTTTTCATACCAATGTAAATGCAGAATAAAAGCTTTTGTTATAAATACAGACCATGAACGGAATGTGGTTCACAATATAAGAAGGGYCATACATGACAAAAGATACCAGGTAACTAATGTTTAAGTTCCAGTTTACTGAACAAGCAAAAATCTATTAGCATATTCTGCAATAAACTGCAAGCAAAAGTACAAGGACATCTACAACGGAAACTTAAGGTGAAAGAACTTGTTTAATTCTCAGGTTTTTAAATACCTAGATGATCCCCAAAGATCTTCAAATCGGTTAATTCAATTGACTTCGTGGTGCCTAAAACATATAAYCTTGCACACTATCTCTAGTACATGACTCCAAATATATCTAGTGAATAATTCCAAAAATCATTCCTGGGAATGAATGCATTTCCTCACCACTGGGTTGATGAAAATACATGGGGGAAGTCTGGACATGGTCTTAAATGTTTTGTAATCTGTATTTTTTCTGAAAGAAATAATTTCTAGGCAGTCATTCAGGGACTTCACAATGTACCATCAGATGAGCCACATAAATCAAGGAAAGTTTAAGATCTAAACCCATGGAAATAAAACACAGTTCAAGTCACAAGAAGTGGCAGGACATCTTTCAAGTACAGATAAATTGTGTCTCAATTGTACTGAAGGATGATAGCACATAATGGTGCAGAAATAACATAATTCATTAGCATCAATACACAGTAGTAGGAAATGAAATTATTCAGAACTGCAGTGTCATTAATCTCTGCCAAGTGACACAAATAAAACCAAACATCTGAAGACAATATTGCAGGAAAAACCTAAATGAAGAACATTCTGAAGAATATGAGCTGCGTGCAAAGCACATTGTTTCTAGTCTCCTCAGCCAAGTAATACTGTCAAATTAATCATGGCATAACATGGGTTTGTAAACCAGTTTTATGAAGAAAAGGTTATAATCCTACTGTAGCTGCCATTTAACCTCTCTCCATCTGAAYTCCTCGAGAGGCAGGAAGACACAAACATTGTCAGATGAGCAGAAAGCCACTTTTCTCAGGTACACTGATGTGATATTTGGAGCTGCAGTGAGTCTTGGTCAAAATTCTACTGAGATGCTGTCTGCTGGTGGTGAGCACAGGACAAGAGCTGTGGGATGGGGTAGATTTTGCCATAGAAAGGTGGAGCCATAAAAAAACAGGATCAGGTGAAAAGGAGACATCAAAACAAGCTGGAAACTGGGAGGTGGCAAGCTGAGGTGGATCCATACTGATTTGCCATGTGAAAGAGATAGCAGGGGAACAAAGGTGGAAGAAAAACAGCACGAAAAGCAAAAAGAAACATAATAAGGTTCAGCTTAAGGTACCCAGAGAAAGAAAATAGCAAGCAGAACCTATGTTCCAATTATACAGCATTGGGAACTGAAAGRGTGAATGGGTTTTTATTTCAACATACAGAAAATTATTCTGCTGGCAGCAAAGAGATTAGCAACACAAAAGATAAATGTTAGACTGTCATTAGACTTCTGGAAGTCATTGCACACATTCCCACTGTCATATTTCAGCATCCCATTAGAAATCAGCGGTATTAAAGGCCATTTCAAAGCGGGACCTTCCTGAAAGTGTTTTAGAGCAGCACTGATCTTTCATGATGACAGGGGAGAAACCTCAATTCGCTCATGAGACTGCTCCTACTTCAGCTTCTAAATTAATCTGGGACCAAATGCCCAGACAGACACACACTGCTAATGACAGAAGCCTTTTGCTTGTAAGAAACAGCATTTTTTTCTAATTAAAAAGAAACTCTGCACATGATATAAGGGAAASTCTGATTACCTAAGAGACTGGTTCAATAGCTAGAGTTGTTGTTGTAGCAGCCATGGGATTCCCAGAAGTGATGCTGCAAAGAACCCCAGTTCAGCATTGATTACTGTACACAGAAATATCGCATACTACCATATCCATCCCAGAAAGAGGAGCTGGGTTTCTTAGTCAAGGAGATCTCAGAAAGATGAAAATCACTCTTATTTTTAGTAAAAAGGGAAGTGCTGAACCCTAATACTTTCTGGCTAGCTTCAAAGAGAACATTTTGCTTCAGCTGGAAAAAAGTGATTAAAGATGTCGTGCATCTTGATGATCTATGAACTCAAAAACAATGGTACAAAATTTGGGTGTCTTATGCTATTCTTCAGTGTTTTACATGTAACTATAAAACAGCACCATTGCTATGAAAATTAGAAACTATCTTTGATTTGACACAGTATGATCCAGTGGCTTAAAGTGTCAGACTGGTTGAGTCTTCTGGGCCTCGCCATTCGAATTCCTGACCCTTAGGTGGCTGTAGATCTGCCTTGTGATGGTGTGTATCCCAAGCATAACGAGGCATAGCAAAGAAGCTTCTATGCTTGCGAACAATGCAGGAAGCCACATTTGAACCACAGTATGCGTTTGTGGAGGTGCAGAAATCCAGCAAGCATGGAGCCTGCCAGAGAAGAAACATTAGTCATTAGTTTGATACCATGGTTGTGTCCAGACATTAAAAATGCCCTTTTTTTTAGTGTGCTTCCTTTAAAGCATTTGCTGTGATGTGGTAATCCCAGTTTCAACTTCTTGCAGCTTCACAATGTGGGGAAGGGGGAAAATAATAATAATTATAATAATAAYTAAGAAGAAAAAAAAAAATCACTCTTCTGACTGTCTAGTCTCCCTAGATTCCCACTATCACGAATAGAGACAGAGACCCTTCCAAGGGTTGATTCAGAACTGGAGGCTGACTGTCGTGGTTTGAGACTGGCCAAACACCAGGCACACATAAAAAGCCACTCGCCCTCCTCTGCTCTGCAGCTGGACAGAGGAGAGAAAATTTTAACCAAGGGTTCATGAGTTAAGGACCAGGAAAAAACCCTTCAAGGGCAAAACCAGGCTCAACTTAATGACATAAATTGAATTTATTACTAACGAGATCAGAGTAGGATAACGAGAAGTAAAAGAAGCCCTTACAAACACCCTTTGCTCCCCCCAACCCTTCCCTCCTTCCCACCGACAGCGCAAGGAGACTGGGTAGGGGGTTTGGTCAGTTCATCACCCAAGATTTTCTTCTGCTGCTCAGGGAGAGGAGTCGTTTCCCTGCTGCACCATGAGGTYCCTCCCATGGGAGACAGTCTCTGCGAACTCCTCCAGCGTGGGTCCATTCTCACGAGCAGCAGCACTCCCAAAACTGCTGCAGCGTGAGTTCATCCCACGGGCAGACAGTCCTCTCAAAACTGCTGCAGTGTGGGTTACTCTGCCACGGGGTGCAGTCCTCCAAGGATGGCTGCTCCAGCCTGGAAGCAAGGCCTCTCTYTCCATGGGACTTCCTCTGGATCACAGCATCCTGGTATCCACCCGCTCCAGCGTGGGCACCTCCCCCACGGGCTGCAAGTGGACCTCTGCATCCCCTATGGACCTCCATGGGCTGCAGGGACAACCATGGTCCTCACCCCATTCCTCACTATGGGCTGCAGGGACATTGCGGGTCCGATGCCTGGAGCACCTCCTCCCCCTCCTTCTGCACTGACCTTGGTGCCTCCATTGTTGCTTCTCTCCTCACTCCTACTCTTCTCTAGCTGGAACAATTACAACTGCCCACCCAACTTTGTTTTGGTTTCTTCTTAAATATGTTATCACAGAGACGTTACCATCATCTCCAACTGGCCCAGCCTTGGCCAGCAGCACGTCCATCATCAGAGCCATCAGAGATTGGCTCTGCTGGATGTGGTGGAAGCTTCCAGCAGCTTCTCACAGAAGCCACCTCTGTGGCCCCTCCGCTACCAAAAGGCAGGCCCTACAAAACCAACACACTGACTCAACTAAACTATGGGACTTTGTCAGTTTTGTTGGATGAAGTCCCACCAAACCTTTTATTCTGTTTTGAAGAACACTGTCACTGCTTACTCCCACAGGTTTTATACGCCTCTTTAGGTGCTGCTCTTGGTAGAAATTCCAATTCCAGCCTGTGCACAGAGCTAGCACAAGCTCCTGTACTGCATGAGTTTTACTTTATAGGCAACCTAGGACACTTGCTTACAGGACGCTGTCTCTACCACTGAAGTTGGATTTTTCTCCTCTTCCTCCTTGGCAGAAAGAGGCTGTTCCCATTTTTTCCATTCACTTTAAACTTTTAAATCCATTCATTAGGGCACTAGCACAGTTTCTAGGAAAACACACTGAGCTCAGTGTTACTTGGAATTCTTTACTTGAGTATTTAACTACATAATCAGTCTTGCTTAATAAAAACTGACATATTAAATTCTGTTTCCACTAAAGTACACTACAGTGATTCTCCTGGAGATTATTTGATCGTAATGTCAATAAATCAGTCACCAGGTTAAAAAAAAACAACAACAGAAAACTCCCAACAAAACAATTAATGTGGTCAAGTGTAGGAATCCTAACATGGGGAGGAAAGAAGCACATCAAAAGGCCTGGAAGGAAAGGTGTTGAGTCTGGTTTAGTAATGATTGCATTCTTATCCTCATTTGCTCACCACCAACAAAGCAAGCCAACCTCTCCCACTACCAAGCAAGACAAAAATACATGAGAAGAAGGATTCCCACCCTGGAAACAACTGCAAGACACAAAACACCAAAGATTTTTCATCTGGTGTAAAATTGGAAGTGACATGTACTACTTTGCAGACTATTACAGCTAAGAAAGAGTCAGCCCTTTCCCCTCTGTGTTAGTAGCTTGCTGAGCTGCAGTTACTATCTTGATTTTTCAGGGTGAAGATGGATGACATTCAATCTTTGAAAGCAATCAAAGAGTGTGTGAAGGATGTTGCCCCTTTAATCAGCAAATGGTTAACTGTCATTCACAGTGGAATGACAAAGTAACCAGACAACTCCAGGCTTTCTTCATAGTACAGTGTTACAAGAAGAGCATGGACTTGGGTTCAGTATTGGAGAAAGAAGTCAGCTTTCCCAAGCTTCCAGCAAACTGCTCATTTTTTTCTGGAATGTAGCGGGAAATCCTAACATTGTAATCATAGTCAATGCAAAACAAGTGATGGTAAGAGGCCAAGGAAGATTTACTCATCAGATCTCTGATCTTACATCTTCTAACAAGAAAATACAGAGCACAGACATGAGTCATCTACCCTGCCCACATGCTTTGTAGCTTGAAGGAAAAACAAGATCAAAAAATTTAAGACAAGGAAAAGGATTTCACAGACCCCAATTCTTATTCAGTTTCTCTTCAAATGGGAAGTTGCAGCTTTCAATTTAGCAATGGTTCAGTTTATTGTTTGTATAAAGGCTTTTCATGCAGTTACTCCAAAAAAATTATTTGCTCCCCCAGCAAAGTCCRATTTCCACCCACCAAGATTGCAGCAGAGCACTTAAAGTGCACGAGGTCAAGCAGAAGTTGCAAACTCAAAGATGGCAGCAAAAGATGACACAAAGCCTTCTGTCACTGAGTGGCTTTTTGTAGTGAACTACAGATACGAACCAGGCTCACCAAGCATGGCCAGTCATACTAAATCCCCTGCAAGGGGTCTAGCATATCACATCCTCCCAGGATCTTCCAGACGGAAATGCCACCACAATGCTTCTCCACTCTGAGCCTGAAGCCCGACTGACATCACCTTACAGCACCTCTCCCTGCCAATTCATTGATGGCATGATCTAATTCTTCTACTACAGCTTCAGGAACACCAGGTCAAGAGAGCAGCCATTCAAATGGATATTGCCACATTGTTACCCTACGCCAAGTAGGATGACTGTCTGGGGTTCTACAGCAACATTTCATATCTTCAGGAACAAATGTTGTTCTATAGCAACATTTGCTATATTCAGGTTTGTACTTATCTGTCAAGAAAGTTTGCTTTGCAAACTTTGCTTTTACTTAACGGTTATTTTCTTAGCACTTTCTCTAGGAACAAGCCTGTAGCAGATGCCAGAGTTYGGCTCACTCATTTCTTTAATACTGTAGTTCTAGTTTCCCTTTCCTCACAAATTCCAGCTGTGTACTTTCTCCTCCTAAACACATACAACCAAGCGTATCCACTGTATCATTCCCCTACCAACTGGCCTTTTCCAGCTAGAGGAATCTCTTCAAGAAGCATCATCTTACTAACTACTTTATCTAATGAACTTCTGCAGATATATCTGCACCTCATCATAAAAAGCAACTCCTGCACAGCCTTTACAATACCTTATCCACCTATTTCCTTCGCAGTAGACAATACAATTATGCTTTTGACCAAGGGAAATAATAAAAAAACCAAGTCCTCTCTCCTGTATGTACATTTAAACATGGAGTACCTAACAGCATGTGGACTAGTCACTGACAGCACCTCAGGACACCTTCTGTACATCTACAGAAACAGCAATCACCCTGCTTTGTAATATTTGTAATCAGTTATCCACTTTTCCTATGTCATCATGATTAACAATAGCTKTCATTCTGCTCCATACATCTCTGCTACATCCATTACACTGGTAGCATGGACCCAAGGTTCTGCTGCCTTGGTTCTGGATCCCTTCTGCAATAACTGACTGTTGGCCATCTAGAGCTTGTTTGCAAGGAAATATTGCAAGGACTACAGGAGCCTGAGAAATATAGGCCACAAGTAAACAGAGAGTTTGAGGTCTTGCTCAATCAGTAYCCTTTATGAAGTCATCCTAAAGGAAAACAGCCATTTCAGCAACCTATGGTGACAGATAGTAACTAAGTTTTACAACTTTACCCCAAATTTATGGGGAAATGACTTCTGATACAACCCCAAATTGCAGCAATCATGTTTCTTGAGGTTCAATTTTTGTCTGGCAATTTGTTTCTCTGATAGGGTGTTGATACCTTTACAGATACATCTGTGACATACCACAGAAGTTCTCCAGACCCTCTCACAAGCATGCCTGCTGCTTTTGCAGACAGTGCATCTCAGAAACACAGCAGACTACTTCTGTGCCCCAGACAACTCACTGGCTTTAGGGGCATACTTATGCCAGTTTTGGTTTCAAAACCATCCCTTTTGGTACGAGGGCAAGAGTCTCTGAACTGCTTTCCATTGCATAAGCAAGCCCTGAAGAAATTGTCCTCAGGACTTTGTCAAGTTACAGACAAGATTTTAATGACAAAGCTTGAATAATTGGCAAGATGAGACTGGAAATAAATATGCAGAAAAGCCAACATTTTTTCTGAGCAGTTTAACATGCAAGAAGAGATTGAGACTTCTGAAGTATCGGGTTGGTTATAACCCAGTAATAGAGGCTTCACACTGTCAGTCCAGTCACTTGTCCGTACSACAGAAATGAGCTGGCTGTTCCTGCGACTGCACTGCCTGTTATAGGTTGACCCGGTGTGGTAGAGATCTGATTGGTTAAAACAGGTGATGGACAGTTGTATAAGCCACTTGATCTCAGGATACACCTCTGTGGAAATAATGTTATAAAAAACCATCCAGGAAGTAGCTACTCACTGGCTCCCTGCTGCACCCAAGGGCAGCAGTGGCCCCCCCTGGGCCAGGGGCCCTGGCCTCCCCCGCATTGGTCCCGTTCCATTTGGACCCGAGAGGAAGCTGGCCTATTGTCATCTAGACCAAGACCAAGACGGAGCCGAGCCAAGAGAGACAGCTAAGAGACAAGCCGAGAAACCCCTGCTTCTTTTCCCCTTCAGAGGTGGGCGGGTGAGACCAAAGGGTGACCTTGCAGAGATAAGGCGAATTGCAGTGAATTAATTAGCAGCTAATAAAACTGTTGTAAATTGGGTAGCTGCCAGCGCAGACGGCACAGTTCGGGGGGGGGAGAGCCTGCCTTGCTGATACAGACTAGAGACATAACCATATGATTTAAAGGGGGAGAAAACCAGATGAATTATCTGATGGGAGTATGTGAACTGTTACAAATACTTCTGTAGGCATTTCCTGCAAATATTAACCTCTTTTCCAAGCCAGAGAGAAAGGGAAGCAAGTCACGTGAAGGACTGATATGATGACCGATAGCCTAACGGAAGAGAAGACAGAAGTGGCAAGAAATACCAGAGAAGAAGCCATCTTTACCAGCATTGGGATTCACGTTTCTGTGAGCTATGGGTGATTGTGATCTGTAATAGAGCCAAACTAAGTTTCTCTGTAATTCACAAAATACAAGACATGGGGGGATTTGAAATTCACAGCCTAAGAATAAGAACATTTTATGTCGTGAGCAGATGAAGTTGCAGCCTTTGGAGATTATGAGTGAGGGCGAGAGACTGTACTACTGGTGCCTTTAGGCTGGGATGACTTATTCTTAAATGCTTAACCCCATCAGACTTTTCTTGTGACCCATAAACTGCCGAGAGTATTGTGGGAGAGAGGATACACCACTGCAAAACCTGGGCGGGCTGTGGTGTTTTCCTGAAGGTTTGGGACCACGCTGAAGACACTCTGCAGGGAGTTATCTTTCGTGGGATGAATCCCACTGCATGACAGAAAGAACTTTTTCCCAAAAAAGTTGCAATAAGAACTCTTAATCAGAAGATCAGAATGTCATGTTTATGTCCTTCGCATGATCAGTGAGAAAGATGGGGATGTATTGGGAAGAGAATGATATTTGTACATTATGCCTTGATATTTTTATTATTTGTTTATTCTTTCTATTCTTAGTAGTAGTTAGTGAATAAAACTATTTAATCATTTTTCAAGCTTGCAGCCTGTTTTTGCCGTCTCACATCCTCTGAAGAATATAGCCATGGGGGTCTGGGACCTGCCCCCAGGTGAACACATTACATTGCCATAGCATGCTCTGGATCTAGGTATTTTCTGTGCAACACCCTGTGCTGCTGTGAGAGCAGCATTTCATATGGAAATAACATGGAGCRAAAGATTTGCCTGCCCAAAACTCCTTGTGGAGAAATGTGGAGGAATGGCTAGCAGAAAAGGGACATGTAGACATGCTGCAACTGACCGAGGGAGACAAGGCAAAATATTGGACTCAGCTAGTTTAAGTGTATACGTGCAGAAAGACAAGTAGGTATTGTGCAGAAAGTCAAGGCTATCTCGTCCTGAACTCTCAAGAGTTACAAAATAACAGTATATGAATGGGATATTGTAGTGAGAAGAATGAGAAAGGAAGAAGTCAGCAAGAAAAGCTACAGAAAGRGCGTAACAGCTTGTGCAAGGCAGAACCTATGATAGAGCTAGTTTACAGAATATGTATGATCTAATTATAAACATTATAAAATGCGCTTGTGATAATCAATAAACAAAGTTTGCTTAGAACTCATATTGAGCGTCCAGCCTCTTCCCTCACCGTGACAGAGAAAGAGCCTAAGAGCTTCTGTCAAACCTGATAAGTCTCTAGTTTTGCCTCAGGAAGAGTTTGTATAATTATTTAACTACATCCCTGAGTATGACATCAATGAACCTGTAAAAGCATGATCAGATAACAAAGTGCTCTAAGACCTGTGAGGAGGACAGGAAAATCTTGAGACACATTTTTCCTGTTTTGCATTAGAAAGAGCCTAGGTAATTCTCAAGAAGTGAAAAACCTGTTCCTTGACAAGATCTGATAAGCTATGTGCGTGCTATTAGCCCACAGAAGAAGCAAGATAATACAGCTCAACTATACACTCTTCCTTTGCAAGTTAGGCAATAGTGAATTACCTCATATTTCCTGGTGACCAGGAGTGCACCTATAGAAAGCTGCAGCCCAGTTATAACTCATGTTGTACCCACTGAATGTTTAGTCAGAGCCCAGATGTCATCTGGTATCTTGAGGTGTTATGGACGGTGTGAGGTGCCCACGAGCATTGCGAGTCCCTTGTCATACAGCGCAGTTCCTCCACTCCTTAAACTTAACTGCTCCATCTCCATGCAGTCAAGTTTAAAAAAAAAAAAGCTTTCTGTCTTCAGAAACAGATTTGGTGTCTTGCTCAGCATTATAAGCCTTACCTAAATCCTTTGCAAGCAGAAAATTAAATTCTCGAGCCAGTTGTGCTGATGCCATCAGTAATATTGGCCATRTGTGCATCATCACAAGCTAGCTTAAACTATAGCTGTGACACTTGGAAACATAAGCAGGTAGATGCGTTACCAAGTACTTCTYATGTTTGGATTTTGCACAAAGGAATGTTAATATATTGCTAAATCTGTGAGGAAAATAAACCAAAACAGAGTACTACGACTTTTCAGTGGTTTTAAGGAAAAAAAAAATTCCTTTCTTCAACATTTTTCCTTACTTTGTGTCCTGTAAGATTTTTTCGGGTTTTTTTTTCAGGCATTAGATTTAGTTCTAAACTGCCTCTAATTTTCTTTATGTAAGCAGGAAATAAGTATTTCTATCTTATGAATACTCAAGATAAACATATTATAACAATTCTTCATGCTGTAGCGTATGTTCCATAAACTCCAGGAAATACAATCATCTTAAATGCATGTTTCATTCAGGATCCCAGCTCACTTCCAACATACAAAAAAAAAAAAAAAGATGAAATCATAAGAACTAATAATCAAAGACACTTTTATGAGTCTCAGTGCTCCTGACTCTCCAAGTTCCATAACAACAATAGAAACTCACTTAGAGAATAATGATGTTCTCAATATATTTTTCCTGTGGCTGCCATTTATACAGTCTTAAGGGTGCTGTCTGGGAAAATAACAAGAGCTACTACAGAACAGCTTGTTGTCGGCATTGAACATCAGCCTAAGTGAAATAGAGATCAACATGAAGTGCACTTTAAAAAGTTTATCTTCAGACCTCAGGTATATGCCTAATGGCAGAAATTCTTCAAACAGCTGGAGACATCCCATCCTTCCTGCTTCCACACCACCCCCTGCTTTCTGCAAACTGAATTGAGGCAGCAACCTTTTAAGCAGGTGCTGCATCGAACCATTAACACTTTCTCTACCTCTTCCTTTCTGCAGTATGGAAGATCCAGAAGTACCTTTACAGATACCAGGGCTAGAGGAGTAAGCGGGTAGTGGACATCTCTACCAAAAGACATCCCAAGTTAATGGATTATTGTCAGAGACAAGATGCAGATGATTATTGTTGTCTCATATCAGATAAGTCAGACAACTTCATATTGAATAAAATATCTACTGCATGAGAAGTTCTTTTGTTGGGCATGTCATGAAATATCCAGTGGCTTCTTTTATTCAGATAAACCAGTAAAGTTTAGGCATATAGTAAAATTAGCCAACATTAGCCAACAGGCTAAAACACTGTAGAACTGTTATGTTTGGGAGAAGAAATACCCATTGTATGCTGCCACTGACCTGTTTACCACATGTAGTTAACAGCTATTATGACTGTTATTTTGGGATGGCCTAACTGCAACTTTCCAGAATCCTGAAGGGAGCCTAAAGAAACATGGAGAGAGACTCCTTACAATAGCATGTAGTGACAGAACAAGGGAGAATGGATTCAAACTGACAGTAGGTTTAGTTTAGATATCAGGTAGCAATTCTTTAGTATGAGGGTGGTGAGGCACTGAAACAGGTTGTCCAGAGAAGCTGTGGATGGCCCAACCACGGCAGTGTTCAAGGCCAGGTTGGATGGAGCTTTGAGAACCTGGTCTAGTGGGAGGTGTCCCCATACACGGCAGGCAGGTTGGAACTAGATGATCTTTAAGGTCCGTTCCAACMCAAATAATTMTGTGATTCCATGATTACTTCACATGCGGTGTGCTTTTTTTTTCCATGTTCAATGAATGATGCATTTCCCTGTGATGAATATAACTCATCACATTTCAGACTTACGGCCTTTTGGAGAACAGGTGGGAGAAGCTGCGTGCTACCACCGGGGGTATATTTTGGAGCACAAGCTTTTCTGCTATGGAGRAAGTGAGGCAAAAACAAAGAAGTCATTCCACCAAATCCCACCCCACAGGCCTCTCTGCACAGAGGCAATAGATTGGTGCACATGCCATAGTCATTCTGATACTGCTCTCTCTTAATCGCTTGTCCACTTTCCGAAACTCTACATTAACCTTCAGGGGTCAGTTCACTTAATGAGTTGGATAAACTGATCAATTTGCTTTCATTTAATGAAAATACAAAAATAATCTTTCTGAATTCATGAGTCCTTCTGTGTTCCTCTTTATAAGATGTAAAATAGATAATTTATGATGCACTTACAGAATTGTTTCGGTATTGGATTGCTAAAGCACTAAGAAGGGAGGTGGATGAGGGAGGAGAGGAGGTGAGTTTATGGACATAACAGATGCAGCATTTTCCAGGTCACCTTTTACTGTCTGTTAAAACACTCCAAATAAGTCAAGTACCAACATTTTTTTTACATTTGTAGCTCCACATAGAAAAGCAATATATCCAAGCAGTTATACACACCAACAGTTGGATACTGCACTCAAACCCCTTTAACTTCAAGACAGCATCACTTCTAGTCAGTGTGAACTTCCAGGCTTCACCATGCACCACAAGCCTCACCAACATACCTCTTGCAGCAGACTGCTCTGCCCTCCTTGTCTCTGTGCACCAGGAGATGGACTCCTTCCCTGCATGACTGTGTCAAACTCCAATGCAGCCATCTTGTACCACATAGCATTTACATAGAATAAGCATGAGACAAAAATGGTACAGAGAGCACATAATTTCTGGCAATTAGTCAAGTTAAAAGGGTCGCAGTTGGACATGTCATTTTCAGACAGTGCATTTTCCTCACAAAGAACAAGAGAGCATAAAAAGACATCTTTGAAGAGCAATACAGGTAACTCCTACTGGCTTGTCTCCAGGGGAAACAATACCTCTCTTGGCTGCAATATTTCCTCCTAAAATTTGTGATTTAACTTTTCATCATCCAAGTGCTAGATGTCTTCTTAGAGTTGTAAACAATTTTGTTTGCATCTCATTTCTTCAATTCTGTCTTAAACTGTTATTCTTTCCAGTCTAATAGCACATCACTTTGAAGTGTTCTATTTGTGTGCCAAATGTACCCATTGGCATCAGATCAACTAAAACCTTAAATATGTATATATGAAAAAAATCAACTTCTCTGGCATTTCCACTTGACCAGAGCTAGTCCACATAGCCTTTTCTCCAGTACTCAATTATGATGAAATTAAGAAGTTTCCAGACAATTCTCCTCCATCATTAGCAGTACAGTGTAAATTCAGATAAAACTATCACAGAATTATAGAATATGCTGAGTTGGAAGGGACCCACAAGAATCATTGAGTCCAAGTCCTGGCCCTGCACAGCACCATCCCCAAGAGTCACACCATGTGCTCGAGAGCATTGTCCAAACACTTCTTGAACTGTCTCAGGCTTGGTGCTGTGACCACTTCCCTGGGGAGCCTGTTCCAGTGCCTAAGCACCCTCCGAGTGAAGAACCTTTTCCTAATACCCAATCTAAACCTCCCCTGACATAATTTCAGGCCATTCCCTCAGGTCTATCTTTCCTCCAGGTCTACTGTGCTTGCTGTCTCAAGTAGACTGAATAAATTTCAGTTGAGTACTCCCAGTACGTGCATCTCATGCTTGTCTCAAAAAAATGGAATGAAAAATGCATGTATAAAAATGCAACCCTGCACCTCATTTGAAGTATATATGAAGACGATCTAAGATTCCCCTAAAGAATTTTCCTATGCAGAATATGTCACCTCAAACCTGTGGACTACCATTGTATCCCATCTTAAGAGAGGAACATGGAGCATAAATTCGTCTCATTTATTTATCTGCATAAAAGTGTTTGCTGCCAAGTTACTGCCTAGCCAGTCATTGGGCTGCATTAACACTCAATAAACAGTTTTATTTATTGCCTGACCAGAAGATGGCCCTATACAGCCATGTCTGGAGGACAACAACATTTTCTTCTTTCAAAATTAAGCAGGGACAAGGAGCACACTTGGGGAAAAAAAAGTGCAAGAAACAAGAAGTTTCCTCACTTACCTCCTCCTGATGCCTTAATTGAATATTGCCTTTATGAATTACAAACTCTGAAAGCTGATGGCCTCTCCAAGGAGAAAACAGCAGAGACTTCTCACCAAACATGGTCAATGAAAACATTATCTAAAACATTATCTGAAGTTTTGAAAGTAACATGGATCCCAACCAGAAAGACAGGTGAAACTAACGATAGCTTGCACAATATGTTGCTATCAAGCCTGCTTTTTTCTCACTGGTCTCTGCCTGTGCCTGCAGACCTAAATTTTGTCAATTTTGCCTTACAGTAAATTAAATTTATTCTYTTCTAGAACCATAATGTTGGTCTATTAAAATGTTGTTTCAAGTGAGCTGGTACCAACCACAGGACGTGGATGGAGGTCCCTGTTTCCAGGAAGGGCAGTTCATATAGAGGCTGAAGTCACCATTCACACCTTTCAGAGGCATTAAGGACACACCACGGCTCTCTCACTGGTTATTTGCTGACCAATTTGTGAACTGAGATGTCTGAAAATTGGTATGGGACGATGCTACTAGCCAGGCCAMTATTGGTAGCAGCAGGTTATCATTAGAGTACTTTAAGCAACTCCTTTGAATTCAGGAYCCTTTGAAAATCCCGGCTTCAGAAACTGACTTGGCAAAGAGAGGGAGCTCCAAGAGAAGCATCTGCAGCAAGATCTGGCTAGATTTTTTTTTCCTGAAAGCATGTCAGTTACCATTACACACATGCAAAGTATTTTGGTGGAGTAAAGCTCAAAGGTGGGACACAGGTGCTACACAACACCTAGATGGACTAATTCCCTAATTCAATACGACCTTGGGGCAGCTTCTTCCTTTCAGCTTTCTTATGCAGCCATGGCCCAAACAAAAGCTTTCTTCTCCCCACCACATTGCAATTTCAGGTTTTATGTTTATGAACATAAATGTTTATAAACATAAAGCATTATGTTTACGGCCTCAATTCTCACATGCTTCCCAGGAGAAGAGAACAGTAACAAGCATTGCACTTTCGTGGGTCTCAAAACAAAGGACAACCCACACACACACCACCCTCATATTCCATATAGGTTGAAACAAGCCATTTAATCAACATGTCCACATTTTGGAAAAACACATAAAACATATTTAAGGTACTCACTAGCAGTTTATGGGGGGGGGGGGGGGGAAGGGCTTATATTGAGGAAACACTCATGCCTGCATTTTTCTGTATACCAGAATAATACTGATGAATCCATAGTCATCAGTGGGTTCCTAAAATTTACATTTGCTAGTCCACATGAACACACCACATCTAAAGGTAGTCTAACTTCTATTTCCATCATTTTCTTATTCTTTATAAGCTGCTAGAAAGAGTACTTTTTGACTGAAAGGGAATATTGCTTATTGCTTATAATATTGTCAGACAGATACAGTAGGCAGGAGAGCTCACATATTTCTTAAAAGATCATAACAAGAGCAAATAAAAAAATCCTTCAGCTTCATTAAATACATAGCATATAAAAAACTAGCTAAATTGGAAATATCTGCCAATTGCACGGCCAAATTAAATACTTAGATAATTGGCACAAGAAAATTGGTACTAAGTTAAACTCCCATCTAAAGGATTGTGAAATCACAGATGGGAGAAATGAAATAAGGAGGAGCTGTAAAGTTAGCCCTGATTACACCTTGTTTGACTTGACCATTTGAACAGCTAATCCTTTGCTAACATATCTGTTCTCAGAGATATGATCTCATTTTTATAAGGCTGAATCAGTTTTTGTCTAATGTCATGTGCAGGATGGTTTTGATTTGATCTCAGGTTTGGGAGGTGCTGGCAGGTTGTTTTACTCTGCTTCAGATTAATGAATCTTTAATCACATTGATGGGGAAAAGTTAATAGAAAAATTAATGAAAACACAACATCAGTGTCTGTGATGTGTAATGAATAATAATAAAGAGAACAACAGATGCAGTCTGGTTGATGGCCCAATTTAAAATACTTCATGCCCAATTACAGACACACTCATTTTCTATAAGACAGACAGTTGGATAAGAAATAGACTGTAATTTTCTGCTTTATGACTGCTATATAGAATACCTAAGGTCATAACAGATGATTTACAGAATACAATAGTTCTCATAGGACAGATGTATGACCAGGAGCCCCAGTTCTCACCTGGCACGCAAAGGTGCAACCAGGAGGACCCTGGGTAGCCTTGTGAAGGAAAAACATCAAAGGTGGGTCTACTGTTCTAAAAATCACCAGAACCAGAGGAGTTTGTGCCTGAATTGCATCACCCAGATACAGATTTCTTGCTTAAGAAAGATGGTTGGGATATAATTATGTCCTGCACAGCTGCATATTCCCCCTTTTCCACTTTTTCTTCCCATCCATGTAGGCTCTATCTATCCCTGCTTCACCTTCACTGCTTTGCTTGCACAAGGAGAACTTATTGCTACAAAAGAGCCAGTGGAAGGCCATTCATTTTGGTGACATCCTCTCTTTGATGTCCTAGATAGCTATTCCTCTCACCTGGGCAGAAATACAGCTCTCCTTTACTCAAGGAACTCCAGGATCTCCATCTTGTCTCTCCTCCACAAAACGTCTCTGATTTAAATCAGAAAAAAAGAAAAAAGCTCCACACAAGTAACAAAACCAAAAAAGTAATAAAATTAGTAACGGTCCAAAAAACCCCAGCCATCTTATCATAAAATGTCCAGACCAAACTAGTCAGTTCAAAATAGCAAAAGCACAACATCGTGATTTCAACTTCCTCAGTCATAAACCACAATTTGAAAATTTCAGGCCACACGTATCTGAAGGTAAAATTCAAAGTGTGGTCTTTACTCCTGTTTTCACAAGGCTCTGTTCAGGTTTTGGAAAGATGGTTGGGGTATTTGTTTTGCGAATTTTATTGATCTAACTCAAACTAGGTCTTAGTTCAACCTCTGATTAATTGGTATTTTTGAATGAGATAACAATCTGTTGGGAACTTTCTGACCAAGTATACATCATAGAATTATTTCAGTTGGAAAAGGCCTTTAAAGGTCATCAAGTTCAATCATTAACCTAACATTGCCAAGTCCACCACTAAGCGCCACATCTGTGTATCTTTTACGTGAGGCTCTTGCACAACAGAAGTTCAATATTACTTTAGGAAGTGCTTTATTACAGGCTGAGTGCTTTAAAACAAGTCTGAAAAATGACAAAGATCCTGCATACTAGTTTCATCCAGTACAAACTTGTATAAAGGTGACTCTTCAGATTGCTCTTGGCATGTTTTGCATCTGCCTGTTGTGAGCACAGGGTCAAAACACCTCAGAGAAACAACTGCTTGACTTATTAAACCCATCTGAATAGCATTGAAGTGCAAGGTCACTGTTTTAACAGGACCTTGTTTAGTGACTCTGCCTCTTATTGATTTGGGTAGAACATAAGGGCTAGGAGTGAAGTTAAAAAAAAAGCAATATGATTTAAACTAAATTACTTTTGTTTGCTACCCAGGGCAAAAACACAATGAGGTCTGAAATAAGTCCTGTTTTATCAGCTGCCACCTTAATTGGTCTGGATGTGTAAAGTTATTAACAATCCATATGGTTATCTTATCTAAGCTAAATATTCTGTATTATCAGGAGAATAATTCTCAGACTCATGGACTTGTAAATAAACATTTTTGACAGGACCTAGTCAGAAATGGAGTTTCATATATTTTTCACTAGGTGCCCTACAGGCACAGAAGATAACATTAATAAAGTCTTAAAATTATACATTATCAAAACCAGGAACATATCAAGATTCATATCACATTATCACAAGAACAAAGATCTTACTGCCAATTAAACAATAATGTGGTCCCTGCAGAGACCAAAGGAGAAAACAGGCTGTAGTGAAACAGAGCAAAGTCAATTCAGCACTTARTTCTGCCTCTGACTGAGCCCAAAAGGAAACATTTTAGGAAGAGCCTAACACTGGGAAAACATATCCTGTTCCTTCTCGGGATCTAATGCTCAGGGGACTTTTCAAACCAGAGACAATGCCTTTGGCTAAATATAACCAAATTTTTCTTCCAGAAGTTTGCCTATAAATTGTGGTCATCAATAGCAGCATTGGCTATAGTGGCAAAGAATCACAGAATTTCAATTCACGTGATTAAAAAAGAAAAATCTTTCTGGACTAAACTGGAAATAAACCAAAGAAGGAGCCTCCAAAAATTATTCTCAGACAGGAAGCCGTCTGTATGCCATCAACCTCCCACTACATAGTAGAATTTTCTGCTGTGTAAAGAAATTACTAATTGCAATATTAGAAAGACAAGATAATATTAACCAAAACACTGCCAAAAGACCTCTTATTTATGGGTACTTGATAAGTAAGACACAGTGAAACATTCAGGACCTGCATAATCAATCCATAGATACATGGCAGCAAAGCATGCCAGCCCATACCACAACAGCAGATGTACAAGAAATAAGTGAATATAGATCTGCAGTGTCACTCCTGTAACCATTCATGCAATCTAATGTACACAAGCAGCAGGCAGTTATCTCAAGGAACACCATTTCTGCTGTTTCTGGGTGTGCTGTCATCTCTGACATTAGCTTCGCACTGCTGCACTACAGATGTTTGTGCCTCTCAGAAAAAGCTGAGATTCTCCAACAGAAAAGGTACATGAGCTAGCAGGGCATACATAGATGACAGGATGGCACTTGGTATGCCAAAGAGCATAATTTCTGTGAGGTCTTTATCAGTGACAGAAGCAGGTGTTGATGAAGAAGATCCTACTTTCCAGTGTAAGCAAACTCTTTGGTCATGGACAACACTGAAGACAGAGAACAAACCCACAAGGCATTTTTGACCCAGATATCTTTCCAATGTTCTCCTATCAGACTGTCATGTGCAGGTTATACAGCTGGCATACAGCCACTGTGGCATTCACTAAGCCACCTCCAGCAACAGAGTGAAAGCACAACAAGCTTTCCCACACTTCGAAGAAGGTATTGCTTCCTTCCCATACCGTTCTTAAGGGAAGCAATACTTCCCTAAGATAACATTGCATTTAAGAGATCTTGTTGAAGAAACAATGTTCACCTTGTATTAATAACTTCTGTGTTGCTAAGTGCCTCACAGCTGCAGTGTATTTACCCTCCCTGCAGACATCATCGACCCTCTGCAGTGGGTTTCTCTGCCCAGCAGCTGGACCAAGGCAAAACAAACAGGAGCAAACACTTAGGGCGTGCATGAGGCAAGAACTTCAGTATGGCACAGCTCAAGGACTTAGGAAGGGCCTTAATCTGAGAGTCAGGCTACACAGCAGTAGGAGTAGAACCTCTGTACTGAGATGTCGTAAGAGCTGTAATAGGAGGACTGGGGAACTAGGAGAAAAAGGCAGGGGCATAATTTTGGGGAGATGCATAGAAGACCTTTGCAATGCAGGAGCTTTTTACCACCACTGCTCACACTCTGGTCTCCCCAGCACACATTATTACCTTCAAAGAATTTCACAATATTAGCAAATTGATTGTTGCAGTTCCCCTGTTCATTACAGTATGAAAAGCTTAATGCTGTTTACCAACATGGAAAGCAATCCAAAACAATCACAACTTCTCAGATACCAGAACTACATAATACAGTAACACCTAGGATTAGTACTCACCAGTACTGACTCCCAGCACTCTTCTCTGCCCACCCTTTTCCTTCCTTCCAGAGGAAAGAATACCAGCCATCAGGAAGATCAATTATACTCAGCTGCCCCAGTACCACCAGCAATGACTGCAAGTAATTCCCAGCCATTACCTAATGAAGTCAAGACTTAATTAGACAGTATCAAGCCCAAGCCCCCTTGAATTAATAGCAAAATTCTTCAGGATGTTTGTGCAATACAGACTTTTTCTTTGCGTATTTGAGTTTATCTGTGGGGTATATCTGATCAAAGTTTTAGTTCACGAGCAAAAGCATAGCAACAGAATAAGAAATTTTAATTATTTTGGAGCATTCCTTTAAGACTGGAGTGACAGTGTGTAGGGACACTGACATATTTGCTGCCAGCTAAATCTTTGTTCCCTTCCTCAGCATCCTGTAGAAGAGCTTGTGGAGCAGAAACCATTCGGGAAAGAACAGGGTCTTTTGGAAAGACCAAAAAAAGTGGTTTTGGACAAACAAAATCGCATGAAATGGGTACAGGCTCCCGACATAACTTTTCAAGCCTCAAATTTGCCAGCTCAGTTACATAAAATGGTGTCCTCTAAGTAAGTGAACCACCAACTGTGAAACAGGAAAACAGAGATCTGGATCAATCCCTGTAGCTACAGGGGCCCCACCACCTGTGTTTAATACCAGCCCAAATCTTTCTACACTATAGTCACCTCAGAAAATCTTGCCAGATGTTTGGAGAACAGGAGGTCTCAAAACCCTGGATGGGCATGGCTCCAAACCACACACACAGGGACGGGGGTACGAAATTTCTATGCAGTTTTGTAGTCATGCATGAATGAATCAACAGGCTGACACACTGCTTTGGACAAGCTTTCTTGACATGGAAGGTCCCTTTTGGGCTATACTTCCTCCGTTTTCATGCTTAGGTTTGTTTTTACACAAGCTTTGACAACATGATGCTTAGCTATTCCRTATGCTTAAAATGTGCCACCAGGACACTGACTTTGGTCACAGGTCCCACAGAGACACTGAACGTGTGTGTCCATGTGGGAGCACCATGGAAAGGTGAGATGAGTGAGCTATCAAAGACTGACATTACCATACAGGAAATCCCAATGAGCCCACTCTTATGCTGTTAAACTACAGMAAACTGAGGACACAATTTTCAAATACCGCCTCCCCAGGAGACTTCATGTCCTTTATGTTCTTCAAACCTTGCCATGTTGAGGAAATTTAATTTCACGGTAGGCCTGCTGAGACAGGGGTGGGGAGATTTTTCAGTCCTTCCTCAGTAGTGTGCATTCATGTCAGATCTTTGTTGGTCCTTTCTTTCCAGAGTGGAGTGCACTACATCTGGGCTCACAAAACACGGATTTATTTTGTTATGTCTTGGAAGTACCTGACCAAAGAATGCCTCATTTATGGTACACCTATTGAAAWCTCTGCATACACTACGGGGAAAGCAGGAAGCCATGTTACATTTTCAATCCTGTTAAGCAACTGTCTGCTTTTTCTACACACCAAATCTAGGAAACCAGGCAGTTTCTGCTGATGAGACGAACACTGGGGCATAGAGAGAAAAAGTTATTGTCTCATGGACTTAGATCCACCAGCTCTTTTCATCCCATTCCCCAGCAGCCACACAAGGAGCAGAAAGCCCAGTTTTGGAAATCTGTCTTAGCACTTTACTGTCTCTTGTCCACACTCAGCCTTTTCCTTTAGCAAGCAAACTCTGGATCTGACCTCACTTCTATCCCATATCTTGTTTTGCTCTGCAAGGGAACTTGCAGCAGAGCCTGAGCCATATTTAACATTTGTGTAGCTGGAACAGCTGCACTGGTTTTAGAGCCACATGCCCACCTAGGCCAGTCTAGCTCCTYTGACAGCATTAGTGCCTCTTGCCTCACTGCCCAGGATGTCTCCCGTGCTCTAGCCATACCTGTCCAAAATGACCAGTCCTGCCACTCTAAAAATTATCAGCAGCTGACACGTAATATAGTTACATTTCCCCACAGGGACATCTCCTTCTCTGGCTCTCTTTGGTCTTATGGGAGGGGAAAAGGAAGGCAAAAGAGCCCACAAGATGCTGCATTTAAGYAGAAACATAAGCACAAGCCCTCAGGAAGAGAGTCCCTTTCCAATTAAAGGCACTTCCATTCTGCTTTCTGCATGTTGTGTCTCAGCTTACCTGTAAAGCCCCGTGCACCTCAAATGTATTTCAGAATTTCATGAATTCAGAATTCCCATGATTTCATGGCAGTCAGGAGACCTGAAATCTGTTTCTATCCCTGCTAYTGAACCATGTTGGGTCGTTTCTCTTCTCTTTCTTCTTTTCTTTCCACTTCTTTCTGAGATTAAAATCAGGAATTATTTCACAAACCCGCTCTGCAGAGGAATGGAGCCATCATTCTTGCTTGCCTTACCCACAAAGTCTGCATAGCTGTCAGCAAACCATGTCATTGACCTGGTCAAAAGAATGTGAGGCTCTTTTCTGGTTTTGGATCTGCTAAGGGATAGTGCTGGAGCAAGCAAGAGGGAGAGCTGGGAGCAACGAGCAAAAAGAGCAGAGGGAAAAAGGCAGAAAGCTTGTCCTGCCCCTTGACTGACAGGAGCTTGTGAAAAGACAGCTCACATYTACTGTCTTCAGCAAGAAGCAGCCTCCTAATCTGCCTAGTCCAAGCTGCTCTCAAGYTGGCACCAGGCCTGCACTTCATGATTTATACATGATACACTCTTGGAAAAATTAAGGAGCCACAGCTGGGTTCAGATAACCATGTCCATTCACCCTGAAAACATACCCAGCCCCAATATTTTCTGGTGCCTTACTAAATACAGCCAGCAGCTGGAGAAGGCTGACAGGCYGTTGAGATACATAACCCCTCCTATCCTCTCCATTCACTGAAGCACTGTTGAAGGGGGAGGATATTGAACAAGCATAGGGCAAACATGCTTAAAATTGGACAAACCCAAGATGTGCTTCAAAGCCTTCACAATGCCAGTACAGTTCAGATGTATTTAACATCATGTTACTACTCAGCCTTATACTCTAATGAGAAGGAGTATGATATTATTTATTCATTCTAAAATAATTTATTTCTGTGATGGTGAGATGGAACTATAGCTTCAGCAGAATCTTATTTTTYTTACCCTCTGTAATGAAGCTGGTTTCATAGGAGCACTCTCCCAGTCGTAATGAGCTGCCTGTGTCCTGCCACTACAATCCAGTGAGAGAAATAAGACCAGCTGAGAAATATTTTATACTTTGATCTGTCTCAACAAATCAGTTCAAGAGCTCTAAAAGAGAGACCTCAGGGAGAGGGAAGGGGAAGAGGAGAAGTTCAAGCAGGGAAGTTTTAAAGCTGTATTTGATTTGTTTCACTAGTCTGGTAGTTAAAAAAGAATCAGATCTGTTCATTTTTTTTGAGATTTGTCAGCCCTCTCAGGCCCTAYCACACTCCCAACTTTGGACAACTTTATTTCAGTGATAACCAAAAGAATATATATATATATATATATATATATATATATATATATAAGCCTTGACACCTTGAGAAGTCAGGTTCTATAATTCTATAATCTGCCTGAGCTGGATTTCTCTTCTTGCCAATGTATCAACAACCCTGTTATCCACCTCTTAAGAGCAAAAATGAATTGAGCAAGAAAGTATGGTACGAGAAGGCAGGGGTGGAACCACACAGGTTTTACTTCTTTCCTTTGAAGCTAAGCTGCTCTGAATGAGCAAAGCATGATTCGTACCTCTGGGATTCATCCTGCACCTTCTTTTGCAACACTGAGGGTGAGGAATTCATGAAAGCCTTGAGCATTACCATGCTGATGTCTCCTAGTTTTAACATCAGCTACATGGAGGAACTCGAACTCTTGCACTCTTTTTGTCTTCTGGTTGTTTTTTCTTTTGCTGTCTGCTAATTTTCTGTATGATCTTGGTCAAACCCCTTCACCCGAGAGGCTCCATCTGCTAAGAAATGATGAGGCTAGTCTCCTTACACAGAGAGTATACAATGAAACATCTGGGGAAAATTATTATCAAGAGTTTGGTACTATTGGAGAGGGTTCCCTATAGGATCAGCACTTCCCTTGAAAGAGGGTAGAAATGTTAAGACTTTTAATGAGAGAGAACAGGAAAAAGCATATTTGAGTCAAGAAGCTCCACACTGTCAACATCTGAAGCTATCTTCATTTTCCTGTATATCAATACTGCTATTTTTAGATACCAGCACGCACTACAAGTTGAATGTGTGCATGTGGATGGCGACACGTGCAAACCAGTGACACCTTAGTGCAAGTTCGTGGCTCTGCCTTACGCTCGTATTACCTTGTGTAAAAAAGGGAATTGTGAGGGCTTTGCAAATCCAGTCTCTGAGATGGCAGTTTTCCCGCCCACCTGTGTTTTGCAATGGACAGCTCTACTGCACACATTCAGAATGCTCTTTCAAAGAGACGTGCCAATTAGGGTCACACGTGATACCTTATGTATTTTAATCAGAAGCTGGCCTGAGTGCCAACAGCAGGTAAGATAACTTATTTTATGGGGAAAATATGTTTCTATACTCCTAATTCCACATTCTATTTCCAAGAGCATTTTGTAGCTATGAAGAGTGTTTAAAAAAAAATTAATTAAGTTTAGGAAATTGTGAATTTAAAATATACAAAATTCAGGAAGAAATTCATAGAGGTGTCAGTGCTTGAAAAAATAACTCCTCCCATCTTTCTAATTCATGTTCAACAGTAAATGGCATTTTAAGAAAAATACACAACTGTGAAAGCATTCAGAAGGAGCAAAAAAAAAAGAGTGGATAAATAAAAAGCATTTAAGTACACCCCTAAATTACAAGTACAAATAAAAAGCATTCAAGTACACCCCAATTATTTTCACTTGTCCATGTTGCTTTTGGTGTTTGACACTATCTCACGTGATAGCAGAGACATAACAAAACTGGAACACAACACAATTTTAATTAGCTAGGTTTTCAAGGGGACTTAATATCGGTAGAAAATAACGTCCTACCTCTTTCTATAGAATCATGATGGAAATGACAAGGATAAATAATTCTGCTACCTCATAGAGTAGCATTCAGTGTATTAAACACAAGTGTGTACCAGTGTCACTCTTATCCCCTCTAACTCACAGTCTAACATTTCTGGGGAGAGCTAAAATTAGTGCTCTCTAAAAGGTGGACTGAGCTTGTTTAAGAGCAAAGAGAGGCATGACTGGAGTCCAGCAGTGTGCCTGTGCAGGAGACTATCAGGTCTGCCTCAACACCAACACATCAGGACACCGCTCCAGTTTGCAGGAGAGCATACATTTTTGGGGAGAATGCATCTACTGTGACTGAGATTGGAAAAATAATGCTGGCAAAGTTGTTCTGTCAATTCCCTGGAGTGCTCTGCCTCTCCTAAAAGCTGAGCATGTGCAATATTTATACTGGTCATATCTGCTCGCTTCAGCGCTGGACTTTGCCCAGCAGTTCTGAGTGCTGGCTGGGAGGAGGCAACACTGGTGCGTGCTGGATCCCAGCTCCAGATTCCAGCGCCACTGACACAGGGGGCTCTTAATGCCACTTTGGCTGCTGTAAGTAAGCAAGAAACAAATGCAGGATTAAGTGTGGCAGCAGATTACTGAGTGAGATGCCTGCTTTATCGTGACTCTGAGCTTCACAGATACCAAGATGACTTGGTCCACACAAGCGACCAGAAGGTCACATAGCTGCATGTCTGAGGCCATCAGCATTAGGCACTATTCACAAGCTAAATGTGGATGTGAACCAAAGCTGACTGACAGGAATGTGCATCTGTTGAGGCAGTTGGGCTGGCAGATGATATTTGTTGTTATCTGAAAGCCACCAACAATGCTGATCTCTGCTGTCAGGGTTTTAACTTCTCCATAGGCTGGTGCAGGACCCAGTTTCTCTTATAAGCTGACAGCCACTATTTCACCCTCAAATGGACCAGCTGAGAAGCCAGACACACAAAAATGACTGTTATGAAGAAATACAATGGGTAATAGGCTGAGAAACAGAACAGTTGTGACCCTTGGTTTTATGGGACTCACACCACACTGAATTGAAAGCCCTTGCTCCRTTATCTGTCAGAGGCAAAGATCACACCCCAGACTTCCCCTTAGTCTTTCCTCAGCCCAACATGTTACTAATTCTGGAGAAAGAAGCCATTCTGTGAGAGAGCATCCCATACCTTCAGGCCTTTTCTCCAACTACTACCCATGACACACATTTCACTGGTTCATTTTAGAAAGGCTGTGCTCCACTTGGTGGTGAAGTGTGTGTTCTAACTACAGTCATCACAGGGCATTGGCAATCCAGYAGTTGTCATAGGTGTGTCATGATTTCTGTGCCCTGGGTATCATTCTTCCCGCATCCTGCTGTCTAGAAGTTGGATGTCAAGCTGCGCTAATTACCTTGGCTCCCCTAGAGAGAGGAATGGGGACTTGCACAGAGCGATTCATGCCACCCCAGAATATTGCATCCTCACAGATCTCTGTAAAGGATATGTCTTTATCATGAAAAACTGAGGATAATAGCTCTTCTTTTAAATGAAACCAGCATCAGCAAAAGGGAATATTCTTTGTCACTAGCACAGGTTGAGAATCTCAAATGGTGTCTTTTCTGCCTGTGTTTCTCTGTGAGCTCAAAAGATCAGTCCTCTCCCACAGAACCAGTCGTGTACTGTGGTTATTAGCATCTGTTTCATCTCCCTTCTGGATCTCAAGGGTGCCAGAGCATTAGGCATCCTTTTTCTACTGACATTATACATATTGCTGGTGTTAGAAATGCCTTCCCTGGCACCTTGTGTACAGCCACAGCTGGCTTTCTCATGCTTCTGCTGTACAAGACCACTATCACACTGTCCATAATATGCACAGGGAATAAGCAGCCATGGTATGACTTCATTTGCAAGCCACATTGGCACCAGGTCACACACATCTCTCATGCTGGTGCTGGTGCAACTTCACAAACCAGCATAAGTGCAGGCTCCTTCTTTTAGCCAGCAGCTTCAGAGATTTCAACACACTAAGCTCCASTGCCTCAGTACGCACTCCTGAAGTACACAGCATCATTTTATCTGCTCTGAATCTCCTCATGTGCTCCAAAACCCAGCTGCCATCATACCTCTCTCACTGAATCTGCTAGCCATTTGTTTCCTGTCTAAAATGTTTCAGAGGCTACACTCAGCTCCCAGTAGTATGAGCTTATTTACTTAGAATAAAACTGGGCAGCACAAAGAGGAAGAGAAAAGAGAGAAAAAAATGCAGTAAAAATTCTCTTTTAGACACTGGTCCCTGTCTTGCAGCATCCAAACAGCTCATCACACAGAGCTGAGCAAAAAAGGCCCTGACACTGCAGCTTGCTCTCAGCTATTTCTGATGCTTTTGAATGTAGAAGAAATTATCAGGTCCCCAGCCCCCAAAAGAGGGCTTATTTCTTTGCACAAAATTGTTTTGAAAGAGCCAGTGGTACCCTTGTGGTTATTACCTCCTGTTTTTTTAAAAAAAGCATGCTTTATGGATGAGAAGAATGTTATACCAGCAGCTTTCTGTGTTGGATGAGAGGTTTGAAAAAATTTCAGCTTCCCTTTACACACTTGTACGGGGACAATGCTAGTTACTCTAACTAACAGACATTTTTTGCTAAAGAGATACTTAAATCTGTTCAGAAAATTTGCTTTTCCACTCAAAAAAAGAAAAAAAATGGATCCAAACACCAATTATTTCTTAAGCAAAGAGAGGAAATGATTCCAGCTTTGCACCATAGAACATCTGCTGTAGTGCAAGACAGGTTTCTAAAAAATACAGCCCCAGTCCAGGGGAGCAGAGAAGCACATCAATAAATAATAGAACAACACTCAGATCAAATTTTTTTTCCGTGCTGTATGAATGCTTCATGTCCAGAGCTCATTCCAGTGCTGTGCGACAGCTCTGATGTCTGCAAYGTCTTTATTCACACACCAGCAGTAACTCCTTCCACCACATGCCAACTACATATAATCTTCAAGTCCCAATGGACTGGGAAGATACAATATGTTCAAGAAATACTTAAAACAGTCTTTTTTTATCCCCCCTCTCCATCTCTGAGATAGCAGGAAGGATCCAGATTTATCTATGCATCCAGACTTACTCAAGTGTCTTCCGTATAATTTGGACCCCTTTGTAGTTTMTGAAACACACCCTGTTAATTCCAGCCTAGTGAAAGATGACAGCAAGCCCTATGATGTGTGGTTTTCTGATATCCATGCCAATAAAAGAGGCATCAAGCTGTGCATAGCCCATAGTAATGGGAGTATTGTGCCCAACAGGCTCGTGCATCCAGTAGGGAGCAGGAGTGTGGATGCCCGAAGCAGTTCTGAATTACAGCACAGTCTCTCAGTGTTTCATCTGTAGAGATGAAACAAAATGAAAGGGTGGCCATTAACAYACACAGGAGCTTGGTTCAAGTGCCACATGTGAGCTTCAGGAAAATGCATGCCTGCTTGCTTCCCATGAAGGAAACCTCACCTCAAGCTTACGTGTAGCCAAGGCTTGATCCTCAACGAAAATTTGGGCCAGGAAGATTATGAATGTTTGCTGGACTCTGTTTTATTTACTGTTAATGAGATTAGCTGAGAATGTATGTGTGACTTGCTCTAAACTATTATTTATAGAAAGCTGCAAATATCCAGTACTTTGCTTTAAGGTCTGACCTCCTGGTCTTTACAATAGGTGTCGAGACGTTGGAAGTAATTCCTTTTTTTTTCCCTCCGTGGAAATATTCTCTAATGTATTTTAGAAGGTTTTATCTCAAAGGCAGAATTTGTCCAGATTTACCAGTCAAGGTTTGACCTCAAAGTCAATTTGTTCCCTCCTTGGTTCCTAGATAAGATCACTTGTCCTGCAAGTAACTGTACGAAATGTTGCATATCAAAGGACTGTAGTGTAACCACCCTCCTCCTGACATTGTGTCTCATGTCTGAATCATGCCCTCAAAGAATCAATAACACTTAGCTTGAAATACAGGAGCACAGCTCAYGAGAAATTTTGTAAAAACTTGTTTCAATTGAAAGCTTTAGAAAAATCCAAACAATTCATTTTTCTTAATCACAAAAATTATTACTCACATGCACACACAGGCACTGAATCCCTTTCCCTCTACATGCTCCACCTAGCATAGCACTTGATCCTGGTGAGATCAAAGTTAATGGGAACTAAGTAGAAAATTTTCAGTCTTGTCYACTATCAGTTCACTTGTTCTTCCTATCATACTAAGACACTGCCTAAAAAAAAAAATTATCAAAGGAGTTCATATACATCTGTTTTCCATGCAGATAAAAGCAGTTTTTCCTGGTGGCAGAGATKATCTGGCACAGATGTGCAAGCAAAGCTTGGCTATGGCAAATACCTTGATTCACACTCATATGATTTATCCTTAGGGTTAAAAAAACCATGTAGCCTTGAAATCTGTGAAGCCTGCTTTTTATCTCAAGGTATAAAGTACTCTTTGAGGGGGCCTTTTTAAAACATTTCTTTGGGGATATATTTAGTAGAGTTCAATGGATATAATTTCTGTACTGGGGAGTATGTATCTTTGCCATACGTTATCTTTGTCTTACATTTCTGTTTTCTATGTGCCTTTTGTAAAGTTGTACCCACAGCATAAAAGGCAATATTTTTTTGACTTATTTTCCAAAATTATTCCTTAAAAGCACAAGGATGAACTGGAATATAGTGCTTCATTAAGTGTAGATTTGCTGCTGATCTCTCCAAATGAAAACCAGGGAAGAATTTAATATAACTTTTCAACAAGCTATCCATAAGTTTACCCTGAACACCTGTTATTCTTCAGCTTGAAAGCTAATCACAGTTCCTCTCTTGCAGTTTTTTTTTGCAATTCCTACATCAATTAACCCCTCTTAAGTCAATGAAAAAATACTGTAAAACCCATTCTCAGTAGCAATTACACCTGATGCTCAGAAAAGCCAGGACTTTTGACATGAAATAAGAGATTATGTACCAAAAGCCACCTAAAAAAAATTCAATTATTATCAAGTGAAGCAAACCACTCTTGGCACAAAAGCGTTGCTTGTGAATAATTAACCTTTACAACAATGATGAACAATTACATGCTACAAAGAAGAAATGAAAGATGATGAARAGATCATGAAGCGCTTCCACTGTAAGGTTTATTACATTCTCAGTGTGGTAATACATCCTACTTTGAAGAGCAGAACAAGCAGCTGTGTAAGGCCACTCATGCAGTCAGGGGCATATGACACTAAACAAACCGGAGAAAATTAACCCAAGGTTAGCCTCACCCCCTCCTTTTGATCCTTAGATTTTTGTTACAGGATGGACTCTTTCAAGTGATATCTATTATATCATTATTATTATTATTATTATTATTATTATTATTATTATTATTATTATTATTATTATACTACTACGAATAATGCTTTATGAACTGCACATTCCAATATTCCATCAGGGCAAAGGTTCATCCCCAGTCCAATACTCATATCTAAGAGTGTCTGGGGAAAGTGTTTATAGATGAGGCAACGGTATGGTGACATTTCTTCGGGCTGTTCTCTGCTCTGTGGACTAAACACTGGCTGGATGTATTTAGCAGCCTTCAGTATAGCATTCTTCTCTGACCATGTCCACCCGTCTCTGAAATGGCACCTAGCATCCTGCTGCAAGGAAAGCCACAGGTTGCCTATATATTCTATGGGGGGGGAAAAAAGAGCTCATCTCATGTTTCCTTTGTTTGGAGACTGCTGGTTTAATAGGCAAAATTTCTTTTATGTCCCCTTGTCCTTGTATCAGGAGAGATAATGAGGAGTAATCCCCTTCCACAGCTGATGGGATATTGTAAAAAGAGCCAGAAGTCTAGGGGTCGAGTCCCCRCTCTGATGTGCACTGGAAAACTGTATTTTCGGGACCAAGGTCTGCAAAACACACAGCACTACAGCAATAGTTCATGCCCCTCACTGAATGCTGGGCCAACTATCCTCAGAAACACTCTGTGGCATTAAATATTTAACTGTCAATCCACTGCCTCAAAGGCTCATTATAAGCACTTTTCTAAAGAATGAAAGTAACCAGCAGGGAAGACAGTCAATTCTTAAAGGAAACTACGGGCAGAAATTCAAGTGAAAATGGTCATCTTTTGCTGTGATTTGGGAACAAGCATCCTCCAAATTGCTGCACCACCCATACTGTGGTAGGTGCAGGCAATGTGCATTCAGTGAGGCTTCTTCTCCTCCAAAACACTCAAGGCATTTCTATATCCTGCTACACAAATATGAATCATAGAATCATTAAGGTTGGAAAAGACCTTTAAGATTATTGAGTCCAACCATTAATCTAGCAGCACTGTATTCACCACTAAACCATATTCCCAAGTGCCACATCCATATGCCTTTTGAATACTTTCAGGGATGGTGATTCCCCCACTTCTCTTGGCAGCCTATTCTAATGCATGACTATACTTTCAGCGAAGAAATTTTTCCTGATATCCAGTCTAAACTGTGGTGCAATTTGAGGCCATTTCCTYTCATCCTATACATTGTTACCTTGGAAAGGAGATCGACCCCTGCCCCGCTACAACCTCCTTGAAGCTTGTAGGACTGCTGTTGAAGCACCAGTCAGAGCTTCCCTCAATGTTTGCCCTAAGCTGGCCAATGCCCAAGGTGATGGTGATGCCCTACACCAGAAATGTGGTTTTAGACAACATGAGCTAAGCAGGTGTTGAAGCTGTGAACATTTCTGAAGCATGGTCTCTAGGCTAAGCATGAGCAATATACTTGTGAAGATTAAGGGAACTTGTCTCCCTCTCCCTTACCAGTCAAGAAGAACTCTGAGGGACAACATGCCAAAACCCCAGGCCCYACCTGGGCATCACCCTCCATCAGAGTCTCTCCACTGAGATTTAGGGGAGGAAGCTGGTTTCTCTGCAGTTGGCCTAAAGGGACAGCTCAACCACCTAGTGAACGGAGGGGCTGCAAGGACACTGACCTGTGCACATTTTAGGAACACCAAGTGAAACAATCGTATTGAAGCATTCAGTAGCCATGTCAGGGAAGGTCTCCACACTACAGAGCAGCTAAGAGGGCAGAGAATAATATGATCTGGCTATTTTACAGCTTCCCTGCACATTTCCATTCCTTGCTGCCAGGATAATTTGTGCAGCTTCCTTTAGAAGCTTTTCACACAGAGTTAAGCAGAAACATAAGGGAATACAGTCTTAGAAGGAAATCATTGACTTCTTGGGCAGCACAAAGGGCAAAACAATAGCAAATGGCATCTGGCTTCTGTTAGGACGTTCAGCCTCTGCAAATTACAGCSCAAATGAATTAGACCCATCCAAAAGGCTGATCAGTGTCATCTGATGGAGTCAGCTTAATTCAGGCTATGTCTCTTTGGTTTCTCAGTGCAATATAAACTAGAAAAAAAAAGTGGCAAATTACATATGTATGGAGCCTTGGCAGAACTTTCCATCAGCTATAGAATATAAAAAAGGAGAAAGCAATATACAATTAACAAGGCGAGTGTGCAGTAGGCAAAGCGAAAAAGCAACAGATCCCAKCACCACAACAGGGCTGCCACAGAGTAGCTGCCTGAGTCTGCCAAATTCCAAGGGAAAACTAGAGAAAAACAAGCCCACAGTGGCAGAGCATCCCCACAGGAGAGGCGCCTGTCCTGTAAATCACTTCACTCCTGTGAGCTGGACTCTGAACTCATGGTGACCAGTTACTGAGTTGCTTGAATTAAGTTTGGCCATGTGAATCTAACAGCACTCCTCTTATGGAGATTCCCTACAAATATTCCAAAGGACTGAGGAAAAAGCACTAGCTTCACCTACCCATTTTCGTTATATGTATTTGTGTCACTGCTCTTTTCCTTCTCCTCCCCTTCTAATAGTGCTGAAACATCTCTGGTTTAATAGCAGAAGGGTGCTAAGCAATCTGGCTCATAATATTTTTACTAATGAACAAAAAGTTTAGGAGAAAGACCTAAAAGTATAGTAGGATTTTAAAAAATAAAATTAKAGAATATTTTTTGTGCTTCACTTGATATAGAAAAATTACTTGTCTTCAAATACAAATTCTTCCAGCATAAAACAAATATATGCACCACCATGTGAGATTTCTCCCCCACGTATATGATACTGTAATAATTAGGGCATTCTCCATAGCTGAGAGAGAACAGATTCAGTTTCCTCATATGCCTAAGGAGATTTGAACTCTTTGGAGAGCGAGACAATGAGAGGATGTAGGCCATTTTGGGGTGGGTGGCTGTGACCGCCTCCCAAAGCCGTTCAATTTTACATAAAAAGTCAAAGTCTCATTACAGCAGGAAGGCACATTAACGTGCAGGTAGGTGCTGCTGCCACAAGGCTGAGAGAAATCAGTCAGCAGGATCCCTGTCAGTCAGCAGGATGTCTGCTGCCACAGCTAAGTAGGTGTTTTATACCAGCTGGCCATTGTACTAGCAGACAGGTAAATCATGGGAAAGCATGGCTGTGGTCAGGCASGGTATATGCTGTTTGCCAAGGGGATGTGGCCTAGAGTGGCCWAAGGACATGAGGAAATTCTGTCTTTACAGAAACAAGATTCCTAGGCTTTCCTTTTTCACTCCCTTCCCCACCTCTACTGAGAGCATCTACAGCCCAGCTTGCCATCGATCTATGATACTGAGAGCAGATTTTTTTTTACCAGGCAATTCATTCATTGTTCCTTGACAAGAGGGAAGATTAATAAGGTAACAGTAGTGATTCAGAGAAGAAATAGGACTTAAATATAGTGATGACCAAAGGGTCTCTTCATTCCAGACACCCAGGGCACAGAGATTCCCCTCTCCTTCCCCCCTTGTTCAGCCTGGGCACACACAACCTGTCCAGGACAAGGTCACCTGTGGGTAGGTTCTTCCTGCTGGACTGTGGAACCTTGACAGAGAAGGACACCCATTCATTCAGCCGTCAGTCATGCCACGGCAGCAAACCCAATTACATGTAATTATAGCAATGCTAGAACAGAAACCTCGGTTGTATATGAAACACTTAGAGGAAACAAGCCTTACAACGCAGGGAATCTGAAACGAGAGCTCAGGGTCACAGGCAAAATTCAAATGCAGTATCTTGATTTAAAAAAAGGAAAAGCAAAAAAGAAAATCAATCAGCAGGCTCTCCCAAGCCATTTCACCTCTAATTGAAGAGTGAATTGTGTTTACTTAACTGCTCATGCTCTTGACTGTCTCTCAGCAAATGAATTGTGATTACACTACATAAAATTCAGTGTTTGGCTTTCTTATGATCCCAGAGGAATAGATTCCACACTTTAAGACACATATGTAAAAAAAGGATGGAAATGTGAAAGATATCTGTTCATTGTATGGAAAAGAAAAACGTTTGTTTTAAATACGGGTTGTAGCCCATCCAGTTCCTGTTTCCACAGCTGAAGTGGAAAGTAAAAGAAAGGCCACCTATGAAAGGTAAAATAAAAGCTGTTTCACATTCAGATTAACAATGGTCAAGGGCCATGTAGGCTGCTGTAATCTTGGGTACCTAAAATTGTATTACGACACATACAGATTTTACACACAGAAGGATCTCAGGTTTTTTCATGTGTATGCATAATTCTGGAGTGCTCAACCCAACTATTGTAAAGGTGTTCAAAATCAATCAAAAATTAAGTTAAAGTGAAAAACAACACAGACTTTTGTCTGGTAAACACATTTGTGTCTCAAATGTTGTCACAATTGAAGCAAAATGAGCAACTCCATGCAGCACTTATGAATCAGGAACAATTTATCCCAGAACAAGCTGGGAATTTGAGTGAAGATGGACATAATAAAAAACACCACAGGAACTGAAAGAAGTTCTAAAAATTTCTGGCAAACCACTGTGTTTTAAAACCCAAACCCCCAAATATATTTTTCATCCCCACTTACTTGAACATGATGGACTAGATTCTTGGTTCATCTTCTTGTGCCAAAATGGCTTTATAGCTGAAGCACCAGTAATTGGGTAGAGCGTCTCTATGTAGCAGGATTGCTGGGTACTGTGGTTGCTGCATCAGTAGCAACTGATTTTCCATCCAGCGGATGGAATATCATGGGACAACTATGTCTTCTCATGTACAACTGTTGTATGGTCTCTTGGAGAGGCTTGCAGCAATGATGAATTGAGTTTGTGACATTACTGGTCCTAGGGATTGGAAAAGTGCAAACTCAGTTTAAGGTGAACTGGTACCTCATTTGCTGAATACTTCCTGGGTGGCTATGCTACAATTCCTAAGTGGTTTTAGCTGTTCTGATACTGCATGCTGAGACACAGGTATGTTGCCTTCTCATCAAACTCCTCTAAGCCCATTAGGAACCATTCCCCCATTAGCTTCACCTGAAAAAAAGACAGTGCAGAAACAAAAGGAAATTCACTCACTCAGAAACAGAGGAGACCAAGCAGGTGGTAGAAACATGACCTTCCTCCATGAGGTCAAATAGCTTTATTGTGATTAAGCACTACAATACAGTATATATCCATAAAAAAACTCTATAGTGTATATAAATTATTCCTTCCATTCAGTAATTCTCTTTTTGTTTTCATTTTTTTTTCCATTTCCATTACAGCTTTGGTACAATGTGATTTTATTATATTTTTAAATACTTTTAGCTTCACAAACTCAACACAAAGTACAAAACTAATCCGAATTGGGGATATTACAATCTACACAGTGGTGTTCAGTGGTAGGAAAAAATCTTACCTCAATGAATTCATGTCACTAGCTAAGCTATAAAGGCATACCTAGCAGACATGACAGAAATATGCACCATTAACCAGCAAACATTTTTTTTTCAAAATTTATTTTACTTTAATTTTTTTTACAGATTTTTCCAGCAGCAAATCACTTGAGCATAGTCAGTACTTATGTCCTCAACTGATTATTCTGTTGTGTTCCTCTTCGCTTGAAGGCCATGATTTATTTGTCAAATAATGCACCGCTATCCTCATATAGCTAAGCCACAGTGTCAGTACTTGACCTGCCACCCTGCATTGTTGATGCTGGCACAGTTTGTCCTGCAGCTGGCAGAAATAACTGGAACGTTATTGGAGGGGCAGTGTGGGGCAATCAACCGGAGGTTGTTCTGTGGGGCAGGAGGTATGACATTACAGTAGACAGGCATTCCAGTGGCTGTAAGTGTTCCTTGACCTGATTGATTAGGTAGCATGATTGGTTGTTGATATGATTGTTGCGGCAATCCTTGAGAACCCTGGGTCATTGGCACCTGGGTAGGAATATGGAAAGACGTGGGGAGAAAAAGATAGCAATTACTAAGCAAGTTAAAGTAGGTTCCCAGTATCCCTRTCTTCCTTCTAGCTGAATTTGAGCTGTATGTTCTGTCAAAATGTGGTGTTTTCTGCTGCTCAGAACTGTTACCATCTCTGAGGTGKTTTTTTTTTGTTTTTTTTTTTGTTAGAGAAGGTTTAAAGAGAATTCCCTCTGCTTTTAGGTCTAGAAACTAGCTCTGTCATGACCTAGTAGAATATGAATTACTGGGATCAGTGCAAACAGAAGACTCGACCCTGCTATATCTAGGCCATCTAAAAGGTCTAAACCTTTAACTTGATCATTAACCTTTAAAACACATTTTCAATATAGTAATTCTGAAGATGTAGGGGGAAAATTTTACCCACAAGCAATTCCCCCATTTCCATCTGTGTCGCTGCAGTGTTTTCAGAGAAGCTGAGGGAAAAGGGGAATGGCTGCTCAATCAGTGCAATCTATTAAAACGAATTAGATGTCATTTAGTTTCTTTCCAGAGGGACCAGACGGAAATGTATGCACAGGCCACCTCTCACATGCTCTTGGCATAACTCACAGAAACTAGGTATAAAGGTGGGGAAATAAGTCTGGGTAACTTACGGACTTGGTAAAAATCAAGCCACTGCCTTCCCTCTCCCCAGAACCCAATAAACAATAATCCATCTGGCTACAGCTTGTTATAGAAGACATGGTGAGATCCTTGGCAGGAGTCTGCACAGATGAGTAATTTTTAACTGGATCAGGCAAAGCCCTCAACTTCATTACAGGAAACAGTACTGCACTGGCAAAAAAAAGAAGAAATGAACAATGTTCTTATATTTTTTAAATTAATTTTCTTCACAGGAAGAAGTTTAATTCCTTCGTTCTTTGTGACATTTTACCCTCACTGCAGGCTGTAATAAATAGTTCATTTGAAGCATTCCCAAATCAGAATGAAAATCAGGAGTTACTAAGACTATGTAAACAGGAAGCAAAGAAAACTATTTGACTTAGGAGCGTATTCATCAGAAGGCTTCCTGCCACACACTGTCCAAATGAAGTTATAAGAGCACTGTGTGATGCAAAAACTTAATTCAATTAAGCATTCTCCAAGAAAAACAGTCTTTCCTTACGGCTCCTAAATACCTGATAAGACGACATGGCTGGATACTGCACCATCATGCCTTGCACCTGATTTCCCTGTTGATTATTCATCAGGTTCTGGCTTTGGGGTGGCTGCTGCATTCCCATGAGACCCTGGAACCCCTGCTGCTGGTTCGACAGGACAGGCTGGTAACCTGGAAGAAGAAAGACATTTTAAATACCCTGTTGTTTGTAGTGGCAAAATTACAACTGTTCTAAGGAAGAGCAAACGATCCCATCATTCATCCCCGTGTTAGTCAAAAAGTTACTTGTTCCTAGAGAAGCATTGCTGGAAATGAAAGTTGAAGGGCAATGAACAAATGCTGTGAACTGGCAGCCCTGGCAGGCTGACCTGAGTGGGCAGCACACTTTCATTACGCTTTTTAACACTGTGGCAGAGACCACCTTGAGGAATGTCTGACTGCAGCGCAGGACTATAAAACCCTAAAAGGGTGCCACAGGGTGCTGTCTTTTGGCTATTTCCTCAGAGGCAAAACTCCCAACAACTTCAAGGACACCAGCATCTGGCCCTCAAAATCTAATCTGACAGTTTCTTTCAGGTCTCATTTCTTCTCTTACACCCTCTTACCTTTCATGTAATGCAGCTCCCTAGCATGATGTAAACAGAAAAGCCTTTATTTAATCAAGAAGAACATCTGTATACACACTGGCTGCTACTTGCAAGGTTTTTTGGTTTTTATGTAATTAGAGCATATTAAGGGTTGTATTCCACCGTTCTAGTTTTGTGTTTGTCAAAGGAGGAAAATCACAGATTAGGGAGTGTCCTCCGTATTGCTCAGTAGAAACGCTGCCATCACACAAGTGCCTGCACAAGGATGAGAAGATGACGCTTCTGTTTTAACCTGCAACTAACTCTGTGTTCAAAGTAACCACAATATTGCAGGTTTTCTGCTGGGACAGCTCCACTAGGACTAACTCAGAAATAGGCAGAGACTGTATGATCCAGAGGGCCAACCTGCTAATGAGGCAGCAGCGTGGATGGGAAGGGAAGCACAAATGGTGCACTGCTTGGCAGCAATGCGGTTTTGCCTGGGAATGAGTCTAGACAGGTGGAACGGGCCTGGATGGGTGATGCTAATATTTAGAAATGAAGAACTTTGCAGGAGGGGAGGGGAGGGGAGAGGAGGGGAGGGGAGAGATGCAGAAAGATCCTGTCCTTGAAAAGTGTGGCCAGACATAGGTATTATAAATCTATGAATAATTTCTCCTTAACACATTCTGTGTTCTTTATCACTCATATTTTTAACATGCAGTTATGCAGTGCACTATTAACTCTGTAGTGATGTTCTTACAATAAGCATATTTCAGACAAAGAACTACCAATGAAAAATTTGTGTTGGGTCTTCTCAATTTATATTCATGAATACAATACATGGTTCAAAATACTTCATGAATTGAAAACCATCAGCTGGATATTTCTTCATTATGTAAGAAAAATAAAGTAACAAATGTCTCTGGTTCTGCTGGTCTGTTGTCAACTGATAGCTTTCCCTCAAAATCTGTTCTGATGCCAGAGGATTTCTGGTCAAGTTTTTGGCATTAAAGCTGCCTTTCCACAGATATGAGATTAATGTCTCCAGTCAACTGAGGAAAATAAAAAAAAATAAAATTCCATGAGTGATTAAATTGGCTGGGATGTAGCATTAAACATCTCTCAAATTCACCAGATTATTTTACATTCAAATATGCTCTTTTCCTATGCCCAAACATTGTGTCAGCATATTTTTTAGTCATAAAAATTACCAACATCAAAAGTGCTGTAACTGTTTACAGAAGGCTTATACAGCAATAATAAAATTGCAAGTCCTCTTCTGCTCCAGTATACCAATTGGGGGGGGAGGGGATAAAGGACAGAAATAAAAAGTTTAGCACTACTATTCTGGTATTTGCGGGACTGGAAGTTTAAGCAGAGAGGTGACAACTGACAGCAGAAGCAGCAACAGATCATTCATCTCCTGTCCCTCATGGTTCTAAAAGTAAGTCCCAGATGTGTAAAGAACGATAGATGGATGGTGAACCAGTGATCAGATGACGCATTTGGGAAATGCAATTGAACACTGGATTTGGGCTCACAGGACTGGATTGTGATGCACCACACAGGGTGGAGGAGTGGTGCTCTGCAAAGACAGACAGACACCACTGGGGTCAAGCAGAAAGCAGCCCTTCTGTTATCTCTAGTGAATATGATTGCATTACCATTACTGTAGTCAGACTACTGCTAATGCTCTGCTGCATGTTTGAATACACAGCTCTCTCTTCACCTCAGCTTTGTGTTCCATATTCTGCAGATATGACAAATTTATTACCCAATACAGACATGACTATCAAACCGAAACAAAAAATCATGGAAATGTCGAAGTAGCTACCCTAACGATGAACATATAGGCATGATCTCCTAGGGGTATTACTAAGACAGAATCATAAAATAGCTTTGGCTGGAAGGGACCCTAAAGATCATCTGGTTCCAATGGCACACATACACACACAGACACCCCTGTCCTGAAAATCTCCTCTGCACTGCTTAGTACGTGACATAACCACTCCACGTTTTAGGTGCAGGAATATGAAAAGGAGATGGGCTAAAGAGCTGAGGTCCACTAGACTACAGATTATTATCTTAACAATCTTATCACTCTTCAAAGACTTTAGCAATTTCTTCTACTCATAGGGCATGTGCATCCCTCATTCCTGTTCCAACCCACAGGGTACTGCTTACACCCCTGAAAGTTAGAATAAGACCTTTTTCCTGCTCTCTCTGGAAGCCCTTTGCAATGCTCTGACCACACAGAAAAGCCTCAATTCAAGCAGAAAAATACTTCACATGCACTCTAACATGCTTCCAATTTGATTAGATGGGAGCAAGGTGGTTGTATCCCAAACCTTCTTAGACTTTTAAGTGTAAATAAGTCGCTTCTTTGGTCCAGAAGGAGATACGCTTGAATATTTACTCCTTTATCTTGTGAGTAGAAACGGGGATGTTTAAGAAGGTTATTGGCCTGTGTGGGTATCTGCAAAGATGCTAGCTGTCATCTCTTCCTTACTTAATATTTATGGACTTCATTTTTTTATGATCGGTACCCTTGGAATTAAACGAAGATATGGATGTCAGACCTTGCTGTAGAACCCCAGTACAGCATTTAGTCAAAATCCAGCATCTTCGTCAAGGTTTTGCATCTCAAGTAAAGCGACTTCATTTTACCTGATAGCAAAGCCTGACCCTTTACTATGTTAAATACATGAAGAAGGATACAATTTTGTCCCTTCTATTGAACATAAAAACCTGACAAGGTACAAAAGTATATTCCAACATTTCAGAGAGGGTATACAGAATATTAACAAGTGAATTAATTTTTTTATCTACAACAAGCTTTACAAGCAAGAAAAAAAATGCTGGGACAAAACAAAGATGCCAATGTCTGTTCTGTTAAATGGCTTCAGCAAAAATGCAAGTATAACAACTGGCACTCTACGTGGCAATCCATTTGGACAAGAAGTTGCTAATATCACAAACCAGCTGCTCTGAATTTCCTATCACCACAGTCCAAATTCTACCTGTAACATCTGAAACAGGTCCTCCAGTATTTACTGTGTGTTGATGTCTTTGTATGTTTCTACACACTGGCCGGGAAAAAGAATGGAGGTGGGAGAATGGAGACTAATATCAACCTTTCAGCAATGTTTGTGAAACTGTCATTCTAGCAAAATCTTCCTTTTTTCTCTCTTCAGACACAGACTATCAGAGAGTGCCATTCCTCCAGAATTACTTAATTTGTACACACACAGCACAATCCTCAACTATGTCATGCTTTTCACATGCTATTTACTTTCCAATGACAAGGAAATAATTCAGTATTTTCAAAAGTCTTCTGACTGCAGTGAATGAAAAAACAGGCATTACTGGGCAGAGGTGGATGTTTTGGAGCTACACAGGTGTAAGGAAACAAGTGAGAAGAGGAAGTGGTAACATGCTTATTCAGCAAGTTTCCTTCGCATTTGCTCTTTTGCTCATTAGCTTTCACACTACATAAAGAGTAATTCTTAAAAGCCTCTTTACTGTCCCCCGAGAACATACATACGTGGGTTATTTTCTAATGGCACTACACATCAGATGAACCATCCTATTACTGCAAGCTCCAGGGTCTCTTTACTGCAATTATATCATCCTGCTCTATGTTATCTCTGCTACAAAGGAGGAYTTTTTAAATCAGGGCAAACATGAGAGACATTGTTAAACAACCAGAGGAACAAATCATGCACAGAATTTCAATGAATGCCTCAGAGGAAAGATGAGCCTTGGATTCCAGCTGAAATGGAAGAGGCCGTCATACCATCAAGGTAATTCTCTGAACCTTTACAGCCTGCATCATCATGCTCTAAGTCATCTAACTTAAACAGCCCTGCGGAGAAAAGACTGCATGGAAGACCCACAAATGCTTTACTTTCCTAATGAGGTTATGCAGCTCAAAAGACAAAATGCAGCGGTTTTACACCTCTGCCAGTAGTGTCACCCAGAGCTGTAGTTAAGGCGTGTTTGGTGCTCTTCTGGCCTCAGCATACATCCTTCATGAATGGCATATCCATGTTGGGAGGGACCATTTCATTGCTCATTTTAGATTTGAAGCATGTATTAGCAAGATGGCCTTTGCCACACGTGTATCAGCACCGCGGGTAAAGAGTAATCAGCACTTTGTCTGATGAGTGCAGAAGTCTGGTGTGAGTCCCTGAACCACAAATCTTACTGTACTCTTACCACTTCAACAGAGTCCTTGCATCCATGCCCATCTGATGCAAACTCAAGAGTTGTTTTGATGTGACATGATTTGAGAGCTCAACTGCTCCCTTTCCAYTTCACTCAGTGCAGTGCCACCTAAAATTCAGGTACCTTGGCAACACACTGCAGTGGCTTAGGCAAGCAAAGTCCAAAAAAAAAGTCAAAAGGGAAATCTCAGGCAGAGGTAACTGGGCTGGGTGGAATGCTACACAGATCTGGTCCTGCTCCTGCCTGCTCTGCAACTAGTACAGTGCCATCTGGTGCCCTACACTATGCCTTTCTTTCCTCCCCTCTCCCTCCCCCAGTATAGAGCAGCTCAGTCTCTGCTGCAGCTGCCAGGAGCACTGGGAAGAGATTGAAGTTGAGTTCACATGGAAAAGTCAAGGGGACCAAGCACCAACTCTTGGTGCAGACACAAGTCCAACATCAGAAGACTCCCCAAAACTCATAAGAGCAAGGTAAAAACATGATCCAAAGTCAGGAAGTGCACTTCTTCCCTGAAGACCTAATGAGCTTACTCTGCTCAACTTATCCCAAAGATGTAGAGGTATCTGCAAAAAGATACTTGTGCGGCTTTAGGCTAGGGTAGAGTTAATTTTCTTTCTACTAGCAAGTACAGGACTAAGTTTTGCATTTGTGTTGAAAATAGTGTTGATAATTCAGGGATGTTTTAGTTACTGCTCAGCAGTGCTTGCACAGAGCCAAGGCCTTTTCTGCTTCTCACACTACCCTGCCAGCAAGGAGTGCACAAAGAATTTGGGAGGGGACACAGCTGGGACAGGTGACCCCAGTGACCAAAGGGATATCCCAGACCATATGACAACATGATCAACACACAAAGCTGGGAGAAGAAGGAGGAAGTGGGGAATGTTCAGAGTGAGGGCGATTGTCTTCCGAAGTCACCGTTAAGCGTGATGGAGTCCTGTTTTTCTGGGGATGGCTGAACACCTGCCTGCCCACAGGAAGTGGTGAATGGATTCTTTGTTTCGCTTTGCTTGCACACACAGCTTTCGCTTTCCCTATTAAACTGGCTTTATCTCTACCCCTGAGTTTTATGATTTTTAATTTTCTGACTCTCTCCTCCATTCTACTGGGGAGAGCGAGTAAGTGGCTGCATGGGGCTGAATTGTCAGTCAGGGTTAAACCACAACAACAGCTCTTGCACAGAACAGAAAATGGTATAATAAAATTACATGGCTGGAAGATAAACCTAGAACTGTTCAGATTAGAAATAAAACTCAAAATTTCAACAGACCCTGTAATTAACAAGGAGGCAATTTACCTAGAGAGGAAGCACATTTGTATCACTTGAAACCACTAAAATGAGGATGGACATCTTGCTACAAGATATTCATCAGTTTAATGAGAAGTTCTGGTAATAAAGGTATGATTAAAATGTGCTCTTTGTTCAGCATTAGTCAGACCATTAAATGACATGTTCTAGATTTGCAATACTTAGCAAAATGTTAGCCAGTCAGCTCTTCACACTTTTCCCATCTTCCAAGGAAAGGGAYGAATCTTTTTCATGTGAGACAGGATCCTCTCCCCACTCTCTCCTCCCTTTGATCACATACTGGCAATGCCACTCAGTTCACTCCACAAGTAGAGTTCACCTTGTACAGTAGATATTCTAAGGGCTATTTCTGGTCTATTTTAGTTTACTTTGCCCTGGCTGGACTAGTGCTCAGTAGACTTTGTAGACTGAAGAATAAGATTGGTATCTATTCCCACAGATTTGCTAGGCTATGTTTTCCTTTACTTTTTAAAATAAGCTATAGGCAAAGTATTAAAATGGATGGATGTAGCTTTTACTTTATCACCACAGAAATTTACAATGCCCATGATAAGTTATAATCAGAGAAGAAAAAATGCCTTTGAGAATTACAATTCACTCATAGACACATAAGTACGTTTGGTAAAGTTTCTGACAGCTTGCTTTTTTACCAAAAGCTCTGAGCTGGTCCATCCCGAAGTACTCACAAAACTGGAAGGACGAAAAAAACTGAAGCAAGCTATTTAGCAAGATCAAACACTGTCTTAGAACCACAGAACTCAATCATGGAATTGCTTAGGTTGGGAAAGACCTCTAAACTCGTCAAGTCCAACCATTACCCTAACACGGATAACTGTGTTATCTGTAAAACAGGAGGAAAGGAAACCTTGCATAGGACAACTGGGCAAGTTGTGGAGGCTGAATAATGAGATCCCTTCCCAGCACAAGTGAGAGCAGGAATTCGAGGAAAGGCTTTTCTGGCAGCCAGAACAAAGCCCTGCCTGATCCAGAGGTCCATCAGTTCCTCCTGAAAATGCTCCTTACCTCGTGTGAGATACTCAAGTACCAGTTGGATTGCAACCAGGTGTTTCACTTCCTACGTGGACACCACAATATCATCCCTACACCCTGCTTCCTCTAGAGAAGCGCTGCTCCGAGGCACTGTGTTCACACTGGCTTCTCATGTCCAGGCGTTATGTGTTAAAATTGGTTGCCCAATTGCCTGAGGAATATGTTTGGGATTTTTTTCATTACGCAGTTGACCATCACCTGGCAAGTTTTGCTGCACATGATGGACTAAAGTCTCATGGAAAACATAAAATTAACCTATAAATTCAAGCTTATTTTGATTTTAACTTCACCCCAAAGTGTCTGCAGTTTGGAAGACTCCCATAGAAGACACATTAATTAACGTCTCTCTCCTGGTGCTACTTTCTGTGTGAGTCTGAAGCTTTAAACTGTATCTTGTGCAGCTGGAATCCAAAACACTTTGTAAACAATTTTGTAGTTTAAGCTTGGATCCAAAACCCAAAGCACGCTGCAAAGCAAATCTGCTGCAGTTGATCTATCCATTCCTACTGTGTCTGCTTTCTCTCTGCAATACACATAAAAATGTCTTGACCTAGTGAGATATTTGAGCTTTATATTCTACTTGAAGACATCACAGATAATTTATGGGTGCAATCTGGACACCATGTGAGCCAGAAGGACAAATACACAATAGCTGAATGCTAAAAATCCATCCCCTTCTCCTAAAAACATAAGACCATGCAATTATTTTTATTTATTTATTTTTCACACACATACAAAGGAAAAAAAAAAACCAAACAAGAATGCCTATGCCTGAAATACAGGAGGCTTAAGCAGCAACAGAAAACTTGGAGGTATGATGTAGCTTATAACACATGTAAAACAGCACATGTCAAAAACCACAGCAGCACACAGACTCATTTCCCCACAGCACTCTCCAAGTTCAAGACCCTCAAAACACAAGAGAAGCCTTTTAACAGAAGTGACTCACAGTTTGGCTTCTTTCATTTCAGGTAAAAGCACATCCCACTCCAGCAGTACAGCTTGCAGGGGAAACCATGGGTTATTATGTTAGTTTTGTTTTTAAAATTTTAAACTAATGGCATCGATTCTTTCAAGTTGTGCGAGATCAAAACAATTTTTAGCTAATGGCACTCCAGTTACACTCACTGGAAACACATAACACAATAAATGTATTCCTAAAGTGATTACAATGACAGTGACTCGAAATATGCTCTGCAGAGCTGGGGTTATAAAATTGCAGGATGTTGAACTTTGAGTCTTGAAACATAATTGCTGCCAGAATCCTAGCTCCCAGTCCCTAAATTTGCCACAGTTTTGCAAAAAACACATTCATGCTCCTGAAGCCTGGTAACAGACCAACAGCCACATTTGTTGTCAGACTCACAGAGAAAGAGCCATATTCAGGTGCATTAGGAAACTCAATAAGATGTATACGCATCAGAGATATGAGCCAGTAAGATTTATCATCACAAAAGAAAGAAGAAAAATACTGGATAAAAGAAGTTTGCCTTTCTTCCCCACCCCTCTTTCTCTCTCTGGTTTACAAAGCTACAAATCCCACAAATGCAATAGTGCAAAAATATCTTCATCCAGCTTCAGAAGAAGAAATAAAATCGGGAAATTTCCTGCAATTTTGAATTATTTCAGAGCAACCTATTTGTTGGATTTGGTAAAAACTGCTGATGAAAATACTCTGCCACACTAGAATGTGTTGGGTTTTTTCTTTTATTTTGTGGATAACAGCTCTGAAATCCCCCATGTGGTGAGTTCTAGAGTGCTAGGATCTATCTTACCTAGCTGAACTGCCCTTTCTTGTCCTCTTGCTTTATTCTTCTTCAAAAAGCTGTATGAAATCTTGGTTTTACTTGTTTTGCAACCCCAGGGGCTGGAAGAAACCCAAAGCACAGAGCATCTGAAGCACGGATGGTTTCATGTGCTACTCGAGACAATGCTGCCAACTGGGGGCACTTCTCCGCTGCTAACMAAGTGGGAAAAAAATTAGGGGAATAACACAACTCCCCTAGCAAAGCAAACCCTCCTGGTTCAAAAGACATGCAGGATCAGAGCCTCACAAATCTATTTTTTTAACTCTGCTTTTCCTACATAAACCAAAATAAGGTACATCTTTACAAAAGCGAAGATAGAGTGCTTTGTGCACAGATTTTTTCCTCAAGAATAGTCACTGCATAAAACAAATGGGTTCACCTGGGAGGTAGAAAGCCTCCTATTGTGGTGATTTAGATTATGGCAACGAGAAATAATGAAAGCAACACCACATATCACAATGTAAGATTTAGAGCATCTGACATGTCAAAGAAATATCCATTACCTATTACCCTTTTACCCATTCTTTTACCCTTTTCTATGATGTCAAGTTCTAACCAGGAAATGAGGAATAGCGTTATCTTTTAAAAAATATTTATATACATGCTTGCTGTCCCATGGAGGAAAATGTTTTTGCAAAAAGTGCTGAACACTTATTTAGCATCTTCCACTTCATGATCCAAGCAACTACCTTTAGGGCAAACATGCAAAATCCTGGAAACAATGAATTTATGAATCACTTAAAGATGCTGCCCCTCAGTTACTTTTCCACACCTGAACAGAGTTGGTTTAAAACTCAGTGACTTCACTACCAAGTAAAAAGGCCCAGACAAGTAAGAGGTATGATTAAATACTTTCATTATATACCTAATGAAATCACATACTGTAACATCTTCTGAGACTAAAATTTTAATTAAGGCAGGCTGGCATTTTGGCTTCCCTCCCCCCCTTATGTTCCAGGGGAACAGCAGGTAAGGTCAAACAAAAAGCTTATGTGATAAAATTGCATGAGAGTGCTCCTGGGAGACCTGGCATTATTAACAAGAACATGAAGAAGGGCACAGTTGAACAGTTCAAAGATAAATGATTGCATTCAGTTTACTTTTTGCTATCAATTCGGGAACCTGAGAGAGCTGTTATTTGACAAGAAATACATATAAACAGGCATCAAAAAGAGCTAGGATAGATAGAAATACAGAAGACTCAAGGTTGGGGAAATGTTTTTCTTCAGCCTAAAATCYGGATCCATTCCTTTACTTCTCTACACAAAGGATTTCCAAATTATAGGGACAGCTTTAAGAACAACTTGCTACTAGTAAGTGGCTTGATGCTGAAAATAAACCTGTTCTTACTGAGAACCCAAAACCATGTAATTATATGACACTTTAATCACTTATTTTATTTCCTTTTCAATACACTTTTATTTTATGTTTTGAGACCTTTTAGCACAGTTCCTGCTCTTCAAAAACTATGACAAATACTACTTGCTCTTCTCCTTGAAGATAAATTTGAAGATAAACAGAGGGGCACCTCTTAGAGGCATGATATATAACTCAACGCTTCTGTAAGATTCTGAAAAGAAAATTCTATTTTTAAGACAAAATCCTTTTATCTCACTTCAGTAAAAAAAAATAGAGGGAACAGCCAGCTGTAATCCAAAATAATTGCAACACAATAATGCAGGGCTCCATTACAGCAGCCTAATTCCGGTAAAGCAGCTGATCCAGGATCTTGGCACTTGCCCAGACCCTGGAGCCTGACTTAAATGCATTAACCCAAAGCATGTGCAGCTGTTTTTGTAATCTGAGGCTTCTGCATTTTATTGGAGACCGAAAAAAAAAAGTCATTCAGCCAGCAAATGACACAGGTGAAATAGAGAGAGAGAAGGAAAGTATTTTATGCTTTTGAACTGAGTTAATCCACGGAGCCACATGAACAGGCTCAACAGCTTTGGGGAGAGGAGCCTTGGACAGCATTTCCCTATCGCCAGTGCCATGAGCAAGGGTTTACATTGGAGTTCTGCAGATGCCCAAAGCCAGCTGAGGTGCCTGCAGGGAAGGCGCTACAGGACCTGGAAAATATTATTCTGAGAGGGGTGAAGCCTTCTCCTCCTGACAGAGCTAAGCCACTGAAGCAAGCTGGTGCACAGGTCTCACGACAACAGGGAGGTCTAAAACAGTGCTAAGGAACAGCCAAGTATAATCCTTCTGCTCTCAGCCCCTGCCTGCCAATCCCGACAATGTTAAGGAGAATTAACACAGACCCATGCGCAGGCCAATAGATAATTTTGGAGAAATTGTGAGATGCTCATAAGGGGAGCTTTACTGCTTAAAGACCAAAACATGCAAATCTGGTAGTAGCCCTTACTGTGGCCATAGACTGTTATATTGATGAAGTCTGCTGCAATTCCTCTTTACGAGGTTTTTGAATAGCTAATGTACAACTAAACCACCGATGTAACAGCTCATTAGTATTGATAGTAAGATGCCTTTGGCATATGACAGGCTCATTAGATGAACAGTACCCTGTGCAATACTCCATATATGTACCTGTGTCTGTGTTTGCACTGTTATATAAAAGAGTTCATGGCCATAGCATAACTATTATATGCAATACCCATTGATTTTGTTAGCAAATCCCTAAGAAATGTGCAATGGGATAGCTAGCTACCAAAACAAAATTCAGTGTGATTCAAAAAAAGCACAAATACAAAGCATCAAAATTTTCCATGCAAGCTGTAAACTACAGATTCACTGAATTTCACCAGATTCATCTCTTCTAATTTGATTTTCTGGATGGACCCCAAATAGGTAACAGCAGGTCTGAGCAAACAAATTGTTGAGCCCTTGTGCATTGATGTATCTATAACTTTGCCCTTGATATCAGCTTGATATCTTGGCACCAACTCTTGATACTGCTGAAATATCTACAAGCACAAGCTCAGGGTGAACCTCCCTGCCAGACACTGTACAAGCTTCAAGGAATAGCTGTAGTTGCTACCCTGAAGATGATGAATTCCTGAATAGACAAGACAGCTGGAGATAGAAAAATAAGCACCCAAGAGAAATAATTTGCCCAGAGAAAAGGGGCATAACTGCACAATACTTTTCTGGAAAGTACATCAAAATATGTGTGCTGCATGCTTAGAGCCCTGTTCCGAGCACAGACTGCTCAGGCAGGCTGCTGCTCACCAACACAGTTGTGGAGACGGATGGTCTATGTGCTCTCACTGCTTCTGCCATGCTGTTTTTTCCCACACAGCTCCAGGTACAGGCTCCTGCCCACACGTTGTCTGTTGGAGGAGGGCTGCAGCGTGCTGGTGATATACAGTTCACTGCACTGTTGTGTTTTACTGTGGGCAGATTGGGGTAAATGACTGCTAGCATATCACTAACAAACCCTGCTTTTTCATCTTCATAAGCTGGGCTTGGTTTTGTGTCTCAGCCTCACGAAAAGTTTTCATAAACACCACATCAACTGTAAATACTGCCTGCTACAAAGGCATAGCCACTGCCTGATGGCACTCTTCCTCCCTACTGCTTCTGCATACACCTATAGGTATCAAATGACCAAGCAAAAAGACTTGAGTTTGTTTATTTATCTATACCATAAGGACACAGCAAGTTTTGGGCTACATCCCCTAGCTAGATGCAAACAGATGCAGAGATGATACTGAAGACAATAGAACTTTGATGGAGCACAGGTTTGCCCATATCGGTCCAACTGCAAAAATCTCATCTTTTCCAAGTGCACCCATGCAGAATGCAATCCAAAGACTACTGGGGTTACCAATTGACCTTAACCAGCTTTCTACCATATTAGAAGCACTCGCCTGCAACAACAGTGATTACTCTGGCCCCTATACAGCACAGCCGTTGAGCATTTGCTTAACTTTTAAGCATATATGCTAATTTCTTGATTTCAGAGCAATGATTTACAGGCTTGAATACACTTCTGGACTGAGGCCAGAGAACTCAACCCCTTGAAGGAGAGGATCTCCAGTGGGAAAGATACGAGCCCATTTATTCACACTATATTCTTAGCATCCTTTAAAAGGCTTCTGAGAAACTTGACCAAGCAGGTAGCAATCAAATTAAGGAAAGAGAGGTCCCATTCCAATAAAATTCAGTTCTACGATATAGGAAACAAATTTATTTCTCAACTATCCTTCTGCACAACCACTGCTTAACCCACAAAAGCAAAAATGGGGCAAGGCAGGACTGAGTCTGCATTCATGCATGGTCCTAGCAGTTCTATGTACCTATACAAAAGAGTCATTAGACTAAGCAGTGGCTATGTACCAAGAGATACTGGCAAATAATAAACCAAATGGCAATCGGGGTAAGTCTACCCTACTACCTACCCCACTGTGTGGGGCACAGACACGTGGTGCTCCCACTCATGTTTGCCTTGCAAATTACCAATCCTTCTATCTTACAGTAGACCCTAGTTTACATTTCTTGCCTTTCTTAATTGAAAAGTGCCTTAAAGAAATTGGGTTAAGCCTTTGCTAAAGCAGCTGTTGTTATCACTGAGACCCTCCCTTCCCTTGAGCCCTTGAAGTACAAGGCAAAAGACCTGTGAAGTACCTGTAAGTACTTTGTATCAGTCTTTGCTCTAGGCATCCACTCCATTCCATATCACTGACGCAATGTAAACGCTAATTGCAATTCTGACACAGTACAAAAGCAATACATTTTACAGATGAAGTCGCCCCAGTGCTTCCCCTGTGGCCGAACAGTGCTTCTTACAAAAAAGGGAAATAATGAGTAAAAGCAAAACAGGTCTGAAAAAGTAAAAACATTCCCCTTTGACACGCCAAATAGAACACTACCCATTTCCAAAACTCTCTTCCTTTTTTTGTTTCATTTACTACCTATAGGCAATTTAAAATTTTTGTTTTATACTATAGTTTGCCTTGGGTGTAGGGGGTGTGTTGGGTATGAGTCTCCTTTCAAAGGAATTTGAGTTTTGGCCCAGGAATGTGCAAAATAACTTGTTCATACAGTTTTACAAACTCTTTTGATAAATCAGGCAGCTAAATCTGTAAAGCCTGCCTATCTCCACATCACAGCCAAATGCATTTTCAACTCTTGCACTGGTTGGGCAGAATAACATGAACACTGAAAAAAAAAAGAAAAGAAAGGAAGAAAGGGAATGCACTGTGGATGTAAACTTTCACCTTTGCCTTTTCTAATAAGGGTTTAGAGTCACTTTTGAAAACATGAGGATTAACATCTGGAGTCACCTATGAGTATTCACAAAAGAAATTAATAGAAATGACACTCATCAGCAAGCAGCAAGCTTTCCTGAACAGCTGTGCTGAGAAATCTTGGCCCAAAGAGAGCTGAAGAAAGAGAAAAGGAGAGGGAAGATGAAGCTGGCTTTAGAAGAGATCACTTATTTTCTGCATTGATTTCCAAGTCTCTGCCAAGTTGGACAACAGGCTGACAGCAGTGCTTGGGAAACGGGCAGGCATCAGTCCCCCCAGTCCCTGCTTCACTCATGCTAGGGGCAGTCTTTCTGCAGGCTTGAGAAAGCCTGGAATCAGGCCTGTGGTCAACAGATGTCAAAATGTTCAGCCAGAACATGGTTTAATTCAGCTGCATGAAAGAAAACCTCTCTATGCCCTTGCTCATCCCCAGCTTTCACTGCACAGCACATTACCTGGAAAACTCTCGCTATAGCTGGTCCAGCGTTACAGCTGCAGAAAGGGATGTTGGTTAACTCAACCAGCGCGACAGCCTGAGAGGGCTGATCTGCCAAGCAAAAGCATTTTGTGCAGACTTGTTCTGCAAAACCCATAGGATCAGTCCTCATCTCCTTATCTCCCCTCAAAGTATCTGCAACTGTGCAACTGTAAGTGATGCAAAATTTACTTTCATTAGCAAAAGACCCCCAAAGCATAGCACACATTCAAATGTAGGAAAGTCTCCCGAATATTCGTGCTTTGTCTGCTGTGGGTCTCTCCAGGGCAATGTCTGCTCTCAGAAATCACTGGGGCAGAGCTGCCACGGAGCATTTGCTGTCACACAGCACACTTAATATWTTGCAACCCCAGCAAAGCTGTGTTTACAATCTTCATGCCCACAAGTATTTGCAAAGTCTGAATTCCTGATGGATGCCAGCTAAGCATTCAGAGAGATGGAAAATGCACAATTAAGACCATAAACATATGGAGTCTTCAACTCAGCATAAATACTGAAGATCAGCCTGGGTGTGTTGTCAAGGTAGGTTTGAGAGCCAGCAGCAGAACTTTTTCCTTGCATACATCATAAATTTTGATAGCTTTTTGCTTGCCTGGGACATAGTACACTCTGAGTGCATTACTTTTTCTTTCTGCTTATTAGTTTTCTCATCTGTAAAATAATGTTTTGAGGGGTGGCATCTTCATAAGACATTTTGAAATCCAGCAGTGCTGAGAAGTGCTATATACACAATTGATAAAGTCAATGGAAAAACATCTGATCTTCAATATAATCTATAATAACAACAGACCTTGAAGTGCTGAATTAGCTAAGCGTTACACACAGAGCTTAGCAAAATTTTCAGTTAGATGAAGAACACTACTTGGATCCAAAAAAAGATGTCTGGGGTTTTTTTCTGGCAGTGACTGCAAGGGTAGGGCCAAATTCCCAGAGCCCTAAGTCTGTCAATACTGGCAGGAAGGTGAGAAAAAGGGCATAGTAAGAGTCATTTGCCAGAGCTAAATCTTAACTACAGGTCTCTGCAAATCAGAGATTTGTCAGCAAAGCAATACAAATGGACATTTTTAAATTAAACTGGAAGGATTTGCAAAGGCTTTGCACTGCTTGCTAAAAGACACCTGCCAGCTCCCTAGGCTCAGCTGAGGTGGGAGAGATGTCTTCTGTGGGAAAAGCAGGTTTCTTAGTGTTTTTCTCACAAAATAAGGAGTATCCTCCATCCTTAGTTCCTCTGATCCTATGAAACAATCTACATACACGGGCAGGAGTATGTATGAATTCCTCTACATGCAGTCACTGAATTGAATGCAGTACCATCATCTAAGTCATCCTTAGGCTAAAATACTTGTTTCTTGCTTACGTGGTCTGGATGGGGTGACTGATTTCACATACTCTTTCTGGGGCTGCTCAAAGTCAAACCACAAAGCAGCTGCCAAAAATGTCTCTTCATGTAAAATTTACAACATGCATTTCTGAAGTGGTAGCTGATCTGCCTAGCCAATCTGCTGAAAATGTCTGTGTAGCTAAAATTTTTGAAAAGAGAAAATCACAGGATCTGCAAACACATCTGCAGAACATTCTTTAGCAACTACTGCTCATTCTGAGTGCAAACCTTGAGAATAAACACTAACTTCTGTAAAAGGACAAACCTAAGTCACACCTTTAGACTACTTCTCCTGACAAGGAACTTGATCTACACCTAAAAAATTTCCATTAGAGACACTGTTCAATTTCAAACAATTAGCATATCTTCTTCACGCTAAAAAAAGAGGAATAGAAGCTTCACATTTTGGGAAATATATCTGCTACAAATAAATAATTTTCTAATTATAAAACTGACTACTTTATAGACCTTGTTCTCATATTCTGGAATGAGCTATTGCATCAATTAAAAAAAAAAAAACCACACTTTTCTCCCCATCACAGGAGAAGCCATGGCAAATTGGTTCATAAATATTCACTGGTATTTTAGGCATGGCTGTAAAAAGAAGACATTTTACTGGCTGTTCTGGAAACAGTGCATTTAATGTCAGAGCCTCCCCGAGAAAAAAGAGCTGAGGAAAATCTCTTGTTGCAGTGAAGTCCTAAACCAGTCACAGATCACACTCATAAACAGATCTAACACTGTGGCAGGAGAAGAGAAATATGACAGACGAGCTTGTGCCTGTTCAGAACTTTCAGTGATGTTACCAGGACCCTGCCTGGTGGGGAGGCTGAGCTGGCAGATGGGAACAGTCCCACTCATCACGCCTGGGACAGGGACAGGGTGGGCAGGCAGTGTGGGTACACCTGGTCCTTGCCCAGGTGAGTGGCTCTGGCTGCTGAGACACAACTGTCCCACTCCCCAGCCTGTGCCTGAGCCAGGGCACCACATCACAACTCTGAGTACTCATGCTGGTCATGCTCCCAGCTGCTTTCTATGATTCAGGGGAAGCACTCCCAGATGAAGAGATTAACTATGCCTTAGGTACAAATAACCACTTGCGACTTCCCTGCCATGCTATCCTAGAGTTCTCAGGTAGGATGGCTTGCCTGCAAGTGCTTTCTAGATTTGACGAGGCTTTTTCTTTTAAATCCACACAATCGATGAGTTTGGTGGATATTCTGCACAGATAGCAAATAAAATCTATGAGGCAAGGAGGCTCCTCCTCCCCACTGTCCAACTCCATGGCCCAGGGTTGCCATGTAGCTGCTCTTCCTGCTACACAGCAGAGTAGGCGAGGAAATGAGCTAAAAAAACAAAGCTACCCCAGCTGCATGAACTTCTTAGAAGAAGGAAAATTTAAAAATAGAAAACAAACTGCAAGTGTTCTTAGAGCTAATTAATAATAAAACATAATAATTACAACTATAAAGCATATCACATAAAAATTATCTTCTTTACAGAGCTAGGCAAAGTTTTCACGTAAAAATGAAATAATAATAAAAAAACCCAGGGCTGCTGTTTGATAAAGTAAGTTATGATGCATTACAATTTACACAAATAAAAGTTCAGAGTAGTATCAAGACTATAAACCATGAGCATAACATATTGTTCTGGCAAGTGATAAAACTGCTCACAGTGACAGCTGTGATTTATGGAAGCAATTCAAATACACTTTGAAAGTATATTAGCTTCGCCTCTGCCCACAAAGGGCGCATATTAGCGGGGTAGGCCACGCTGGTGATAAATTACATACCAGCAAGAAGTGAAGGCAATTGGCAACATCAGATGCCCAAAGGCCCTGAGTTACTGTGATAATGTGGTTTTCGTGATAATACCTCACATGCAATGGCATCTGAGCACCAAAAGAAACACATCAAAGCTATATTTTCATTGGCTCTTTGGAAGACAATGTTACGATGGTAAGAATGGTTGGGACTCCCCAGCTAAAGCTGACATACAAAGCATTTACAGATTGGCTCCGGAACAAAGTTTGGCACAGAAAGCCACAGTTTAGATACTGCCTCTTATGTGGAAGCTGGAAAATAACTCCCTCCTGCTTCCAGGTTGTGAGCACTGAAGCAAACTACAGACCGTGCCTGCACCTGCCCAGCTGCACGGCTCCAACACGGCGGGTAAAGTGACMCAAGTGTGCTGTGGTTTAGCTCTGCTAACACCCAGAACAGGATGGGGACTTGGCCACATTGCAGTCACCATCTGCCTCACCCCTTCTGTGAGGGAAGGAAGTTGCTGGGCACACTTGTTCACTGATGGCACCAGTTCAATCTCACAGAAAGAGACACGCTCTTCCCGAGGCTCAGAACAGCACAGAAAATGCACGACGACAAAGTCTTATCCCACAGCAGGGTTTTACTAATGTAAAGCATTGAGAAATTATTTTAAGACACTTTGGGCTAAATTCTACCCTCTTGACGTACTAGCATAGATCAAGACTGACTTCACAGTCAACCTGTACTTCAGGGGGTGTCCTTTGAAGAAAACACATCCCTGGACAGTTCTACGCAGAGCCATGTGCCAGGCTTTTCTCATATTACTAAGGAAAGTTTAATAAATTGTATCTGCYTCCGATTATTACAGTCCTCCCATTTTTATACCCTAGTAAGCACATCTTGGTGTCTGTACAGTTCCTAAATTAATGACTAGGCCAGAGCAGTTACCTCTTGCCATGGATAAAAAGAAGTTTGTCAGCAGTTATCCTGTAATGAGCTCATCTGCAAAAGACAAAGCACGTTTAACAAAGACTTTGTTTCTGGTGGGAATTTTTAAGTTATTTAATCCAAAACACTCCCTTGGGAAGTGATAATGAATATCTTCCCTATTTCTACAATACCCATTACTCTATAACCCGAGGACCCCAGACACATGGCATACATACCGAATGAGTTTGTGCAACTTTTTAGAGGAAGCTGGCCATTTCTGGAGTGTATGCCAGTAAATGCCTGAGAATTGTATTTCTGTATTTCCAGTCTCCACATGAAAAATGGCCCAGTGACACCATAACTGAAATAGTATAAAACACTATACACAGATTGATACTCTAAAAGTAAGTGAGCTTTCTCTACAGATAGGGGTCTGGAGAAAATGCAAAAATGACAAAACTCAGCACTTATTTTGCTGATTTCCCTAAAGCATATAGGAAAGAAGATATCAGTATCTCTTTGAACCTGCCCCCCTTTGTAGTTCTAATCTAACAGTTAGAAGAAAAAACACTTTTTTTTCTTGAATTGTAATTTTGGGTAGTACAGATACTACAGTACATTTCAGGCTATCACTTCCATTTATTTATGGCTCTGCAGCACCATGCTTCTGTAGAAACATTTGCAGGAATTGAATTGATTGTGTGTTAAGCCTTAGTCTTAATAGCTTTTTCATTGCGAGCTAATGGAAATATGGATTCAACATTATTTTAAACTTAATGCAGTATAGAAGAATTAGTTTAGTACACTGTAATTATGATTTTTTTCTACAACACTTCATAGAAATACAAGGCAGAAATAGATTACTTCAAGCAAGCGAGAAGAATGAGAGCATTTCTTCTTTGATATCAAAAATGTAACAAGGAATTCACTCCTCCCCTTTCTTTTTCTTGTCTATACCCTTCAGATTCACATTTGTCACTTAAATAAAGGAATGTTTGCAACATCCCTCAAATTCTACCTTACCAAAAGACCAGAAATATTCTGCTGAAGTTTACCTCTGAGCAAGGGAGGGTTTCTCCCCTCTCTACTGCAAATTAGGTAGGAGGCAGCAGTAATTGCCATAGCCCCTGTCTTTATTTCAAAGACAGAAGAAACAGGAATACCCTTCCCTGTCCCATCACCTGCTTGTGACTTGTTGTCCTGAAGCAACGAAATAACCCTCACAGTAGTCCAGTAATCACAGTAAAAGTGACCAGAATATGTTTGTTTATATTCTTCCCACATCCCCTAACCCAGAAAACATTCATTTTATCCCCTGTTCCCTGGAAGATTTCACTCTTCAATCTTTTCCTCTAAAATTAAAGGTTCCAAATCTACCTTCTTCCCAAACACCACTTTCTATGTTGCAGTTTGTCAAATGTCTTTCAGGACACTTCCCTGGAAGGCTAACTTCTCTGTGTGGGCACAGATGTTATTTTGTCTTAAGAGCCAATATTGCTCCATTTCCATCTCCTCTGACAGCTTCCCAGCCTCTCCGGCCACAGTAACCAGCCTAGCTGCTGCAGCTACAGTTCATTTTTCTTCCAAAGGGAGAACAGGAATGGTGTCCTGGGCCTGAGGTTTATGATTTCAGGATTCTCTTTGCAAGAAAAGATTCCACAGAAAGCACCATCAAAAGGAAAGCAGAGAAGGTAGTCTCTGAAACTTGGTGAGGTACATAATCCCCACCACTCCCCTTCTTTTTTACTGGGTATTCAATAATACTTAGCCATGGCTCTGCTCATGAACTCTAGCACCTATAGCAACACAAACAAGTTAACAYAATTACTGGAAATGCTCCATACATGTCAGGTTCCTTAGGTCTCCAAAGAAAATAGTAACAGGATTCCCAGGCCTAAGACAGTGGTTCTGGAAAGCTGTCATAAAAGGTAAATACAGTATAAAAGCTGAGACTATTTTACTACATGTTTTTACAGCCTAGTAACTGTAAAGCATCTTTTTGCAGTGCTGTCCTTCAAATGGAAGGAAAATTCCCCCCKAAATTATGTTCAATTTTTCAGTTTCTGTTATGTCAATATTGCAGTCTTTTGTAACAAGAGGACAAAAGCTCCTTCATCTTCTTGGAATCAATATTATTGCTCAAGCAAGAGCAACTGGTATCTCTTTGCTCTATTTTAACATACTACCAGAATACAAATACAATTCTAACTCAGTAAATACTAATAATCTGCTTTTCAAGACCAAAGGCTGAAATAACCAGGATGAAAAAGCTACATATACTTTAGTCATGCATCACCATTCTCACCCAAGCCCTGTACACAAATAAGAATTCTGATGGTGCAGGATGGCCCGTGCAGATGCACCTGTCCAAATGTCAGTCCACGCCAGCAGAAGGTTAAGGTCCAAAGTAAAGAGAAATCTCATAGTCCCCAAGAGTCCCTTCATGCCAGCCCTGCTCTTCCACAGTGTGATCACAGCAGTTTCACTACTGAAGGACACTTCAGCAGGGAACTGCATTATTCCTAAAGCTAGGGATGCACGAACTGTAAGAAAAAGCTTGATAAATAAATCTGCAGCAAACCACACACAGACATCTGTACAGAGACAAGCAGATCCCTGAAATGAAAATCAAGCATTGAAAATTGGGAGAAATTTGTCATTGCTTGGCTACAGCTGCATTCTCTTTAGGGGTCATATTTCCAGCTTTCAAAAATGGGAATACAGGTCGAAGCATTTGTGTCTGTACAGCCTCAGAGAGCACCAGGGAGCAAGGTTAAACATTCAGAAATCAGGAAAAGGCAATGCAAAAGTTATCCCTTCAACATTAATCCCAGTCAGTTGAGCACATATGAATGAGACGCAGTATTTAATTACCTAATAATTATACATAGTACAACAGAATTTGCTCTACAAATTGCTGAAGAATGGGAATTAACTTGGAAAAATGACCCAGCAGAATTTCTAATCTTTATATTTCCTGTGTTGCAAACAACAGGAGGACTTCAAAATGGTTTTCAGCATGACAGCTTATAAACACTTTACCTCAGCCCTTACACAGGTCTAGACATTCAAGAGCACAGATGGATTGGTAAACATTGCTTAGCAATTTTTTCCAGATGGATCCTTTGTGAGCTGTGGGAAAAATCCTGTGAGAAGCAGGCTGAGTAGGCAAAGTGAATTTCAAAAGATCAAGCCTCGATGAAATCTGCATCTGGTTTTGCTGGGACACTTCAAAAGGTCAGTCATCTTGTCAAATGTTAACCTCCTGCCCTGGGGAGAACTGGTGCTTGAAGCCACAAGTTTTCCTTCCCCCCTCGTTTAATCACATAGGGGAGAACATACCTACCTAAGCACATTCTCCTCACACTCAGAAGGCACACATGTAGGGCTTTTGTGAACTGTATAAAGGATGTTCATCTTTGGACAGAAACAGATGGACACAACGCATACTGAAAAAGAACTGGAAAAAAAGCTCCACACAAACTCATCTTGGGGTCATCCCAAAGCATTTGTATTGAAAGTGTTAAAAAATCAGCTGCTGGCCAGTTGGGATCTGACCAGAATTCAGTGATCATCAGGAAGCAGTATCGCTCAGTTCTGCCTAGGAAGTCCTTAACATTCGTGCAACAAAGGGCAGCTCATGGCCCAACACAATTCTTCCCAAGGACACCAGCAGCCTTCAGGCTGTGTTTCTAGCAGGACAGATACAGTGACTTGAAGAAATTACAGGCGCTCAGATAAACAAGGTTTTAAAAAGACAGATACAGTCTCTTAGTTCTGTCCTTTAGACACTTGAAAGCAATATAAAATGCTTGGATAGACACTTTTTAAGCAAAAGTAAAAATTCATATATGAATATACTGAATCTTGAAACAGTACTTTTACTATCTTCATTGTGCATCAAGACTAAGGGAGTTTCTTAAGCAAYTCATAGGCATTTTTTGAAAATGAATCTAAAGTTATCCCTAGTTTCAAAACCATGGAAAGACATGACACATGATCTTTACCTAAGGAATTGAACAACAACTTGGAACATTATGACTTATGGTCTTTTACAACACAAGCCAACTACGATACTACACTACATGATCCCACCTAACTGTTGGACTTCTGGGTTTCACTCCACTAGTTCTCCCGATTTTTGAAAAGAAATCAACTCTTGCCAATTAAGCAGGCGGTTTGCTCAGGGTTGATTCCTGTCATGGACACTCAAACATTCCACCCTTTTCCACATCCAGAAAGCCCCGCCTTCCCTGCAGATATCTTTCTCTAATCACTAAGGTCTATGGACCTTGTACTAAACAATGGATACCTGGGACTTCTTTGACTTTTAGGGATTAAAAAGTAAATGTCATTCCCAAATTGCTGAACAAGAAGATAAACGATATATTCTTGCATCTACTAAAGCAAAATCTGAAATCAACCACCTACACAGCAGATCCACCAATATCCACCCCTGCTCCATCACCAGCATAGTATGCACTTTGAAGTCCTATCTCTCAGCATCACAGATCTCCCATCAATCAACACAAAACAGGCATAAATCAACTGAAATCACATTTCTAGTTAACAAAACTTGCTGAGATTTTCAAATTACTACAGTATAGTATAAAAACTGAGCTACCACTTATTTCATCTCTAGATCAAACATCTCCAGACCTAAAGCTCTCAAAAGCACTGTGACAAAGATATTGTAAAACAGATAATCAACACAAGTTTTTGACATTTACTTTTGTGCTTAGTGAGCTCAGCAAGATTAGAGCTCACTAAGTAACTACTGATGTACTTGCACACCACAACATAAGGAAAAGAAGATTAAAGAAAAGGTGTGAGGCCATTGGAGAGCATATCAGAGAAAGATTTTGGTTTACCAGCCTACTTTTTATGCCATTGTTCACCTTGAACCACCTCAGTCACCTTCTTTGCATGCAGTAGCCACCAGAAGATTTATTAAAAGTTTAAGAAACTTACAAGAAATAAGAAAGTCAGGATTTTTTTTCAAAGCCAATGTTGCAATCGCTCAGCAAAGCACCGTGCTGGGATTGCTTCACAGAAATACAACTGCTTTGCTAACTGGAGACTCAGGTTTTCCCCCCTCATTTTCTCAGTTTCGATTTGATGGRTGTCCTGTTTCCCTACAGGAGGAAACTTAGAAAAAGAGTTCTTGCTGATTAATTATGGCCTACTTGGAATCAGCATTTTACTAGTCAACTACAAATAATTATCTAAGGCAAATTGCCTTTCCATGTGCCCACACCTGTTTCTCCAATAAATCATGTCATTGTAGATACACAATTGGCCACAGTATAGCAAAAATGGCAGTCTAATGCATTCCAAACACCACTGTGAACTTATGCAACATATTAATCAGGACCAAGTAGATTGAGCAGACAGAAATTGAACTAACTGTGCCCTCCTCCAGGCTTCAAATTGGTCAGAAAACTGATTTGTTTAAAGACTAAAAAGACCACACACAGYCTAACTGACTAAAATTTTTAAAAACTGATTAGCTCTGCACTTCCACTTTCTTCCTTATAATGGAACAAGTAAATACATCATAGGGGTGAAAAAAGGTACAGACTTTAGTTCCATAACTTCTGTTCCATAACCTTTTTAGTTTAATAACTTTTAACATGCCATGTCAGCCTTTGTAGCCATTTGGTTAGTCTCAAATTTGCACAGATGAAACAGAGAGTATATGGGCAATTACACATTACATTAATTTAATTTTATAAAAGAAAGAAATCTTCTTCGGTTTTGTTTGCAAACACTCCATAGCACAGTACCAACACATAGACAAAGTGGATAAAAACAGATGAGTCTTCATCACTGTGAAGTTTCCATCATGGAAGTATAAATACGGTTCACTGCAGATATACATTGTCTCTGTGAAATTAGTGTGCAGACTTAACAATGCCCTGCAAACCCACTRTCATTGCTAGCTGTGTTTCCTAGGAACGGATTTCTTGTTCCTTATATTGCCAGGCCAGATTTCTGGGAAACAAGAGATGAKCAATTCAAAGAAAAGCAGAATAATATTTGCTTTATTTTACTTAGGAATGTTTTCTTCCTGAACAGGACCTTGATGTAACAAACTCATGGCTTCCCATTTTTATGGAGCTAGCCTGGGGCTTGAACAACTCCTGCCTATTGCTCCAGTGGACCAACATGCTGAGGCATGGTTCTGCAATAGAAAAATACAGCTCTTTTCACTCCTGCATTTTTTTTCTCTCACATCCTTTACCTCTCCTTATTGGAATATACTGTGCACTGATCCGTGATATGAACTGATGACCCATATCATATATGCTTCATTGATCCTTTCACTGACCAGTTTCCACTGAGCTGGCTGAAAAGTGCCAAGGTGAAGCGAGGTTAACAACACTGCTTTGGGATCTGGAAGGCATGCAYGGGAGCTGTAAGGAATGGCAGTATGACACTGAGGGGAAGGCCGAAGTCCTGTGAACCTGTGTGGGCAGGAGAGAGAAGCTCAGGAAGAAGCAYCTCTCAGTTGCATCCTGAGTCTCCTCAGCAGCTCACCACAATGGAACAGAAACTGTATATGATGGATATGCTGAAAATTTTGTGGAAGGCAGTGCTGATGATATGGTGCCCTAAGTGAAGGGCAGGAAATTATCTGACAGATGTTAATATACCCATGCACCTTGGACATCACCTTYTCCCCGTGTAAAACAAGTTCTCTTATCAGAGGCTCTATGTGAGTTACAGCTGAGAGAGCACAAGAGCATTTGCCTATGTCAACACTGCAATACAAATCATCTCGTGATAGTTTGGGTATAAAATCTGCTTTGCAAAACCCAGCTCCACTCTTTTATGTGCAAATCACAAGCAAATTCATACTTTTCTGGAACAAAGAACATCAGGAAACCTAATTCAAATTTCTAATTCCTGCATTAGATGATAATTCTATTTCATCAAATTACTTTTGCCTTGCGATGTAGCTGCATTCATAATTATTTATTGCCCAGCTCAAGGTTAAGTGAAGAACAGCCTCACTGAGATCCTGTATAAGCTCTTATTTTTTCACAATGTGCTACAGAAGATTAATTGCTTTCTATTTCTCCAATAGAGAGAGAATTAAAATTGCCATTTGATACAAACTATTAATCCAGCAATCATTTTGAAGTAGCACATTGCTTCTTATAATTTAATACATTTCCCCTCTTTTTCTTATTCTTTAAGAATAAGTACTTGGCAACCTTAAAAATTCAATTTGTGGTGGTTCYCTTGTAGGACCTGTAAAAATCCAGTCTTTTGCACTCCTGCAGACTCGGTACCTGATGAAAGGTATCTCTCAACAAAGAGCAAGCTGAAAATGCAGCATTGTTGAGCAGATGCTAYTGAAGATGTTCTGTTTTACCAGCATGCTACTTGGAAGCCCTGAGGACAGTGCTGAAGCACATAATAAATTTTTTTGGTAACACAGACTGACAAAAAGAGCAAGGATACATATATACATATATAYAGCCTAAATATTTGCTTGCTCAGAAATGGCTGCTTTTTTTTTTCCTTTTTTTTTCTTAAGCAGTGTCACAGGGCTAAGGTCCTTCAGAAAGAAAATATTTGCAACAAGAAAAAGACTGCTGTTATTTACAGGCAAAGTCCACCACTCACTTCTCATGATGGCTGTGGGTTTTCACCATATAAGCAAATATAAGGAACACCAAGACTGAAGACAATGAGAAATTCAAGCAGTTGCAAATGCACAAATTATTCCAAACAGTAATATTTAGGAAAACACACTCAGGTATCCTACACATACAATCCCAAAAACGTGCTTAGTGTTTTCAGCACTCAGTGGGAACTTTGGGTTCCCAACCTTTTACAGGTGTGAATGAATAAACAGCTCTCACAGTAAAAGCTGCTTCTTTCTTCTTCTGATTTACCTAAGCTGTCTAAGGAACTTTTTTAGAGGTGGACAATAGCCCTGAATTGGATGGCCACCATGGTGCCTGCCTTAACATTCTTTTAGCCCTGGATGCAAGGTCTCTGCTTGGCCCCAGGAGTGAAAAGGAAAATCTCTTCATATATATACACACAGAGTTCTTAGCACAGAGGGCTCTCAAGGCTAGCTGTAGCTCCTTGGTATGACTATGGCACAAAAATCATTATTGCACAGGTTGGCCTCTTTCCCTTTCCTTGTCCTTAAGTGTTTACATGATGGTAGTCAAAAGACTATTTGTAGCCAAAAGACCGTATTTGTAACCAAGACATTAGGATCCTGGAAACTGCATTGAAAATAAAAATTAAATTACGTATGTAAAAATTCAGAATGAAAATCTGGTGTTAAAGTACTTCCAATCTCAGCTCTTTCCAGACAAACTGGGGCAAAAGCTTATCTAACTTCCCATTACTCAGGTAGGGTTGCTCCACGGATTCAAACTCCAAACCATGTAACAAGGAACTTCAGTTCAACATATTGAGTAGCGGGCTTGTTTGTCTCTCCATCATGAAAATAACATTCCTGATCAGGACACAGTCATGTCTTCCCACCAACACATAAACAGAAGCAGAAACAGCAGCCCTATTTGTCAGTTCTGCAGTGAATTAACATAAAATRACTCACGTTTACAGCTAAGTCTTTAGATTGGAAACCAAGGCCAAGTAAAGAATCACCTCTTTCCTTTGTCAGACTACATCCTATCAGGCATGAAAGAACCCTCGCCAGAGTCTGCAGCAAGAAAACCTGTGTTTATCCTTATCATTCATAATGATAAATGCCAGAGATACCCRCTGGAACTGAAACCTCAGCAGGGACTATGTATCACTAATAATAACAGAAATAATCAAGCCGTTGTTAGATCCAGACACTCAGACAGCAAATTCAATTTTTTTTTATTTTCTGTTCAATACCAATGACAGCTACCAGCCATCACGCATTACAATTAGCTCATGCTGCAGGAATGCTATCTGCTCTGGTGCATAATGAGTGAGCTGCAACAGAGAGCAGGACCTGGGGAAGAGGTGAAAAACTATTTGGAGAGATATCATATATCCTTGCCAGTTGCTAAGGAAACCAGCTGCTTTCTTTGGGAAGACTCAAAGGCTGTCTCCTTCACACACCCATACTATCAGCATTATTTCACTTGCAAACAAACAAAAGAGAACTTTAAACAACTGCTCACTTGCTACATAAATTCATACATTCTATATAAGTCATACTGGTGAGTCAAAATAAAAATATCTTTGCAATTGCAGAGGGATGCTGTTCTTGTGGGTAGTTTAGGCAAACAATAAGAGCCTGTAACAAAGGCTCAACAAAATTCAGGTTAAGACACCAGGACTTTTAAACATATCTGGGCTGGTCAGCAGAATACCGCTTCAGTTACTGGGAYATCATTCTTGAGCTCCTCTCTCCTAATGCTGAACACATGCTGTGGGCCCTTTCTCCAGCATACTCACACACAGTTCTTCTACTGCATCCCAATCCAAATAAGTGTCCTGTTCTACTGAGTTTTACAACTGCAAAGTGTGCTTCGATTCTTAAATCCTCAATCAATAGCAACTGTAAGGCAAAAGCTCCCCCCGCTTCTCCTTCCCGCAGTGCAGATCTCTGGTGTATGTTCAGAATATTTTTTCCATTATTAGCTGAGACCCAAAAGCCCTCCACTTCTCCATCCCATTGCATTCTTTCATCTGCAGAAAAGTTACAGAAAACTGAGCCCCAAAGCCTACAGACCCACTGTGAGCAGCGTGCCTGATGCAGAGCCGGAGCTGGCCTCTGCCCCTCCAGAGAGGCTTTCTAGCATTTCTGTCAGTGGTGGGGCTCCGCTAGTTCTACCAATGGCAGGACGGTATTAGGAAACAAAAGATGAAATCTGTCTTTGCTCTCGAGGACTACAATATAAACCTCTCAATTATTCAGTGCTGGAAAACTCCATCACAAGACGTGGGAGCACTGCACATTGATTCAACACAGAATTAGCAATAGAGATGATGTATGACTCTTTTAGGCAAAGAAAAGACACAAATACAAAGATTCTTTGTAGACATTGTTGAATACCTTAGAGTGTGCCCTACATTTTGTGTGGCTTCTGCAATTTTTATAGAGGCTATTTTGAAGTTCTATCCACCGCACAACACTCTTAGAAATCTTTTTTCTCTCTGTCATTCCTGTACATTAACTGACATGAGACTAACTCATTCTTTAAAACAAAACTAAAATTTAAAAAAATCTGTATTTTACTGTGAAACCCTAGAAACACTGTCAGAAATGGCTAAGATTTTAATTAGTACTAGAGAAGTTGAACAAAATTTGAGAAGCCTTGAAAGAAAACCAGAAATAAGTGCCTGTCTTAGACTCTTCTGGCTGCTGAAGCTATCAGTGTTCTGTTCCCTCAATATTTGCTCTCTCCTGGTGTGAATGCTGAATAATTAAACAAGTCATCTGAGGAAGAACAAAGCTTTTTGACAAAAGTGATTTCACCTTTTAATTTTCAGAATCAGGAATGCTGCAGGGAGTGTGATAGTATTAATTCTGCTATTAAATTAAATTACAGATATTCTCTAAAGCTGAATGCTGGTTCAGTACTGGTACAGCACCATTGCACAATGTCAGAAAGACAAAAGGATTTAGTGTTTCTAAGACCAGAAATTGAAAAACGTCTAAGCCCCAGTCCTGGCTCTTTCAGGAAGCTTCTTAAAAAGTTTTGAATGAAATATTCAGTCACAGAATCCTCCTCCGGCAGTAGAAGGAATGAAATCCAGAGCACACAACTTCAGGTAGCATGGGCTGAGACACCCTGTCTAAATGGAAGCATGCTTTAAGTTTCTGGGCAATTTAAACATAAAATACTTGAACAGAAACTAATAATATCAGTGTGGGCATTTCCAGATCACAATTTTGAATTTAGTCCTACTGCAATTGCCACAAACTGCTTCTTGATCTGGTCCTACTATTTCACAGAATTCTTTTAAATTACAAAGCCTTCCTTCAATATTAATGAGCATAGCACTACACTTAAGTATCTAGAACAGTAGGACTCTGTCCCTCCCATTCCTGTCAAGCCTCTGTAAAAATGGGATGCACCCCTGTTGCAATGCTTTTCAGGAGCAGCAGTATCTGCTGAAAAAAATAGCACTGAACACAGACGGACACCTTCCATACAAGTCTGTTTCAACGGCACAGTAAGCAATTAGAGAAATAGTTTCTTCAGATAATTAGATACTTAAAATTGAAGTTGTTTATGTTTATATAAGCAGAGAAATTATGGACAGAATTATGCAAACAAATCTATCATGGACCATGAGCTCCTGTCAGGTTGCTAATGAAGGTAGAAAGTAGCAATCTTTCTTTATAAGGTTCTCTAATGACCATGATAACAAACCAATTTTTTTTTAGTGCTGCACATTTCCCTTCCCCCATTTTTTTTTCCCACTAAATATCAGTTTATAGTGACAAATGCCTTCAGAAGACAAAGAGGATGAAAGAGACTTGAAGTTAACACTCTTCAATTATGCTGACACTGAAATGATTAAATTAAGCAAAACCTCAGTTCTTCATCATCTATTTGACTCTGATTTCTACCTAAACAAATTTATGGACTCTCTTAAGGTACATTTTGTTTTCACTTAAAATTTGTTTCAGAGATGCATTAAAGAGACAATTACCTCTTTTACCTTCCTGGAAGCTGTAAAGGCTAATAATACTGTACTCCATCAGGAACCTTTCCTTCAACACAAATATTTGCTGTTTACAGAAGATCCATGTATACTGATTAAGGATTCTACATCCAGGCAGTGTTCAGATATATACTTTCCTCACATAAGGACTTCCTTTGTTTACTGTACACAAACAAATATATTGCTTTTAGGAAAAAGCAGAGATCTCTTGTGTTGTCTGAGCCTTCTCATGCTATCTGGGCACTGAAACAGGTTTTAACAACAACATTTGCTGCTTCTTGAATGTATGAGAAAACCTAAAATCATTACATTAATTGCCAGAATTACAGAACAACAAATTATGCCAAAATAGCATCTTATTTTGTCTGGAAATATTACAGTGTAAACTTTTGGCAGGAAGATTTACTATCAAAATACTTAGGTTTCATTTCCTCAAAAGATGATCTTCATTGATGATGCAAAACACACTCCACAGACTTTTACCTTATAACTGTGTGATAAACTAAGTTAACAGCCTTTTATAAATAGGCCCAAGCAAGAATACAAATATTATTTTATCCATAAAATTTCTGTTGCACTCCAAAATTATCTGGAACATGAGGCAAACACACAACAATGAACCAGAGAAGGAAAAAAAAATCATGTAATTTGTTGCAGCTTGTTCATTTGGGAACAGCAATAAGAATAGTTGCATATCCCAAGATAATATTAATGTATTTATCCAGCTTATGTTTATGAAGTACTTCAGAAATGAAAAATCCTCTAAGTGCACAGCATTTGGTATAATGAAAGAAAATAGAGACACAGATATAAAATAACACATTGCTGATTTCTTGTATCGTGATAAAATGGAAATAATTACTGATTTATCATCAATACATCTCTATTTTTCTACTCAGACACAGTAACTAGGATCAATCTTTCAATACAGAGATAATTACTAAAGAATGAAATACTGATGACACCAGATGTGCAATTTACAGAGGACTGCTCAATGCAAATACAGAAATAATATTTTCTTCTGTGTGCTTACAAAACTGGGCACTTCACACTATCTTAAGTATCACCTGTAACAGAGCGCAGAAATGAATAACAACAAGATACCCAAATGGCTTGAAAAACTAGCATACTGTTTTTGAGAACACCTGCCTGAAAACACCTTAAGAGTCCACCTCCAATGCCCTACATATGCCATGCTGTGACAGACTTTGGTTCAACCCCGGCCCCACTCGATGGCAACACTTTGAAAAACTTCGCACTGAGCAGCTCTGAACACAAAAATGGYGCAGAAGAAATCATGAAGAAGGGCAATGATGGCATGTATCTGAGTGAAACAAAATTTTTTCTGTTTACGATGATAGCACATTTTGGCTTGAACAGACATGAACATAATTCAAATTGAGAGGTTTTTATAAAATCTTCGTGCATGACACCGTTTGCACTAGGCTTCTGTCAGAAATGGGTCACTTAAGTTCTCACATAAACCAGCACTTAAGCAAATAAAAATTAAAAAGGTAAATACACACACAAAATGTTTTCAGCCTTCTCTCCAAATGATTTATTGCTGCCAGAGCTCTAATCTAATTTTAGGTGAGCTCATCTCTTTTTCTGCCCTGGAGCCATTTTAACTCAATATTGCTCTCCTTCCAGAGCCACGAGAGAGTACAGGCTCCCTCAGCCACCACAGATGCTGTGCTGACATTTTACTTTTAGCTGTTCACTGTAAAAGTCATCAATATCGCTTCACTCCTGAAGAGACCTTTTCTAACAAAAATGAAAACAAATTGCTGGCATTAGATCAAACTTTGACCTCTGCATCCCAAAGTGGGGAAAGTAAGATCTGAACTCCTCGTTGTTGCTTTGAAAGCTTCCAAAAGCTCCTGCAAGCAGGCAAGCTTTTTATTTTAATAAAATACTTCCTGAGCTGCCAGGCTGAGGCTGCCTCCTCGCTCACCCTGCCATAGGAGCCAGCCAGCAGGTCCAGGCAGCCAGCTGGGCTCTCATGGGCCTGCCTGCACCGCAGCTGTCCTCTCTCCAAAGCAGCAGCAAGTGATGTGAGGTCTTTGGGGAAACCGTTTCAGAAGTCATCTTTTCATCTGCCTCCTTCCCATCTGTTCACCCTTCCCATCCTCAATATTCCTGTCCTGCGCTCTATTTTACCAACACTGTTGTCCTTCATGTGTTCTATTCCTTGTTATCCCTGGCTCCTCACAGGTGCTGATCTGAAGCTGAGTTTATGTGGGAAGGAAAACTGAAGTCTGAAACATTCGCTTGTGGATTGCTATTTTCTGGTGATATACAAGTTTCTATGCAGATTTAAAAGATTTTGTGTGTGTGTGTGCGTGTGTGATTAATTTGCTAGGTTTCTTCAAGCAACCCTCAGAACAATGTTTTGAGTTTATCTTCTAATTTCTATTACATTTGATGGAGAGATGAAAACTTCAAAGGTATGACATTTCTCCCTGTTTATAAAAATCAAGGTCTTTAAAGAAGAGTGGTGCACCCCAGCTCACCTGCCCTACTGTAAACAGTCTGTAGCAAGAATCAAAAGCTATTTGATGTTTAGGTGCCACCAGTCAATCTGCCAGGGTGGTGAAACAACATCTCCTTCCCAGCAAGCAGCTATTGGGCATCAAAGAGGAGCCAAAAGAGATGAGGATTTTGCAAGTGAGCTCAGGCACACGAGGAACAAATTGAATGTGTGTGGGGAGGCTGATGGTAAGAAGAGCAGATGCAGTGACATCGGGCTTGAAACCATCTGAAACTATCATTGAATAATTTGGGGTTTTGGTGTCTCAGTGCTTACACTGAAAACCTCATGCAAGAAATCTGTAGCATATGTTTTCCTATACTTCTCTTATTTTATTATGCATTATGTGACATTTTGGAAAGCTATTTGTTTTCCAAATACCAAGAGATGCAGTGGAACATGAATCTGAAAGATCCTTACACCACCTCCAAGACAAGATCTGTAGGAACCTGCATGCAGCTTCCTGTCACACTTATCACATGCTCGGATGATGACTACAGAAAAGGAGGTATCAGAGGCCAAAGGGATGAACCAGCTTGCAGAACTGTTTTCAGACGAGACTCAAGATCTGAGAATAGCTAAATGCTTAAAATCATTGCCACAGCAGGGAGTCTAAACTGTAGACACAATGTTTTCATTTTTAAATACGAGATAAAAATAATGCTTCCAACTGAGCAGGCAGCTGAAAGAGCGAATTGCAGGAAAAGACTGATGTGCTAGAGATTTTACACAAACTCCTTGACTCATGTTTTCCAAACATATAAGGAAAACGACAGAGTAAACACGGAAACAAAATTAGCATTTGCATCTCTGCATTGTTTGTACTCAAACATAGCAGCTTCTGTGCTACAACATATCTTTAAAACTAGGATTTTTTCATGACCACACAGCTGAATCTTCTCCAGAACATCACTCACGTGCTTCAAACCATCTCTTCTGCATATCACTTACCATAATCTCCACTAGGCTATGGATGTAGCATTAAACTGATAAATATGGCTTTATAACAACACAGTAGATCCAGATAATGTCATCTAGGTTGATTTGCACTTTGTTTCAAAGATCCACTATATAGAGATAATAAATATGGAACCAGGCTGTCAGGCAGGAGAAGCTAGAAGAGACAGATGACCTTTGTGCAATACTTCACCCTCCTCTCTCAGGAATGTATAATATGAAGGTATGAAAGCAGACACAGTCAGTCACCATTGACACCGACCAAAATGTCACCAATTTTATTAGAACACAGAACAGCATAAAAAAAAAAAACGTAATGAATTGCTTAGTTATAGATGTGTTTGCTGTGTCTTTGTCTCCCTGAGCGCCTGGGAGAGTGGAACAAMATTGCCAGCAGTCACATTACAGAGATAGGTTGACAAGCTGGATGACCCCGTAAGTCTTGTTCACATCTCATGTCTGGGCTCTTGACTTGCATCTTAAATGACTTCATATCAAGGCTTTTGCAGGGAATCTGCTTTGCCATTCTAAAGTGTTTCTGCCAAACTGAGATCGAACGATGAATGCTTTGTCCTAGCTGGCATGTCTGGGAAAACAATACCCTTCCCTCCATGCTCCCCAACACCTGGAGTTAGTGTTTGAGACACCCTATGAGGGGAGGTATGCACTAAGGAAACAGACAGTGAGCAACTTAAATTAACAAAATCTCAATCATCAGAATTGTTTATTCCCTTGAAATGTGACGACTCCTTCACAACCACAGCTCTTGCTCTCCCTCAACACACCAGCCCAGCTCCCCCTATGTCCCTCTTACTCTGGACTCATCCGGAGTGGCATGACACAGCAGGAAAAGAGACCGGTTCACTGTGAGACCTGCTACTCACTCTCTTACAGTGTAACGGCCCCCCTTCCAGCTGCACRTCGCTGCGGGAGCTGGTCCCGACGGGCACCAACTGCACACAACCTCGCCGCTCCTCRGGCCCAGGGAGAGCAGAAGGTGGTGGAGCACAACTGGCCCCTTCTGCATCACTGCAGACCTGTCCTCTACGGAGAGTGATACAAACACTCGAGGAGTCTCCATGATGTAGGGCAACCGCAATGGTCGGCTTATACATGCAGTGTGACAGCTCACACCAGCTCCCTCTCAGCTCTCTCTGTGCCCAGCCACGTGGAGCATGGACACTGAGGACACGGCACTGCATGCAGGACAGCAGGGATGGAGGATACACCCTCTGCTCTTCCATTGCTTGGTATGTCCAAGCAAAAGGTTTCTCAACTTGTAATTTTTGTTGTGTTTCCAAACAGAACAGCGACCAGCTTTCTTCTGTGCTGTTCAATTAAAGCACAACCAACAGGTTTCACCAGCACAGGCACTGCGAGCAGCTGAAGAAATGAGTACCAGATGTACATACCTGCTTGCTGGGCAGTCTGGGGGATCTGTTGACTCCGCTGTGTGTTGTACTGAACTGAGGCAATGGGTCTGTACTGCTGAGTTGTTGAGGTAGGGTACTGACCAGATGGGTAATAATACACCGGCATCTGCAAAGAAAGAGAACAGCAGCTAACTGTAAATTCTAAAGATCGAAGATTCATAAAATAAAACAAAACAGGAACAGGAGCAAGAGTTCAAGTCAAGCATATTAGTAGTAACAATCAAGAGAAAAGGTTTGCATTGTGTCTTTTCAAGAACTGCTGCTTGTGTTCAGCTGTGCTAGGAAAAGGGCTATCAGTGCCCACATTTCTTTTCAGATACTTTAAGAAACAAGGAAAAAAAAGAATTTTAATTGAAAGGGACAAAACCATACCAGATTCATAAAAAGCTACATGCATATATGAAAAAAATCTATGAAAAAATATCACAGTAATATTTTATCACAGTAAAATATCAAAACCTGCAGAAAAATGGATTCAAACAMCACCTTTTTCCTATCAACATGATACATACAGACAGCATGTTGAACCATTAAACGAACTCTGGAGAAGATGGCCCATTCAAAGCAAGGAATAGCCTGGAGTACAAATGTGTAGAAGCAAGATGGAGAGCACGATGGAGTGTGTGCACTGTTAACACTTATAACAAACAACTATTAAACTGATGCTTGTGTTTAATGGCTACATACTTCCTTACATGAACATTTCCCCCTAAAGCCTCTCTTGCACTTGGTGTGGAAACAATTACAGTTCAAAAAACAATCAGAGATGTTTTCTTGCAGGAGCTGAGGGTAGGCATTAAGTCAGCAAGTACTGCTAGATGGGCTCCTTTTTTTTTTCTATTATTATTATCATTACAGAGCAAGGTGTACTACATCCCTTTATCAGATAGGTGATACATGGAAGTTTGAGGATGACTGGAGCTAAAGAGTTTTTCTATACATGCTACACCACTGTTACTGAGACATTTGAGCTAAACAGTTTTCAACTGACCTTTCACAAGTTCAAAGCACTCAAAATTTTTCATTTTCAGGCACTGTGGATGCTGTAGGCACCTGACAGGGTTCRGCAGTGTATGATATGAACAGACTGCAGAGGGACAGGCTCAGGAGAACMTTGCTTCTTTCACAACTTCTGCCACAACTGTCAGCATTTCTTTGTAAATCATACAAGTTTTTTCTCACTTTGTGTGTAGCATTAATCCTGCTCAGATATATGCACAGAGTCATACCAAATGCTTTTACTTTTTTCATGCAAAAACAAGAACTATTTCTGCCACTTTTGTATGCATGGAAGAAATGTTCCTGATACAGATCATTCAACTCGATCACCCATAAAGTGTTAGCAGAGTAAAGGTAACTACATTCTTTTGTGCACTGCCAGGACATCATAAGAGGGATCAGAAACTTTCCTTGGAAATTTTCCAATTTCAGATGGCAAAAACAATGGCATAGACACAAGAGACTAGGCAAGAATAGGCTATGGATAGCTACGCGCACAAGTAGAAGACTACTGAATGGATAACTGTGGTAGGAGAAGGATTAGGATTAACAAAGCTGGACTTGGTGGTGCAGGTGAAGTTAACCCCACAGGCCACCTGATGGCCAATAGCATCTATCAACCAAGAGGCTGAATATCCATTCATTCTTCAAGGTCTATTAATTTTCTTTTCAATCAATTGAATTTTTTTCTCTCCCTCTGCCAATATCAGCCAGATTCAAACAAGCATGAGAAAAACAAGGCTTTGATTGGAAAATATTCTAAGATATCCTCCCTCCAGACAATACCAAGTGACACGTAATGGCTACAGCCTGCCCTCAAGTAATTTGTTTTGTTAGTGACTGAAGTTACAAAAACAAAATGCTTTTGTGGAATGGACAACACCATCATGAATTTGTTTCTCTGCAAAAAAAAAAAGCCACAAGGAACAGGAAAGTAGACCCAAACATTTAAGGTGCAAAATCATTCTTTAAATATCATAGCACTGTAAATTGTGGATCAGGCAAGTTTAGTGTGATAAACTAATCTTGTGGACAGCAGATTGTGCTCAGCAACACTCCACACTACAGACTTGAAAGAAATGAGGAGACTCACTCTAAGTCAAGTCAATGCAAATAGTTGATCCTGGCTTGGAGCAGGGGAACAGAATACACATCCTTTCAAATATTCTTTATTTTCTATTACCATATTCTACAAACTAAAGAATATTAAACCCCCGTGGAAATACTCTCACTTCTGCCAGCCGCTTAATCTCACTTAAAGGATTTATTTGATTTACCCTCAATTTCCTCATTTTCCTTGTGCAGACAAGCCCCTAGATATTTAAAAATACATGAGCATTTGAGAACACTGAGAATTATCTCTTAGGGAATGATTCTGTAGGTATTAACTTCAAAACATAACCTGAAGAATCTAGGTTTTGAAGTTAGGTTTATAGTTGAACATGCTGAGGACAAAAACAAATATGTACACTGAAGCATACACTTATTTATTTTCACCACACAGATAACACCTCAGTTAGTCAAAGGATTTTCTCCCTGTCTCTCATTTTCTCAATTCATTGGAGTACATTTGTTATGTAACCCACTTAAAAGCTTATGAGAGTGCAATCTATTAGCATGAAAAAAATGTTAGTAGTGGAAGGGTAAAAAAAAAAATTATTTCACTTGTAAAGATTAATGGATGAATCAGCCAGTAGTCATGCACACAACATGAAAAGAAGAGGTTTGGGTTTTGATAGGTTTTGTCATGCAGGGTTTTGTTTGGTTGGTTGGCTGGGTTTTTTGTATGTGTTTTGTTGTTGTTTTGGGCTTTGTTTTCTTGGTTTTGGTTTGGTGATGGTGTTATTCTGAGTTCTTTGAAGAACTCAGGCATTAAAAGAAGGTCTTAGTGTAAAATACAGACATGGTCTGAAATAGATCTTTTGTGCTTGAGGGGCTTGGAAGGATCCATTTTCACTTACCTTGAGTACATCTCTGTGTCAGTAGTTGAAACATGTTATTTTTCYTTTCTGATTCTACTTTGGTGAACAGTAGAATTAGAGGGATCAGTGATAACAAGTATCACATCATCTACTCTGATCCTCTTGAATTTTTTAGTTTCTCATCACATCAGTGTTACTAACACCTTTACTTATGTGCTTTTCTACAAAAAACAATACATTTCTACCAACATGACAAATCATACTTGAGTTGCATTCCCATGTGAAATCCACAATCTAACCTTTGACCTTTTGCTTGTAAAACATTTCATTTACAGAACCAGGAAGTTTCCATGGCACTAACAAGCATGCCAATGCAGCTATATGGTTACCCTAAAAATGAAATAAAATTACCAAAAAAATGCGCTTCTAGGACCATAACCTAAATAAATGCCACCTTCTTAAGTCTTAAAGCATAGTTTTTTTKATCTTAATCCTGACACTGTGAAAAATCTCCTTTTTAATAATTATCACGGAAACAGTTGAMTATCCAATACCTTGGATATTCTTATTTTGAAGGTGAATATCTTCCTTGTTGTAGGCTGACCATTCCATTGCATTCTGCTTTTCCCCTTCCATACAGCACTTAATTTAACTTAAATTGTAACAGGACTGGGCATGTCACTTCAGAGACACTCATGAAATGGCACAGACAGACATTACTTTTTCCTCTTTCTAATGTGCTTTGCCCCTAGATGACATGCAGAGACTCAGTACAACACTGRCTTTATGCTTTGTTCTGTCCACATACAGTTTGGAACCCCTTATGAGGCTAGGTGTCTCTGGCTGCTCTCCAGAAGCACCCCTGAAACTCATTGGTATATTATTCCCTCGTGGTAGGATCAGGAGTCCACACATCTTTCAGGATGATTTTACTTTCATAAACTGCCTCCCTACTGGCCTACATCTTGATTCAGCCATCAGATTGGTATTCTACCTTTCCGTAACATTGCTGATATCCAGTAAGGTTTGGATTAACACCTTCATCCAGATGCTGACACTATTGCTAATGCAAGTGCTACAGTTGCAAGAATGAGACTGACAAAGACAAGAGAAACCACAGTGATGCATGGACACGAGGAGGTACCATTTCTTCCCAATATCTAACTGACAAGGATCAGTCACTCTTCAAGGGTTTTTCTCTTCCCCCCACCCCCTCCATAATAATTGCCCTAACAGTAACAAAAAATAATGGCTTGCATATGACAACTGTAATGTCCTCCAATATAATTTTTTTAGATCATTAAGGAAAGATCTGCTCACTTGCAGTGACTGCCCAACCTTCTTCATAACAAGTTTCCTAGAGGAGACATGCTATGAAGAAAGATTTTGTCTTAGGGTCGGTATGGACTCTCAAGGAGAGGGCTTCTGCAAAGAGACAGCTAAAATTAAYGATGACACAAAATTAATTCAGGTGAAAAATCCCTCAACATGTTTATTACTTCTCCAAGCCTCTCCAAGAATTCAAGCCATCTCGCTTTTGGACATCATTTTGCCAGTACACCTTCCAGAAAGAATTAGTCAGATGTGAAAATAACTTTTAAGGGGGGATATCCTTTCACATTGACATAATACTCGCATTTTTTCCACTTCKTCATTTGCAGACGCAAAGACAAGCACCATTGACAGAGAATTACAAAATAGAATGTGGACCCTTGTTAAAGTGTGGGTCCACAAGTGCTACAGAAGAACCGTCAGAAAGAGAAGAAAATTGAAAATAAAGAAAGCAAAYATGTATGTTTGATATTCATGATAGAAAGCAAACGGGCATTTGCTGCTAAAATTCCCTTTCAGCAAACCCAGACTAATAGTTGGGGTTTGGGTTGTTTTTTTTTTCCAATTGGCTGAACAAAGACAGCTTATTAAATCATGACTTTGCTGTTAAGCTGGGGAGCAGCTACGATGAAGAAGAAGCAAAAGAAACGTAAAGGGTCCCCTCACCACTTTTTAGGCATGTCATTTCAACCTCAGTCTRCTTCTGCTTTGATACAGACTGGGAGAGAAAATCTCGGAGAGCAGCTGTAGAGCCACATTTAACGGAACTTTAATAGAAAAGTTAATAATTTAAATGCAGTGCCATTGGGTTTGTAGGCTTGCAAAGCAGTTCCTTCTCCTCCTTTCAGCTCCCAAGGGAAATGATAACACTCACAGGATCTCCACCCAAGTTTTCACTGCTATTTTCCAACAGCATACAGGATATCACAGCCAACCTTATCAGCAATGCATTTACAGGAACTAATTAGCCATTAGAGTCATGCCTCTTTTATACTGGTATAAATTCAATAGCAACATTCAAGATATAAAAGTGCTTTTACATTGATTGCATTGCATTGATTAATGCATCACATAATGTTTTACTTCCATTACCATCTTTATTGCTCTGGTTTTTTTTTTTCAAAGCCTGCCTCAGACCACCTGCTTTGGTGTCTGAGAGCAGCCTTACTATTGCCTCTAAGCCCCAAAGAGGAACAACAGCTGATTCAGAYTGACAGTAGTGACTGCCACAGTGAAGTTGTGCCATGGGCAGGACAAGGAGCTGGGTACACCTGCCGTGTACCGAAAGCTGAGCTCTAAGGGCAGAAGAATTACTACTTCCCAAGTATTCACTCATCTTTTTATAAGAGGGATCCCCTATTTGCCATACATGTGCTGCACATAGTATCCAAACCACTGTGCCACATTCTAGGACTGAAGTGGATGTTCGCTTCAGAAGTTCCTGTCTGTGCATGCAGATGCAGAGAGTGCCTGCCCTCTCTCCCACCCAGCAGACTAAGGCCACTGTGCTTTCAAGGGATAGGGGCATGGGCAGCAGACACTAAACCCTGCTGTGCCTTCCTCCACAGGTATCTGAGAAGGATTTTTTGGAACAGCAATAAGCTGGAGATGGATGATGTCTGCAGATGCAGAGGAAGCTGACAGTGCTGAATTTCTCACCTTTCTACACCACTCCACCACCCCCCACCCCGGACAAACCATTCCCCAGTGAAATAACTGAAGTCATTGCAAAGTCAAAAGGTATTTTTCTGCTCTCAGTAACTTTCCACTTTGTTACAACACAGGAGGAAAGCACCCATAGATATCGTACTTGGGGTATGGACAGAGACACAGTGGCCATTAGACACACCAGTACTGGACTGGTCCTACAGGAGCCTGTACACGAAAAGGCACCTCCTCATCACTTGTCCTCTGAAGAAGTTAATCTGCCTCTCAGTAGCAGCAGAGCAAGTATTAATGAGGGAAAACAGCTTCACCAAGTACTACCGCCCCATGCTGAGTGAAAACCCTGCACACTGCTGCACATGCAACGGTGAAACCCAATGCTCACACATGCAACGGTGAAATCCAATGCTCCCACAGCAAGGCTCAGCCAGGGGCAGGAGCTGTGGGCAAACCCACCCAAAGCAGCCCATAAAAGTCAACCAAGTGGGGATCTAGCAGAGGTCCCAGGGGGAGCTGCACACCTGGTGTAATACAAGGCCGTGAGGAGGTGGTGTGGGGTCCCCATCATGACAGGCAGCACGATCCCGCAGCCCCCTCAACTCCCACAGCAAACCCTGGCCGGCAGAGCTGGGAAACACATCACTGCCTGCTGTGGTGACAGCCTGTAAAATGGAGGTGCTCACGTTCATCTGGTTCACTAGAAGTGTCGTGAGGTTTGATTGAACGATGTTTGAAAACACTGAGGGCAATGGGGGGTTGTACACGAGGACTAAAGCCTGGATAGCCTCTACTTACTCACTTAGGAGGCACAGTCTAGATGGGARGATGGATTAATTGGGGAATATTGCTCTTTAGGTCATTTTTTCTTTCCCGAATTTAAAAAAAAAAAMCCCAAACCTGCCACATTTGGCAAACTGAAATATTTTTTTAGCAATATTTTCAAGTTTTTGTAAAAGAAATCACATTATATTGAACTTCAGCTCCTTAAAACTTGTTCTTGGCAAGCCTTCTCTCAGAAAAAAAAGCTGCACGTTTTTTAACCACAGAAATTATGGATTGCACAGTGTTCTATGGGATGTCAGCATCTAGTAGTCCTCAGATTCCTTTTATTGTTAATTAGTGATCTAATTAACTAGATCTTTAGCCCACTTAAAACACAGTAACAATTCTTCATTCCTATGGCAATACAGAATTCCATTAATAAACACAACTGGAGATTTTCCGTAAGAAGCAGTAAACAAAAAAAGCCCCAAACAACCCCAAACCAGTAAGGTTTACAATACATTTACATTAAAAGAAATTGTGACGTTTTTAATTTTATTTTTATATTTTTTCTTCCAAAAGATAAAATGAGAAAAAGAGAAACGCTATTAATACCATTTAAAGTAGAATTTAAACGAAGTTATCTATAATTGGATAAAGAAATTTGTCTTTTTAATGCGTATGCCTTGAAAATTGGCCAGAAAGTCATCTGTGCATTTTACTTCTTGACAGTAATCACTTTCAATATTCTGTAAAGGTACCCAGGAGACAAGCAGAGATGTTTGGTAGCGAACAGTAAAACATAATCAGTCTTCAGGAAGACAGTTAAAAYTACTGATCTGTGACACCTCACATGTTCAAGTCAATTAAATATGATTAACGACTACCTGGGCTGATGTGCATGTTGCTCTTTTGGTATATATACAGGGAAAAAGGAGTATGGATATTTACTCGTCCTCCTCCTTCATATTCATGTGCAGATGTGTCATGGAGTACGAACATATGTTCAGAAAACGTTTTGAGAAGAGGGAAGGAACTGATGAAACCCAGGAACTGAYAGAGGATTTGCAAGGTTCTTGCTGCTAAATTTCTACCGGGGAGGGGGGGAATATCTAGAATGTTTATGTTCCTTTTCTGATGTAATAAAGAGCACCCTGCCAAAGCGGCAGCAGAGGGTTTGCCTACCTGAGCAGGTGGCGGTGGCTGTTGCACGAAGCCCTGGGGCGGTGGCGGCTGCAGCACTTGCTGGGACACGGGCGGACCCGAACCYGTGAAGCCTCCTGGGGGAAGCTGCTGGCCTGGGGAAGCCATGATGTAGCCCGTCTGCTGGGCAGGCTGCTGCAGGATGGGCGACGGGTACACGGGGCCCGAAGGAGACTCGGGGTTCTCTCCCGATGATTGACGACTTAAGCTCATCTGGTTAAACTGCGCTGTCATGTCATCCCGCTGCGGGGCAAAAGGCAGGAGAAAAGATGTGGACGTGACGGCTGCAGCAGGCACGCGAATCAGCAAAACGAAACGGGTTCGGAGCATGAGGGGGAAAGGAATCCTCAGCTCAAATCCATGCCAAACTTTGCATGGATATCTACAAAAATGGAGGCAACTAAAATGAAAATCACCACAAATTCTTTGACAAAGGCTTCCAGACTGCACGGTGAATGGCATCATTTGGCAAAAAAGCCAATTATTTTGGCTCTTACCCTGCCACCCCCACCTTTAACACCAAAGTGACAAGTGAACTTTACAGTGTTCAAAAGAAGACATTTTGAACATAAAGGGCATGAAAATAACATTATGAATACCTCTATCCYCAAACACAGAATTTGTCAGCCAAASACATGCTGGTAATTTCACCTSTGTTTCAAATTGATCCCATGAGGAATTCAGTAGGATTTGGGTGCAGATCTTTCCCTTTCTGAACTGTTTTGAAAATCCAATGTTGTAAACACAGAGAAGGTTAAAAAAGCGCTAAGCCTTATGTTGCTATTTCAAGGCTTTTTATTCTGTGTTAGAAAGAAACAAGTACTTTATTTGACTGAAGGGGGAAAAATAAATCTATAGTAGGATAAATGTACCAAATAAAGCCAATGGACCTAAGTTTCATTACATGCTGGTAATAAGACATGCTTTCTGAACAGTATCTGTTCAGTCTTGCAAAAAGAKTCATACTATTCAATGCTCTGAAGTTTATTCTGTGAAGGTCGAAGATTTACAAATGTGATTCTATGCATCTTCTTTTGTGCCCATGTCATAAGACTTTTAAATACTCAACATAAAACTCTATCATGTGCTAATACGCCAATTACAGATAGGAAACAAGCACTATAAAAATGCTTTTTGCTCAGAATATCCATACTATTTTTAAAAGGAGCCTCTTCAATTTTGCTTGTAGCCTTGTGGTGTTCATTTTCCAAAATCATCCTGCACAATGCATTTAATGGCAGGAAACTTCAAAATGTGTCAAAACCAAAACAAAATAACACAACATTTGCGTGTGGAAAGCACTGCCAGGGATTACACAGAGACTAACCCTCACAACTCTGAGAGCAGATGTCATGGATCAATGTTTTAAACACTCCTGACAGATCATCAGGTGGTATATGGAAGTAATGCTATTAACTTTACTGTCATCCTGCATTCATATTCAGACATGACTTGCATGTCTGAAGCTGTTCCTTTAAAAAGCTAGGATATTCATTACCTGAATGGCAAATGACTGCAAACAGACTCTACAAGAAACTTCATTGAGCTGGGGATGCTTCTACATTTGCACAACAGAGAACAAAATCTTCAAACCCCTATAATCTATATGGTGTTTGTATAACGTAATGTACATCGACGATATTAATTCAGGTGAAGTTTCACTATTAAATTAGCCAATAAAAATATTAGTCTTATGACTACCACTAAGGACAATCTCATACTCCTGCAACGCACTTTTCAAGAGAATTAGCACTGAGATATGCAACTTTTGTTGAGTGCAAAATATTTTCTATTGTCCTTTAGAGGGTATCACGTATCTACAAGTCATTAATATTATTTTATCTGCAAGGATCCATTCAGTTTTGTTTCCACATCTTACTATAACTGTGATATTGGGAAAAAAAAATCAGTCATAAACAAGATTACTAGAGCAAGAGAGAAMTATCTACAACAGAAAAAAAATTTGTAGTGTCTTTTAAAATGTCAGCTCCGTTTTAGAACAGTAATATCTTAGTCTTGTAAGCACCAAGCCAGAATCAGACTCMAGAAGAACACTCTATTTATTTTCATTATCCATGTCCATTGGTGCATTGTCATGATGCACAGCATACCACACCTTTTGCAGCTGTTTCACTGCATCTCTCCTTCCCAAGTGCTCTGATATGACCAAGAAATAAACCCAGGCAGTGGATTTAGTACACAGAAAAAAGAACATAAAAGAAAAAATAATTATTTCTAAGAGTCTCTTCTCCCGTCTTTGTGGACRTAAGAGAGGGATAACCCAAATCTTAACTATTCAAGTTAGCAATTTAAGGTCCCTTGGCACTAAGTGAGGATACATAAGCTCCGACCAACAGGCACAACAAAACATTTTTCTGGAGGCTCTGCTAACCAGGCACAGACCCCTGCTCCTAACATCATCCTTCAGGTTAGGTAACCAGAATCAGTGGGAACGCTCTCACAAAACGCTTGTCAGTACCAAAAGCATTAGGGCAAACAGGWATTTAGACAGGGTTCTCACGTGGGACACCTGTCGCAGTGCTCCCCAGAGGCTCTTGGACACACTCATGCTCACACCCCCAGCTTCAAGGAAAGAATACAAATAAAATGTTTAGTACCACAGAAAACTGCTGTGTTGGAGAAACTGGCAGGAGATGCTGSGGAGGATAAGAAACTGCTGGATATTGGACTGACTGAGAAGATGGCTGCATTGTCTGAACAGGCTGCAAAATAAACACAGTGAAACACAATAAATTCAACCATTTAGAGAAAGATAGCAACTGCCGCCACCACCTTTGTTATTGAGAACAAAGATCGAAAACACAGCTCTGAAAATACAGGTGACTCATCACTAGCCTGAGTGCAAGAGGTCAGGTATTGCGATTTTAGTCTTCATTTTAGCCTTATACCAAACAATTCTTCACTACAGATATTTCTGCCTCTTTTCACATATTTGATGGCTGTTAGATTAAATAAAGCCACAGCTATACCTTCTTATTAGTAATGTGAGGCAAAGACAACTTATGATTCTACATTTAATTTACAGAGATAAAAATGCAAGCAGCACAGTATAAGTGTATATTTGAATTTTGCCGTTAGTGACTGATTTAACTCCGAGTGTGTCATAGGCAAAGGAATAATGATTGTAAAGCTGCTTTGGGAGAACACAACAGTTTAAAAAAAAGACAAAGAACAGGCTGTGAATTACCAACAGACAGGCCATCAGCTTGAAGCAGATGTTTATCTAAGTATAAAAACCAATTTTCCACAGCACCATTACTTTGGAATAGCTTTAGCATTCCTTTCATTTTAACCTCTCATATAACTTCTTACACAGGTTTGGTACTACCTCTGTCTTCTAAAACTGTGAAGACCAGATCAAGAAATAAGAGCCATAACCATGTAWGTCCAAACCCAGTAAAATCAAAGCAACTTCACTGAATTTAAACACTGTATTTCTGTGTAACCTAGGATTAAACTGTGCCAAATTATAAAGCTGCACAAGAACCACAGTAGATCCTGGCTGCTCTGTGACTAAGCAGGATATAGGATGCCTGCTTGAGTAGTTCCCTCTGCCTGCTCTGCTCTGGTAGAACAGGCATGCAATCCACAAAATTAAGCTTGAACCAGACCCAAACCCTGCTGCCCATACTCAGCCACGCCTGGCCACACACCACAGCCAGCCCAGGGATGAGAGAGCCAACATACCATGGCACTGTGCTCAAACAGTGCTGCTCTTCCCCTCTCCTGCTGTAGCTCCTGAATTTCTAGCTCAGAGCAGAGTCATGGTCAGAACATGGGGTGCAGGCAGAAAAACACCAATCTGGGGCAAAGGTGCTTAGAGAGCATCCACAGATTGGGCCCAATACAACCAGACATTGTAGAGCCCTTGTTGTACTTTATTCTTTGACTCAAACCCATTGCTGTCCAAAAAGAAAAGCCCCTGTCTCTCTGGAGAGAATTACAGACTGCACTGGTTTGAGAATGAATGCTCCAGCTTCCACTTAAGGTGAATTTTGCAAAATAATTTTATGTAGACATACACGAACTCGCTTAACAGTACTTTTGAAAATGAAATCATCCTTTAGATAGAATTGAAGATGTAACCTTCCCTCTCCATCTGTTTCATCCATGTTGAAAAGAACATCCTGATAAATGGTCTCGCTGCATTACTCCCTCTGCCTTCTAGGTCATTCTTCATATCCCTGAGAGCTCCTTCTTTTTTCCAGTGACCACCTCACCTACCTGTGTGACAAGGTGACTTGCCATTTGCTGCTGTGGCTGTTGAACCTGCTGAGGCTGCTGGGGTGAAGGCTGCTGCTGAGACTGTCCCACCATCTGGCTCCTCATTGCCTGCTGGCCACTGGGAGGATTGTATATTGCCGGTGTCCCATCAGGATTTACAAATGGTTGACCTGAAACAAAACACCTGGCCTTTGTTAAACACTTTTAAGAACATACTGTTTTCTGTGTGAAAGCAAACAACCTTGCTTTAAATGATCACTCTTTAGCTGACCTGCTACAAGAGTAAAATGCTCATCACTCTCAATGCCTCATTACAGTAATTATAGTATCAGACATCATTACATCATTTTTTTTTCAGGCAAGACAGCAGATATTTGTTTTGGCAGTATGATTTTCCAAGGAATGGGTGGAAAGTTACCATGGCTATAAGATGATTCAGATGCTATGGTTACTTGAAGTCATTCAATGATGAATCAATTAACATTAAAATTGAACTTTAGAGCAAACACTGAAGGTAGAGAATGTTCCCTTACATTTTCCTCTCACACAATAGCAGTCAAATGTACACAACTACTTCTGACACAATACAGCGTGAAGGAAAAGGAAAAAAAACAAACCCACGCTTGTTACTAATTTATTTACACATTCTAATAACACAGTGCTGTTCTTGTGAGAGCTGTTCTCTATGTACTTAGAGGAGCCAGCACTCCAGTTTTCAAGCAAGAAACACTTAAGATGTATTTAAAAATCTCTTATATACAAGACAAATTCTGTCTAGAGTTCTACTAAGTTGCCAAATTCATTTAGCTTCAGATATTTTAGCTGGGAGAGATAACCTTGCAAAACCAATGTTTGTTTAAAATAAAAAAGTCTACCCAAGTAATTGTCTTCAAAACAAAAAAGAAATGGTATTTCTCTGTAGGAAAAATGTTTTCCATGACCTCAGTTCTCTTTTCAGTTCCATCATAAATCTGTAAATCAAAGGAATTACAAATACTTCCATGAGAAAAAAAACTGAAGTAATTTTAGCAATGATGTGATAACCTTTAAAATAGGTAACTGAAGTATGAATATCTGAGATAAAAAGGGAGATCTGGAGGAATTCGGTGACCTAGAGCAACAGTGAAATAATGAACTTCTGATTTGTACACTACACAGCATCTCTACCTGTTCTATCTACTCCTCAGCCTCTCAGTTTCTCCCTCCTAAGAATCACGGCCAGAAAGGCGTGAGGAGCACTGGCTCTAAAAAACCTTCCCTTCTCTCTCTCTCTAAAATGTCAAGATTTTCTGGATGAACTCAACACCACAGTCACGCAGAGAAAGGTCATGACTGAGTGGAAGAGAAGTATGGAGCAGTTCTGTCTACTGATTTCCTGATTCTCGCTGTGAACACACTGACATGGTGACTAGGGCATGGACTCCCAAGCTTTGGGAATCTCAAGCTCCAGAAGTACTTTAGAAGACTGAGTGGGATAAGAGGCTCCCAAAGCCTGTGTCAGGTGCTCAAGGGAAGCCAATAAAGAGCATTTCCTGTGGCTTAGTGAAAGATGACAGAACTGAAAGCGGAAAGTCCCAGCAACGCTTTTAAAGATAAAAAAAGAGAAGACTTCTCAGGAAGAAATCTTGAAATAAGAAATGAGAAGGAGAGATCAGATGGTAACAGGGAAGACATTTTTAAGTTATGAACTGTGGCCCTGACAGAAAGGCAAGGATTGCAATGTCATTTCAAGGAGTATGAATGAAAAGTAAATGCTCTTAAATTGTCAGTGGAGTTAAGGAAGAATGTGTCAAGAGAAATCCTTTAAAGGGTAAAATGGACTGGTGAAGTGGGTGAAATGGAGAGCACAGCCACAYAAATGGTTCTTTGCCAAAGCAAGTTAAGAAGCTTGTCTGTCTGGGGAAGGGGAAGGGTAAAGCAGGGGAGAGAAAACAAAGGGAACTGCACATATAGAAAAGAAAGTGTGGACTCCCACCACCTGGGAAGGAGCAGAGAGTTATAATCAGAACAGGAATATATTGACAGCATCTCTGGATGCCATTAGAGGCTTGCACAGTCAGTGACTATGTAGAGTGAAAGGAAAGATCTTTAAAGGACACGATGTTATGATCAAAAGAGAGAAAAAGACTGGAAGTAGCCACTCTGCAAGAGGAGAAGAAAGAGCTAAAGAATGGTGTTATGTAGGAAAAGAAAATCTATTCATTACAGGAAACAAAGATCCTTTTTTCCTTTCTTTCAACTGTCTTCTCTTCATCTATGTTTCTGACAGCATCCATCACTTTGATAGTTGATCACAGCATCTAGCAATCTAAATCTCCTCCCTATGGAGCTTCTTTTGTAATGTTTCCCTAATAAGATGCAAATATTCTGAGCCCAAAGAGTGACAATGCTGCGGCATGTATTTTGCTGCATGTGAAAAACACAGTAGATGYCGAAGTACAGTCTGACTTCTAGCACAGGTAGCAGCATGAAGCTAGAAGTGTGAGACAGGAATTGTAGGCTTTTAAAGAATCTGCTCCCTCCATTTTCTTTATTATGTATATATTTAAATGGGAGCCACAGAAACAAAACAGGGTTTGAAAGAAACATGAAATTATATATACACAAAACCACTTGTTCCCTGAAAGTTAAACATACATACACACGGAGGTGTCCCAGTGATGCATCTGCAGAAAATGAGGCACACTGGGAAGGAAGATGAGGTGCTCTGGTCTAGTGACAGTATTGAAATGCATTATACCTATAGCAGAAAAGAAAGACTCCCTAGGTATCAGGCAAAAATCTAAACTAGATGCTTCAAATTGCTAAGTTGACAAAACAGATGTAGGAGACGTTCTTAAACAGTTCTTCTGGCTTTCAACTGTGGTGAGCTTCAGTCTTTGTCTTCGCCAGGAACAAGCCAAGGAACATGGCCAGGAACAAGCACAATCACTCAGCTGTTTGTGGCGTCCAAGAAGCAGAAATTCCTTTCATTTTTTTCTCAGTCCTGCCACCTGAATTATGGATGGCTCCTGCCTAGGCCTGCTGAATTTTATATGGAAGTGGACCACATAGTGGAACACAAAATGTTGTCTTCTGTATTGACCAAGAAATTTCAGTGTTGCAGACAGAACTGTCAACTACCAGAACATAAATGAGCAGATTAATATAATGATGGATCTTTTTCTTGCTGACAGTATTAGGCCCTCATGTCAATAATGCAATAGCTTGGAAAAAAGTACACTTAAATAGTAAAGGCTTTAGAACAGTGCAAGTTACTAAATCACCTCTCTGGAAAGAACTTATCATATTTGAATCTAAACAAACAAGAACTCCTCCTTGGTTTTAGATATGCTGATATATATCGATCAGCCTCAGATACTACCATCTGTAAATATCYGTGGAAAGATTGGCTTAATAGTTTACCAAAGCTGTGTTTTCTTAAATGCTGTGATTTTCTTGACTGAACTACGACCAAAAAAAAAATACTTTTAGTAGTGGACTCACAAGTAAGCTGTAAGCATTTCCACCAAAATACTGGAACACAGGGATGTAAAACACATAAAATACAAGTTATAAACAAAAATCCCCAAAGAAAATGCTCTATTAAGGACTTCAAAAAAATATTTTGGAGTTCAACCCTCAGCTCTCAGTATAATGGCAGATACATTTCACTATAGGCTTTGTTGTTTTAAACCCAGCATAACTCAGCTAAGGTTGACAGCACAGCTAGTCATGGTCACTGGAATAGCCCAAATCACCGAAGAACACCACAGTCTCAAACTCTATGAACCTTTTTAATACTGACAGTACAATACTGTGGGGAGTAATAGCATAACATGATCCAGACTTCATCTGGACCAAGGAGGTAGCAAATTGCCTTAAGCTTTCAGCAAGCACTCAAGTTCAAACTGAAGAGATTCCAAAGCGCCCACAGTGCTTGGGTGCCTGCAAGTGCCTCGTTTGTGAGCTGCAGTGCTGGTAACTACCAGGAATGGATGAGTTACATCTTTCTCTTATCACAAAACTTGCAGTTTAAATACAATTGCTAATCATATAGCTCACATAAAATTAATTCTGAAGTGCAAATCCAAATGCAGCCCTTCAGCCTTTTGAAGTTCTGCTGTTAAGCACAATCTCTAAGAATGTGATGTTATATATTGGTTGCACCGTATCTCAGTATGCTTGATATAGAAGAGCATCTGTCCTTATTGATGCTGACRGGATCTCAGAGGATCTCACAGCCAGGGAGCGCCAGGACTTCTGAATGATGAACATCCTGTCTGGGACAGAGCAAGAGTGTTTTGTATCACTTCCCACCAGCTATGCCATAACAGCCTCAGAAAGTGAATCTAGCTTTGCCTGCACATTTGAAAATGACAACTTGCCAAATGTCATTTTGATATATATTTGCTCCAGGAAAGTATGTCTAGAAACAAGAAATTTGCCAATTCCCCAGCTGAAACACCAAAGGGCAGAATCAGGCAGGAAAAATTGTACTGACCTGTGTGCGGGTTGAGAAGGATACTGCCAGGTGGTATCCCTGCAGCTTCAAGTGGAAGAATGATATAGCTGGTGTTGCTGGGGGCCACCTGGCCACTCATCCCGTTCTCAGGGTAGGACACGCTGCCTGAAGAGCTGGCTGTTACCCCAGGGACAAGAGATGCACTTTGGAGAGGCTGATGTATTCGYGACAGTGATCCTGAGGAGCCAGCACTGCTGGAAGACTCTGAGCCTAACAGGGAGACACAACCACAGCAGGAGAGGGGGTTACAAGGGACCCCAGTCCTCATCAGGCAGGGCACATACATGAGGAGAGCCTGCAAAGGCATGCACCAGTCCATGCCCAGCTAGTAGGAGCAGGGTTTTCATTCCCTACTGAGCCCAGTATCCAGTGGTAAATTCTAAAATCCAAAAGACCACTTTCCTCTTGCAACATCTGCTCCCCCAAGGCCAGTAAATAGACTTACCAAAGAGGAACACAAAATCCTCAGCATGTATTTATAATGCCACAGTATCAGTTCATAAGGTATAAAAACTAAACATAAGGTTTATAAAAGAAAAAAGAACCAAACAAAAACATAACACAAAAAACCACCAGTCTCTGTATGTAAAAAAGCAATAGMAACTGAGTTATCAGTCCTAGTAATATGGTAGCTGTGCAATATACATATTAACTTAAAGCTACCTAAGATGCTACCTAAGACGCTACCTAAGACTTTTGCCACTTTGGTTTTTCAGTATCTAACTTATTAAAATTGATCAATCAAGATAAATCAACTGTGCTAAACCACATTTGTGCCTGGAATGATGGGTGGACGCATTATTTTAAAACTCAAATATAATTTCCAAATTTCTGAGATACTAATTGATTAGATTTTACTTTGCTTCATGTAACAAAGACAAGAATCTCTGAGAGCATAAGGCTCAGGTCATTGGCTTCCTTAAAGCAGGACGGTATGGATGCTTCCTCCCCAAAGTATGTTTTAATTGCAACTTCTTTCATTTTACTTGCACTGTCTGTGCATCTAACCTCCCCAGTGCTCACCAGCAGATATAGACTAAAAGCAAAGAGAGAACTCAGACTTCACTTTTAGCCCACTTCTTTGAGGCAAATTATATCCTTTCAGATATGGGATACTATAAGAGGACTCTACAGTAGACTGCTTAGAGCCCCAAATTCATTTCCAGTCAAATCCATATAGAAATTCACTTATTTTCTCATATTTAGAGAAATTAGAGCAAAAGAGGTTTCTTCTCAAGAAACCACACTAGCATGCTGTTACTTAACAGAGGGTCTTTTTACAGATTACTGCAGGTTGCTGTGTAAGACACATTTTTTATCCATCTTCTTCAAACTTTGTATGCATAAAGCAGCTGCTACAGACACAGTCCTCTCTATGAGCTGCCCACCATTTGCCAGGGACCTTAAATCTGCTCCTCCAGTATCTAATCAAGAAAGTAACAGAGATTTCTCAAGAAATTTTTAATTTCTATCAATACACTTCAAAGTTATGTTAGTTGCAGTATTTTTCCCCTCCTTGTAGGCAGAGGTTAGAGACTCACAATTATTATTCCTGAAGAAATAGTTTTATCTATTGGATAATTTCAGATTTCAGTGTTTCTACAAATTGCAGTTATTCCTGGAGGTCACTCTCATAAAGCTTCAAGTAGTATTTGGCATCTTCCTTGCAATTGCAAATGCAGCTGCTGGAGTTCAATTTTCCTTCCACATCAGTTACAAGATCCTTTGCTGTATTTCCCTGGCCCTTCTACATGCACTTCATGTTGCCTCTTTGAGTTCTTGCTTTTCTTTCTCCTCTTTTCCTTTACCTTTTAAATTCAATGGGTCAGAAAGCTATCTGGAGGTGGTAGTGGTGATGAGATTTCTTAAACCTCCCAATATTTCTAAGCGTGTGAGTAGTGTCAAGCCTGAGTTCAGACTCTCTCCACTTTTTGTGCTATTCCGAAGAAACGTTGTTAGCATAAAAGAAGGTTGCGGCATTGATATTCAATTGTTTTTTTTTCTTTCCCCCTTTCTGCTGTTTATATGGCAAAATCACAGATTGATCTACACCAGCTTCTGAATGATAAAAGCCAGAGGACTGCAGTGAATTCAGATGTGCTCATCAAATGGAAGCAGTAGAAAATCCTCTGAAGCTATCACCTCACGTTGGTCAAGCTGATAGCTTTGAAATGTCTGCCTTAAAAGATCCTAGATCTGCTCTTTCATGTCAGTAGATCAAGCCAGTGATTTTGAAAGAACACAAATAAGTCACAAAACCATATAAAGAATTTTCTGAATTAAAAAAAAATCTCAGAAATTATTGCTTTACCAATTTTGCCGCCATTTATGCTGTATAAGAATGATCTACTTAATTTTTTTCCATTACTGTAACTTATTTCCTATCATTTTAAGTCTAGACCTATTAAGCCAAGTGAATTCCAACACTAATGTTTGGAAATTAACACCAATTAGTCTTGTCTTTGTAGCTCTGATTAGCTGTTTTCATGCTGTCTAAATATGGAATAAGAAATCACCACATAATGAATTCAGTACTGTAGAAAAGGGAAAAAATTTTGAACTATCTGACTTTATTCAGATTCATATTAAGAGATGTCTTGCTAAAGACTTCTGAAAGGAACTTGGACTAAATKAGATTTTTGCCCCCATTACACAATCCAACCTCTTTTTTTCAGCATGTAATGATGGATACTTCTTCTAGATTATTCTATAATTTTCTTGCTGCTTCACAGTTGACATAATAATAACCTTCACAGTCTCATCACTTTCCATTAATATAGTTTTGAAGTATTCTGAGAGATACAGCAGTTCAAAGAATTGTAAAGAAAAAGAGACAGAAAAATCACCACAAATACTTAATAGCTTAGAGGGTTTGCAGAGGGAGAGCATGGAAGTACCATTAATTTTCCAATATTCTAAGCACTAGTGAGTGATGCAACATGTCTTGCTCTATTTTCTTTGGATCAGCATTCAGCATCTGATGACTTTGACTATCTCTGTTCATCTCACCTTCCAAGTCCGAGGCAAATTTTTCCTTTCTTACCAACTAGACTCTCAAGATCTATCCACTACCACTACTTATTCCAGACCCTSAATTTTTCAGGAACAGTAGAGTGCTGGAAGTATTTTTGTCTTGCATACAGTTAGTTGGATTAGAAATATTTATTTGCTACTTCTGTAAGTCGCCTTTCTCTATATAACAACATATTTAGTGGGATTTTTTTTATGAAAATGGTATGTGCTTATGCGAACACAATTATTTCTCTGCAAGCTGCACTTCTAAAAATAAGACTGATGTTTCAGCACAGTCAGTTGGTGGGAAGATTATGACTGGAAGCAGTTGGCTCATGACTTACTGCCCATACATCAATATTCTGACAGTTTTGGTTGGACTTACAAGATTCATCAGGCTAATGACTGATTCAAGAAAATTATAAAGAGGGAGAAATCCAGTTCCAAAACTCAGAGAAAAATTATAATATACAGGACACTTTATTCAAAACAAAAAACCAAACCAAACAACCAAAAAAAACAACAAAGGAAGGTTAATGTATTAAAATGCCTGCAGTAATGTATTGAAATGCCTTTCCCAACAGGAGTGGAAATGAATACCTAACAGGAGAGATTAGACTGTGTCTCCAATTACTTGGAGCCCTGCCAAGGAAGTTAATGATCCCTACAGATCTGTATCAACATAGCTAATACCCCAATGCAGCCAGCTTTTTGCAAATAAGGGGGAAAGAAATACACTCTGACAGATATGCATTCCACTGAATGGAAAATGCATTAAGAGAAGCTAAAGGTGCAACAGTTACAACTTTTAAGTCTTCCAACAATTATTTAAATAGATATGTACATACACATAGAACATGTCTTTGAAACACATCTTGTCTTCCCTCATAATAACCAACAGGTTAAAACCTGTTGCAACGTGTCAGTGAAAATAACATCGTAGTTGATGTGCTAGATTTTCTGTTGGGTGTTACAGGCTGAACAGGTACATCTTTGTGCCCTTACAGGGACAACTATTTCACTTACCACTCTTAGTCAACTCTGGAAAGTCTCCTATATTACTAGAAAGCTAAACCAACCAACATTTTGTATGATGTCCTAATTAGTAGGAATGCAATCTGATTGAAATTTGTTAAATTATGAACTCTCCATTCGATACTGAATTATAGCTTAACACATCTCTGGGTACCTACTAAGCTACAGAATAACAGAGAAGAAAATTTTACTTGCAATGTACAATCTGTGCTTTTTAGTAGAACAGGGTTTTCTAAACAATCAACAGGTGCATGAAAATAACCATCAGAATCGATGAGATAACCATGTAATGGGTTTCAAACAGTCCCTTTTGTGAAGTTTGCAAAAATGAAGTAACATAATYCCTTTGCTAAGCTCCAATTCCTGTGCAGCTGAGTGCAATTAAAGCCCRAGACTAATTGACACTACTGGACTCTACTGCAGAGAACAACACGTTCTGTGATCTCTTGCCCAAGGGGAAGCTAACATCTTTCTGTGCTTCAGTTCCTGCTTGTTTGCTATGTACCATTAATTACTGATTTATCACAGGTTAGGTGCAGAACATTTAATTTTGGTGACAATATTAAAAGTGATCCAGAAAGGCTACAATGTTAATATTGCATCACTGTATACACTATCAAAGGCAGCTGCGAGCCTTCTGTGGAAATCCTGAAAATTTTAGTACTCCTATTCTCAGGAAKAGTGTTTAACAATGCTTCTGGATGATGGCCATATATAGAGAATAATTTTCACATATAAAGAGACCATAAATATATTACATTATTTAGCCAATGAAGAACATTTTGACCAACTAATGAATTTTCACTTATTTCATACATATTATATGCAAGATGAAAATATTTTAAATTTATTACTGTGAACCATAAAATTCTTCAGCGAAAAGACTAGTACCTTCTGTAGGAGAACTGGGACAGAATTGGTACCTACCACACTCTGCCACACTACTAGAGCAGCATGCCTAACATGTGTAGCAACCCCTGTGCAATTCCATTTCAACCACTGTAGTCAAGACCACAAAAAAATAATCAAAACCACCCAAAATAAAAACATGATCAACCTTTAAATGACTACTGAGCTACAGAACACCAGGGCTGCCTATGGCCCATGCACAATCAAGTATCACTTGGTACCTAATGCACCTTAGAAAACAAATACAAATAGCACATGGGGACTTTGGCTGCTGTATGAATGCATGCAGCACATTTTTAGTGAAGACATGTCTTTTTATGAASCCATATTTCCCCATTATTTTTAACAGTCCTTCTTTTCTGCTTTAATGCCATTCAATAGCATTTTAGAGAGAAGGATAGAAACAGTGGTTTGSATATGAGTTCCTGTGACTTTTCTCAGGCTGACTGACTGACTTTGTGTCCTGACTTTGAAGGTGTACGTTTGTTCTGACATCCAGTCTTGCTCTTTTTCCCCACTTGCTCCTTTTATTTTGTTTCTTTTTTACTCTTTCTGTGCCTCAACTAGCAATTTAAACATGTTCCTTACAAAACGTCAAAGTACTTAAAAAAGAACATGGAATTTTAACATCACTAATGTTTTAAAAATGTAATATAAGAGCTTTCATTTGAAAGCAATTTGGGGTTTGGTGTCTACAGAGTGTAGATGCATTTAAAAGTATTGGCATGCTTCAGAAGTCTCTCCTTCAATACATTTCCTAAATGCATCCTTTATTATGCTTGATTTTAACACTAAAATGGCTTCTTAAAAATATCACTCYTGCAATTAGATGTCTCCTCCAAACTGCATTTCCCTGACACCATTTTAAATGCTCTGCACCTCTGCAACACGGCTGCGGAGAAATACATTTACCTGCACTCTACTGAAGGTAGAATGATATGAAAAAAAGCATAGCAGGAACCTTTGCCTCCTCCCTAATTCTTGCACATTAAATTCAATTCTGATGCAATGGAAAGATTCATGGTAGGCAAAGAAATCTTGAGGTGAAACCATGGTCTATTCCATACTTCAAGCCCCACTGTATTTAGTCTATATTCAAATAAAACATACACGAGTTACAAAACTACACATACACTGGAATTGCACCCTGCCTTCCCTGAGGCAGTTCCCATAGGCAGGCAGAGACATGATATGGAGGATTCCGTCCTGTCTCTGCCTGGCTGAACACAGTGATGAAGTAAGTGACAGGGGCAATGGCAAGAAGTTCCTGCCCGGCGCAGCAGGCAGGCCTCCTTTGTGATTATCTCACTGGTCCAGATGCCCTGGGAAAACAGATTTGAGGATCTGCAAGTGGAACCAAACAATAGCAAGGGCAGTGGTTCATTTGGTTGGAGGTTAATTCAGACTACACCCTGATCAAAACTGCTTCCATACAGAAAAAGACGGGTCATAGTCATGAGACTCCCTTCTGAAGGGAACAGAAGGCCCAGTAYGTGATCGGACTCACTTCTTGGGGTCATCTGCTATATCCTTGGGGCCTGGGCTGAAGATGTGAAAAGAAAACTTCCTACGCTGATACAGCCCTCAGATCATTATCCATTACTGATTTTTCAGGTAGGCAGCAATGAAATCCCAAGAAGCAAAGAAGTCCAAGCGCAATCAAGAGATTTCAAGGCCTTGGGATGATTGATTAGGGAAACAGGAGAACACAGAGTGTTCTTCTCCGTCCTTCCAGTTGCAAGGAGTGGTGAAGGAAGAGCCAGCTGATKAAGAACAGGCTCCAAGCCCGGTGTCATCGGCAGAATGTTTGGGGTTTTGATCATGGGTAGGTTTACACAAGACCAGGCCTGCTGGTGACAGACAGGGTACACCTGTCTCAAACATGGAAAAGTATCTTTGCAGAGGAGTTACCAGGTCTTCTTGAGAGAGCTTTAAACTAGACTTGAAAAGGTAAAGTGATGTAATCAGAGGCAGCATGCCAGTCTTTAAGGGATAGTGTGGTAGCGAGGTTCTTCAGTCTGACATTTCAGTGGAGGTAGGAGATTAAGGTCCACGAGTCAGCAAAGACACAAAGGTTACTGATGTGTCAGAAATTATGGAAGTGCCTGAGAATGATTGTGTAAGAATTAGGGCTTCTTCCCACGAAAAGCGGGCAGGATCAATAGCCCAACAGAAGYGCATTTACACCAATGCACACAGCATGGGTAACAAAACAGGAGGAGCTGGAAGTAACTGCACAGCAGGAAAGCTACAACACAGTTACTACCATATGGTGGAAACATGGTGGGACAAGTGGAGTGCTACAGTGGAGGGCTGTAAACACTTTGGAAGGGATAGACAAGGAAGGAAAGGTGCTGGGATAAGCCCTGTATATTAGAGAGTGTTTTGACTGTCTAGAGCTTGACAATGGTTATGAAAGGGTTGAGTGTTTACAGGTAGAAATCAGAGAAAAGGCCAAAAAAACATGTCATGGTGGGAGTTTGCTACAGATCACCCAAGTAAGATGAACAGGCAGATGAAATATTCTATAAGCAGCTGGGAGAAGTCTCACAATCACTGGCCCTTGTTCTTGTGCATGACTTCAATTTACCAGATAACTTCTGGAAATAYGACACAGCAGAGAGGAAACAGTCTAGGACGTTCCTGGAGTGTGTGGAAGATAACTTCCTGACTCAGCTGGTGAGGGAGCCAGCTAGAGAAGGTGCCCCACCACACCTTTTTTTTGTGAACAGAGAAGGTTTTGTGGGTGATGGGACGGCTGGAGGCTGTATTGGGCACAGTGATCACGAAAAGACAGTTTTCAACACTCAGAGAAGTGAGGAGAGGGGTCTGCAGATCAGCTACCTTAGACTTTCAGAGAAGATTTTGGCCTGTTTAGAAAACTGGCTAACAGAGTCCTTGGGAGGCARTCCTGAAGGACAAAGGGGTCCAGGAAGGCTGGACATTCTGCAAGAAGGAAATCTTAAAGGCACAAGAACAGGTTGTAACCATGTGCCAAGACAAGACAGTATGGAAGACAGCCAGCTTGGCTCAACAGAGAGCTTTGAGTCAGGAAAAAAAAAAAGAGTTTATGACCTTTGGAGAAGGTGCAGTCCAATCAGGAGGGCTACAAGGATGTTGTGAGGTTATGCAGGGAGAAAATTAGAAGGGCCAAAGCTCAACTAGAACTTCATCTGGCTACTGCTGTAAAACACAATAAAAATGTTTTTATAAACACATCAGCAACAAAAGGAAGGCTAAATAGAATCTCCATCCTTTATTGGATGCAGGGGGAAAACATAGTGACAAAGGCTGAGGAAAAGGCTGAGGTACTCAATGCCTTCTTTGCCTCAGTCTTTAATATCCAGATCAGGTGTTCTCTGGGTACCCAGTCCCCAGAGCTGGAAGACAGAGACAGGGAGCAGAACGAAGGCCCCATAATCCAAGGGGAAAGTTAGTGATGTGCTACACCACTTAGACACACAAAAGTCTATGAGGCCAGATGAGATCCACCCAAGAGTTCTGAGGGAGCTTGTGGAAGTGCTCACTGAGCCACTTTCCATCATTTATCAGCAGTCCAGACTCACTGGGGATGTCACAGTTGACTGGAAGTTAGCAAATGTGACGCCCATCTACAAGAAAGGCCGGAAGGAGGATCTGGGGAACTAAAGTCCTGTCAGTCTGGCCTTGGTGTGAGAAAACTTATGGAGAAAATCMTCTTCAGTGCCATTATGTGGCACATACAGAAAAACCAGGCGTTTGGGCCCAGCCAATGTGAGTTTATGAAATGCAAGTCCTACTTGAGCAACCCAATCTCCTAAGACAAGGTGACCCACTTAGTGGATGAGGGAAAGGTGGTGGATGTTGTCTACCTGKATTTTAGGAAAGCCTTTCACAGTGTTTTCCATAGCACTCTCCTGGAAAAACTGGCTGCTCATGGCCTGGATGGGTTACAGTTCGCCCTTGCTGATGGTCAGGCCCAGAGTGGGGGTGAATGGASTTACAACCAGTTGGGCGCTGATCACAAGTGGTTTTCCCCAGGGCTCAGTATTCTGGCCAGTCCTGTTTAATATCTTTGTACGTGATCTGGACAAGGGGATCAAGTGCACCCTCAGGAAGTTTGAAGATGACACCAAGCTGGGAGGCAATGTTGATCTGTCGGAGAGCAGAAAGGCTCTACAGAGGGATCTGGACAGGCTCCATCAACGAATCGAGGCTAATTTTATGACCTTCAATGAGACCAAGTGCCAGATCCTGCCCTTCAGTCACACCAACCCCATGCAGCTCTACTGACTGGGCGAAGAGGGACTGGAAAGCTGCCCAGAGGAAAAGGACCTGAGGATGTTGGGCAACAGCCAGCTGGATATGAACCAGTAGTGTGTTCAGGTGGCCAAGAAGGCCAATGGCAACCTGGCTTGTATCAGAAATAGTGTGGCCATGAAGACCAGGGCAGTGATTGTCCCCCGGTGCCGGCACTGGTGAGGCCGCACCTCAAATCCTGTGTTCAGTTCTGGGTCTCTCAATACAAGAAAAGAYATTGAGGTGCTGGAGCATGTCCAGAGAAGGGCAGTGAACTTGGTGAAGGGTCTGGAGCACAAGTCTGATGAGGATTGGCTGAGAGAACTGGGGTGTTTTAGGCTCAGGCTAAGAGACCTTTTCACTTTCTACAACTACTTGAAAGAAGGTTGTAGCAGGGTGGGGGTCATTCTTTCCTCACAGGTAACAAGTGACAAGATGACAGGTAATGGCCTTAAGTAATACTAGGGGAGGTTTAGCTTGGATATTAGGAAAAAATTATTCACTGAAAAGGTTGTCAAGCATTGTAACTGACTACCAGGGGGAGTAGTTAAGTCACCACCCCTGGARGTATTTAAAACACAGGTAAATGTAACCCTTAGGAGCATGGTTTAGGGGTGGACTCGATGGTGTTATGTTAACTGTTATTGCTGAACTTGATGATCTTCAAGGTCTTTTCAACTCACATGACTCTATGATTGCCTAAAATTTTAAACTACATTCAAGATCCAGAGATCCAAAATGTAATTACTATGTTAAAGGTTTTCTTGATTTTATTCTGAAAACTCCATTCCCCAGCATCCTGAATCACACAGAAGCTACTGTAAAATTTGGGTGATAGGAGTGAAATCTGACCAACCTAGGTTTGATAAACTGGTGTCAATTAAGTTCCATCTGTAAAACATTCTCAAGCTGAAAGAGCCCTAAGTGCTAAGTATTGATTACCACTTGTCCTGTACTATATGTATCAAATGAACCAATCTGATGGAATCATCTGATGGCCTCATTATTTGTTATGCACTTTTAACCTAAAGTATAATAGAACAGCTTAATGGCATAGCTTGAAATAACTCAGATCCAGACCCTGTGACTCACTCATAGGTTAATGTACTCATAAAGTTAATCCAACTAAACGCAGAATTCCCACCAGGTTCACTCTCCTTAAATGGTGCTTTCGTTTAATGGGAACTAAACAAGAAAATGGAGAGACTGTGGGACCTCTGTGAATCCACCACTTCTGCCTGCTTCCACCATAGCCTCATCTGCCAGCACCAAGGCAGAGGCTGTACTCCAAAATACAGATGGTCTGCGTTTTAGCAGTGACAACAAAATGTTCTTGGATTTCTCCTCAGATAGGTGACATTTAATTATTCTCAATTCAAAAATACTACGATCAATAAAAAGGTAAAATCTGTGCTTTCTCTGAAAAGAGTACACCTTTTCAGGCTACAAGTGCAGATGCTGTTCAAATAGGGTGTGCACACACTATACTCCAAGAAAAGCCTACTTCTCCTATGATTTGCAAACCGCAGGCGCCACATTTTTTCTTGACTCCTAAAACTCAGTAGCAAGTACCCAGATACTAGCATCCATAGATGGACATACACATCCCCTGTGTACAGGATATACAACTATTTATGTATTTCACCATCTAGTCAACCATGGGGTCAGACTAGATGTTCTGTGAAGGTCCCTTCCAACCCAAACCATTCTGCGATAGACCATATTCAGACAAGTACCAGTACAGCCATTTATCACCACACAACAAGAAGCACTGTGAACCCAATACAGTACTAGCTACCTGTTTTAGACAGTTTGCCGGTACTTCTGTTACTTGACGAGCTATCGCCTCTTGTCAGGACGGTTATCCCACCAAAACTGGCTGTCTTTGTTATGGCTGGCTTCAAATTTCGATTTGAGCTGTCTGAGTCTGTGCTGCTCCATGGTCTCTGGTGGTCTGTCCACTTTAATTCGTTCTCTGTACTGCTCTGTCGACTGCCAGATGTCTTGCTGATGCTGTCTCTGTTGCCCCTACAGACATCATGAAACAAAGATTTACATACAAATAAAACCATGTCAAGGCAGAGTCTATTTTTGGGCACCCTGCAGCGACCCTAATAAAGAAAAACGAAATACTTTGCATTTACGAAAGCATGTCTGAAACAAGGGATTTGACCTCCATACTCATCTGCCTTCAGCATGCAAACACTGTTATAATACCCTTTTTACATGCACAGCACTTACCACCCTCCCCTTTTGGGTATCTCCTCAGAGCACTTCACCAGATGGGGCTGACATAGCAATATTACGCAGCACTGATGTAGCATTGATGTGGAATGTCCTCTTCCCTCGGCAAACCCCTCACTACTTCTCACTTTGCTGTCCACCCCCTGTGATGTTTTTCTCACCAACTTCACCTGCCCTCTACCTTTGTCTTAATATCCTTATTTCTATTGCACCTTGCTCCCGGTCATTGTCAGCTTTGTGAAGTCCTCCAAAGCTTGTGCCCTCTCAGTGCGACCCCAAACTCTTCACTATTAATGCTCCATTTAAAGACCCACGAGTTGGTTTGTTTTGATTCCCCTTTACATACAGTAAGCRTGAGAATCTCTGGGTAGAGGCTGCCTGTCCTTGAACAGTAGCAGAGCACCCAGTGTACTGTAATAACACAGTAAACTGTGACCAGAATTTGGAGAAGTTGACTTACTTATGGTGAACTTCTTACAATGTACTGCTAAAATGACAAAACCAGAATGCCTACCACAGCTTAGTGCACCATGACTGTTATCCCAAGTGATGCTCATAACACTGTCTTTGGAAGGCTTTTCTCCACTCTGTCTTATATTACAGTATAATACCTTGCAGGCTCAAAGCTCTTTCTACAAATCAAAAGGATGGGACTGTATCTATTTAAATCCTTGTGAACATGACTCCTGCTTTTTATTTGGAGACCCTGCTGAGCTGTGTCACTTGGGACATGAAGGAGGCAGCATGTCAAAGATGGGATCAGGCTGTTGTGTTCCTTGCTTCAGAACAGAACTTCTCTCAGATGTGATCAGCAGTATAAACCTGTTGACCTTTACTAGACCCACACAGTGGGAAAGCATGAAGAGAAACAGCACAGAAGCAACAACACACAAAAAAAAGAAAAATATTTTAAAAAGAAATCATGCTTTAAGATTTAATCTTGGGAAAGAAAAAAACCCAAAGTATATTATTTACAAACTCTATTGTACTCTTATGCTTAGAAATTAACAATTCTCTTATATTTATATTCTAGTGGAAGAGGGAGAGAAACAGAATGCAATTGTGTCCCCATTTTCTGTGGCTTTGGGTTACAAAAAATTTCTTTTAGTTACCCAAACCCAAACAGACATTAGTTATTAAGAGTGTCTGTGTGTAGACACCTCCTTAGTCCTGCATGCCCAGTCCAAGATTCTCAGATCATCAAGGCTAACCCAAAGCAAGGAGGAAAGGTTTCTTGCCTGCTGCCTGTTGTCATGGGGTACAGAAGCAGATGCTACAGCACTGTGCCTTATCTGTTGCAATCTCTCCATCTCCTCTGTGGCTGCTGTGATGACATGCAGAGTCAGCAACCACACACCAAATTCTCCTCACACATCCTTTTCTCCTTATAGTGAAAAATTATGTAATATAAATGATATAGGTTTGGAGTGACGTATGCAAACCCCAGTGAACACAGACWTCTAGTGATCATCCTATTTCTGCCTAGCTGTCTATGTGCCTTAATAGATGGAGGCCATGCTTCTGAAAGTATTCATTCCTTCTGCCTCCTCTGCTTAACACTTGTGGCAGTGGACTGACTTTTAAAGCAGCTTGGCATGCTCAACTCTGGTTGATTTGAACTGAATGTGTGAGAGCTCATGGTGGGGGAAGACAACCTTCCTAAAACTCTCAGAAGAACACTGTCACCACCAGATTGGGTCTTCCACTGATCCAGTGTGTCAACTGGTAAAAATGTTCTCCATTAAAAGAGGGACTGACTCTTACTGATTTCCAGTGGCTTGGGACGCTATTTGGGATATCGGATACATCTGAATGTTCTCTGGGCAGAAGGAATTGGGAGTTGGGAAGACAAAGTTCACAGAAAAAAAGTTTCAAAACATAGCTACTTCGAATAAGGGAACTTCAATCAGTTTCACCTCAATGTACTTTTACTTCAGCTTTTAACAAATCAACAAAAGCAAAAAGGTCATCTGGGCACTAGTCTTTGAAACGTGCCTGTCGTATATGCTCCAGCAAAAATGAGCTACCACCAGCTACAGCCACTCTCAAACTGCCGCAGTCTGAGCAGCCAGGCAGCTGAAAATCTCATGTGGTTCCCAAGGCGGTGATCCGTAAAACCAAAGAAAAGGCTCCCGTTGTTACCTCCGCATCCAGAGAACATGGGAAGAGCGGGGTACGGGGTAGAAGTCTGTTTTCCATGCTCCTTTCCAACCAGGAAATTGACATACCCACACATGTCAAGGTTTCCCTYGGCAAGGACACGGATACAATCACGAGTGAGATTCACTGGGAAATGAATATTAAATAAAAGTCATACAAACCTAAACAGCTGTCTTTTCTTATGCGTCTCATTGCATATGCTGCTGTCTTCCAACAGCCTACTGAAAAATGAAAAGAAAGATTATGCTAACAAACATGGTAATTCAAATTTATCTGATCTGTAAAGCTATGTTTGATTTCTAGATAAATCTTCCAATTTGTGCTAGATTCAGTTTAAAAAAACAAGGCTAAAATTGCCCCCTCCTCCCGCTCCCATAACCGTTCACAGTCAACTGAACATAAGAAACATCAGCCAGGCAGGCTGAAGGCCATTTAGCATTTCCTGTTACCGAGCAAGGTAATTCTCAGAAGCCAAGGCACCATACATCTACATACAAAGGAAAATTCATAAAAACATCACCTAATAAGAACATAAAAAATGCAAGCCAGCAAAATACTGCATATGTAATTTTAAGTACTTGCTAAGTCGCTTGGAAGTCTTTGCTGCTCAGAGAAATGCTCAGATTCTCTGACAAAAAAGAAAGGCGAAGCACTTAAACACATACCTAACTTTCAACACAGCAAATCAACAGGGCTGCTCAAGTGCATGGAGCTAAGTACAAGTTTAAGTGCTTCACCTGATCAAAGGCTGTAGGGCACGCAGCAAGAAAAAGCAGTGTTCTGCAGAACGCAGCTGAAGTCTTCCTCAGGACAGCAACAGTGCAGGCAGTACAATTTCCAACCTGGCCTTCCACTGGTCTCCACTTGGGTATGCATCCTCACACCAGAAAAGCTGGTCAGTCAGCTCATGGGTTCGAGCACAGCAACCACGTGCAAATACCAGAACTGAACACATTCTCCTGCACACAGGTGTGGGATTGAACACATAAACCAGGGGAGGTCTGGCTATGGAGTTCGTGGTTTGTCCCATAAAGTTACCCACCCTACCCTTAGCAGCGCAGCCTCTGAGTGCTTTCCATGCTGACTTGGAAATGTGAACAACTGTGTCATGCTTGTTGTCCCAATCTCTCCTGAGAGGGACCAATAGGTTTATGGGAGCATCTGCTTTTTGCTTTACAGGTTCCTCTGTTGCAATTTTGATTTATTTTGATAAAACATATCTCCGTAGTCATGATACAGAAGCAGCTGAGGAAAAAACCCTTGGCCCTCAGAATATGAGGTGGTTAGATGACAGTGGCCATGATCTCCTGAGGGCCTTCCCTCATTCCACTTACAGAAGTGTCCATCAGAAAAGCTAGTTTGTACCATTACTGTGGAGTCATTTTCTATGGGAACAGCTTCACCCATAAATGCATCTGACAGATCCAAGGACTGACAGAAAACGAAATACTGTGAGATATAGGGTCCCCCTACTCAAGGAGGTGATAAACAGTTTTAAAACCTGCACAGGACAGACTTGGGTCAGCACTGCTCAAACACACACCAGTGAAATTCCCACTTTTGATTAAAATATCTGCCATAATGGTGCAGAATTTTTAAGATTTTCAACACAGTTAAGGTAATTTGTGGCTGTTACAGAACCAGCACTTCATATTTTGTAGATCTTAAACACAGTTTCATCTTCCCTTGGCTTTCAGTGGATTTAACATAATAAAAATAACATTCACCTGAACTATCACGCAGTAATGCAAAGTAACAGTGAGCTCAAATATCACCATCTCATTACTGCACTGCAGCAGTAAAGCGGGAACTTGTGTGGAACTTGTGAGCCTTCACAAGCAACAAGTCATGTCAATGCTGCTGCTCAGTCCCACAGGAGAGCAGGTTAAGCAACAGAAACCCAAGTCTGGTGTTTCATAAATACCGTCATCCAGCCACTTGCTAGAGTGCTTTTTAGAGATCAATAAGTTAAATTCTAAGGGCACTCCAGAGACAGAATGGTCATTTGAAATGACATCTTAGGTGGGCTCCCCCTCTCTCCCACAATCTACTCTTTAAACTGAAATGCAAAGCCTCAGAAAAGCAGCAGTAATACCTTATCTGCTCAGATATCAATACTGCAAGGCAAGCTCTTTTACCCCTCTTAAAGCACAAAACCATTGCCGATAATAGGGATTACAAATTTGCTCAACTGTCTTCGCATTAGGATAAATGACTACAAAACTATAGATAGACAAAATAATAAAGAGAAACAGCTAAGTTTAACACACACACACAAAATAAAAGCTATTTTTTACCTGTTTTCCACAAAAAGGTTTTCCTGGGAGCAAACTGACTGAAAAATAAAAAAGGCATTGTATCAGACGTTCTAGATATGCTCTGCTGTTCCAATTTCTTCCTTGATTTTAGAATTACCTCCCCTGCTCAGGCTTAAGGGGATTTCAATTCATGCATCATTTGCATTTGCAGAAGACAAGAGGGGAAAAAAGGTCAAGAATAAGGTCAGGCCAGTAAAATAAATTCCATGCATTACAACACATTGCCAATGAGGTGTCTCAGTTTGGGAACAAACTGAAACTTCTCAGTTGTGAGCTCTGAAGAAGGCAGTATGTGCAAAATACTGGCAATTTGAAGGGGAAAACCATTTTTCCTGCATAATATAAGGTTCCACTGGTCTGGCCTACCACCTCAGTACAAGACTGCAGGATAGCACAGAGCTGCAGGTAGGAAGGACAAACAGAAGGAAAGCATGCAGAATTGACAAAGTTCCTCAAAGGGAGAGAAGATACTGCAGTACTTAGAAATAGTGCGTGACTTCACGTTTTAGAGTTGGAGAGGGAACATTGAGGTATAAAATGATAATAACCCTCTTAATAAAAATATTAACAACAATCATAGTCTATCACAAGAAGGTTCTCTGTTGGAGGACTTAGATCCCAAAAAAGGTGAAGGGCTCAGAAGAAATAAATCCTATGGGTAAGTGTATAATTCTTTCAGAATTACTTAATTTTTTATGCAGAGAAATGAAGCTGTGTTCAATTTCCCATGAATAATTCTCCCTCTTTGATTTTTTCATTTCCCTCCTATTTCATGTTCGCTACACAAAATGTCTCGTAGCTGTCACTGGATTATATCTCGATGAGGTACAGAAGAAAGAATAGTCAGTACTTGCACTGAATTTAAACAAAAGGCAGGCAAAGGGAGGAGGGGACCAAAGATCATGCCCATTACTTCTGTAACAATGGGACTCAGCTCAAAGAATAATGAAATGCCATCATTAGCTGTGTCAAATTTTAACAGTATGGGATAGGCACAGATTTTGGATGTTTCTGTTTTGAAAAGGGTGAGCTAATGACCTACTCAAAAGAGTGATGGCAAACACCCTGCTCATTCCTAATGGTCCAGCTGATGCCTGGACAAACTCTTCTCTTGGCACCACAGCYAGTGCTATCCCATCAATTTACAAAAGGAAGAAATTTATCCCTGAGATGGCAATGCAATTTCTCATTAAAGCTGTAATTCGCCCACTCAGAATCCACATTAGGAAACATCTGACAGTTCTGTGGGCTTCCCAGGTGAGCTCCCACTCTGCACTCCTGCTAAGTTTGCAAGGCTCTGGGCTGCATCGGGGGCAAGTACGTTTCTCCTTAGCACAAAGCCTCAGGGCATCAGGAGCAAGTCCTCCATTGCCAGGAACCAAATTCCTACCAGCTACAGCAGACCTACGGTTTCACCCCAGGCTGAGAGAAGATACAGTTTCACCTAAAATCACTAGGATCCTTCATACAACTACAACAGTGTGTGTTCTCTTGTTTTGTGTACCTTACTCACCAGGTTTCATTAACAAACGTGGCTGTGCAGACTTCTGCATAGTGTTACTATGCTGAAGCAAAAAGCCTCAAAAAAGCATAGTGAAATCACCCCAYGGGCTTGTACAACCTCAACTGTGGGGCCAAGTCTTCATCTTGAGGCTCATGATAGGCACCTGAGCATTGACTTCTGTGCAGTCACATTCTAAAGCACAGGATTACAGCCACTCTCACAGAAAAACCTATGCTTAGACCAGAGTACCGGTCTGTGTACCCACAAAGTTACAAAAGCAAAGGGGCATATACCTATCTAGATTTATTTTATTTTTTTTAAGTTTTAAAGAGACTGGGGCATAAGGCAGAATAAATACCTGGGATTTATATTTTAGCAAGCAAGCAGAAAGGTYTGCTTCCTTTACAGCATATTGATGGGAACCACTATCAAGCACATTATAGACTTAAAGACTGAGTCCATAATAACTCCATTTGTCTTCCTGGCTGATGATGTTGGCACAGGGCCACACAATCCCTGGAAACTATTTTTCAGTACAGGTGTGAGGCTTAGAGGCACTTTTTTATTAAGTTATTCTTACTGTTAAAAATCAGATGTCTGAGCAGCTCTGAATAGCAATTTAGCTACTACAAGGTCAGGACTCACTTTCCTGATCTACAGCATCAACAATGCTCAATTTAAAGCACCAGGAAAGCTTAGACACCCAGCACAGCTGTTGTCAAAAAAATCCTTAGAACACTCAGCTCTTGTATACCCTTCAAACACACTGACAACAAACCTACCAAAGAAAAAAAARTATGTAAGATTACCTACAAATTAGTGTCCTTGGAGAGCTCTGCGTGCAAGATTTCCATTAGGGTGTTCTGTACAACTAATTGTTATTTATGAAATGAGTATTTCACTTTTCCAATTTCCAAGAACCTTTTAAAGTCTCAACTTGAAAACGTGCATCAGCTCTGCCACTGCACTAGGTATACTGGGAGTTGCTGCTCTTGTTTTTAATTACATTAGCCAACACAGATAACTATTAACATGCAGCAATATCCTGCAGTGGATACCATCAGGTAATAATTTTCATGTCAGTTAATAAGAAGTGATAGATCTCAGGCTTCCAACTAATGTTTATTATTTGATCTGCAGCCACAAACAAAGTCTCTGTACAGCAGTACAGGAGTTTTAGTACCTACAGGTTTATGGTAGCCAACATGAGGTGTACCTTTGATTTGTTTTTATTGGTTTTAATCCCTCTTCATCCTAATCTCTTCACACTAGAGGGATAGACCAGGCTGAAGCCACATCTTCAAATATTTCTTTTGTCTCTCTCTTTAATCAGAGAGTGATAAAGATTCTCAGAGGTTTCTTAACTAGAGGAATCATGACTTATTTTATCTAAAGGACCTGGTTCTTCAGAATATACTCCTTAGTCAAAAACAGCCATTACAGTTGACAACAAAAAATAAAAAGCACGGTGTATTTCCTTTAATAAGTTCCATGTGCACCATGGGCAATTCTAGCATTTGTGCAAGTAAGAAAATATCTACATTTTTCAGTGAATACACAATGATTCCCAGAGAATATATTTATGAACACCGAATGGTCCTAGCGTGACTCTGGCTCATGAGGTTATACATTGCGTTAACCTCGAAGAATGACATTTCCCCCATGTAATTTGATTGCTAGTCTTTAGAATCAATTTTCTGCATGCTTAAAAGCCAAACATCATGTATCATTTATGCACGCATTTGGGATCCTCTGTTAAATCTGCACACAGGGAAATAACAACTTTTTTTATTCCTGTATGTTGTTCTTTGTCTTTCTTGGACAATGACTTTTCAGCTTCCCAAAGGTGACTAAAGCAGCTCAGGCAAGGAACTTCTCTGCAAGACTCAGACAGTCCAGGTCCTCTGCTCCAGTGCACTTGGCTGTAAGTTTTAAAACTAAGATTCCAATAAAAACATGTTTCAAAAAGGAAGGTTGTAGGTTTTGCAATTAAAAAATAACTTTGAAAATAGTTTGAGTATAACAGAGATCAGGTTGCACTGTTTTACTGTTAGCAGCCTGAAAAATTTGAGGTTCACTTTGTAGTTCTTATTTCACTGAGCTGGAATAATCAGGTTTATTAACTATTTCTTTCTTCACCAATCCTTTTATTAAGACATCAAACTAACATGCTTCTCAATCTCTGCCACTTGCTCTGACAGGCATCATTAAAACCTCCAGCTCTCCTTGTCGAAATTTATGATAGCCAACACAGCAGATGGAAAACTTGCCAGAAAGTATAATTTAAACTGACTAATATCAGACTAATCATCATAAGGACTATCATAATGATGGCATTACTCATGAACATATTTATTTTGTTAAAACCTTCCCACTTGGAAAGAAGATCTGGTGCACTAGAGTACTGCAAGATCAAAGGAAGGACAGACAAGTGTTCTGTTGGTATGTGGGGTCCAGGTTAAGACATTTTTCACAGCACTTGAAACATGCACAGAATTTTTTGCCCCTGTAACCAGACTGCCTTTTCCTCCCAAATTTTGTTCAAAGTTCTGACTCTTAGGTTAATATRTTATCCAAGGGGTTTTGGGTATCTCAAACATGTTTAGAGAGGGGGTGTTGCCGGATGCAACAAGTTACAGCAGTATTCTTGAACTTCATGGCTGCCCTTTGAAGACCTCTCATGCAAGCTCTCTTCATGCATATTCTAATTAGAAGAGAAGTATCTATAATCCATTTGCTAAGATTCAAAAGCAAGGCACTGATAAAGGCTTGACTACAGCAGTGTAAACAACATACAGGTAATAAAAAATAACATATGATTTCTGCGACTCTTTCTACATCTGTTATTTCCAGAGTAACAAGGCTTAGGTACCTACCTCACAGAAACCTGGGGAGAAGTGGATTAATTAATGACTGCAGAAGGCCTTAAAACTTCAAAGTCTTACATGCAGTAAGTGACTATCTATAATAGGAAGCCATTTCTCTCTTTCCTAAAATTGAAAAAAATACATTGCCCACCACCACAACCAGTGTCATCATCCTACAACCACCTTGTATCTGCATAGTGCTCCACTCAAAAAAGCTCAGCTAAGACTTCTATTGCTGTTAACAATAATAGTACAGCTTGCTGAAATTCAATGCACTATGATGCTCACTAACACCTGCAATAGCAGAGAGAGAGAGAGCAAAGGAGTGGATACGAGAGAGAGAGGGAGAGATATCTAACATTGCTGATCTTTAAAAATGCTCCCTCCCAATCCATTTAAAATGCCTGCCACAAATCACACTGCTACTTAGGTCCTGTCACTTGAAGATGCTAACCCAATGGACCACAACAACCTCCTGCTGTGGGCAATTCAAATGCTCACCACTTGCCTGTTTTTAGATCTCAAATATCTAAAGGTAACAGTAGCAATACACTGTGGAGCCACTTCCAGCACACTTTTCCAGCTACCTCTATTTCCCAGCCTGGCATTTATAGATGCTGCTTGTGATAGAAACGGAACTATTTTGGTAATGACTTTCCATTTTGTAATTTTTAACATTTCGCCTCATTTGAATTCTGCTTCAAAACCCAAAGATTTTTTGGTTTTGCACAAGCTCCTTTGTAATATGCCAAAACCTGCATGTTTAATATAAGAAACTTGTTGCAAAGAGGCTTTTGCCACTCTTGAACAACTTGGCAACTTTACCACGTAYAAACTATGACAGTATTTACATCAGACCAACATGCTGAAAGCAAAACATAAACTTAAGTGTCTCTGCTTTTACTGGAATCATCTCAGCCAAGAAAGAAGAGAGACTAAAAACATTTGGATGTAGGTAGCTATTTACTAAAAAGCAAAATTACCTATCACAAGTGAGATAACACACACCTTAAAACTATACAGTGTATTCTGCCAAAAAAAAAAAACTTGGACATGTGCAACTCCAAAACCAGATAATAACACTACTAGCCCTGCAACATATGAACAGTTTTAATTTAAAAGGACACTGTCCAATATGATTTTCAAAAACAGTTTTAATTTGGTTTATTCCCCTATTCCTCTAAATTGCAGAACTCCCAGGAAGATGTGAGATAAACACTAAAATTCTGAATTTTTTTCTTTTTTTTCCTTTTATTACCTCATCATTACAGTATTATAGCAAATTGTAATTTTCTTGGTTTTTTTCAGGAACATCAGTTATTGCTCACAGATGTTTCATATTTTAGTATTTTCCTCTAGCAATGTACCTTGTTGTGCTGATTTTTTAGTAAGGGCAGGAGTTATAATGTCTGCTTAATTTTATTCCTTTCAGGATATAATCATCAACAGCATGACCGACTCTTTCTGATGGCAGAAGTATGATTCTTTAATCAGTCATTTCAAAAAAAACCGATGCAACTCCGTGTTGAACCTCTGCTCTTTCTTTGTTCTCAGTGTCTTGATGCTACAGCACTTGCCCAAAGAAACAAAAACCATGAGGAGTCTCTGCAGAAGGACACTTACAAGATTTGATCCAAGCTCAAAAGAAATATAAAATAACACAGCTATTAGAAATTATTGAGAGTGTCCACTTAAATCACTGCTCTTTCGTTAGCAAAAGAGAAGGAAAAAAGAAGTAAACCTAGGCCACATGAACATTCAAAGAAACAGGATAAGCGCTCCCCAGACAACATGCTGGGCCTGATCGCTACCCTTCTCCCTGCAACTCTCATCACCTCACTCTCCAGAAGCCAACCTCCACACCTGTTAAGCTCCTCTTGGACCCTCTGCACCAATCTGCTTTCCCTGTCACCTCCAGCTCCACAGGGAAAAGTCCAGCTGCAGTGTTTTTGTAGGAGGGGGGCGAGACTGTCTGACTACCGGCGAAGGTATGGCACTAAAGAGGCAATTAAAATAACTACTCACATCTTGTGCAAATATTCTCTCCCTCACTCTCTGATACTCCTCTTCTCTCTCTTCAATTGATTTACTTCGTCTGTCATCTCTAAATGGAAGAATTCTGTTTTGCTGAGCAGAAAGAAAACCAGGAGGGTTATATAAGTTGAGCTGTTAAAAACTGCCATTAAGTAACTGTCAGCTGAGAATAATAAATGTTCACTTAAACAAATGCAGCACGAAAATGATAGCTGTTGTTCCTGCACGAAGCACCCTGCGAAACTGGGCGCTAGAGGATTTCCAGTTAGATATTGAATATGGGTTTGTAGAGCTGGTGGCCAACAGGAGGCTTTCTGCACAGCTTTTGTGGACCCACCATCCTAAAACTGGGTGTTCTCACCCCAGGTCTAAGTGCCATTGTTCTCAGCTGCTAACATTTCTTGGTTCTCCTACCAGCTGTGAGGAGCAGGAGGGCAGGCAGTGGAGTGCTACCTATGAAATCGAGGAAGAGGGGAAACCAGGCTTCAAGAGCTAGACTGTAAACCCTAGAAGAAACCCACGAAGTCTGTGTGTACAAAGAGAAGTCCCAGATATTTGGCACAACAGTTAAACATTTTCACGCCATAAAGAACCCTCTACTGCAGTTTTGCTGGGAAAAGAAGGGCCATTTGTGCCTCTTGGTAAACCACAGTGTGGGAAATGGCTGTGCCATGGGAGGAAGGAGAGGAGAAGATGACCCCCATCAGGAAATGCTTCATTGGCAAGTGGGTTTCAAGTACTGCTCCTTCTAGCCCTGCACCCCAGCACTGGGTGAGATAGGTCGTGCTGCTTGCCTTTGGCTGATCCCCACGGTCACCACACCCTGAAACTGCTTGGGGTTTGTTTTCAAAGCCAACTTGGATGCAGCACAACTGGCAAGGCTGCCATGTACAACAGTCAAGGGGAAAAAGGGTGAAAAAGGGTGAAAAAAAGAAAAAAGGAAAGGAAAAGATCAGTCCTTTACTGAAAACATGAAGGAAAGTGGCAACAAGAGACTCACTGGTAGGTTTCTCCACAAATGTAACCTAAGCAAAGAAAGCACATGCTGTCTTCTTACCTGTGAGAATTTTCTCATAAAAACAAATCACATCAGAACCCTTTTAGATTTTTTTTTGGTAATCTATTCCACACACACAACTTGCACTGGATTGAAACAGCACAACACCCGCTTTTAAAGGCAGCACGAACACACACATTTCCCTGGCACTCCCCTACTCATCAAGCTGACCTAAGGTAAGGTGGTGTTATGGCACAGGCAACACAGAGGGGGAACGTCTGCCACAGTACATGCACAAGCAAGTAAGTTACACAGACAGTAAAAGGTGGTGAAGGCACAGGAGGAGGAAGGGAACTAAATGATGAACCTCATTTATTTTTGGTCAAAACTTAATTTATGATGGTTTAAAAAAAAAAAAAATCAGCCTGGCCTCACCATCACGTGTCTGGGGTTTTGGGTTTTTAAAATTTTTTTTCCTCTCTCCATTTTGGTTTACATTAGTTTATGATCGGTCCATACTGAAATCCAACTCTGAATGGGTACAACGGAAGGAGGAAGCTTTGGGGAGCGTAACAACTGCCATAGTTGGGCAAGACATTGAGGAATGCGACTGACACAGCCTTCCACGCAGCCCGGAGCCACTGGCATTCCCCCTCCCGTGGGCATGCAGCAAGTCCTGCGCCAAGCAAACCACCCATGCAAACCCACACACTGCCACGGCTGAAGCGGCCACGCTGGGGCTCGATGCCACCCACGGTGGTACGTACGCCAAAGGAGGCGGGGAGGGGCAGGAGGGCAGGGGAGGAGGAGAGCAACAACAAAAGAACAACAATAACATCAGTCAGCCCACCTTCAAAAACAGAACAAATTTCAGCAACTCTCGAACCGAGAACCAACCTGATTGTCTTCTTTATCAATACTAGAGTTATCTCGCTTCAAGATAAATCGCTTCTGGGATTCTTCACCTTTTTCATCTTTTAAATGTTCAGAAAACCTTTGCTCTGGTCTGCCAGCAAAGTAAAACATAGCAATAAAAAAATCTTTCTTTTGGTTTTGCTTTGATCTTTATTTCTCAGTGCTCTTTGTTTTCACAGAGGCATTCAGTGCAAAAGCAGTTAACATTTGTGAGATGCTGCCTATAGCTGTCTGAGGCTGCTGTATCGCAGCTAACTGTTATTGCTATAAATAGCTTTTGTTGTTGTTGTGCAGCAAGGAATGGGAATCCAAAGTCTCAGTCACTGAAATATTTAGGCTCTCCTCACTGTGACTGAAGGACAGGGAAAACAAATTACCATACTGTATGTTAATTTGCTTCCTTCAGTAGCTGGGACCTCCAGCAACACTGCCGCTTAGTGAAGCCTATCCATCTTGAAAAGCAAGGAAAAACTGGTAGAAATCTTAAAAAAAACCCAAACMAAAAAAACCCAAACACCCAAGAGTTTCCTCATTCCTAATAAACAAAACTGGTAAAGGGAGGCACTGATGATGTTTTGCTGAAACAAAATATTATCTCATCACCATTAAGTGGGAAAAATACTCCAGAACGATCAGAGTATCAATTAGTTCACCGATTTAAACTCATACAGACATTTATTTCTTTTGAAAGCCAAACCCCACTGGTTAAAAGCTCAACATTTTCAGGTTTATAAGCTGTTATGATGCTGTTCCATGTTTTCACCTTGTGCAAAAAGCAGCATCTTATGTTACCTCACCTTGGGCAAAAAGAGAATTTTTAAGAAGCAACTTTTGTGACCAAGTTGATCACTGCCAATGCCTTGCACCTGTCAATAAATAACGCTCCTGCCTGCACCACTCCCAGAGTGGTAATGTTTTAAGCCTGCAGTGCTTTAAGCCTGATCGACATCAATAGGGTGACCAATGGCCTCGAGAACTGAGCTCACACTCATATGCCACTGTTACCCAACTGAGTAGCTGCTAATGCACAAATTGTGTTTTAAAAGCAGTAATACACCATGAGCTTTCTATCAGGGAACACAAGCCTCGTGCTCTGTGCTGAAAGAGCTGCCAACAGCAGTAGTGGTAGGAGATGCCCATGTCTAGAGGGCTACACAAACAAGACATGGAGCTTCCACTGACATTAACAGACACAACGGTGAAGAAATCAAAAGGTAGAATTTAAAGAAGTCAGAGCTTTTGAAAATAAAAGTCCTCTACAAACTTTAAAAAAGCCCCTCAGCTTCATCTTATTTCACAATGGAAAATTAAACCAGATGCATAAATCAGCCACCTTTTTGTTGTTATAGCATTACGGATTTCAAATCAAAATACAGCACATATTCATGCCATAATGGCAGTCTATAACAACTCACTGTCAGATATGTAGGAAACATTTGTAATAAACTGTAAGAAATTCAATATTATGGGACACTAGCTATCCTGCCTCTCTTTCTGTATGAATTTTGAGGACTCCCACTTCTGCTCACAATTTGCATTTTTGTGACAAAGCAACAAAACACATCGTCCTGATTTCCACAGATTTTGACAATTCAAGAAATCCTTGTCCACCATCCATAGCTGCTAGCACTAACAGACATAGAGCCCAAGTCATTAGACTCTATGGATGCCCTACTAGCCTTTTTTTGGGAAAGCCCAGAGKACCATGGCTCTCTGCATAGCAGTTTTCCAATCTAATGGGTCATTCATTACATTTCGTCATAAACAGAGAAGCTACAATGCCCCTCTAATGGATTTCTAGGTGGGTTGTTCTCCCTCTGCTCCCATTAATGAGTGCTATGCCTGCACAGCCAGAAATGAAGATTCATTCACTCAAATGAATGTCCTGTCCGTACTTTAACAGGACTATCTGAGGATTGTTATTTTTCTGGGTTTACATCCTAAAGCACAAACAAATCTTCTGCAATTGTACCATCACTGTAAAATTTAGAGCTGTAAACTATCTGCTGAGTATCTAATAAACTATATGCAAAGCAAAATAAATTAATCAGATCTTAAAATGCAGGAAAAAAGTAATTAAAAATTAGAGGGGGAAAAAAGCTTGAAAAACAATTTGAGAAAATGTCTCCTCCAATTACTAACTTATTTAAACAATAACATGGTTTTCATACTTCATAGCATTATTTTAAATTTTAAATCTTATTTTCACTTCATTTACCATTTATAAAATATTTCTCTGTGTCATAAGAGAATAGGAAAAGTATGAGATCAAGCCACGAGTCACAATTAATGATTCAGTATGTGCTTGTTAATAAAATTAATCTACAAGCCCAGYAGGTGATTAATCTCCAGTTGTGAAAAGAAATTTGCTTGGGCAGAGAGACTCTGCAAATGTGCAGAGCACTACAGAGCGCCAGGCTACCTTCAGCACCATGAGAAGCTCCACCCCTCTCAGTCATCCCTGCAGGACTGGGCCATGGTTACCAGTGAGGTTGCAAAGAGCATGACCAACTCAGTTAATAGGGATGCAAAGCCTTAGGGAAGACTGTCAAATGAGATTTAGGATACCACAGCAACAAATATCTTCAGGCACACTAACCTGCAGACCTCCCTCAAACATTAAAAAATCATTACTTGAAAGAAATGTAGACTAACTATTTTAAAGAAGATATCAAGGTCCAGTGATATATACACACGTGCTTGTGTTTTTCTCTGTCTGCTGCATTTTCTTTTTTAACATCTGTTGCAAAAATACATTATTAGTAGGACACAGATGGCAAACAATGTTTAAAACCAGTAAGTGGGATCAAATGTTCTGAATTACTTGGGTACAGAACAAGTTGACTTTGCAAAGGTTTGGGTCTGTTCCACTGATGGAAGTCAGTGTAAACTCCACATCCACCGCTTTAAAGTTCCCTGTAACCATATAATGCATTTGCTGTAAGGAAGCAGAGGCATTGTGGTTATTCTGGGGAAACCTGTTACATTAGTTTATGAATTTGCAGGTGAATCAATGCTTAAAAACAAAGAAARTAATGTGCAATTTTGTGAAAGATGCAGTGTAGTGTCAATATACTAACACAGTATATAATTACAGTAACACAGCAGATACAGTGAATTCATCTTATGTGAGTCCTACATTAATAACAATCATGTTTACTCCTCTGAACTTTATCAGAACTGATACTGCCTACAGTAGTAGTCAGCACAATATATTAGATTGTGTTCATGCATGTAAGGGAGTAAATTTATCAAGATTATTTTCAGTATGGCATAAATTAAGTTTTTACTGAAGTCAAAGTAAGGTTTGCAATTATTATTACTACACACACACAAAAAACCCCAGGAACACTGGATACCTAAATTACATCGTCAAATCCTAAACAAACCTTAGTTTAATTTTAAAAATGGGACTTGCACAGCCGTTTTGAAGAGACATTGAGAGCTTCTGAAGGCCTTATCACTAACTCGAGTACTCTTCACTATTTAGGGACCTTAAAAAAAAAAAATCACAAACAAAACAATGTACAATACCTATCCTATATTGGTGGGTTGACCTTGGGTGACAGGACACCCATCTACTTGGTAAGAGCCATGTGCAAGGAAAAAAGACACGAAATATTTGCCTACAAGCAACACTGTCTACCTGTATGACAGGATTTCATTTAGCCCATTCATTTATCCCTCATGTCTGAAATTAGTGCATCACTTGAGAATCTCAAAGCTTACTACTCCAGAAAAAAATGTTTAAGGAGGAAATATCTTTTAAGTCAATAGGATTTTTGTAATTTGGGGACTCTACTGAGGAAACCAAAAAGTATGACCCAGTCATACCTTAAAGGCTCAGAACACAAAGGGAGGGGGAAAACATGCAGGCTAAAAAGATGCAAAGTCTGGGGTGGTTTTTTCTTTGTTTTTGTTTTATGTAATGTAATCTTTTGATCATTCAAATTTTTATTGTTTGACAGTATGGGTGGAAGCAAAACATCTGTGCCCTGAAAATGGAACTTCACAAAACCACAATCGTATATGAACTCATTTCATATTTCCTAAAAGTTGTCAGGTAGCTCAGTTAGTCACCTTTCTGGCAACGTGGTTCGGAACAAAACACAGAGCACGTTTCCTCCTTCCCTGTAAAGCTTTTGATCAGGCACTATAAATGTTTAACAGAGAATGGATCTGAGAGTACGTTAGTGCTCTTCAGCATGCATCCTCAGGCAGCTGCACAGCCCCCTTCTCACTCCCAGATCCACCAGAAAGCATAGGCAGATGAGCAGCCAAGGCAGCCTCTCCTCTCCATCCTGCCCAGAAAGCTAGCACCGTGATATTCAGGTAGGTGCCAGCAGGATACCTCCAGAGAAGCAACCTCAGTAGGTGTCCTGCAACATCCAAACATTTCACCATGAAAAGCTTCCCAAAACTCTCTGAGCATCTGCAAACTTCTGCACAGTTTGCTCCCATCACTAAAAATCTTTTGAAACGCTTTCCTAATATTTTTTTCCCCCCCAGTAAAAAGAGATCACTTTTTGGTGAGTGATCAAACAGCCAGACACAATATGTAACAGGCATCATTAACCCTACTATCCGGTGTTTTTCCCTAGTTCACGAGCACTTCTACATACTCTCATGCAATATCAGGTCCAGACTTGGGGAGAGTACCTAGGGAAAATCTCAGGGCAATACTGTTTTCCCATTTCCTGTGGCTGTGCTCCTCCTCAGGCAACCAATGATCATTTCAACTCTTGCAGCCTCATTTTTGTGTTCGGCGATCACCGTAATGGTCACTTCAAGACATGGGTAAAGTTTCTTATTTCTATGCTTAGAACAATTTCATTGTGAGGGTGACCAAGCACTGGCACAGGTTGCCCAGACAGGTGGTGGAGTCTCCATCTTTCGGGTGGTCCTGGACCTGGTCTTGGGCAACTGGGTCCAGGTGGTGCTGCTTGAGCAGGAATTGGACAAGGTAACTTCCAGAATCCTTCCAACCTTAAACATGGTGTCATTTTGTGAAACACTGAATCAGTTATATAGTAACAAATCCATAGCAGAACAAATCTCCATCACTACCTTTTAGATGGTTTTTGTGCCTGTTCTTTCTTTTGCAAGTTGGCCATTTACCTTTCTGATATTTTTTTATAGTTCGTCAAAAGCCAGGTGCAGTCCTTACTTAAGGAAGGCCTCAAAGGCACTTTTCTGGACTTATTTCTTACAATGAAGCTTGTATTTTGGACATGGTAAAGCTGGAGTAAGCAGCAAAATATTTCTGTGTGTCASAAAGGAAAAAAAAAAAGTCTTTTGATAACATTAGATGATTTTTTGGATAATAAATATCATTATGGTGATTTTAATGTGAGCTACTTCCATTCACTTCAGTAGAGTTCCTCTCAATTTATCCCTGAATGACAGAAAACAGAGTTCATCCCTCAGGCATATTTTTTACATGGACTCTTTAAGGACAATTCTCCATTACAAGCTCATTTAATGCTTTTGATTCTGAGTCAACTCTTGTAAGTGGTAATGAAAAAATCCCAAGCCCTAACTACCTTAACTAGGTATTCACTATTTAATCAAATTACAGATTTTAAAAACATATTGTAGAATGGTAATAGCTATTAGGATACACAGACTAAGGAAGGAACCGAGCATTTCGTTGATTCTGCCAAGCAAACTAATGCAGTTTCATAGACCTCTCTTTGCACAGGAGATAAGAAATTAAATACTGGGGAAAAAAAACAAAAAACCACCAACCCCGCACTCATTTAAAATAAGTTAATTAGCTCTGAAATAACTGGCTAAGAATCAGGAAGCACAGATACCACACCAAAAGGACAAATGGAAAGAGACAAGCTTGAGCTTTGAATGTTACAGTTCTGAAGACTTAGTCATTGCATTAGCAGAGCACACAAACAGTCTGGTATTGTCAGGGCTGACTTCTATACAGCACATAAATCTTTATTATGAGGCGTATGTTTCTGACAGCACCACAGCACACAGGCTGTTGCGAGATGCCTTTCAAAAGAAGCAACAACCTCACCATGTGTGGAAAAGATAGGTTTGCCAGTACAGTGCCTGATGTAGTTAAAAAATCTAGCAAGCACTCTAGTGTATGTCATCTGCAAAAGCCTCACAAGTAGCAGCCAAGCAGCTGTCTGAAAGAACCCCACACAGGAATGCAAGTTCAAAAGGGGAGATCACTGGGGTGCGCAGAAGCCCAAAAAATTGAAGTTTGCATTTGCAATGCACGTTAATACACTTCTCCTGAATGAATGGCGACAAGAAGTGAAAAATAGGTGGGGTAATAGGGCTAGGAATGGGAAAAACACCACCCAGGGTACTCCCAGGATCATCACCTGCCAAACAAAATGAATAACTGACAAAAAGGATCTTACACAAGGAGGCCACGAGGAGAGCAAAGGGATGGAGAGAGCTGGAGAGAAGCACTGCTGCTGACAGGATTCAGAAAGGTTGTGAAGATTTAGGGCATGCTTATACAGGTGCTCTGAAGGTTTAACAGTGTTTTCTTGTTATTTACACTTGTCTTTAATTAAACTGATTGCTCAGTCCAACATCATGTTGGCCTCTACTTTGAAGGCATGCTGTGACACAGTACGGCAGCCTTTCCTACTGTGCTAGTTTGTGAATATCTGCTATATCTGCCCGCTGTGTGTTTTTTTGGTTTTAGGCTGAAGGCTCTCCTAGGGTTCTGCATTACTACCCTAGTAAAACTATGTAAGCATTATTGTCTTTTTGCTTTACCTTGAGGGGCAAAACTCTATTATTTGTGGTACAAATGCCTGTTTTGATCACAGAGGCACAGGAATGTATTCTGAGAGTCTGAGAATTTACAGAACTTGGAAGCAAATATCATCATTGTCAAAAGGCCCCAGCTTAATGAAAAAGGCAGAATTCCAGCCCTACAGTTTAAATTAGTTGATTAAATTCTATCAGAACAATGTTTTTCAAGAATGAGGGCCTGAAATTACACCCTTCAAATAGGTTTCATGTATTTAGAGGCTGATGGATGCTAAAACATGGTTTCAAAAAGCCAGAGTAGGAATTTATATATAGATAATTGTTAAAGTACAATGCAGTTATATTATCACAGCTTAATACTTAAAACCACTCAAGATGGCATTGCAAGCATTTGAAGGTAAATGCCTCATTAACAGATTGCTGCTTTTATCATATGAGTCACTAAGAACTTCTGTTATGATGGTAAAAGCACATTAAAAGCTATAAAAMAAAAAATCAATCCTGTACAAGACAGTTCTTCAAGGTGCTGCTTCCTCTGTGGCATGGGGGAAAAATCCTTAAAAACCAAATGCTACATTTTCCCTGGTTTACGACCATATATTCTTTAATTTTTTTTTCAGAGCAGCAGCTGTTCTGTATTTMTTATTAAACAGGTATGTGGCAAGTCACAAGTTATTTTCATGGTCATTCTCCCCCTCCAATTGGAGTTGAAACTAAGTCTGGTAGGGCTGAAAAAAAGAACCAGGAATGCTTCATGGAAGCACTTTTCCTTCAGTGACTATGASGTTTGTTATGTTACCTTTGCCCATCCTTCAAGATGCTGCAGGATGTACACGGAATCTTTTTCATGCCAAATTATTCTCTGTGTGGACCAAGTAGAGGACCAGATCGTGAAGGATCTCAAAGTATACAGTACTTAAAAAAACTGGTCTAATGTTGAGGTATCATCACACAACTCATGACCCTCACAAGCTTTCCCAACACTTAATTCCAGGAAATCATCCTGTTTTAAGATATGGATGCAGAAACATGGTACCTCTTGACTCCCAGAGCATCTGCTTCAGTTCAAACTTCAGTATTTGCCTCAGTATTTCAGAGCCTGAACATGGGCTTTGAACACAGGGGAGAGGCCTGCAGGCCAAGGCCACACGCAAATACCAGCTCTTCTGCTAGACAGGGCAGAATCACAAGGTCCTCTCTCAGGCAGGGACCATTTAAGGACCTTCAAAATCCTCTGCTGTCCTCCTCTGATGAAGCTGAGATTATTTTTTCACTGAGGRACCTGCTTCTCCTGCTCTCTCCCCAGTCAGATTTAATTCTTGATATTCAGGGTGTCTATTGAGACTGAACATCTTGCACAGCGCCAATTTATTTCCAGCTAATAGAGGCTCAAAAGTGGTAGCATAGTTTATTATGGAATTCATTAATATCTGATTTTAAGGATGTGGCATATTCTGTAAGTGGCTGAAAATTACAGTGTTGCATAACTGCTGTGATCTATTTAAAATTACACTATTTCAGAAGTTCAAAAATTAACAAGGAAGAGAGAGAGAAAAAGGAAGCAAATTCAAGATTTGAGCACTACTGGCGAAGGCAAGATGGTGCACTAAAAACCAACAGGCCAATGAAGAAACTATCAGTCCTCTTGAAATGCCCCATGGAAACACATTAATACCATAACAAATTCTTGGTTTGACTTCTGCTTCATGCCATGAACATTTTTGCCATCTCTAGCAGGAAGACTCATGGTTCAGAAGTCATCCTCTGAACAATCACTGGCCCGAAGAAGAGGGCCTGTTTTTAATAAACTGTCASAGACAGCCTCACAAGGCTACCCTGGAAGCAGCAAGCCGAAACAACGACAAAGATTTCTCAAAACTCATAATATTTTTTACATTTCTATGAGTGCTATTTCCTATGTTAAAAATGAGGCAGGCTATAGAAGAGCGAAAGGCAATTACACAACCAATCTGAACCACTTCTAAAATTTATTTGCTCAAATATCAACACCTTCTTTCTGAAGTGCTCAGATTTAAATACATTACTTCACCTGCTACTGATGCACAGTTACCTCTGAGGAAAGCACAGGGGCCATCTCAGATTTCCAGATCTCTCTCCAGTGATTTGAAAGTATAAGTGACCAAACAGCATCTTGATTAATGAGCACTTTTCTACTACAGACTCAACAAGCACAAGGATTAATTACTCATGCAAGAAAGAGCTTCCTTCAACCAAATTACCTACTTGCTATTCCATAGCACTGTCTTCTTGGGCAACCTCCCATCTACCCACACAGAGCAGGTGACAGTAACCTTCCAGGTTTAATAAAACTTATACTACTAAGTGGTGTGATTATAAAGATTAAAAAGAAAAAAAAATAGACAAAGAAATACCATAGATATCTTCTGATTAATGCTTAATATTTCATTAGAGCATAGAACAGCTGTAAAAAGCACATGTCCACCTTAATTATAAACAATTTAGTTTTAATAAATTACATTAGATGAAAATTTAATATTGGAGCTATTAGAACTGGTTCATTAACCCTAACATCTCATTTACAGAATAAGTAATTTCTATGGGTCCAGTATACAGCTTACACTGAAGTAAGAATGAAGCCAGTATTTAAGGGTCAAATTCAACTCAACTTCAAGYGTACCAAGTATTTACATTTTTTCTTTTGTATCTTTCCCATAAAAAAAACATGTGACTAAAATGACAGAATGCTTGCTGAGAAAAAAGGCTGTCCTAATTCAACTATCATTAAAATTATGAAAATAAACAGTTTTTTTCTAATCATGTTCCTGATTGAATTCAGACTGAAATAAACAGATTATTTTTGTATAAAAAAAAAGTCAAGAAATAAAATCCAGGAAAACCCAAGTAATCTGATACTTAAATGCTACATATGTTACAAGGTAGCTACATAGGCTCATAGTTTTTATTATTCATTGCTCTTTTATTCATGTTCTTACTAAATTATTAGTCACATAATGTATTAGATCATCCTAAACCAGAACAAAATGTCTCAGCCAATTAGAGTGTTATTTCTCAGTCATACAGTTTCTTCATTTTGGTTTTATACATCTACTCTGCACCGTTATATTTCTCTACACATTTGTAACAGACAATGTTGTAACACCAATTGAGCAAAAGCAGTTGCAAGCTAGAGGGAAGGTCTGGATAGCTCCAGTTTCTGCTTATTTCTTAGTAGCAAAGGAGTAACTATTCTGTAGAGAAGGTGGAAAAGAGGTAACTACATTAGAAGACAGAGGTCCTCTGACTCCATAGTCCTTTGAAGAAAAAAAACAATGCAAGACTCCAATGAAAATAATAAAACCAGAAACAAGGGTGTTTGTGTACATTTTCATGCATCATGTGGCTCATACAAGAAATTCTGTTCTCATGAGATCATTGCTCTGTGTACATTTATGATAATTAGGAATAGCATAAGGTGTTTAAACGCAGATGGAATAATACCACGCAGCAAACCATTTGCCAGATAACTATTCCGGTTTACAACAGGGAAGGTAACAAAACTGTTCTTCAAATGCACTGACAAACATTGAACTGCTTTGACTGAGGTTTTACAAAACAAGGTATTCGTATTCAGGTATACATTTGTCATTACTCCTGCATCGCTAAAATGTCCCTTCTCTCCCATCAGCAAAACAACTGCTTAAAGAAATTAAAGTCATTTACACTGAATATCTTATTCAGTCAAGGGGAAAGGCATACTTTTCTGCATGCTCCAAAGGCTGTAACATTTGGTATCTCAAGCAAGTCTTCTTGGCACTTCAGCCTAGGGTAAAAAAAAAAATCTAGAAACTCTTCTTCATTGAAATTGCTATGTTCAGTAAATGTCATTTTACTGACATGCCTGTAGGATCCTGTACAAAAGTTCAGACTCTGAAGATGGTGAAATCATCACAATGCACCTCTAGTAGCATAGATGTTGTCTACAGCAAGATCACTCAGTGAATACACAATAGAAATCTGAAGAGAACTTTTCTTCTTTACTTTCAATTCAAATCACTCTTATTCAGAGGAGGCAGAATAACACAGATTATATGTCAAACTATGAAAGCCTTGCAGGTTATTCAAATTACAACTTGCACATTATGTCTCCTTCTGCTGATACACTTCATGTCTGGATTATAAGGAACCCCTGTAATGCACATAACAGCTTAATATTGCCTCAAGTTTTTGAAGCATCTCAAAGACACCAAAACACCTTCCAACTGAGCCAGCATTATATTAACGGAGTAGGAAAAAACCCATGCATCACAAGGATCGTAACTCACAATGCTCTTGAAAAATAAAATAGTCAGAACCGAGGATGTGAGAATTGGTATGAAGTTCATAATAGGTATGTTACACCCTCAGAATGTAGGAAAATGTCTAAACACAGCATTATATATCATCAGCATCCTACCTTCTCAGTTCTGATGAGCCCTGCCACTCACACTTATATAAAAAAAGTACATGAATTCATGTGTGGGCTGTGGTACAGACATGCTTGTCACATGGCTGATGATCTCAACCAAATGAAAACCCTTCCAATTTACCAAGCACACCAAACACACTTCCCCTACATTTCTCCACCTATCTACAGATAATCAAATGAATGAATCTGATTGAACTGATACATCTAACAATATGAACGGTTCTGCAAAAAATTCTGAAGTACTTCCAGTTACTTGATAGGAGTTATGAGGAATATGCAGAATAGAAGGTGGCACATACACATTTTTTGGCTCCAAATATGGATGCCCTCTCTAACATATTGCCTCAATTCCAAACTTCTCTTGGTATTGTATTTCACAGCCTTAAGTTCCCCGTACATTTCTGTGTTTCTTTAGATAGATGACAGGCAGACACAGATGACAGACAAATATACATTAGAACGGTGGCGCAAGAGCAGTTGCACACTGAACAAAGCAGACTTCCCATTTTAAGTAGTATTTGAGTTCTTTGCCTATAAAAATAACAACAACAAAATCCTCCTTCATTTTTTGATCAATTTTTCTCATGTATGCTGCTGAGGATAAGATTTCAAAAACTGGGTTATTTATTTAGGCAGGACTTTGTAAGACGTGACATCATGAAAATTTACATATTTTTTGAAGTTGTTCTTTTTTTTACCTACTTTAAGTTTCAAAAATGATATGAAAAGATTATTTGTTTTTAAAATCCACTATTCTGTAATGAGAGCTAGAGTACAGAAACTTAACTTTGTTAAGGTCAACAAACACTTGGGTAGTTGAGGTCATCACTGTCTTTTAAAATTTCATCTCTTAAAAAAAGCTTCAAAACCAGTATGACTAGTTCACATTCCAATGAAATTAATGAAAAAAAGAGGCACCTCAGATTAAGCTCTTCATTATAAATACTCTTCAGACTGAAAAACTGCCATTATTGTCTGACTGGTTTTTTAAGAGACTTCACTGAGAGTTCATTAAAGCTGCAGGATTGCACTTCCAGAGATTCAAGTCCTAATGAATTTTTTACCATCATTTTTCCTCTCTATGTAAAGCACCATGGATGAACAGAGAAGTCGCAGCCCTCCTTCCAGCTACAACCTCCTCAATAAACACTTTCTCATATTCCAAACCTCCATAAAGCAGGGACTTTATAGACATAGGTACATGAAAGTGGATACACATTGCCCTAAGACACCCAACCGAAGAAAGCACTGAAATGCCCCAATCCGTTCCATTCATGTGCTTGTCCCCTGATTAACACACACTAGTCCTTACCAAGGCACCCGTAAGGGAGCATTGATACCAGATTCGTCCAACCAGCCCTTTCATCTCAAAACCATTAACTCTTTTGACACTTGTACCTCCAAGCACCTGCAGGCAGTGAGCACGGGAGGTCTCTGCTGAACAGGATAAACACACCTCACTGCCTGGAGCCAGGGAAGAATTCATCGCCTGCAAGCACGRGCAGAGATGTGACACGAACCCTCACTCAGCCAAAGAAATAAGCACAAAGTGCTTATTCAAGCCCACATGATGACACTGCAGAGTCATATGCTCTTCTCAAACAGGCATACGTACACAGAAGTCAGAGCCAGTGCAGAATTTATGAATTCTTGAGGAAGAATATTCTTCTCTCTCCACAGTAGTAGCTAAAGTAGTTTGGAAACCACTTGCCATAAAGAGATAATTTATTGCCAAAATGCAAATCTTCAGAACGTCTGTCTGTGGGACCTCTCCATAAATTCACATAAAGCTATCAAGGCTCAGGCTTACAGCACAGCATAACCACGTTGAACAGCGTTTCAGACGCTCTTCAGATTCTCCGGTACTCTGGATACTGTCCAAGTAGTAATTAATAGAGTCAACACATTCCCAGTATTTGGTGTTGATTTGGAACTGCACAAAACTGTCTCCTCTGAGACGAGTGAAATGCAGAACACATGAAATCACATTGGACGCTGTCAGATGTGGAACTTGCACAGTATTTGCTGTGGATAATAAAATCTCATCAGCCCTTATTCATGTTAGATAATAACAAACTATTTTCTGTCAGAGCCAGAGACATTTTAAAAAAACATGCCATCTCCTTCAGTTATGAAAAGAAACAGCCACTTCACAAAAGCTTTATTTTATGGTAATATCAAAATAATGTCAGTAACACCCTGGAAGCACCACAAAGCAATATGAGCTTCATATAATCCAGTTACCTACCACCAAATCAATGAAGAGGGAAGAAATCTGAAGCTTGTGTGGTGCTTACAAAACAGCTGTACTCACAGTCAACGGAGGGGCAAAGCCCTTTGTTTATTTCTGGAATATCTAGACAGGAATGGTGTCAGCACCAATTTGTTTCTGGCCTCACCTCCAGTTTACAAGACCACAGCTGGAAGGGCCATTAAGGCCCTTATATCCCTACAATATCGTGCCTGCGGAGGTTGCTCACAAGGATGCCAGTTCGTGCCTGGCAAATAGCCTTGCTTGCTCACTCCCACCATGCATGAGGCCACAGCTTCATCAGAGCACTCGGATAAAGCTTTGACTGTTGAAGAAGGCTTCAGTGTCCTCTCCAGAAGCGCTGTGTAAGCATTTCCAACAGTGCTTCCAGTGCTACCCATCTCTGAGATGACAGCCACACAACAGAGCAAGGCATTTACAGATATTAACGTGTTAGTATTATTCTATTATCAAGTCAGCCAGGAGAAAGCCATGCTGTGAGGAAAGATCTTTAGCAGCTGGTGCACAACAGCAGTGGCATAGATGTGAAGGGAAAAGGGAGGACTGTAAAAAGAGAGAGGAATGCTTGAAAAGCACTCTAATATGATTGGCTGTGTTGTATTTAAGAGGAGACTCATTTTCAGCTCAAAACTGAACATAGATCCCTGCATACCCAGCTTTTTCTTATTCATAACTAAATATAGCACTTGCATGGGGGCAGGTATTATCAGACCCTGAGGTTAAGCTTTTGCAGCCTGAGTGTTTTATCAAGATACTGTAATTCTTTTGACTTCTCAAAATCAAAGTGTTAGTGCACGCTTTATTCAAACCTTTAAAAACAGTAATGCTGAAGTGCTGTTTTACAGATGTCCAAGTATCTCACAGACAGCCCGTGAAAAGGATCTAAAATAAATTGTCCATAATCTTAAATTTACTACATTCACATGGAGGATTTTTAGGGCTCATTGAAATAGCAAATACCAATGTGTTTGGCTCAGGTTTTGATCTTGCAAAATTAGGTAGTGACAGAATCACAGAATAAGCTGAGTTGGAATGGACCCATGAGGATCACTGAGTCCAACTCCAGCCCTGCACAGCACCATTCTCAAGTCCTTCCACCCTTCTACAGGAGAAAGTAATAACATTTAAAAAAATTCTCTCTGCAACTGGATATAAATAAGTTACCTAACTACTGGATATATAAATKAAATAAATGTTTATATTTCTCCTTCTAATTGAATACAGGAAGTACACAATTTTCAAACGGGGCTTTCCTGTTCCAATACCAGATACCAAAACTTCATTACCCAGTTGTAATTACTTCCTCTTCATTATTTAGTTTATAGGTAGAGAGGGAGAGGAAGGCTATGTTTAATACACGTAGCACTTGGCAGAAAAAGTGATGCTGATTAGGCATGGACACAGTACTGCCGCTCATATTGAGTTTTTTTGTTAGCTTTATACAGGTTCACGGAGGAGCACAGAACCCATGCCAGCACAGGTTTAAACCGCCAGGAATTTTGCAATGCATTTGAACCATCAGAAGGAATTTGTATTTCACAGAAACACAGTTTCACTCGAACAGTGAGATTTGAAGAGAAAATAAGGTGGAACCAGGAGAGGAGGAGAACAAAAGGGACTGAATGCTGGCAGGTGGTGGAGGGGAACCAAATCCTAAATAATCAGGCTGGGCAGAAAATGACTCCTGAGGCAGGGAGAGCCAGAAAAAGGAAAGAGGCAATCTTCCAAATATGTTTGGGTTATTTAGGATATAGCTGTATGGTATTAGGTGACTTGTAAAGCAACGAGCTCATTTCTGTAGCAAAGTGGCGGCACTAAGGAATCAGGAAAAGTGACATTCCAAGATACTGTGCTAAGTTTCTTGCAGGAGATCAATTAGGTTGATTTCTCCTTATGTATCTTTATAATCTTAGATAACCTCACAATGAGAGCCCTGTCCTCTCTTCACAACCTAGAAAACAATAAACAGCACTCACTCTTGCTACAAAAATAAAATTTAAAAATGTATATGTAAAAAATATTACACCACGCAGTCATGGTACAAACCAGCTCTTGTCTTGTGAAAGAGAACAAGGAAAAACACAACAGTGCTGCTACTTACATTCTTGTATTGCTGGTCTTGTTGATAATTACAGATTTTCCAGTCTGATCCACATTGTGATCCATTCCAAAATAAGCTGCCACTCTGTGCACCAGCATCCTCTGATATGACGACATCTGAGGGAACTTTTTATAGTGATTACTAGAAACAAAGGAAACAAATAGCACTGATAATTACATTTCTCTCTTATCTATAAATAAATGCAAACAGCAATACATTTCATAATTCAGTGGACAGAAATCTAACTGAAAACTTCTCCGTTGTGCATTTACATATAAATGTTTGCTACAGAAATGCTGAAAGAAAAAAGGAAAAAGAATTCATTTTAGAATTTCTAATAAGCAAATTTCCATGTGCAACATTGGGACAAACAAAGCTCACACTTCACGGTACCTAGTCAGTATTCTGTGTGCCAGGAAGAACTCATTCCCTGTTCCCCCCCACACTCACGCTTCCTGCACAACCAATCCTACAGATTTGCTGAGACACTGGCAACAGCTTTCTGCCTTTCCCCCAAAGGTCAGATGCAGGGCAATTCTGGAAAGATCTAGTTTGGCAAACACTCCTTTTTTCCCTGTTACTGACAAAATGCTTATTTCCCATCAGCATAATTTTTTCCTCTGCTGCTGTTCTGACCCTCTATTTTTAAAGCTGCAGGAAAATTTTATTATAAAGAGCACATAGTAGCAAGAATCCCTCCACCAAAGTTCAGTTTTATTTTCCAACGCATTAGAATAACACAGCACAAAGGAAAAGCCATGAGATAACGTACTTGATTATCCTCTACACTAAAAGCTTTAATTATATTTTTGGATCTAAATGAGCAGAGCCAGTGCAATTACAACACAATGAAAAGCAAAAGGTTTTCATTTACATCTACTGTATTTTAAGCAGTCCCACCACGTGTCAGGAAATAAAAGCCTGCTCTTGCAGCGTGCCAGTAACAGCCCTCAGGAGCGCTGTGGTCCATATGAGCGTAGCCCTCGCACAACTCACATCACAACACACGCACGCGACTTAATAACTGAGTGTGGAACTCCACTTACTTGTTGTCACTAATGAAATCAATAATTTCCTGTTCCATTTTCAAGAGTATCATTCTGTCCCTGTCAAAAAGAAACGCAAGGATTGTGTACCATCAACTATGAATAAACATTTTAGAGGAAAATATTCATATATCAATATTTGTACGGCTATTTTGCAAGCGTTGTCAGTCATCTTGATTAAAAATGAAACATGCTTTACACTGGCTCATCTGCAAAAGACTACAGCCTGCTTTGCTGCACCTTTGATGACTTACATGACAGATCTCACCTTTCTGTGAGCTCAGCTATGGTCTGAAAGTGCTTCCAGCCACAACAGGCTGCAATCAATGTGTTGCATAGAAAGACTCTCACTGCTATGGATAGCTTTGGTCTTTTTTTCACCCTTTTTTTGATGGAAAATGAGATTTCCAGCTAAGCTAGATCTTTCACAAGAAGAGCTGCTATCCACAGAAATTTTCAACATTTTTCCTGAGACATATCTTCCACAAGGCATTGATTTGCTGCAAGAAGACTGGACACATCTAATCTAGTTAGAGAGAACAATGGAGAACACCACCACTATGGCTCCCAGGAGGCAATGCCACAGTAAATATTCAAGTAAAATGCTCTGCTTTCAATTGGAAGATCTCAGATGTTCCTTTTTCTCCTCCTCTCCTGTCAAAAACATTCAAAAGTTGTCCCAMCATATTTCCACACATTTCTAAGCTTGACAGAGTCCCATCACTCCTTCAAAGTTCTCATTTTGCACAGATAAAGCAACTGAAGGATCTTCTATCATCTATACAACAGGTCATGCAAGCTGTTAGGTATCCAATTATTCCCAGTTCTCCTGGGAATAATTGCAGAATTACATGGTACCTATTTAACGGATCCAACTGAAATGGATGTTGAAAATCACAATGTATAAATATGTTACAGATCTTTCCTTGGATGTTTAGAGGCAAATTTAATGATGAGATGGGCTTGTAGCTCCAAATGAAAACTATGGGAATACTGAGAGCAGAATTTGGCACTGAGCACAGGATTTTAATTGTGTGCAGCACTGCTAAAAGAAAGCTACTTTATATTCATATACAAATCTCCAACCGCAATAGTTATAATATATTATTGCRATCACCACGTAGAGCTGTATACAAGAAGGCAAGGACAAAGACCAGATGTTACGGAAAGTGAAATTAAGCAATGGGTGACTGGATGGGGGAGTAGAAGCTGATGACTTTTTATAGCATTTTTCTCAGTTAACAGCCTACCTCCTTTACATTTTCCCWCATAACCATCTCCAGAACAAATAAAACACAGTGTACAGTTACGGGAAGTCAAAGACTGCCAGCTATAATTTCAGGAATGTCAGCTCTAATGCAGGAAATACCTACCTGGGGTTATTCTTTAATGTGTTAATGAGAAACTCATGCAAATCTATGCCTGTTGAGTCTGTATACTCTTGACTGCAATCTGAAAAATAAAAACAAACAGCCTCTACTCGTTTATTTCATTTCAACAGTTCCGACTGAACTATGCTATAAATCAAAATCCATTTTCCAGCAACAATCCGAAAGCATATGCTCTGAAAGAAAATGTTGATTTGGAGTTCAGCCAAGGAAGATCTACATTGTGAAGCATCAGGTGGACATTCATGGTTCATCTGTACCACTCCACTGAGAACACAGCACCAAAACTAAACATTGACAGAAACTGCTGGTTATAAGAAAAACAGAGGAAGCCTTCAATGCCATTCAAGACCCTGCCAAGTTCTTCCTTTAAACCATTTTAAAAAAATTTAAAAATKAGGAAAACAAAGTTTTATTCATCATGTCTCTTTGCGTCACTTAATAAATGCTGTACACATAGCAAATGAGGAATCATGCCAGTGGGAACTCTATTTGCATTATGAGACTGAAATCCAGTGACACCTGGGAGTAGGCAGGTAATAGGGATGCGTGACAGTAGTCAGAATTAATTTTTCAGCATTATCTCCTGACTCAAATGTACACACAGATTCTCAAGTTGGCGTGAACTGTGAGAGCTCCATTGAAGCCAAATGACAATTCACACCAGCTGCAGATCCACACCCAGGTAGGCAATGATRATTTTTGAGAGATTACACTGCAACTTCATACCATAGATTTATAAAAAGATTTAAAAAAAAATACCAAATTTAGATTAAAAAATATTTCTTGAAGAAGTCTTGGTAGGTGATAATAGTAGATTGCAATGCAGGTTGAATGTGATGGATGAATTTCACCACAGCATTTAAAATAAATTCTCCATGAGAGAGGAGCAATAGTGAAGAGGATTACTCTACTGCCTACACTGCAAAGTTACGTGTCAATATATCATCATTAATCTGGAAAAAAAGCATATTAGTGTCTTATACACTATATACATTTATTATATAATCACACATATATTTATGTATTGCTGTGTTTATACCAACATGGTTAAGCCTCCAAATTATCAATTTTGCATTAAAAAAAACTAATAACAGCTAATACCAAACGTCAGTTTGGAAGGTTTCTCCACTTTCAAAGCCTGATGTTTGTATAAAAAACACTCTTATTCATACACATCTCAGGTTCTGAATTTTTTCAGTATATGAAAACACTTCTACTGTGTATGTATATGCAAAAAAAAGAAATACATGCTTGTAAAAACATACAATCCTTTCTACAACAGCAATTATAACAATTTAAATATTTTTAAGTTCACCTTTTGATAACATTCTGATCTTGCTTTTTTCACTGTTTTTATCTTTATTTTTATCCTTCTCTTTTTCTTTTTCGGAGTCATCTTTATTAGATTTATCTTCTTCTTGCAAGCTAGGAAAACTTGAAAGCTGTAGTTGGATTGATTCCTGTTGGGGAAAAAAAGATAGATGAATTATGGGCCACATTTAGTAAGTTTCCCATGGCTTCTAACCTGCAGATATCGGCATTAAACTATGTGTAGCTAGAAAATTTGAAGCCAGATACATTTCTTTCCTAATTGAAAAATGTTTGGGATTTTTTAACCAGGAGAATACTGACATCTTAGAGGCCAAATTCTAGTGGTAAGTAGGTATTTCTTCTCCAACATTTGAGCATTATAAAATTTAGGCTACCTCTATTAAGGGAACAAGATTATTCTACACTTCAGTAATTCTCACAAGACTTTCTAGAACAATTTAATACATTTCATTATGGGCTTTTTAGTTAGTTCTATAATTTAACACTCCGTATGTTAAGTGATGATCAGTGGATAGATAGCTGAAAAATATAACTTTTTCCTCCTCACTAGAAAACCTTTATGTTCATATTAACCGTTTTGCGCAAGCAAATGCAGTACCAGCTAGACTGAGCTTTCTGGCTCTAATAATAGAAGAGTACCAGCAAATTTTATACTCAGTTGTATACAAGAGGGCTTACCAGCTTTTCAGGCACTTCATATTTAAAGACACATGCAGATGTGCCTTTCACAAAAGGGGTGAAATGTGCCTATTGATTTTTCAAGGAAGTTGTAGTAAGTGAACTTCTCTAAGGCATCTCAAGTTTTACTGTCAAAAATTCAGTCTTTCAGAGACCAAGAGTCCCTTTGAAAGCATGCTTCAGCTTTAAAAAGTTAGTAAAAACTGAGAATTCAAGCTGGTTTGCATTTTCTGATTTTCTTTAAAGAACTTGTTTTTTTCCAGCTCACAACATTACTTTATACTGGCTTTGTTTTAACAAAACCCAAATTGTTTTCTTTTGAAGTTACCATGGCATAATTTATGTATTTCAAGAAATCCTAATCTGGTTGGACAAAACTGAAGGAAGCATACTTCTGTGTTTTATTCTTTTAAAGAAAAAAAAAATCCCCAAATAACACTATATGCTTAAGTAGTGTAAAAAAGCATGTTTGAAGTGAGCTGTCACAAAACTCCCTGGTAAAGCAGTTTTTTTAATAGAAGAGAGTCCTGCATGCCTGACAGTTTTTCAACATTATGTTAATGAAAACCTAATTCACCAATACTGGAGACAACTTGAGTTCCTAGYATGCTAGTAAATTCCCTTCCTTCACTATTTTTCAAAGAATACTAGCATACCAAAAGATCAATAGAAAACTTTAAAGTAAGGCGTGTGTTTTTAAGCAACCACTATGAATTCAAATGATGTTTCCAGTAATTATTACGAACTTTAGGTTTCTGAATTCTTTAAAGAATTACGAATCAGCCATCACAACACATGTAAGACAAGATCCTAACAGAACAAGGTATCAGCATAAACATGCCACAGTAAGACAGAAATTGGTAACTTCTCAGCTTAATCATTATTGACTTTTTGTGAAGTTTGAATGTGGCACAAAAGACTTGAGATGAAAATCATTGTAAAAGAGAAACAAAGCCCTGGACCCAAAATTTAACCTGACGTACCACCCTTAATCCCTATTATTTTAATTTTGGCTGGTAGTATTAGCCAAAGATTAAGCCCACAGAGGGAAAGAGTGGGAATTCCTGGTCATCTGAGGTAAGGATACAACGAAAAGTATTTCCTAACCTGCTCAGTTGTGCTCAGAGAACTAATGCTATGCCTGCTTTCTTTTACTTCAAATGGCAGTTCAATTTCTCATTCAAACAACAAACTTTGAATCAACCACTGCCAAATTACCCCAAAGAATAATTCGATTTCTTGCGCTGCCTGGATCTGAGTGACTGTGCTGCTAGCTTTTCAACAGGAGAAAAATGTAACTGGCCATGCTGTTCCCAGGATATTAATCCTAAGCTTCACAGTGGTTCTTAAAAATGCACTTATGAAAATGACAGACTTTACAGATATGCACATATATGAACATACAGTAAATACTGTTTTACATGTAACGTAATACTGATGTATTTGCACTAGAAAAAACACACAAAAGGGCTGTAGAGTCGTGAAAGCAAGCTACTGTATGTTTTCTTAGATTTTTATTGATTTTTCTCAATAATAAAATACAATGTTAATAAATACATTGATACAAGTATAGTGAACAACAAAATAGATTTTCAAATTGCAATAATACACTTCTTGGTCTATAGTATAACATTAAAGGCAACATTTCTTTTAAGTAAGGACATAGTGAACCATTGGATAAGCACTCAAGATCAAGTAATACAGGTAAACAAGTTTTTTCCTTTTACAGGAAAATGAAGGCAAGTATTCAAATATAAATACAAACATCAAGTCTGCAGTACAATCCATACTCAGTAGTTCTGGCCAGGTACCGTACATTCTCTGATAATTAATTCCCTGTGGTTTGTAAACCATTAAGATAAAGTAAAAATTAATAAAAAATAATTCCAAACCAAAAATAAGCTCTTTCTCCTCTAAAGTGAAAGCAAAACAATTTGGTTGGCACAAAATTTCCTGTATCCTTCAGCCAGCCCAGGGAGGAGCCTGCAGGTCCAGCTTTCCAAGGCAAAGCTGAGCCACATTCATTAGTAAAAGGTCAGCGAGAGCAAAAGGGCAATTCCTATCAAATTAATTACACCAAGACAATTGTTTCTTTAGAAAGCAGATGCTGAGGTCAAGGGAGACGTTTCATCTCCCATAAATATTTTAAGATGGTCAAAGAAATCTTTGCTGCAGCTGGTCAGTCAGGTAAGACCAAAGGCTGTGTGTAACAGGAACCCCTCCTCTGCCTGGTGTAAGGATAGGGATGTTGCCTCAACGCTTGCCAGTCTCTCTGACACTTAATACAGGTCCTGTGCAGTACATTATAAACTACCAGCAATGCTTAATACAATCTCTTTATATTGTTCTCCTTTTCATTCTCCATTAAACAATAGAAAATACAAACAAAATCAGAACAAAAGCCACGCGTTTTGAGTAATGCAAGTCAAGCGAAAAGCGTTTACCTACAACAGAACAACCAATAAAATAACCTGCCCATCTACTGCATAAGCATCATTGTAGAGCAGTAGAACATGAAGACGTCCTGCTGCTAAACAACTTGGTTTTTGGTCTTTCAATAAAATTAAAAAAATAGAAAAACCTCTCCTTACTTATGAGCTAAGAGGAGAGACAGATTTGTTTCATTTCAAGTCAATAGAGGAAACAGTGAGAAAGTACACTTAAATGTCATTTTTTATTTTTGTGCTAAGCTCACAAGAAGCCACTTGCTCAAGCTCTCTCAATGGCTGATTTTATTTGTACATAAACATCTCATAAATTATAGGCAGTGCTCATCATATTTTGAGTTTCGGTTAGTTGGGGGGTTTTTAAGCCTTGCTCTCACTAGGCAAGCAAAGAGGAGTAACTGAGGCTTAACTTTTGCTTTTTGCATACTTTTTGAAGTTAGTCTACAAAGACTGCCACCAGTGTTATTGTCCAAGGTGAGGGGTGCAGAGGACAGAACTCCACCAGCTGCTGGGAATACAACACTACCAGTACAGAAAAACTCAAATACACGCTTTTTGCTATAGGATAATTTACACCAAGAGTTTAAAAAATGAATGCCACTCAGTAGGAGGCATCCTTGGCTCTACCGAAGTATTTTAGAGCACGAAGGACCTTTGAATTTTATGTGAAGGGGGAAACTGATATGAACTGAAGTCTTAGAGAAACCACAAATCAGAGCATATTCATAACTGTATCTGGTGCAGCCTCGAAAGAGATAGCCTTAGAGAAAAGAACATATTAATATTCTTTTTGATTGTTACTATTTTTTTAAATTTTAAAATCTGAATTCTTTTGAATTCTTTTCCATTTGCTGAAATTTTCAGGGGGTCTGGAAAAAAAAGCAAACAACACCCTGTGATATAGTATAAAACTAGTATTTCAAATTAAAGTTCACGCTAAACCAGATAACTCCATAAAAACATGTTCATTGTCGGATGTAATTTCTCCCCCAAGAAAAGACATTGTTAAATGCCCAATTAAGTAACACAATCATGCAACTGAAGATGGAGGTCAACCATGCAGCTAGCAGCAATGATTGCAAGTGTACCTGATTATCATGAAGATTTTCCGCTCCCGGGCGAGGGGATGACTCTTCACACACAGCAAGACTCCGCACGAGTTTTCCTTTAGCTCCTGACTGAATAAAAAAAGAGAGAAAACAAAACAGAAAATACTACTACTGACCCCAAGTCACATAAGCTGCCCACATCAGCTGTTGGTAAATATCCCAAATAACTGTTACCCACCCAGTCAGCAAAAATGCATCTGCCTTCAACACGGACAGAAAAGGATTCTAAGCAGCGAGACATTTGCCACACAGGGAAGSTGGTAGGTTTCTCTTTGCTTTTATCATTTCAGTACTACAGTTCACTAGCTACATTTCACTCACTTCCACCAAAAATTGTAACAGCAAAGAATAGATAGCGCAATACTGAAGGCAATTTAACATAAACTCAAAGGTTCCTTTTGTCATTTGGTTTGGGGTTTTGGTGGTTTTTTTTTTGTTTTGAGGGTCCTCCCCTTCTTCTAGTAGTTTCATATCCAAGGAACATGGACAGTAAAACGGGCAGGTGTTATGGATCTGCACTTGAAAAATTAAAAGAAGTTTTTTGGGGTTTTATTTGTTCCTAGAAACTCCTTCCCACATCTGCCCCCACCCGTTCACCCCTTAGGGAGCTAGTCAGTCTCTGCTTCTTTATGTCAAGATTATTCCATTAAAATAAAATTCTAACAAACATTAATTACTACAGGAAAAAGCATGAACCTTTTCCTTCTCCAGTGGCACATAGAAGCACACATGCTGTCTAACACAAGAACACAGCAAGCCCAGCAGCATAAAAGCATGATGGATAAAGGGAAGTCTGACACATTATATCTGGAAGCAGTTCTCTGCCTTTGTGCAACAAGACTATGGGGTAGGGGGCAGAAAAAAACCCCCAACACAAACAAAAAAACTCAACCACACAAGTGATGAAAGGATGCCATTTCAATTGTAGACAGACATTTAACTGAAATTCTTCATCCTATTGTGGCATGCAATTCCAAACAGAGATGGACCCTCACCTTGGATCTCTTTTTCTGCTGGTTCTGATTTGCACCTCGTTTCTGGGTATAGCAAAAAAAGAGAGGCAGTTATTACTTCAGTGGACAGTGGGCATGACGAGAGCATTACCAATAAATAGACTAAATCACTTTTAACTGATGTTTTTAATCAGTTGGTGACTGCAAAAGCAACTTCCCCAAACCCAGTTTGGAAAGCAGGGAAAACCAAGAATCATCTCTGCTCATTTTTATTCATTTTACAAACAGGCATAAACAAGAAAAAACACTATACAGTGTTCTGCAGTTTTGCACATAATAAAAATGTAAGAAAAGGTATACTTAAGTAAATGCTCCCCCTCTCCAAATTCCTCTTAAATTGTAGTCTCCCCCTTTATTTTTATATTCGATTGAGCAAAAAGGATTAAAACCCCCTCATCCGATAAAGTCTTCTTATCAAATTACCTTCTTAGGCTTTGCATTACAACTTTTTGTTGGCAGTAACACCTACAAACCAAACCACACATTAAGTAATTATTCATTAGTATTACCTGTAAATTCATGAGATCAAGGTAGTTTTCTAAATCCCCAAAGAGGGAAAACGGTCAAATATCTCACCAAGCTTTAACACAGATGTCTAGAAATTAACTTCTCAGAAAAAGTAATAACATGGACAGCAGCCTAAAGAGCTTGAAAGGTATAACAAATAACAGCATTTATTTTATAGTKAAATAAAAGAACCMAAAATAAAAAAATATTAAAAAAATTATAAAGGAAAAAATAGAAACAGCATCAAAATCATAAGAAAAAATAGGGGAAGTGTAGGTAATGAAAGAAATCACAGAAATGGAAAAGCAGTGGTAACACATTGATATTTAATGCACCCATTCACTATTCCTGTCTTACCTGCAGCTCGGTCTTGGAATCACTGAGCTTCTCCTCCTTCTCCTCTACTTCTGAGCTTTCAGATTTATTAAGAACACAGTTGTCCGGGTTGGCTTCAGAGATGGCAGTCTCCTGCTCTTTCGCAGCTTCCTCTGCTGTCTCCTGGTTCAATTTACCTTGCTCAGACATTCTTCCAGACAGAAATTAAAATAACAAGATTTGGTGACCTGAAAGGTCAAGATACCACAACACAAACACACACAAAAAAAAAACATTGGGGGTGAAATTTTTTTTCTTTTTTAATTCCCGATTTCATTTCCTTTGGTAAACAAACCAAAATGTGCAGCTCAGGAGTGGAAAACTATGTATGTCCCAGCTGAAGAGATGTACTGAATCAACAATATTGGGTAACAGCAGAATTGTGTCAGATTAAGCAAGCAGAGCTCCGATCTGAACAGTCTTTGTGAAGAGCAGATTCAAAGTAAGGTGCTGTGACTACTCAGCCCAGCCACAGGGCTGCCAAGGAGCAGGAAGGGACAGTGAGAGACTGTTACAAAGCTCAGCAGCACCAGGCAGGAAGGACCCATTCCAGGTTTATGGCATGTCGGTGCTCCCCTTCTCTATTTTTTTTTTTCCCTTTTTTTTTTCTTTTAATAAAAGATAATAGCCAAACAAACAGAAATAAAAACCAAGCATGAGCAACAACACTGTTTTTAGCACTCAGCCGTGGGTTTTATGCACAGCAGAAGCCATGGTGTGCACTACCACTTTAAATTCTTTTTTTTTTTAAGAGATAATAATTCAAGGCAAATATGAAATCTAAATTTGGCAAGACAGCTCTCAGGGTCAACATTTTTTGGGATCAAACCAACAGCTCCATTATTAAAACCCTAAGCCCCTTCCCAAACCCCATGTCACTCTTCAGTACTATGAAAATCATACTGGAAACCCTTGGCAGGTACTTCTAATGAAGAAATCTTAACTGAACTGCATTTACTCTCAGTTTACAATGGGTTGTTGCACAGAAGATTTAAAGGATTTTCAGAGTTAAAGCCTATTATTATTTTCTCTCTCTTTCTCTGCCCCCAGCTCCCTCTTGAAGACTCCCCCACTGATCAATTGTCAAATGAGAATCATGAATAATTTAACTTTTCTTTTCCCCATCCATTTGGCTTAAGAAGCATCTTCAAGAAAAATAACTGTGTTTGAAAAACGGAGTTATTTCAGGAAGGGTCTTTTGCAACACCTTGACACTTCTCAACAACGAAACAGCAGCTATTAAGCAAAACCACGCTTTGCCATCTTTCTTTTAACAACTTGAAATTAAACATTCAACAGAACTAGTATCACTTACCTTTATGTTTTTTTAATCCATGTTTTAAGTGAAAAAGTCTAAGGCATACTGAGTTATAAAAACTTACTTCCAGTTTGTGCTTTTGTTTTCACACTGTAAATAAAATTTCCTATATAATCTTCTTGTTTGAGAAGGACCATGGATTTCACAAGAAATAAAGCTACACAGTTCATAAACAAACTGATTGGAATGCGAAATTCACAAAKTAGCTCACAGTAAGGCAAATCAAGCTTCAGGTTATTCTCCTTCCTCCCACCGCTCTCCCCAAGAAGGCCGATGATTTTGGCTGTTCTGCAGTTACAACTGAAACTTGAACCGCTTTGATGACAATTCAAAACATGACGGGTGGCACAACCTTTAAGTGGTCTGTTAAATAACCCTTAATTTGTCAAGGATTTTCATCGAGAAACGCACATGCATGCACAAGCTCTTCATGAGCATATCAACCTGCAGCTCAGCTACGTGCTTACACAGTGTTCACGAAAACAATTACACTCGTATCAGCTGCACCAAAGAAGCCATTTACCTGAAAAACTGCTATAATTCCAACTGCCTTTCTAGCGTCTTCTGTTGGTCTTCGCTGGTTAAGTCCACACAAATGATCRACGACAACGTGAGTCCCATGTCCCCACTAACAGTTCAGAGTGCCAATCTCCATGCTGGTCCTTCAGAGAGCTTGACGCATCATAGTCAACCTGGAAAAGACGAAAGGTAAATGACATCGGCAATGATCGTGGCACAAGGGAAGGATGCAATGGATAGGAGCAGATTTCTAACACTAATGACCAGTTTCAAGCAAGTCACTTTCACAGCTTGATCCAGCTCCACCTGTCTCAAAACTGCCTGCTTCTTCTCTAATGAAGGCTAGAGCCGGCTGTTCAAGTCATAACAGCTCCTACGCAAGGAGCTAAAATTAACAATTGCATTATGCACTGAAGATTACTCATTTCAATTTTAACCTTTTTTAGAGAATTCCAGCACTTTTCATTAAAAAAAATGCATATATACATATTTATACATAAGCTCATCTGTTTGCTTCAACAGAAATCAATGAGGGCATGAGGAAAAAAAGATTTGCCTGCTTTTTAACTGTGGCTTCTGCTCCAATTAAAATTTCAATAGTCAAACTCTATTCAAAAAGAAGCTAGGTGGGTGTTTTTAGAAAGTGACCTGCTTTACCAGGGTAAATGAGATGTTCATTTAAGAAGCTGACTAAAAGTTGAAATGATCCAGAATGGGAGGAGGAAGAGGAGGAGAAGGAAGAAATCCTATTCCCGAACAACAGCCACCAAAAAAAATTCTTCTGAAGCACCATGTGAGGAGGAAAAATAAGATTTCCAGATTATGCTTTGAGAAATAAGCCTAAGGAAAGAGTTGCCTCAGCCGTGCAATTTTTGCCATTCACCAGGATGATGTTTGCCAGCTGAATACCTGATTTAACAGAAAATGAGCATTTTAGGATGAGTCGGACTGATTTACAAGCCATGGCCATGTGCTGAACTGTCTTGATACAACAGGCACCTCTTCTCAAGGCTTGCACATGAGTCATGGCTGAAGCAATCAGTGCAGACACAAAAACAGCAAATAGAAAGCACACATCATCCTATGGGGAAGGAGGAAGCCAAGTAACAATAAAATGAAAAAACCTGAAAATCATCTCACGTTATGAGACTCCTTGTTTCTGCAGAACGTTTTATAGTGTGCATGTTTGCAATTGCTGCACGACACGTGTCAGCACATTGGAACTCACCATGTGAAAAGAGCTGAATGTGATGCGCCAGAAATGAAATTTAGCCTTTCACAAAATTCCAGTCCTGCTCTCTCCGGGAGCTCTGGCACACAGAGGAGACCAGCAGGCAGTTCTGTAAACTATCACTGCCATCCTGCAAATTTATATACATAACTGTTTCTTTTCCTCAAACCATTTAATAATTTGCAGAGAGTAATAGAAAAGAAGTCCTCCCACTAGCTTTTTGGTATTTCTTGCAGTATATTTTTGGAAATTCTAGCTCATTACAAACAGGCTCACAATGGGAGTGGAAGAACACCATGGAAAACTACGCCCAAGTACTCCAGCACATGCAAAAGTATTTCATGGAGGCAATACTCAGAGAGCAAAAAGTGAATAAGACACTGACTGAAAATCTTTTCCTCATAAACATCTTCCATTAACTGTTTCCCTCACACTTCCAAAAGAGAGATGGGTGAGAGGGAATCAACCAAAATTCCAAGGAAGTACAGTGCATTAAGGTTTCACCTGGAAAACAGCCATCCAGGACTGTTGTAATCAAAACTCTCCAAAATTAACAGAGACACAAGTATCTGTACCAAAATCAGAACACATAAAAAAATTATTTCAGAATTCTCCAGTGTGACCATGTGTTGTGAATTAACTATTTGTAAGACAAACAAACAGAGCAAACCAAAAAACAGACAACAAGCCAACCAACCAAAGAGTTTCATATGCAGCAAGTGAAGAGATCTGCCAAGACTGGGTTTTGTGCCACAGATGCTCATCATCTGATCATGCTTTACCAAAGACAAATTTCCTCATAAAATGATTTCCCCATATTGTTAAACTTAACATCTCTGAAGACATGGTTTTTCATTGGGAATGTACGAGGAGACCATGGAATCTTAAAACAACAAAAGCTATCCATAAACGTCTCCAAGAAAACATAAGCAAGTGGAAAATAATCTTAAAACGTACAGCTACCATTCTCAAACCCACAGTAACAATGTCTCTTTGGATGATGTTTTAAAGAAATCCTTCAGAATTGTCTTCTGGGAAACAAAAAGAAGGCAAGAAGAATTGAGATATATAGCAATCAAATCGAGCTCTTCACCTTCCCTTAATATAGATTTCCTCCTCCTTCATTAAGCAATTCACAAGTGATGACTAATCATTTACATACTACAGGACGTAAAATACACTTCTGGTTGTTTGGGTGGGTTTTCAAAGGGACTCAGGTTTCCATAAAATATTTCAGGGATCGTATAAATAGCAAAAAGGAATCAGTCAGAAAATAGCCATTAAAAGTGAGACATTTTTGTCGGAAATATGTCTCTGTTTCTCGTATGTTTCCAGGATATCTCGTTATTCAGTGATGAATGTACTTTTTACTATTGTCAGTGCTGCAGTGACAGCACTGCTATGGAAAAACATACTGGATTATTCTTTTTCTTGCGCATCAACAGAAATGTCAGGGATGATTTGACTGTCAAAACCTTCAGTACCGAAGTGACGCAAAAGGCTGCACAAATGCACTTCTGTTTTTGATCCTCAGGTAGAAACCACAAAGCTTGTTGCTAGGCAAAAACCACCTTCTTTATATGCAAGTGAGCAAATTTTCATAGGGGTGTTGGGATCTTAACAGCCTACAGGAGCTTGTGGCAAAATTTTCAGCCCCTAATTCCTTAAAAGCAACTTGACTATTGCACACAGCAATACAACAGAAAATACAGGGACCCACCAAGTCACTTGTAGATCCACTTTAATGGAAATATAATCTGTTTGTATAGAACTTATAAGCACCAGCTGCTCAGCATACACTGTGGGATGGAAATGCTGAGGATTTTTCTTAAATTCCCTTCTTTTTAACAGGATTTTCATTTTAGAAGCTGAAAGTACTACTGAGCTTGAACAACTACAGTCAGAGCTTGAAGAGAAAGGGATGGAAGAAGGCGTGTATGGTCACATACATTCATACAACACATACCACGCAGATTCCAAGAAAAGTCTGTGGGAAGAAATACACTTAATTTAATGCAAGAGTTAAAAAACTATACCCAGAAAAACCATCAAAAAACCAAAGAACAGAAAAGCAAGCAAAGATGCTTGCTTCCTTGAAAGGGCTATGCAATGAGCATGTGAGAGCTTACCATTAACTGAAAGAGAGACATCTGACAAAACCCTTAGAGGCCACTACAGGTGAGGAAGCCCGTTCTGTACAATGTGTGAGATGTTTTGATGGTTTCATAGGTATCACATGCTGAAGCAGGCATTTCAAGATCATTATGCTCCCAGCATCAACATGTGCTCTCTCAGAGAGATGAGCAAGCTTTAAGGCCAAAGAGCATACTCTTAACTAAGAGCAAGAAGCAGAAGGCAGGACTGAACCCTGACAGAGTGAAATCCAAAGGCTTTTCTTCAAACAAATCTGCCAGGAATAGAGGTAAACATCATTTTGACCTGAATGGATCCTGCTACTGGAAACTCACTGATACTGGCCATATCTATGTGCCAGGATCCTTCTCATGCCATACTGTTTCTCCACTCTCATGGAGTGGAGAACGGTTTGCAGGTATGGAATGGTTTGCAGGTACAACTCCATGAGCTGGAAGCAGAGTTGTCAGTCATGGTTTCCACTATGCGATATGAACCTCATCCATACATATCTAGATGAGGTTTGACTCATTATTGCTAACTCACTCATCAGGCTCCTGGAAGCCACTGGAAATGGACTACAGCATGAGCTTATCAGTAGACACAACTCTCAGTGTTCCCAAACTCTCATGGCTTAAACCATAAACTTCCTGTTATTTGACATTTAAATATTCCAGTTTCTACCATCAAGCAAATCTAAGAAAATGTCAGGTTTCATACTGAAAACAAAAGTTTCAACTCTATTTGGTGGCTTCAAAKAAAATCTTCATTATATAAAACATATTGTTTAAAAAAAACACCAAAAACCCCCAACAAAACCAACAAAAAACCCCAAACACCACCACCACCAAACACAAAAAAGGCAAGTAAAATCAAGCCTACAATTTTAGAATAAACATACTACTACTCAATTGTCAGTGCTAGTCTTTACATCATTAGACAGGTGGTACTGTGTGCTCCTTCTCACTGTTTTCCCCCATTTCCCAAAGAAATACACAAATGCACTTGGAAGCCAAGTTTGTTGCAGTGTATTAGCATAGCATCCATATTAGCTCTCATATCAAAATTCTTTAGTATGAAAAAAAAACCCCAAGCCAAGTTTGTTGCAGTGTATTAGCATAGCATCCATATTAGCTCTCATATCAAAATTCTTTAGTATGAAAAAAAAACCCCTTAAGGCTGTGAAATGGAATCTTACGAGTTCATTGGTTGTTAAAAGACTGAAGACTAAACCTTAAAAACCAAGTGCAAAAATAGTTTCAATGGAAGTGTTTGATGTCTTATTTCCCACCTCCTCTTCACATTGTCCTCTCTTCATCATCACTAAATAAACAAATAGTGTGAGTGCCTACATTTTCTGCTCCTACGTGCCACAGACCTTTGCAAATAAAAGGATATTTAGACTCATTTACTGATGGCACTTTAACAGAGACTGTCAGCAGGCACTTTTTCCCCAGGAGTTATAAAAACATGAGCATCTGCATGCAAGCAACAGTGCAGCAGCCCCTGACCCACCTTAAGCAGGCCAGCAATCAACCGTTGCAGTGGTGGTCAAATTCGATGAAAACACAGCAGATTTAACTACATTAAACTAGATTTCAGATCCTATGCAAAAACCAGTTGTCTTTTAAAAGAAGCAACTAGATGATAAGGAGCAGCATTCCAGCTGAAACATCTGTCTTGGAATGGCACTGGCTTTCATCCCAATCTGCATGTGAAACCCAGTATTTACAAATTACAGCAAGGATGAGAACAGTTTAACAATCAAAGAAAAATCCCAGAAGCAAATCAACTTTTTATGGTTTACACCTGATTCCTTTATTCAAAGGGATCCTCTTGTTCCTAACAGATTGCTACCAATATTTTTCCACTTTAATCCCCTGTCAGACGACCTCATGTCAATGTCATCATCTTCAGCCAAGTAATAATGATGTTCCCTCCAGCTTGTTATATTTCTGCAAAGCTAGAAGCTTTACCCAGAAAAATAAATATAGATGGCCTATAGGGAGAGTCTGCTTTGTTTTAATACTCAAGAAAAGGCTTGAAAAAAAATGCTCTTTTATCTGTCTCAATGATCATTTGAAGTCTTCCAGGATCAGCATGAAAAGATACGAGGCTGAGTGATCTGGCTAATAAAYGTCAATCACGCAAGTTTAGTAGGAACTGAGTAACAGCCAAACTTTTAACAAGCTAATCAGCTGTACAAATCAGCACTCCTGGAACAAGTTGTTTGCTTTAGAACAGCCTTCAACACCACCTCATGCATTTCAAACACATACGCCAAATTTTATCTCATTCCCCAACAAAATCTGACAAATTTTCCTAAAATCAAAGTCATTAAATTAACTGGTCTCACTGTTAGGTGGTGGAAAATAGCACAGCACTCGTGACTCCAAAGAGAGAGAGAGAGAGCAAGAGCGAGAGAGAGAGCGAGCAATATTCCTAGCTATCCTTTCAATGCACACAAGTCTCCTTGAAATACACAAAAGTAATTTTCCTTAAATCCTGTAATGGAAACAATAGCCAACATAGGCAAATACACAGTTCAAACGGAAAGAGGGACTGAAACTCATCTTCCCAGATAATCAGGTCTATTTCTTAGCTATCACAGATAATTATATCACAAAGTCCTCTTTAGAGACCAATAGCTTTATTTTATGACTAGAGGAGGTCTAGGGAGAATGCTTTAGCAATTTTGCCATAAGATGTTCAAGAATCTCATTGCCTTGCCAGGACATCATCTCCATTACCTCACTGTACATCAAACACTTTGTACATTTTTCTTGGTGTGCCAATAGTTGTTCTCCAGTTTAATTACTTTCTTGATTTCACAACAATTTTGCCTTCCTGCGGGAAATAACTGTACATTACCTCATCATTTGCTGTTAGGTTTAAAGAAACCCATTCCTTCTAATTGCCAGTTAAACAGGTCTACAMTATTTCCATTACTATCTACCTCTAGTCTAGTTTTTTTATCAATTGACTGTCTGCTTCAACATTTCCTCACATCTCACCAGGGCTGCACGCTGGACACGATGTTCCTCCAGCCATCGACAGTGGTGAATGCACTAGAGGAGCTCCATTTCCACAAACACCAAAAAGGGTTTAAAGACAGTTTAAGGACATTCCAAAAGGAATCCTATCGATTCAATAGGAAACACTGATCAACAGCACAGCATAAATGAACCTAGCTAGGTTCCCCATGGAGGGGTCTCACCAGTGCTGAGGGCAATAAGAGCCAGTCTGGGAGCCACGAGAGTGGGACTACAGATACCCAGCAGAGGCTGGTGAGATAATTAAAGCTGTTTGTGTAATGCCATGATACACTACTATGCATGTTAAAATCTGGGAGAACATATATTTTACACTAATTTTAATAGAATAGGCACATATAATTGAGTTTAATACAGAAGTTCTTGAAATATTATTTGTTTCTCTAAGTCAAGCTATCCCTACTATTTCATCCTTCAATGCGTTCTCTCTGCCATTTCACTCAGGTAGCTACAGATTAAGTCCATTCTGCTTTACACACAGAACTACAAGGTCAACTTAACTTATTGCTTTACTTAGTTCCTCCTAAAGCTTAAGGACTTGACTAGAAAACCCAAGCACTGTGCATCTGCATTTTGAAGAATTCAGTCTGAGCAGACTGCAGGTAACAAATGAGCAGCCAGATAAGCCATCTTTCATCATTCACTAATAACCAAACACAAAGCAGCCAAGTTGAAGGGGGGAAAAAAGCCCACAACATCCCTAAACAAAAGAAACAAAACAAATTTGTACACCACTAGCATGGTATTCTAAAATACATAATTACTCAGGAAATGGATGGCCCATAACTTATGAGCAATTGCTTTGCACTTCTTCCAACATCACCAGGGAATGGAGGCATAACCAGAATGAAAATACATCAGGAACTGACCAAGTATCACTGAGTCTCACATGTGCTTGTCCTGATTTTTTTTTTCCSCAATTTCTATAATAGCCCCTATATTTCATCCTGCCATTTATTGACAAATTAGGTGCATTTTCACTAGCACTAGCTTAATTGGCAAATCCTGAAAGAAAATAATTGCTAAGAGCAAAGCAGCATTACACTGATGAAACAGACCTGAGCTTAACAACTAGAATTGCCTTAGCAGACAAACACTGACTGCAAAACAGCAAGAAGCTTTCATAGAGGAATTGAAAGGAAAAAAATACATTATTTTCCTCCAAAAGTCTCTTTTGATTACCAGAATTAAACATAGTAGCTATTCCTGCTTTCCTAACGCCATTTTATGAAACAAAACCAGCCTGCAGCTGAAGYAAAATTCTTCACTGCAGAAAAAAAACCCAAAACCAAAAGCAATAAAGGTTAAAAAACAAAACTAAGAAAGCACCATCATACACTATGAGACATTCCCCCCCACACTCTGCTGCTCAGAAAGTGCAATTATACTTTCCATATTCAAAGACAATTCGTATCAAGCTTGTTTCAATGCAGACTAAGTTATCTAAGCTCATATTCCAGCCAAGTCTCCTCTATCAAAGTCAACAAAGGCTAGATAGACCCTTTGAGAGTTCCCAGCACCAGATGATTTTATGCTTTTTCATATAGATAATTTTATTAATTTCTCCTTATCAACAATGGAACATTCCTAAAATTTCTTTGATTGTGTTTATCAGAAAATATATTGGAATACATATGCTTTGTTAATGACTTCTTTTCTGTATTAGTAGACTTAAGAGAGCAACATCCAGTGAGAACAGCTTACACAAAGTCTCATCAAGTACACTTACATTCTGCTATACACTGCTCTTCCATCTAAAATCTTGCAAGACATACGGACAAGACTTTGACAGTTTTCAAGCAAGTCTGCAGATGCCCTGTTTTTAACTTTGACTCTCTAAAGAGAGTCTATTTTTTCACCTCAGATCCACATTTCCTTTTTCTCACTGTTGGAAGCCCTTCTGAAGAAAAACAAAATTAAGGCAGAGACATTATCTTTCTGCCCTTATACTACAGAGAAACTATAAACATATATAATAGATATAAATAGCTATATGAAAATGTATATTTCCTGTATTTAATCTATATATCTTTCCATTTGAATATATGCATACTTGTACTTTATGGAAACACATTAATCCCATTTTTTTWATTGCAATTTTGTCTGGTCTCAGACAATGCAGTTAAGTAATAAATAACACACATTACAAAAAGAAGCCTTAAGCATACTATGGATTGTATTGAATACTCTATGTTGCCATGGCTTCAAAAGAAAATTAAGAAAAATGCCAATTATAAGTATAAATTAGAAGTCAAAAGGCCTAATGATTAAATGTATGTTATAAAAGCCAATGAAAGCATTACATATTTTTGCACAATGCTTCAAGCACTGAAGTGCCAAATATCCTCAACTTATGTTCACTTGTAGAAATAACAAACAAATCAAGGTTTATACCTTTTGCCAATTCCCTTGTCGTCTGTAAAAAGAGAGATTCTCCCTCCCTGTTAAAACCCATCCTAAGACACGTACTGATATACATCACAGTTCCTCCTTAGCAGCATCTGTACAATCTTGCACATTGCAATCAATTGCTGAAGAAACAAAGACATTCAACTATAAAATACCAATCAGGTATTTACATTGTCACCCCCACGACCAGTGAGAGGAAGAAATCTCCTTCAGAAACAGTTACAATAGTCAAGAGAGAAGAGGTAGAAGCTCAGGTTTACAGAACAAACAATGCCAGTTCACAGATTTGCAGCTTTGGATTCTGAAGAGGTCTTGCCAGAAACCCTGTGGTTTCTACATTATGTTTGCCTTTTCCAGTGGGTAATTCCAGGCTGCCTCTGATATTGTGAACAAAAGAAAAGGCAGAAGAAGTGTTTCAATGTCTGATTGTGTTTTTCAGTGAAGAAATTATGACATATTTATGAGAGAGATAAGCAGTTTTGTCAAAAATGTAATTGGCCACCTCACATACACCCAGCCAGAAAGCTTCATGACACATTAACTAATAAGAGAGCAATGAATACACAGAAGAAATCAAATATTCAAGCCAGTGTCTCCAAGGAATATGTTCTATTAAATTTAAACTAGAAAAAAAATATTTAATCCAAAAGGACATCAGAAAAAAAAAATCAGAAAAACAGTGAGGTTTTTTCAGCACTTTAAATCTTGTTATACAGATTGAAGTCTCCACAAGTTCAAATATGATTTTAAGAAAACTTCTATAATATCAAAAATTGTGTTTACCTGCTGTGAAACAATCTGTCTTACTTGGCACTAGAAACCACTAACTACATCAATGATCTAAAAATACTGAGATTTAAATTACAGAAGAGAGGTGTGGGACTGAAGCTCTACAGCCTGCAATACATTTGATTTCCACTGCAGAATGGCCATATCATCACATTTTTTTCATTGCTGTGCTCGGTATCAGAGAAAACAAAAATATGATTATCCAGCACAACACCAAAATGGCAGAGGAGAATATATTGCATGAAATTTGAAGAAGAAAAATGTAGGTGGTAGGGCTTTACTGACTATGATATATTTTAGAGAGAGCTCTACACTACAAATTCATTACAGTAAAGACGTATTTCCAGGCTTGGGTCCCAGTCTGGCCCTTAAATGAAACTATTAAATGGGACCTTCACTTAAAAGTTTTTTGAAAAATAAAAGTCTTTCATAAAAATTCAAGAAGGTATCTCTAAGATTTCAGAATTTAATGAGTACTTTGGAACCTCAGTTGCCCTCAATTATTTAACTAAAATTTCATATTGGCTGCTTATGTATATTTTAGTGGTATTCAACCACATAATTCAGTGACTTTTTTTCTCCCTCTAAACATTTTGCAAAGTTCACCTGTGAATTAAGTATTTTTCACCTATTTTGAGTCTAGGCTGACCTTTCCCTTCCAAGAACTGAAACCATCCTGTTGTGTAAAGCACAAAGTCTGTTTGGTTAATTACTTCTTCATGTGTACTGCTATGTTATTTGAGCCTCAGGATTTATTTTGATACCTTCAAGGTTTTCAGAGGCTGATGAAACATGACACAAATATGAGAAAGGGCAAGTCAATAAGCACTTCTGTCACTGTAAGCCCAGTTCTGAGGAACTGTGATCCTTCTTGCAAATCACCCTTCCTAATAAAAAGGATGTTTTATTGTAACATGTCAAAGTGCAATGGCAAGAATTTATGCCTTTTTCTTCTTACATTAAAAATTATGTGTCTGAGAACTTTACACAAAAGAGAATATAAGTAGCTTACTGTATGTTTTGCTTAATTTATGACACACTACAGCAAAACAAATGTTCTGATCAAATACTGATTAAAAACCTGTATTTGCTGTACAATTTGAAACACTGAGAAGAGGGAAAACAGAACTGCAGTTTCATATAGAAGAATTAAGCAAAGGAACTATTCCAAGTTTTATCAGATACCATTAGAAGCAAGTATAAATAATCACACACTAGCAATCTGCCAGAGAACCACTGAATTTCAATAATACATGACTTTCAAACAAATCCATATGATTGACTGAAAATTTTCACTCCATTATGGAAATGAAAAAATCCCAGTCTAAAATACCAAAACTTTTGTTACCATAAGAAATATCTCCTTGTGACTAAACGAATAATCACCTGACAGTATAAAACTTATGGCAATATCTTAAAACAAACTTCAGAGAGGACTTGAAAGACTAATTTTACAACAAAATGTATTTGATATTAACTTTGTCTGCCTTAGAGATTTTAGCTATTTTCCCAAACAATTCAATTAAAATAGTTGTATCTCTGAGCAACAATCTCTCTCTTCTCCTTAAAACACACTTCCAGAATGTCAGCTGGGTTTCTTTATGCTGATCAGAATTAACTGGGCTGAAGTTCTTTCCTTGTGCTATTGCCTGGGCTTCTATGCAGCACAGGTGATTTTTTGCTGCTCTTACAGATGAGCATTGGCTCTTATACGCATGTACTGTATATACACATAATAATCTGACAGGTTTCATTTCCTTCCCTTAGAAATCCAACAGAAGAGAAAGTTGATAAAACTATTGCATACCTCAAAAAATAAAAGTATCTAGCAGTAGGTTCAGTTCTGGAATTTACTTTTAATTAGATCCATAGTTGTCACGAGTCAGAGAACTTGTGGGCACAGTGAACTTGTGGATTGTTCTCTAAATAGCGAACTAACTTATCTTTAGAAAATATCCATTAGTTAGGAAGGCCCAAGCACAAGTCCACCAGCAGCTCCTAGAACTGCACGATGCAGTCCAGTATGCTGCAGGCTCAACAGCACCAGTAAAGCTAGGTTTGATCCAAGTTGAGAATCAGGCTAGAACAGCCCTGATCCTCAGAAACTCCTGCACGCATGGAGATCCGAACTCACCTCAAGCCTGTGATCTCATTGTTACACTTAAGGGATACTTCTTGCATCAAAGAAAAACCAAATGGATAAACCCCCAGGGAACAGCAATGTTTCTCTCTTCTTTCAACCCCTCTTCTGGATCTTGGTTCTCCTAAAAGATCTATTGAGTTAGACAGCCAGCTCATGGAAAACAAACGTACAAGTTAGGACCTCCATGCTGGCACATGACCATAAAAATAGTTGAGTTTAACACCAAACCTCATCTCAACCTGTAAACACAGAGTACTGAAGCTGTGGCTGTCAGAGCTACTCTCACAGTACACCTTTCAGCACCAATTCAGGATTATCAGCAGCTGCAAAGATAACACCTGTGAAGCCATGGAAAGATGTAGCTGCTTTTAAAGTATTTCAGATAGCACTGTGCATTTAAAGTCTAATTTGCCATTTTAACTAGAATTACCAAATGAAATAGATTGCACCCTGTTTGATGAGGGAAATACTTTTTAATCTGGGTAAATTTTTAATTTATCCAGAATCCTCCATGTTTTGTCAGGAGCTGCTTCAAGCTACCATAATACAGGAAGCAAGTCCACCAAAATGAGACAAGAACGTGGTAAGTATGTTTAGGGAAAAAGCCAAATCTCTGCTAAAAATCTGAAATACCTACCATCATTCTGTTAATCAGAATATAGAATAAAGAGTAAAATAAATGTAGAAAAAAGACACTTAAACATTCATTAATCTCCAAGTACAGCTGGACACCAAAATATCACAGACCCTTATGGAAATTCCAGTTTCTTATTAGTATAATAAGATAGAACCAAACAGAATTTCTGCACTTGAACTCCAATTATAGCAAGTTAAACAAAATCATTGTAAATGCAATACCCTGCTGTTGATTATAAACTATCCTGCTGCTCCATACAGACTACTCTTGATTTAAATGGGAGTCATAAGAGGAGGGTGATGGTGGAAAACCTGAAGAATGACAGTAAGGCTGACACTGAAAATGAAGCTATCTTCTTGAACTGAGCAGAAATGATCAGACCCTCGCAGGGCCAGTCTCAGATCAATCTTCCTCGTCCTGTAAGTTACATAGGAAAGTCTTCATTGTCTGACAGCTAAGACATTCAAATGTTAGAACCAAATCAAACAGATTAAAAGGAGAATGAGACTGAAAGCAGACTAAAAGGAGATGAATACAGCTCAGGAGTCCCACCACTGGACTAGTGAACAGAGCAAGACTTGTTATGCTGCCATAGCTTGCTGAGGTTAGCTTCAGCAATCACTGCGAGTTTACTTCTGCTCAGGTCAGGGCTTTGGTAACATTCCTGATATCCACATGGGGTAGCCTTGGCACAGCAACTGTTAATTGTGTGGCAGTACAAAAACCAAAGACTTGCTAGATTGCAAAATGGTACAACACTTACAAGTCAGCAGAATATAAACGTAATTTATGTATCCCTTTAGCTGTGTCTGTAAGCCAAGGAAGTAATGTTTCACCCTGTTTTTCTAAAACATTTATCCAAGATCAATTGGAAGAATGTACTGAGATGCAATAGGCTGTAATGGAGCTCCCTGTTTTAGCCTTTTCATTTCACTGCACACCGTTATTTATTTCTTCTTGTAACAGTTTTCACTAAATAAAGGAGAAGGACTGGTTGCTATGCAGTTTTCACAGAGATATCAGGATGGCATTCATGACCTGATTTTTACCACCAGTGGGCACAGAAAAAAAATTTCATGCAAAAGGGAAAAAAATATTCATGTTACATTTCAAAAGATATTTTAAAAACACAGAAGTCAAGATTTTCAGTGATGGCTCCCACAGCATATATAACATGTCGTAAGGAATATTCTGTATTGCTATATTCCATGTTTCACACAATTTAGCCTAGTTATTATGGTTGTGGGAACCATAAGCAGCCATCCTGACAATTTCATTTTCAGCTGCAGTGTTGCACTAATGGACTTTTGTTACTTAATTTCACTGTTTGTTTCAAAAATGAGGGAGGAAAAGAAAGGAAAAGACACAAGGAAACAGGGCAAGAAATAGAAGGATGAATAAGATAATTTCTGCGTGTTCTAATTATTAAAGTCCATGGTGAATTTGGTGTTTAAAAAGAGCTGAGAGCACTAAGTATTAGGAGAATCAGTACTTGCACTAACATGCAGGCAACTCTGTTATCCCTGGAATGTATTACTCTGCTATGGGCACTAACACCAACACCATTAGATCCCCTTTATCGTGTTCCCAGTTACGAATGCAGCGAGCCAAGAAAAGACCTGTGTCCCTTGGACAACTTGAAGACTTTACATTTTCCATTAAGAGTAGCAAGGACTTCTCTAGTCAAAAGGAAATTCTTCAGTCTACAATAATATGACACCAAAACTAATACCAAGTGACAATGGGTTCTGAAGATGGACAAGTCCTGGGCAGGGCCAGGAGTTGGACTCGATGATCCTTGTGGGTGCCTTCCAAATCAGCTTATTCTGTGAAATTCAATAAAAAGGGAAGCAATGCTCCCTCCTTCTTTTCCCCCAGGAGAGAGATAAGCGGTCTATGGCCTAACCTAAGACATATGAAATGATGTTATCTTATAACTCTTCTGACATTTGCTGCTGTGTGTTATTTTTTCAGTTTGCATGTTTACTACTTTCCCATCCTCACTTCATCTTCTTGATACAGACAAAGTCTGTGAAACTGCACAACAGTTGAATCAGTAGGACTCGACCGACCGTTTAAGTACCACGACAACTCTGAACACTAATCATTTTAACTTCTAGCTTTGGAGATCATTCTCAAAAAAATCCTAGTAAACCCCCCGACCCCACCTCCCCCCACACACTACTTGTTCAAAGAGCTTTGTGTTTACATATTTAAGTTCATCCCTCAGTCCTGGGTTTCCCACCCATTTAGACACAGAGCAATTATTAAAGAGCAAAAAATTCTTGCCACAAGACAAGTTTTCCTTTGTCTGTTTTCTCCTATAAAAGTATCCAAACACACTATTGCTTCTGGAACTTCAAATTTCAAAGCCACAAGAGGATAAAAAAATTCCTGATTTTCTTTTAGAAGTGAATTTGAAGAACAAGGAATAGAGAGGGAGTTTACTGCTCTTTAATTTTTTTTTCTTCATCTGGCTTTTTTCAATCCTTATTTGAACCATCACCATCTTCAAGTCAGACAAGTTTTAGGCTGCTTCTAGTCTAACTGAATATCTAAGAATAAAAAATCTGAGGCTCTTTACGTTTGTATATGACTGTGGCCAAAGACAGGTGCAAAGGCTGCCAATTGTAATTGCTCACATATTACCTTATGCCTAAAGTTGCATTTTTGTTATTCAATCAAAGGTTAGAATTGGAAAGTTAATGGTCTCCTAAAAGATATTCTCTGATAGAACTGCCCAAATTTCAATTGCTAGGTTCAGCTAAGGGTCTTTCCTGTTTCTTGGAAATTTTCGTTCTGGGAAACATTTAGACTTCACAAAATCAAAATACCAAGGCACTGACAGAGTAGAAAAATACTGAGACAGACTAAGCAGCCTCCAGCATTCATACTGGTGGCTTGACAACTCAGAATGGAACAATGGGGCAGGACTTGTTTGAGTGCCAACTGAGTGGAACCTGTTCTAGTCATACTACTCTACTCTCATCTCTCTGAAACATACTTGCTTTGACTAACAGAACTTCTGCTTCTGGAAAGCCGACATGTCCCAAAATATCTACCTACCTATCCAAAAATATTTACAGAAYCAACCTCATCCACTGCAACTGGCTTATCATCAATCTTATAAAATCAAAGAAAGAATAGCTATAGCAGAAGAAAGACAATGATGGATCTTTTCAATGATGGATTTAAAACCAACGGTGAAGGAGAAGCTCAACACTTGTAAATATTCTGTCTGCTGTGTGCAATTCTGATCTACACTTCTTCAAGTTGTTGAGACCAGAAGGCCACGATGAAAAGTTTTCATTCATATCAGGACTGGCCTGATTCTTGGCTATCTTGTCTACCCAAAAATCTTTCGTCTCTCATGTTCTGGCTACAATCAGCATGACAAGACTATTACTGTTTTGAAGGCTCTGGCATATAGACATTTTCATACTTAGGACAGCCTAAGAAATGAAGTATCTTGACATTTGAGTACATTGCAGATGCATAAACAGGACACATTAGTTTGCTATTTACATGGCTGCCTAAAAATACTCTTGTTATCTTACAATATACAGAACTAAGAGTATTGGCAAGAATACTGGGAAGTATTAAAAACACAAACCAGGAAAGAAAACACAAAGTAAAACAAGCATATCAAAGGTATTCTTAATCCTGTAACTTTCCAAAAATCAATTAACTATGTTCAGGGTTTATCAATATCATAATAAAGGTATCAATATCGTAATAAATGTATGAAACTGAAGGCATGCACTCATTGGGAAATGCTTTCTCACTCATGGTTAGGAAGAATGTAACTTACCTTCTTGAAAAAAAAAAAACCTGGTGATACAAATGCATGTCTCCCATGCTCTGTTTGGCTGCATAAATGCCGATCTCTGCCTCTGTTTCTCAATTTGCCTCCCACCTATGCCTGTTCAATGCAAAGGGCCCTTTTTTCAGTGTGTGGGACTAAAAAGAGAACAGTTTGATCTTGGTGTAAACTCTAAGAACAACCGCAAAATATAACTCTTACAGATATTTCATAAGGGAGGCTAGAATCAGTCTTTTAAGACAATTTGTAACACTTGTTTTCCTCCTCAAGGGGCTTTTCAACATAAAAACTTCCGAAGCTTGCAGTCTAAGAGCAGAGATAATTAAGAGAGGCAGTTCCCATTTTTTTGGCGGGTACCACCACTAACATCATAACAACTAATAGGCTAATCCCAGGAAAATGACAATGCACTTGGCTGTCCAAGCATCATTCATAGAACATTGCAAAATTACTTGCATACCATTGTGGTGCACACAGTGCTACAAGACCTCTAGAGGATATTCCTTCCCTTCCATTCATTATCAAGATGCCTTACTACCATCCTCTGAACTGTAAAACAGATATCCCAAGTGTTTAACTTCTGGATAGCCACTTTTTGGGGGTTGCCAAGGATTCAAATGCAATAGGAGAGACCCGTTTCAATTTCAGTGGAAGTAATTTTCTCAGTAAGTGAATATTTAATATCTTGTAACAATTGATTCAAATATCAGACTGCATTGACTCCTTGCCACAACAGAATTAACAGTATTCCAGCTGAAGCTGTGATTGGCAAAGCTACCGATGCAACCTTCCCACTCCACAGTCCTTTGTGGTTGTTGGTTGTAATTCCACCCACGTATCATACATATCGCATTAGGGGCCTCGAGATCAGCTTACCTTCTTCTGTTCTGAAAATACTCTACCTTCTTCTACTGAAATCAAAGCTCTTCTCATTTAAATACAAACATTGAAGTGTTTGCATGAGTGACTTGATGAAACTAACCAAAATATGACAAAGCATTTTAACAATTTTTTCAATGTCTCTCGAAGTAAAAATGTCTGCATAATTGCCTTTTACGTCTACTTCTTAAATTTTTATAATCCCTTATGAAAAAGGCTTGCTGACTTAATATGCTAAATATTTGTATCAGTCCAAGTACGTGAACCAGTACTGTACCAGAACAAATTTCATATACCTAGTTGGAATCTCTGGCAATTAACAACAGGAAGGGGCGGGGGGGGGGGGGGGGGAGGAGAACAAAGGATTTCAGAGTAATACAGACCCTGAAGTCTGAAAGGATAATTTAAGTACATTAAATTTATTTCTGTTTCAAGAGACACAACATAAAACTTCTTTCAATGGTCTTTAGTTCCTCTGCCAAGCACTTCTCTGAGTATGTTCCAAACGCAAAATTACCTCCCAGGAGAGTATCTCAGGTTGGAGCTTTCTTTCATTGTTTCTGGGTTTGCTCCTATATTATAGATTATTGGTTCCAGATGTGAACTGGGGATGGTAAAAAGCCTTACAACTATCACATTTTTGTTTTCTTGGTCCTTTAGGAGATTCTGTAGGAACTGAAGGGAGTCAATTTGTTTTTCATGTACAGACTGTCTCTTGGGGCAGCCTGATGKCAAGGATGTGCCATAAAACTTACAGATCTTTCTCTACCAAAATATTTGTGGACACTTCTGACTGCCCCAGCGTCGTGAAATCACTGAATGGTTACGTGATAATTCAGAGCCGTTGACTATCTTTAGAATAKAAAGAAATGAAAGAACTTGATGGGGCCCTTCTTTTTTAAATGAAAAGTGTTATTTCAATACTGACTTTTTGGAGGGTTGGGGTTTCAGTTTTTTTGTAAACACCAATATTACACGTGTGCAACTGGTGTATACACATAATTTTTAAGAAACAGAAATGTCATTAGTTTACTTGGTTATATACCTAATCCTTTTTAGCGTTTCCTTCTCTCTTCATTCTATTTTACTGCTCATGACCACAGCAAATGCAAAAATTCAATTGCAGGAAAGTACAGCTAAGCATTGTATAAACATACTTGTGTGTCTATGCAAGAAATCTGGGTCTGAGTAAAACAAGGCAAAACAACTTTTTTTTTTGCTTAGACTGCAGTTGCATCTATTTTCTCATGGTTTTGTGTAAGCTAAGTATCATCCTACAGGGGACAAATGGGTAGTGACATCCTGTAAACATTGACAAACACATGTACTTTAACAGTAAAACATTCACAACTCTTCTAACAGATCAGACCTAAAATTTTTTGCAGCATGAATTCCTAAAGAAACACTCGTGCTGACTGAATAGTGACACACATGGAAGACTATGCTTCTGACACTCTCTGTGTATAAATTTACTGAATGCACATGTACTTTCAATTGCTCAGACAATGGATATATGGTCTCATCAGATAATCAGAAAACCAACTCGACAGTCTGTAGCTCAATCTATACTTCACCATAGTAGGAAAACACTGCCTTTCAGCTCTGCTGGATGATGTATTAGGTTTTTTCAGGCATTCTTGTCTCTCAAAGAGCAAATTAATGCTAAATATATTAATGTTTTACTGCTGCCACAGGCTTATTTTATTAACAAATCTAGCTTTGAAATTTATGCCTGTAGCCATCTGTTTTTTTCAAAATTTAAATGCATTACACATTTTTGACAACATAAGAAACTATTAAAGAAGTGAACAAAGAACTCTATCTTAACAAGAAAGCTGCTCTTGTGCAGACAGGGAAGACAGAACAAGCACAGGGATATTCCCCGGTTCACAAAGGTGTGACAAACAGGCAATCTCATGATATCAGAAATATCAGAAAATTCAAAGGGACTCAAGAACAGAGAAAGAGGGCATTGCTGAAAACAAAAGAGAAAGACTGGCTGGAGCTAGCTGCAGCAAGAAGAAAACTGTAAAGTTTCCAGTAGTATGAGAAAACTTGGAGATCAGAGAAACACCATGCTCCAGGGCAACTGGAAAAGAGAAAGGACAACCGCTGTTTTAAATTAAACCCTTCTTTTATGTTGAGCACAAAATTGGAAAAACAATACACTTGTCCAAGCCACTCATCCATGGCTGGTACCTTCTTGGATAGGCAGGGAAACGAGATGCAAACTTTGGCACAAAGGAGGGTACCTGTTGTGCAGCTACACCTCAAAATGAACCTACAGCAGCACTGAGAATGATTGTAAAAAAGCCTGAAATTTATGGCATGGAGCAGTTATAGGAGAACTAGTAAGTGTTTAGTAAGAAGGAAGCAAAATTAAATTTTTATCTAAAAGCCACTGATTTAAGCAAAAGCTACATGTACAAGTCAGTGACATGAAAAAACGTTGTCTCAGTCACAAACTTCAGTGATGTCCAGGCCACATCCGAGAGCAAAACTGTGATGCCATAGCAGAAGTCAGTGGAAGGTTTAAAGATAAAAGGCAGGACCTCTCACATATACAGACCCCACAAACCAGACAACACCTGGTTTTAAGTCACTTCTATAGCCCAGGCTTCTGAAAAACCCTGTCAAGTGAAAAATAGTTTTCAATGCAAAGTAATAGTCTCAAGATAAAAATTACAAAGTCCAAACACAAATGCAAAAGACGATTAAATTCGTGTACATACTTACACAATCATTACAATATACATTTTCATGATGTGTGAAAAATATTTACATTCAAACAATAAAACAGATAAATAGAGAATTCAAATGCAATAGTGATTATTTTAGAATCATAGCTGTATCAGGAAAACTAGTGGTTTTTAAAGATTGAATGAAACTTAGCATATGGGATTATAAATTATTATTGCTTACTAAAAGGGGATGACCTTTTATACACGTTCTATTCAAAGTAAAAATAAAGGCACAAGAGGGGGATTCACATGCCTAGAACAAAACAGGTCATGTTTACTTTGTAACTTTTTCAAAAGCTTCCCCCTCAGAATGTTTTGTCTATTAAACTTTGAGTTTCAAAATAAAAAGCTGCCTACATAAGTGAAAGCCGTCTGCAACACTTAAATCTGGCATTTTTGGATGTGTTCTAATTACTTGAACTTATCATCAGGTTCAAACAATGGTCGGGTTTGTTGGTCTTTTTTTTAAATCCATCCTGGCAAGAGCTAACCCTGAATATGTGCTATATATAAGCACATGTTTCTAGATTTAGAATATAAAAGAAACCAGCTGAAAGAAACCTATTAATTCTTCCAAGCTCTGCCTCAAGTACTAAAACTCTTAAATTTTAACATGGTTGTGACTTTATTTTTCAAATTCTATTTATTTGTACCTGTTCAAATTCTTTAACATTTTCACCTGCTGAAGCAGAAACATATTATTGCATTATTTGTCTGCAAAAAAATCAGTAAATAAAGGCTGTAATACCCAACACTGACAGCAGAGAGTAACCACAGCAATAGGAAAGTGAGGGTCGTCAGATTTGCTGCAGACTGCAGGACTACACACAAATAATAATTGTGACTGAGCTAACTTGTCAAAGTATCATAACTTGATTTTACTTGCCAATATAAGTCCAACAGAGGCAAAGTGAATACTAGTACTGTGCCCCTTTATAAAAAAAGACTCTAAAATGCCATCATCTCTAATTAATGGGGAAAAAAACCTCACATTCAGGAGAATCTAAGTACAAAAAGTGAGTATTTCCTTCCAGATGAGGAACACTGAGGAATACAGGGGTTAAATRAGCAATGAAGGTGGTTAAAACAAGAACTAGATAGACAACCAGCATCCTCTTTCCCAGATACATGATCATTATTTTCCAGCACCTTCCATTCTCCAGTGCCCTCTTTATAACAGACACTTCTGTGGCAGGCAGTGAATGCCATGTGTATGAAAATGAGCCACTAACAAAACTGAAGGATATTGAAAAACATTATTTTGTCTATATACATGAAGATGCAGGGCACGTAACAAGAAACCCAGAGCTTCAGCATTTTTAACAATACTAATAACCAGGAAAAAACTTCTATGCTTCTTTTGTCCTCTATTTTCTTTTGACCTCCTGAAGTATATTACAATTAACTGTAGCCAATAGATGAAATTGCTTCAGAAACTACTACTACTACAAGATAGTAGGTAGGAAAGTGAAAGAGCGAGAGAAATTCTTTTATTTGTGCAAAACTCTGTCTACAGGATCCATTTTGTTATCAATCTAATTAGACTGAAACAGCACTTACAAGTCATTTGTAATAATGGCTCAGATTCATTACCTCCATAAGAGAAATGAACTAAGAAATAAGCAGCATGCAAGCCTACATCATAAAACCAACAATAAAGATGGGCAAAAAACAGGTAATCACATCAGCATCTAAATAGTAAAGTGATGGCATTTTAGTTACTTACAACAAATGCAGTATTGAAAGTGGACTGCTATTCTTCACATTTCTTTTACTGGCCTGATTAGCAGAGACTACACTCCTCACACCATCTCTTCATATTTCACTTAGAAGGAGGAATATTTCTCTGGGGTATCTTGAGGCTTGAGTACATCAGCCACACATCCATTACAGGACATTATGGGTGTCCATATGAACACCATAATCAGGAAGGGAAATCAGTCCAATTTCACTTCACGTCTGCTTTCATTACTGGACTTAGAATTCACTCCCAGTGCTTTCCAAAGCTTTGCTGGGAATATTCATTTATACCATGGGTTATACCCTCACTGCCTACTATGTAGTACAGCTGCCAGCACACTGGACAGACATATTTTGGGTCACCACAGTTAGAGGTTGGACAGCTTACTTTTCATTGAGCAGTGCAAATGATGACAAAAGTGTATCTTTTGTTTAAAAGCAATTCCTTTTGTATTGTTTTCTTCCTCTATTCACTCCCCAAATTAATCTTTCTTACAAAGTTTCACAGTGATGAGAGATGGCTGGCTGCCTATTCTCCTTCCAAAGGGACATCCACGCTTTTTAAAGCCGAATGTGAGGAAGGGAAATTCAGTGTTGGAGAATGTTTGGAAGAAAACCAAAAAAAAGAGAAAAAAACTTAAACAATGGGAATTTTTATTGTTCTCATACCTTTCTCTTGAGTTACTGTCTCATGGTAGACTATTCTTCTCTTGAACAAGCTTCAAGCTGCTTACTCACAATACCCCCATTTATCTGCTTTTCCTATTGGAAAATGTATTTTTGGGGAAAGTTGGTGGGTTTTGTGAGGACATTAGTATGCTATACAACTCGTCAGTTTACAGTATCTGTAGCACTTGAATTTGTAGTTATTCCTACTATCAGAAAGATCCCTTTTAAAGACAAAGATTTTTAAAAGCCTTCACTGAAAAAGAATAACCCCAAATTATCCAAATAACCTCAGACAGGCATTTGGAAGCACTGAAAATCTCCCTTCCTGACAAAAAAAAAAACCAAAACCAACACAAAACAAAAACCAACAAAAAACAAACCCACCAAAAACCCAACCAAGCATGTCATTGTATTTCACTGACACTACCACAAAATACTTCAAAAGGCAGCAGCCCTGTTTTTCCACTTGTGACTCAGTGAACACATCCTCTGTTGGCAGACTAGTCAGCCCACTTGTAACAGGGTGGGCTTCTTTTGCTTCTTGAAGTAAACAGGCATTTTATAACCATCACACCCATCACCTATAGCCCGTGCAGGGCTGAGAGGAACAGGTCTCCAGTGGCCCATGACCACTCCCCGGCCATTTCCACATGCACACACCTCACAGCCAGGCATCAGCAGTAGCCCAGAGTCATCCTCCTCACCCTAAGTTTTGCACTGCACTTGTTGGTTTTTCCCATATCTTGCTTTTAGCAAAATGCCAGCAAAAAAACAAGTTTTCAACAACAAAGTTCTGGTTCATTTAGCCAACACTAGTGAGCACAAGAGTGGGGATGGTCAAGACTGCACTTTTCATCAGCAGTCGTTCTAGTAGGCTGAAGAATGTAACTTTGTAACACAAGTATACATTATTTTTACAGCAACTTCCCCTACCACATGTCAAGGGTTCACCCATTTCAATGTCTGAATTCAGCAGAAAGATAAAAACAAGTGTTATACCCCTCTCTCTTCTAAATGCAATCCAGTTACTCTCCTATCCACTGCACTGGAAGACAGTTGAGCAGCAGATGGATAATACAGTCATTTGGGAAAAATTACAGCTTAGTTTGCTCAGAAATACAAATGCTTGATCTTGAACTTGTGAGTCCACAAAATACATGGATGAACATTTTGGAAGGATCTTCTAGCTATACCAGCTTCCTGCKACAGAAACAGAATCCTGCTGCATATTTCTCCAAGTTGCATCAATAGGGTTATATGGACCAATATTTTCATGCCTTTGTTTGCAAGGATTAAGATTAGAGAACTAAGTTTATAAAAGCAAGAGCTTTCCTTCAGTCAACTTAAACCTAGGCTATGTGAAAAAAATAGTCCCTCTCACTGCATTGCAAGTCTGTGGTACCACAGACATTTACACTCATGCTTTTAAAAATCACAGATCACCTCCTTAGCAAGCAACTGAACTCAGGAATTAAATTATCACCAAGGACATTGAGAAAAGCATCAGCACCATTATGCGTGGAATAAACAGCTTGTTAACATGACATCCCTCTCAAACATGGAATGACTCCACACAACAGAGTTGTATCTTTAAATGGTAAGAGATTTCTTCAATTCATGCTACTTGAGGGATAACTGAAGTGACTGTCCACCAGTCTGGAAATTAACCCATTAAAAGAAACAAAAAGCAGTTCATAACTACTATACATCATCTGTTCAGACTGCTGCCATCATTTCTTTATTAGGTTTCATTTCAGAATGTTACTTTCATAATAAACTGACAGAGTACAGTGAGCAATTAGTGAACTAGGCACTAATGGCAATCAGATTACAGAAAAACAAATAACTRAATTAAATCTGTAATTGGCAGCTGAATACAGGCAATTCTCCCGCTATAGCTCAGCAACAAGGAAAAGACAAAAAAAAAGAAAAAAATACAGGAAAAAATAAATTTCAGCTTTTAGATGATGGCAGCAAACCATGCTCCTTCAAACATGTCAGTGAGAAATTTCAGCCAACAGCTGCTTTACTTCTGTCTTTAGAAGGAGCTTCTATATATGCATTTCACAAAAATGGATTATAGTTTCTTAGTACAGGTCCTCAAATGTGGACAGTTAACTGTTTCAGTTGGTAATAATCTTTACAATCAATTGATCAGTCTCCACTTTTGACCAGGATCTGTGGTCATGCCATCATTATAATCAAAGGTATGAGAAGAATATTTAACCTTCAGCTTTTGGTGCAGTTTCCGAGCTTATTCAACAAGTGTACAGGCATGAAATACAAAATAATTCTCCATACAAGAACTCCAGTCATTGTTCCCTCTTTTCATTGTACAATCCAGTAACACAAAAAACTGCATCAGATGTAATATTTTAGATGCCAGGGTGCTCACAACACAGACAGAGGTCCATCTGAAAGGTCAGAGAGCCAACACATAAAAAGTCTTTGACAACAAACACACTGTCAAGGGCATTTAGTTTGGGTCATTTCCATTACACTTTATTTTCTAAGCAACTGACAAAAAATTTATTGAAAATATTACTAATCCCAGGAAAAAAAAAATCTACATAAATAGATGGACAGTACAGGACACAACATTTTCCAGGAGCATCAAACATACACACAATTCCATGGAGCTACTGTATTTAGATGGAGGCCCCAAAGGGACCCAGATATACAAATATGAGCTGCATACATGAAGAAGTTCAAAAGCACAAGTTCTTCCAGATTTCACSACAAAACCTTTTGTTTCACATATGCAATCAGAGCCATTGGCACTCCCTCCTTAAGAGATACCAAAACAAAGCCCAAGAGATCTGGGAATATAATAATTGGAATAATGAAATAATGGCATATTTTGAATAATGACAGTATGCTTTATATAACCTGTTTATTATAAACTGACTGTCCAAAAATCTACCAAAATAGGTTATTTTTAAAATTGCAGTCCTATATGATGTATAAATCAAAGGTTTCAACCGTTTCAAACAGGGGCAAGTAACTGACACAAAGGCAAGAAATAACAGCTGGAAAATGTGAGCAAATGATGAAATGATGAAAACCCAAGAAAAGTCATAAGGGTTGGTTTAACAAAGTGAAGTCTGYGTAAGGGGCACAACTTAGAAAAGCAAAGGCTCCGTATGAAGAATGGCGAGACAATATAATGAGCAGGATAGAGACAACTGATCCAAGTGTGGAAACAGCCAAAAAGGAGGCAGAGACATCCATGCTAGGGACTGCTTGAAATACACGTATTAAGAAGCAAAACAAGGAAAGAGTTTATACCGGGACTCCAGTGAATTCCTCCAATATTTATCTTCCTGCACTTTCAGCAACCTCGGACTCACTTTTATGAAAATCCCTTGTTAATGTTACACCTAAGAATGTAGTAAATCTCCTAACTTCAGTATGCTTTACTTCACACACTCTGCTTTGACAAAACATAACATTAGCTCCCCTGCTGAGGCTGCAAAGCTACTTGAAATTCTCTCAATTTTTCCAATTTTATAATGCTTAATAACAATAGTACCTCAAGTTACTGCCTCCCAAAAAAGCCRTCGTAGGTCAGGAATGGAGCCCTTGAACTCCTTTTATTAAAATCACCTGTCTGGCAGTGAATAGACATTGAAATTGCTTGTACATGCAGCTGATGTTCTGAAGACTACTGGTATGTTACATCATCATATGCCAGCCTCATTCCAACTACTGAGTATAGGCAATAAATGACAGATTCCAGGAGAATATTCAACTATGCACCAGTACATAGGTCACTCACACTCTTCTTTTGTTATGACCTCAGTCAATGCAAACCTAGCAAACATGTTCCCATGCCATAGAATTCTCTCATAATACACAACTGAATTTCTCAGTCTGCTGTCATTTTTTAAGCAAGTCAAAGACTCAGGTGTTACTGGAGTTGCTCTCAAAGTACTGAAATAGTTAGAACTGATGTMATTTTTCCACATATTGAAATTGTGCTGTTTAATCAATAAAATGTTTTGTTAAGAAGTACCGATATTTTACTATCAAGTTTTCTGACATGCTCTTATATTGATGCAGTTTTATTACAGATGGCTTTGATGTGCCTGACAACATTAACAAAGACGTGACACAAGTGTATGTTACCCAACAAACACAAACAAGAATAGGTGCCAAAAGAATCTACATTTTGACACTCATTGCCTGGACATGGAGCAGAACTGTAGCACAGAAAATAGTTAGCAGCAGTTCTTTGAACACACAGCTCTCTAAGAAATTATCTGTAGAGGAAAAATTGTAATTAGCCTTCGTGAGTACGAATTATGTTCTCTGTTCTACTTCCTGAAAAAAAACAAACCCTGAGGAGTAACAAACACATCAAAGAAATACGTGGGCTTTGAAAGAGGTAGGTGCTTGCCGCATCTCCTCCCGCATTGCGGAAACCATCGCGACAAAAGAACGAGTGGACAGGGTGTCTGTGGAACCACAGCCCCACAACTGTGCCTATAGGGTTACCAGCAGCACAACCACAGCCAGCTAAAATGCTGCATCAAGATTTGTGTCTCAATTTGCTCTTTTCTACCAATTGTTCTCCATTAATAGAAAGGCCTTTATGGAAAGGTGAGGATTTATGTAGTCACAGGGCACATTACGCTATTTCAGTAAATACCTGACTAACTTATGAGGTACTGGCATGTCAAAAGAAGAGCTACCAAGGACAGAAACCAATTTATTTTCATAGAAGAACTGGCTACACACCGGAGAGTCTAGGATCTTGCGTTCCTCCCCAGGACTCACCCACCAGCTTCTCACACTGACGTTAAGACAGGCTCAGAAGTCCCATCCTAGCCCATGCTGCTGTGGAGCTGCCCTAAGACCTTGGCAACAACTCTGTTATCTTCCTTTCTCTCCTGCCAGATAGGTGGCAGAGAGGAGCAATTCTGCAATAGCAAAAATCAGAATACATAGATCGTTTACAACCCTTGTAACCTCAGATTTGGTGGGATTAAGTGTGATTGCAGAGGAGTGCACACTCCTTTGCCCTGATCCTCCATGCAAAGATAGGCATCACATCACATGCATAAGGAATTTTTTTTTTTTAATCAGAAAACAAATGATACTGAAAAGAGRCTACACATCTATACATTTTCTCTGTGTTATCCAAAATTCCAGTTATTTAATCTTCAGAGAATATCTCCTGGAAGTCCTAGTTCCCTTTGCTGTCCTCCTACTTCTGATGCCCCATAACCTGATTTCACACGACACGCAGTACTACTGCCACTATTTTCTCCACTATGCCCTTACCCCACCACTCCCTTATCTCAGCCTCCAATTCTGAGAGGGTTACTTTAAGAAGTGGGTCATTCAAGGACTTCTTTCAAAGGCAGCCATTTTCAACAGCACATAGATTAAACAAAAGTTGCATTATCCCTCAGTAATAATTCATTGTCTTCCGTATCTAACAGGATTCTTATGCTGCTTGCCATAGTTCTTGTCACTAGAGTTCACTCCATTCTGCTGCTCAGTTGCAGAACAGACTGCTACACCGTAGTGGATAARCATACTGAGACACATTAACCTGGCAAATACATTATGTTTTCGATTTTATGCTCATTTTCTATGAGTTAAAGCTTCCCCAAAAATCATACCTGAATCAAACATAGTTTTGGTAGCATTTCCTGACAGCAGGACATGTTATGAAATATGGCATTTTAAGATGCCCTAAGTCACTCTTTATGCTTTCCTTTTAGATCTGTGTTCAGAATTTTCCTTTTTTTGTTTTGTAGGAGAAAGCTCTAATTTTTTCCTAAAGGAACAAAACCTGAAAGCATGAAGTCAGACCCTCTCACTTCAGATTTCATGGTTTATAAAGTACACAAATTATAAAGCCATCAGACATTTCCCAGGCTTACATTAAAATCTGTAGTGAGCCTTCAGAGTGGACCAATTTATTTGATGTGTTTCTCTTAAAGCTTTTATGACACCATAAACATTTCTGACTCCATGACAAATACTTTATAATGCATTAAGCAACCTCATTTAAACTGTTCTAAATGTTATGCCAATGGCAATGCACTTAGAACTGGAACAGTCACTTGAAAAGGGAAAAACCTCAAGGTATAGTTTGAACCACCACAATTTATGATTTACTTTCGTGCATTTCAAATAAAGCTCAATGGCACAAACACCCAAAAAGCACCAAGTAGGCATATTCTTCAGAAAAACATCATGTTGTACTTATTTCACGTGAGAGTATCAACAACACTAAAGTTTGCTTCCCAGTAAAACTTCCCATTATATCAAATACAAAGTTAAACACTTCATGCTAATTAATAACAATTTAATTGTATTTATAAAATGTTTCTAATCACTGCAGTTCATCTTCATTAGCTTCATTCTACTGAGAAGCCTTGCCATTCCTCTTTATGCAGGAACAAATTGTGATAACTTCCTTTACAGTAAAAAAAGGCATTAGACCATGAGAAGTTCTGCAGGTCTTCAAAACCAAGAAGCATGCACTCCCCATGAAGAAAAGCAGCAATCTGACTCTGACATTTAATAATGAAAGTTTACAAAATGCTTTCTGTATTGAAGGCWTAAGAAGATTTCAATTCATGAGGCAATAAAAACATAAATACTGCAACAGGATTCATTACTGATGAAATTATTAGCTGTTCAGGCATGCTTTTGATGACAGAATTCAAATCCTAGAACATAAAACTGACTCTGATGATTTTATGAATCCAGTAAAAATCACTGCTGCATGGCTGTAAAAATTGGGATAAACAGAAGTTTCCAAGTAGGTGATTTSTATATATATGATTTTTACGTTTTAGCATAGATTGCAAAGGGAAGACAAAAACTTTGAGAAATAAAAAGCCAGAGTATTTAATTGGGGGGGTGGGAGTATTTGGGGGGAGGGGGTTAATTGCCATTTTTTTTTAACATTGTCCTGCTGATCACTTAAGCTTTCCTTTGACCTGAAGGCATCCAATTTTGGAAAAAAGCAGTTTTATCAGTTGGAAGATGTTACTAAGTTTCCAGAATTTTAACACAGGTGCTGTATAAACAGCTCATAAATAAATAATAGTATTATCCAAGACTAAATTATGAATTTAGTAGAAAACATTACATTACAAAACCASTTTTATAGGACTGCTTTCTCATGGTACTACTCTTTGTTAACTGTGACTCTTGGCCTTAAAAGATCAAGATACAACTACTGATCTGATACGTAAGTGCCCCAATTTCCCTGTGAAAATTTTCTTTCACTTATAAAAATGAACTTCTCACCTTACATACTTCAGCATATGCTATGTGAATGTCTGCCCCAAAAAACAGCCTTACATGGTTACTGCCTCCATACATTGCCAGTAACTAGAAAGTACTCTAAACCCCCTGCTTCAGAAAGTCATTGGATAGCCAAATCATAAATTTCAAATTCCCAGCTGTCACTGCCTAACTATGCCTTCTGCATTTCAGCTTAGTCATGATATATGACATTATCACTCTCTCTCACTTCGTATCTTCCTTCAGCACCAACTGAAACAACTTATTCAGTATTTCTTTTGACCACATTTACCACAGCAACAATTAGTTCTTCTAAACAATCGTCATGAACTCACTCCTGTAAAATGCAATTTTGTTTACTGCTTGTTTCTGTATTTCTCTCTGTATTTAGTCTGGTTTTTTCCTCCTGGTAACAAGGGAATTTAGGTATAATAGCAGGGGAAAAAAGGACAAAAAATGCAATGTATCATTTTCATTTAACTGCTTATTACCTATTTAGGACTCTAGAACAATAGAACATGGTTTAAAAATCCCACCATATGACTAAAAAATTATACATTTGAATGAAAGGACACCTTTTCCGCAACATCTTTTTCCAATGAACCAAAACGAAGTGTACTGATGGTGGATTACCTGAAAGCCTGGATACTACAACAGTGAAAAAGGAAGAAGTAGCACATATCAGCAACATTATTATTAGGTGGAAGAGGGCAGCTGTTGCAGGACATTAGGCAAGTGTTTGCTTGGGGCATTTTCCCTAAAGGTGACACAGAGCTCCAATGTTCTTCTCCTGGAATTAATACAATTCGTAACTTTGTATGCCTATGTCACACACTAAGTGTTAATACAGATTATTTATGTACTCTCATAAATGAAGATGAGCTGAGGAAAAACACAGAAGCATATAGGGAGCACTCTTACATAGGGTCATTGGCAATGCATTATCCAGCTTACCTACTGTAAAACCACCGTATAAGAGAACACAAAGTCTAAAACYAGAGTTACTTCAAACATCTAAGCAGCAGTGAAGTCTTGTAGCTAAGCAGTTAGGACTCAGTGACAAATGAGAACTTACTTGACAAGAACCCATCACAGACGTTATTTATTAAAAAAATAGTTTTAATTAAAACTGAAAGTATTGTAGTTTTATGGTGTAATGTCTTTTTTATTTCTCTAATAAACTGTGTGTGTGTGGGAACACCAGCATACTCATGGAAGCCATAGTGGCTGTTATTCTGATTTGGGTTTAAGCCTCCTTTTTAAGAAAGAACCCAAGGAAAATATATCCTGTCCACAAACAGTAACCAGTATGTCTACATGAATTTATAGGCAGGTTTAATTTATCAAAACAAGGAAAACCAACCAGACATGAGTCATTATTTGCACTTTTTCAGAAGTTACTTCCTTGCTAGGAGGGTTTACCATTAAATTACTATGTAAAAATAAAATAATAGTTACAAACAAACAAGTAAATTTATTTTAGATGTTTTTGAAAGTCACCATTTCATGTATCAAGTCAAAAAAATAGAAAACAAAACAAACACCAGCAATTAATCAGGAAGACTTATCATCCAGGAGTGACCCACTTATAAGCCGGGAGACCGGAATAGGTCTCACTTGATGACTGTCAAAAACTAGATGCATGACCTCACATGGTTTGCATAATTTATCTGCAATTCAATTTACCCAGCCTTAATTGGGGAAAATCTAACTTACCTGGATTGCAGTTTGTCATCAAAATAGAATGTGTCCTAGAAACACGTTACCATACAGATACACAGATATTCATACACAGTATTTTAAGTCTTCAGAATCAAGTGCTCTCCATTGAAAMGTACAGAGTCTTTGCCATGTATTACTTGTTTGATGGATGTTTCAATCTTCTAGAAGAAAAAGGGACCCATTTGCTTGACTTACTACCTGCTAAGAACATTAATACAGAACTTCAAATCTAATAAATGAATAAGCAGGGGACAAATGGATTTTGCAAGTTTATTGCATAGTAGTTACATTACTTCTCAACTGGCCAATCTTTAATGATATTTTTGAAAAGAGATTACTTAAGACAAATAGCATTTTCTTTAAATAATCATGTACCTTATAAACWGTCTTTAAAATTTACCAAGGAAATTAAGCTGGGAGCACTCACTGGATCAAGCCGCTCATTTGTGAGTAGCCCCTATAAACAAGGGTTTGCCAATCTGCCAAAATAATTTTCCTACTCTGAAACTGATGCCATCAAAATTGGTAATATCATTCAATACAAGTTACACATCTTGTATGTTATAAGCATGAAGATCTTATCATCAGCTGGTGTAAATCTACACTGTTCTTAAGACCAATGAAACAACATCAATTTACAGATGCTGAAAATTTGTCCCCGTCTGTCTCTAGCACTGATAAAACCATGGAACCAATTTTAAAGCTCCCCTTGACTGCAGTGAGACCGATGCCTACAGGAAGCAAGACAGGCTATAAGCAAGCCATCCTAGAATTGGTACACATTTTTCCCCCCCCATTCATTCCAAGTTTAAAGTTAGTTATTCAAAATCATAACCTGAAAGTCAAGAGTGCAGCGGACTTTAAAACTTCTTAGCTTTCTTTTATGTACTCCCTTTTCTCTGTACTTTTATGTACAGAAATTCCATTTAATAACAGTGATTTATCAGGCCAAGTCCAGTTTACTCTAATCATGCAAATAACCCCAGTAAAGCCCACAGGAAAAGCAGCACCATCAGGAAAACATGATCTGGCCCACAGTTTTACTCCAACAGGATGAAGTTTCAACGTGACTGTTGCACTGTTTTCTCCCTCTCTGAGAACTATAATTACACCTGTGTTAAAAATCTCTATGCATTTCCTCTATCACCCTTATGTAATTTTTCCTTCATGGGTACAACATGGTGCAACACCCATCTGAGCAATTCTCACTTGCACACTTAGCCCTAAGGCAGTCAAAAGGACTAGCACTTAGCAGAAAGAAATAATTGCTTGAAAAAGGATTTTGCAGGAGGGGTCCTCAGCTGTTCTTAGACCACCATCCTGTAAAACTGCAGACAACTGAGAGAAAATACACTTGTTTTACATAAGACGTCTTTAATTGAGGCGAGTTTCTCGATATGATTCTAAGTGCATGGATTCTTGCAAATAGCTAAAATCCGTATTTTTTACTAAAAGTACACTGAACTAAACAGAGGACTTTTCAAAAGTATCTCCATGCATCTCGCCAAGTGGCATACACTCTAGTTATCTGTATTTTCCTTTACACTTTGCAAGAGATTTACAGCCGCTTGCATTCTGTGAGCACTGCATGCAACAAGGATTTGTAATATCAACTGAATTAACTTTTAACTGCAAGGAATAAAAACTCAAAACTCCTGCTTCAGAAGGCTACCAATAAGTATGTAAATAGAGTTAATCATTAAAATTGGTTATCACTAGGAAAAAAAAAATTTTTTTAAGATGCTCCTTAGCGCTACTCCACTGTAAGATACTTCAATATTAAAAAAAACAGAATTAAAATGAAATATTCTTCAACTTAAGCATGCCCACATAGAACCAGATTTACCAACGGCACAAAATAATCTATTTACAGTTTGCTTCATGCAACTTCTTTTAAAAGAACTTTAAAAAAAAAGTCATCCTAGACACCACAAAACTCTCCAACTTAAAATCAGCTAATCAATCACCTTTCTGCACAGCTGCATTTTCTTCCGTTAATGTAATAGAAATATTGGAGGGATTTCCGTTTTTACCTTTGCATTTTTCCTTTTCCAGTATCCATAACCAATCATCGCTCTGCTCTTCCATTATGCTTCGTATTTTGCAGAGTGAGAAGCATCTTCATTAAATAGTATTAAAAATAGAACACACCCGATCTCCCCACCGGAGCATGCTCTGACAGTGCTGATACCACAGCTCTCAAGGTAACCATGCCCAGCTGGGAACTGAGAGGCAAAGTCAGTGCGAGATTAGCAATTTGCAAACCCAATTGTGCACACAAACTCGCCTCGATGCGTGACGAAGACTGCTAAAACAAAATCAGCGTGCAGTTACATTATGCGACTGAAAAGTTGCAGGTCAGTTTACAGTACGGTTTTGGTTTTTTTTTTTTTTTATCCCCTCCCCATCACCCTCAGCTTCAGTTGCTTTGTACTTGCCTAAAATGTACATATGCCATTTAGAAGAACGCGCACCGGGCATGCATCTGGCTCAGTATTGCAATGGCAGAGAAGTCAAACAGGTGATGCACAGACACTTGTGTCGCTCTCTAATGCTTTTGTTTCCCTTCCCGGCACATTTACAGCGATGTCACACGGCGGCGGGATGAGTTTTAAGCAAAACTGCACACACCTGGAAGCGCAGAGACACACCTAGCACGTAAAAATGCACCCGAAATCTGAGCGTGTTCCCCCCGGCGGCTGACACGGTAAATGAAGGCAAAATAAATAACAGCAATTAAACAAGGCTGCGCAATGGCTGCGCTGGATGAGCACGTCGGGGTTAGATTTACGAGAGATATCGTTTGAGACGCACAGACAAGTAGGCAGAATACACCAAGCGGAGTAACATGAACCGCTTTTTGTGAAAACAGGACACCTAACACTACGGCTGTAACTCCCGGACTGTGATCCTCCTCCACGGCATGCAAAAAGAGATGCTAAGGAAGCACCAAGTAAATCTGTTGCCCTCACATCGCCACCCTTAAGAACAATGCCAGTCCAAGACGCCCAGGCTTGCCCTCCAGCAAACGCGGCTGAGAGCGGATCCCTCGATGCTGTTCACAAATAAGCGAGTAAAAGTTGAGATTTTCTTAGAGTTTGATCCATTTTAGCTAAAAWGACGGCTAGGTGAAGGGAGATCACCCCCCGCAGATGTCCTCCCTGGCGCTCGTCTACCCCGCCCCAGCCCGGTTCCCGGCCGCCGGCCACCTCACCTCCGCGCCCGACCCCGACCCGCCTCTGCTCCCGCCAGCAGCGCCTCTGGCGATGACCGGTCGGCCGCCGAAACTTTGGGAAGCCGCCGCCCTCCACCGGGCAGGCGGCCCCGCGACCACGCCGAGACCCGCGGCCAGCCCTTCCCGCCCTACCTGGCTGTCACCACCGCTACGCTGCCGCTCCGCAGTCCCGTGCGAGGCTCCGGCACCGAYAGCATCCTGCCCCGCTGCACTGTGAGCGACACCCTATTTTCCTTTCCTTTTCCCTCCCCCTCTAGTAAATACCACATCTTAGAGCCGGAACCCTGCAGCCGCTATTAATAATTGCCCATCGCACGCAATAAAGGCAAGCCCCGGTTCCATACACAGCTCCTGTTTCCCTCCGCTCCACATGCTCCAGCGGCCCTGACCTCAAAAATTAAAAGATCACGGGGAGGGGTGGGGGGGGGATGGGAGAAATGACTCCAACGAAATGACAGAAAACACATGCTGGAAGAAAAAAAAAAAAATACACTAAAAAAAATCGCGACAACAAAGAACATCACGGCACACAAATGTCGACAGATTCTGCTTTGGCTTCCTTGGGTTTTGGTTTTGGTTTTTTTCGTTCCTTTTTTTTTTTTTTTTTTTACCTTGCCTGCAAACGGGATCTGCCCCCAGCGTCTTGGCGGCTCGGGCTATTTTTGTTTGTTTGGTATTTTTGGTTGGCCGGTTTGTTTATTTTGCTGCGGATAGGCTGCTGTTACAGTACAGTGACTGTCTTCCTGAAAGACATGGTCTCTTCCTCCGCCTCCGCCGCGGGAGGAGATCCGCCGCCGCGCCGCGCTGCTGGCCGGGCGCGGTGGCCGCGGCGGCACCGCCCGACCCGCCGGCCGCCTCCTGTCCCGGCCCGGTCCGCCGCTCCGCCCGCCTCTGCCTGGCCGCTCCCGGCGGCTGCCTCGATCCCCTCCTGGCTCGCTCCTCTCTCCCTGTCCTCCGTCCTTTATCTGCCGCGCTCCCGGGCTGTACTGTCTGTCTGCGAGTCTCTCCCTCTGCCTTTCTCTCTCTCCCCGCCCACGCAGCGTGGTGCGCCCCGGACCGCAGGCAGCGCCGCGCTCCGGCTCCGCTCCGGCTCCGCGCTCGCTGCGCTCAGCGCCGCCGCTCCGGCTGCCGCTCCCCCGGCTGCCGCGCAGCACCGGCTGGCCCCGGCGCCATTGCGCTGCCCGCCCTCACCCCACCCAGCCCCGCGAGGGCCCGGAGCTGTCCGGCCGGGTCGGTGTCTGCCTGTGTGTGGGGTGGCTCTGTCTGTCTGCCCGCCCGTGTGCGTGTGGCTTCCCGCACGCCGGCCCCTCCAGTCACACTGCTCCCCCCCCCACCCAAACCCTCCCCGTCAGCCCATCCGCAGCCAGGAGCAGAGACAAAGCACCCGAGCGGGGCTAATAAGGAGAAAGCTCGTTAATCCCCTCCGATGCCTTGTTATTTGCTCCCACCCACTCCCCGTCGCCCCCGACGCACACACCCCCCAAGAAAAAAAAAAAAAAAAGAGGGAAGGAAATGGGCCCTTGACTCCAGAGGACAGCTTTAGTGAAGGTCTAGGGAGGGTGGTTTTAATTATTATTTTTGCTGGTGAAATCTGACAGCCTTCACGCTGATCAGCCCGGCTGCTGAAAAGGGTAAAAAAAAAAAAAAAAAAGACTGCAGCAGATTTTGGGTGGTAGCAGATGAGCCACTAAAAATGGGGCACATGATCCCCTTCCCCCTCCCCTGCCCAGCATGTCTCTATCTAGGATCTGGCTTGATATTTCCCTCGGAGCCTTGCTGCACACCATCAAGGCAGAGGGAAACGGGCAATTCACCAGCACACGCGTTTCCAATACATAAAACCACTGCTATGCATTTAAAACCCGAGCCTCGTTTTACCCAATTGAATACATCCAGGCATTCATTCTGCACCCAGCCGAGAAAAGGGCATTTACCTCTTTGCTAGGTGGCTATTAATATGCAGTAAAATTATAGCTGTACAACGCCAAATGTAATTGCCATAGATCATTTAGAGCAGATCCAGCAATTCAGCTGCTGGAAATGCATGTCAGTGAATAACCATGCATCTGGTACAATGCCCTCTACTACAATAACCTGAAAAGGAGACAGAAGCGTCTGGTACTAGCTGCAATTAGTAATCCTATGGATGAAAAATAAACAGTCAATAAGTACAAAGCAGCAAGGTCCTATGAAATAAGGCAATCATTCCTGTCTACAGTGATACAAACAACTCAACTCCCACAGACAGACAGTTCTTATTTAAAATATGCAGTTAAAAATGCACTCTTTTCATGATGTGCTTTCAGAAAGCCCTTGTTACAGAAGACAGTTTGCCATGATTAACAAATGTAGTAGAATTCACGTACCAGTAAATATGGATAAATATACAGAAAGCCAGGGAGGAGTTGAAGGGAAATGTTTGCTTTAGTAGGTATTGTCCTGGCACCCCTGGAATCCCTCTTTCCCCTCAGAAGCAAACACCTGCTTTTCCCAGAGTGGAAATCTGAATGGAATCAGACTGGAAGAATACAGTGAGTGATGAACCACAACAGGGTGTGCATTAGCCGGCTCTTGGTGCACGCTTCAAGTGATCAGAGGCATTCAGCCGGGCACACCAAAACCTGTTCTGCTAATGCACCTCCTGATGTGGCTTCCTCCTAGGGTGGTCGCGTGTGACTCCATCTGCTTTTAATTTCGTCTTTAACATATTCCTACCCTGTGCTACGAGTTCCAGCGGAAAGCAAAAAGACCAGCAGAAAGGCTATAAATGGCGCCAGTGTGCTACGCCTGGTGAAGGGGCAAGGACCAGTTCTTTGCTTTTTGCCATTTGATGTTTCAGCCATCTCAACAATAGACAAAAGTTAATTTTCCAAGATAGTTATCAAAACTATTCTGAACATGCAGTGAAATGAAGAGGACCTCACTTGGCTGCTGCCCATTGTTCCCTCACTCCCAAGCAGGGTACCCAGATAAGGGAGAGAATGCACACAGCACCAGGACATAAAAGCAGTACTCACTCATGCCTTCACTAAATGGCTTGCAACTCWCTTCCAGAAGGGAAGGGGATGAGAGTAGTGAATGTTTCAGAACCTTGCTCCAGTCACTAGACGCAATGAACAATGTGTAAAACATCCACGTGTCCACAGCTTGTTTCCCACTGTTGAGATACTGGAGCGTCTTTGGAGAGGGAAGAGCCAAAACTATACATCAGATCTATAAGTAGATAAAAATTAATCCAAGCTGTAGTCTGGCAGTTCACCCTGTCCTGTGTGGCTGGATGTGCCTGGAGCAAGTTACCAAATGCTTAGAAATGCCAGCTACAGCAACACCAATAGAAATAAGAAAAAAACCCCAGTATCACTCCAGTATCACGTAAGGTAGTATTTCAACTCAGAACGGTGAGCAGGATCAAAACAGCATGTGCAAATAAGTGAAATTGCTTCCCTTTGTTGAAAAGTCACCTGAGACCTTCTCGGTCAGATACTAATCTGACAGAATATTCAGCCTACATCCCCTCCTTCAGGGCTTTTCTTTGTAGAAAGAAAAATCACAATCATTGCACGATCTTAATATTGAAGGGGTGGCAAACCACGGCAAGGACTTGCTCCTGCCTGTCCTGATTTGTAAACATGTGCAGGGACAACTGTCCATTTAAGCTTCATGAAAGTCAGCAGAAGCTGTGTTTTTAAGCAGAGACAGAATTTGCTCAACTCTTCAGACTTCTGACACCTTTTCCTGCCTGTTACATAGCCAAATTTTGAGGATAATCAGAAAAAACAAAAAAAGACACAAGACTTATTTCTCTAAATACCTTCTTGAATAAAGCATTTAATTAATTAACCAGCAGCTGATGCTTTCTAGGACTCTGGTATGGCCAAGTGCCGTTGTGCAATAGGACCACCATATAGTGGTGAAGTGTACGTGTGCTATACATACACAAAATTCCTACAGACAACACCAAACACTTCAGCTCAAGGTATTTCCAAAGCATGACAACAGATTATATTACTTGTTCACTGTGAGCACAGTTTCTACTTATGATATCTCAATTTCACTTAGAAATTAAAAAACCTTAGTGGGCTTTCAGGTATCATATTGGAAGTATGAGATGTCAGAGAAATCTACAGAGCTTCTTGCAGTTCTGCAATCACAGATTCCTGGGATAGAAGGCGTGTAGTGTTACTAAATACATTAATAAAAGCTTACACAACTGGTTGCACATTTTTGCTGCTTCTAGTCATTTCTCAGTGAAAAAAAACCCCTAACATATAAAGTCTATTGTGTTTTGGAGTTATGGAATGGTTCAGTTTGAGGCAGAACAGTATGATAAGCTAACTGTTCATGTATTTTATCATAATCTTCTGTGAAAGAGATCAGTCTTAGAGGTTTTATTTATTTTTAAACTTTTTTTCATTTTTATGTCCTACATGTTACAAACAAATTAATCATGCATAATTTGCCAATGGACTTAAAAATACTGTGCTTCTGTTTCAAATGGTGCTTTACAATATGTAAATAGAGCCAAATTGCTCCAGTTTAAAATACTTCTCAGGAAGAGCTGAAATATTTTTCCAGCTACAACATCTCAAGCAAAGGAAAATTAACCAAGCAATTTGTGTAAAGCATATACTGGTAGCTCAGATTTGACCAAAAAAAATGAAGCTTTATGCTCTTCCCAATGAAGTCAGTAAGAATTTTGCAATGGATTTCATTAGGATTAAGATCAGGTACCTAAATCTCAGATTCTTTCTTTGGAGAAAGATCAATGAACAACCCTTTAAAAATATAATCTGTTGCTAGAGGGGCTGAGGAAGCTTTTTTCCCCACTGAAAGCAAAGAATCATTTCTTTATATTTGACATTTCAAATCCCCTCTTAGTTTCTTTTAGAAATCCCAAAGTGTTTGATGTGCCGTATCTGTGTATCTTGAAAAGGATATTCCAGTGTGGAGTTCCTCACCCCACAAAAAAAGAGTTGCCTGATCCCCCATAAGACCAGAAACTGTAGCTCCTGCTCCTGTAGCACCGCTCAGCTGTGATTTTCAGAAGAAGACGAGCAGGAATTTGAACTATGGCTTTGACAGATAGCATTGGTGGAAATGGTCTCTCCTGTTGTAGCCTTTTCCTTGATTTATGTTTACAGGCAGGAGGACTGGGGGACTTTCAGGTCACAGTGTTGGAGGGGCAGTGGACTGTTCCATGGGCTAACTGATGGCTGGCAGCTCCAAAAATGATGTTCCGAAGTAATCCAGAGGCCACAGAAAGGGCTCAGCCTGGCATCCTTCTGACTCAGTCGAATTGCTGACAGCATTGAAAGAGCTGTGACAGCGTGAGGTATTCAGGCAGTGGGCAGCTCTCAGTTGCTCTGGACAGAAACACATCTCTGATATAGAAACTTAGCATAGTGGTATTTTTTATAATATATATGTGTGGCATGCACGATAGGACAAAGCTACAAAACATGCAGTGGTGAGTAAGAGAAAGATCAGTAAGAAGGGAGTGTCAGCAAGAATGTTGTGAACTGTGGTGTTAGAATGGGTCAGATAGAAAATGGTGAAAAAAAGAGGAGGAGGGATAGTCCCAGGCAGGGAATGCAGTGAGTTGGTTATCCTGAGATCTGTGATTCATTGTGGGGAAAGTGCACTACCTGCACATATTAGGGTCCTACAGGGAAGAAATCAGGCTGAGGAAATTCCAAAGTCTTTCAATAGGATTTATGAGCTTTAATAATCCAACGGCTCAGGGTCACCTAAGAGCCCGGGAACTGCTTGGCTCACAAATATGAGTGGCTCTAAGGAGACATATGACAAACACAGCATCTGCCGGAGAGTAGGTACAGCCCTTGGCATAGGAGCCATAAGAGTCACAAACAACTTCATTGGCACAAAGCAGTTTCCCATCAAGGTCTCACCAAGAAAAGTCTTTATTGCAGCCCTTTGTCTAAAGCACAGTATAAAAGCATGGCTTACCTCCCAGCACACCAGGCCAGCAGAYAAGCTTTAGTGACAATTTTCAGCTACCACAATTAGATGTGAGTAATACAGGCTTTCAACACAGGTACATGGTGTCTCTCTCACTGCTGAAACATCACAGACCTACATCTGCCCTTAAGGTGTCCTGGAAGAGGGGAAGCCAAGGGATCAGGGAACTTAATGGGTAAGTAAGTGGATCCAGGAAATGACAGAGAGGGGGCAAGAAGAAAAGAGGAATCTCGAGAGGAATCCCCACTCCCCTTATAGAAATCCTGCCAGAGCAATATTAAGAATAGCAGTAAAACATGCTTATGGAGTTGTGGGCTTGGTTTAAAACTCAAAAGCAGGTATATTTTAGACAAGACCATCACCCCAGCTGTAGACTGGATACCATATGAAAACCTAGAGAATGAAATTGGCAAATGATTTGAGGGTGAAAAAAGGAAGATTTGCTGTGCCAATCAGCCCATGTAACTCTGAGTACTCACTAATTGCCAATTTCTCCATTTGAAATTCCCCTGAACATGTTGCCTTCTTAACTTTTGCTTCTAGAAGGTCTAGTCTTCTCTGAAATGCACGTTTTAAATATGGGAGTTTAAGAGAAGACTCCCAGTTTATATGAGGCTTAGACCTACTTTGCAGGTATTTTTCACAAGTAATTTGATACTACAATACTTTGTTGACCTTCTTCAACCAGATACCATTTTTCAGTTTTCCTTTAAAATTTTTAAGAATAGTATTTAACTTCTCACATTGGAATCTCCAGAAAGAATCCTGGCCATAGGATCTGTGTAACCTGGATGTGTTTCTTTCCTGCAGCCACAGCATCTGTGTACCCTGGATGTGCTGTTTTCCTGCTGCCCACCCTAGCTCACTGCAGTATGCTCCGAGGCTCACACTGACCACCTTAATTAACTCATCCCATTAGACAAGCAGCAAACAACAAACATTTGCCATGAAACTTGTTCAAGAGGAGGTGAGGATTTTGTGCTTTACATGCAAACAGTGTGCAGATGTGCCAAAGAGCAGGAGCAACCTGAAAAAAACCTAAACAAAACAACAAATCAAACAGAACGAAAAATTCCAACCTGTGCTAAATCACACTTTCCCAAAACAACCCTTCACAAACTACTGGAGGCAGCCTCTCTTTACAGCTTATGCATCATCACATTAGTTTTGTTCATTCTCAGTAAAAATGACCAGAAATGGCAGATATGTAACCACAATTTAGCATAGTCAGTGTGACTCTACTTTGAACCATCCTACTCAAAGATCCCAAAAGTAGCAGCAGCCCTACAGTAAGCAGAGAATAATTCTGGCGATGTCATTTGAAAATCCTCTCAAGTTCTGTCAGTGGTGTGTCAGTGGTTTTGTCATAAAATTGGGAGTCTTAAAGGCTTTTCAAGGAGCTAGGGGTTAAAATCCTACTGTGGTAATCACCCTCACCTCTCCACTTTCACTCATTTGGGACCAGTGTTCTTTTTCTTAAAACTGTCAACCAAATATGAGATTAGTTAGCATTAATTTAGCATTTTGCAGTGTTTTATGTTCAACACTTAGAATCAACTTCTGTGTTGGCTACTGGGCTGGAGAAAAGAGATGGTAAAGAATGAATGAATGCTTATGTAAAAATTAGATCTATTCAACACAATGTGATGGGGGCAGTAGGAAATGCCACAACACTGTACTTCATGGACAGAACACAAAGACAGATAGTTGAGCTTCTAGCATTTTGAGGTCTTGGACCTTTCAGGTCTTGGAGTCTTAAGCATAGTTATTTCTAAGTCGCTGCCCTTAAAATAATACTGTTCTCTCAAATTTTCTCCAGCTGCCTTCTTTTTGTTTCGCCTTGCCTTATCCACTAGACATATTTAAATTTTCCTTTGTTTGGAATCTACATTTTTTCACGCCCTAAAATTATAGCCTTTGCAATGTGCAATAACTGTAGAAAGTCCCTTCATTGAAAGAGCAGAACATGGTACAATTTTAGCATCATATAATTTCCTGCATAATTGTTAAATCATTTTCTTCCTTTTCTCCCTCCCCCTCTCTTCTTTTTTATTTTTTTAATAAGGGAAAGGAAGATTCAAAGTGCGTATCCAGAGAGAGAGACAGACAGAAAACTTCAGATTATAATGTGCTACACTGCGACTCACCTTTATTGCAACAACCATCTTGCATCAGTGACAAGACTTTCCACATATATTGCTTCAGTCACTCAGCACTGGACTCTGTGCTCGAAGGCACTACTGGTTCACAAATGTAAACCTCCTTGTGTGTTTGTGACATTGTATCCCCAAATATCACATCATAAAAATATTAAAACAAAACTGTTCATAACATTTTCCTGTGCACCATCTGGGCCTCGCAAGAAAGCTGACATTATCTGTCAAACTAAAGATAACCACATTTTCTCTCTTTTGTATCGTTAATGTTTGTCATYGCAAATTTCACTTTAATGCTCCAATTACATTATGACATTCTTAGAAACTGAATGGCACTAATGACTTTCATTATTATTTACACACTTCCTTAATTATAAGGCTCTCCCTCTCATTCACAACATGTTCTCCCTCATAACACTCGCTCTGATATAAAGCTAATGAATTTTAAACTTTCTATTACATAAAAGCCCATGATTAATTACCCAGCTTCCCAATCTCTTTATGATGCACAATACAGAGCTCTCCTGCAGTGATGCAGCAAAGGGGGGGGAAGTATGGAACTTTTATTCCCTCCTCAGTGAAAGCAAATAGAGAGATAAAGAAAGTATCTTTCTCTTTAAAGTGGCATATGCAAATTTAATTGAAAACAAATATACATCAAACCATTCCTCAGGAGAAAGCTAGATATCTCTACATCAGCTGCATGTAGTAAAGAGGATAATAATGGCTATTCTTATCATCTTTAATTTTTCATGATGAGAATTTTTTAATCTAGTTCGAGCAAATGAGATGGTAGAAGTAAAAATACATGGTTTTTACGTAAGACATTTAGTGTGGTATGCTGTATCACCAAGATCAACTATCTATGTGGGTTTAATTATTCAGAATACTGGACTCCTTCACCAATAAAAAAAGACAAGACAAAAAAGCCCAAGGTTGCACCAGCACCACACCAGTTGAAGGGCAGTTGTGACGAATATAAATTACTGCACTTCAGACTGCCAAAGGTAACACAATAAACCAGAGCCTAGAAGACTTTGAAAGACATTGTGGGGGCACTGAGCAGCCTAGCAATGAAATTCAGAGCTCACTAAGTACTGATACAGGCTACAATCTGCACAAGCTGTACATGTCTCAATGCCTATGCTGCCAACAGAAACTGGATTCCTGCAGCCAAAGGTAAATTTACTGACAGTCACRGGAGAAAGAATGGGTTAGTTAAAAAGTGTGGCTATTCTTACCTCCTTTGCTGGCTAGTAAACTTGATTGTGGTGAACCTGTACATATAAAAAATTTATTTCCTGCTATTCTATGGAAGTTCCCTATTATGCCTCTCCCCTGTTAGTAAGGCAGTAGTCAGTATCTATGCAAATACGTGCAAGGAATATAGTTCCAAATGGGACAAAAGCCCATCCTACCATGAGTGAATTGATGGATATCCAGCTATGAATGACATATTCATTTAAACCAAGCATGGGACACCTAGAAAGATGATTAATTCACCAGAGTAATTTACCTATGTGTTGTCTTTATATTAACTCCTATTGCTGATCTGCTGCTAGTACAGATAAGAAAATTTGCTTTGTTGTGAGAAAAGCTTGTTCTATTTAAAATTTGAGGGTTTGGGGGTTTTTTTAATACCATATACTTTAAATGTCTAATCAGTTTCCAGTGCCACGGAAAACCCAGGAAGCATATTGCATTAAATAATTCCCTGGAAGTTCAGTACAACACTATATACACAATTGTAGAATGTAGCTTCAGCTTTGTGAAAACTCTGAGGGATGGTAACCATACTTTGGTTTGTATGATCCCACACAGCAAATAACTTGAAATTTTCTCGGGGTCTGATCCAAGATCCACAGAGTAAACTATATTATCATCCTACTATCTTCATTTAAGCTCTCATTTCAAGGCTTCTACTCATCAGCAACTTGAATTATGAAACTGCCTAACATCAGAGAATGTTCTGTAGTTTAAAAACAAAAACCAAACTCAGATTAATTGAAAATTAGTCCTTCAATTCTCTTTGATGTTGTTTTGCATGCTGTGTATGTTACGATAAGTTATTAGGAGTACATTATGAAGCCAAAAGTATAAAACACTCCTATTATTTCTTTAAATCCATAACTAGAAGCCAAGCTTTAGAGGGCAGGCAGGCTCTTGGCAGAAATTTAACAAGTAGCASACGTGGAAGGAAGAGACACAGATGCAGAAAGAGACTAGGTCTCAGAATAAAATTAGTTTTCTGATTCTAATAGTTACTTTGTTTAGCAATCAGAAAAAAAGGCAACTATTCCAGCTTTAGTCAACATGTGATTCAGGGATTCACCATTTTTCCTCAGATATTGTACAGCCGCTCTGTGTAAATAGATAGAGTCCTCCTGAAATCTTTTTTTTCTCAAGATTCATCTGCTTTCTGTGGCTATTGCAGTTTACCTTCTTTTGCTGACTCTGGGGTCAAGAGCCCTGGACTGAGATATCTGTAGGATATGTAGTTTTATTTCGCAAAGGGCCAGATTATGGTCCTCAGACACCTTTTCATGCCCATAAAGAAATTTCAGAATGCACTCAAAAAGTCTTTTGAATGGCATAAGAGACATCCTATATGCTCTTGAAAAATTGGACTGGGACCCTAACTTCTATTTTGTTTGTTGATGGTTTCTATTGCAGATAATTTTCCTTAAAGTATAGGGAATAATGAACCACAGTAACTGCTAATCTTGATGACTGTTTCCACGTAAAATAGTTTCTGTGTTAGACACCTTCACAGTTTTCCACTGTTATCTGGGAATAATTGTACTCTAAAGAAAAGTGTGTAGTCCTTGGACTCCTTCATGTACTGACTATTAGTAATAGCAGTTACACAAAAGGAATGAGACATCACAGTATAAGACACAAACATAATAAAACAGCTAAGCTAATCTTTATAGAAAGATACTAAAACAACTGCATAATGTTCATAATAATGTCAGAATAGGTAAAATTAGTCACAACTGTGACTAATGGGACACCTAATTTTACCTATTAAGTGGCACGAGGATTTGCATTTACAATCTTATGATCCATTCTTAATGCAGACCAAACTAGTGATAGGTTTACAGCCCACAGGATCAACTGATTAATATGACAATTAAGATAAATATGTTTTAATGACATATGGCATTATCCTTATGCTGTGTAGCTTTCAACAGTATTTTTGTTTATTGTAATATTTGTGTAATGAAATTGTAGCTGTTTAAGATAATTAAATGTGTTTATATCATCCTATTCCCCCCAAGATGAGTTAGACCCTCAAGATTTCTTTTGAAGAAGAAAAGATTTATTAAACAATTTGAAAGTGAGACAGGCATGGCAAACAGAAATCTTCTTTCAAATCTGTCACACTGTTACCTGGCCCCTGTGATCCACTGCTTATATGAGCATGTGAGGCATGAAGCCTTCTTCCCAGCTTCCTTTTCTGCCGAAGTCAGGAGAGCTTCATGTCTCAAAGAGGTAAGTGATGGAGAGGGGAAGTGCTTCACAAGAGTGGGGATAGGGCAGAGAGAAAGGCTAGATGCCACTATGAAAACTAATTAGTGGTGCTGGGGAGTAATCTGCTGAAGGTTGTTTTTACAATTGATTTTGTTGTTGCACGCTATATGACATCTCCCTCTATGTGAGCCCATGAAAGATGAGCCGTGCATCACCCGAGAAAGCTGCATGTGAAGCAACATCATTAAGCAGAAGCCAGGCCTTGACTTCAAATACCAGGGTTCTGATCCTGATTCCATCTTTTTTTGAATTGATCATTTTGAGAAATTCAACCAGTTTCCTGGTGCCTTTGTTTGTTCTTCACAGCTGCTGCTTCTGATCTTTCTTCTGGCTATTGTAATTCCAGGGAAAGTACTATCCATCATTATGAACTTCTGAAGTGGCAGTCTGCAAAAATGTAACCTCCTACATCCCAGCCTGAAAACAGTCTCATTGAAGACGTTGGGAGTTTTACATTGATCTTGGCAGCAATCTTGTTTGCCAATAATATCATCTGTACGTATTCTTTTGAAATGTTGTGTATTGATTAACACAGTTTTTAAAAGCACAAACAATAAATTATTCATTTTGATTTATACAGTTGTTATAGTAAGTGTTTATCACAGGGAGAGCATTTTCATACAAATCACAATACTTAGAAAATAAGCCAAAAAAACCCCAAGAAATCAGCTTTTCTCTGTATTATAAGTATAATAAACTTTTCYATAAACATAAACCAAACTGGGAAGCTCTTTCCTGAAATACCTCAGAAAAGAGATGAGCTCTGCAAGCCAAGAAAGCCAGTGAACACCATAAAAGACAGTGCCTTCATGGAGAACATGTTGCTACCAGCTCCCCTGCATTAAAGGCACAAGCACCTCTGACTGTTGGTCGTACAAGTATGTTGAACAAGTGGTACTAAATCTGCAGGAGCAAGATTACAAAGCTCACCAATTTTTGATAGAACTTCACGTCACTTGAGGACTTAGGTGAATTTGATTCAGGACAAATCAAGACAGACCCAGTCCTACGGAAATTCTGCAAATAAGGTCGTTAAGTCATCATACCCTGCTATGGAGAATAGCAAATTTTAGGGATGTGAGTTTTGAAAAAAAAAACAGGGCCTGCAGTAAAATCTTAGCTGTACTTATCTGTGTCACTCATTCATAGTGTTTGTACAATACTTTGTACAGTAAACTGTATTTTCTGTGCATGGCCTTTCTCCTACCAGGACCTGGCAGCTTTTAAGCTGGACTGCAAGGATGGGGCAGGTACCCAGCCTYGGATACCCGAGTATCGCAGCCAAAAGTGGTGTGCTAATTTCCAAAACAGCAGCAGGGGAGTCATAGCACATAAGGCCACCAGTAGAAGCATCACAAACTCCTACATAGCAGAGATCTTTCCTTTTAATTGCAGTGCCCAGCAATTTTTTCAAGGGTGAGAATTTGTCCAGTGTTCGCTGTAGGCTTTTTGTCAGCTTTTGTGCATCTTGTTAGTTTTGCTGATGCTCCTCAGCACACATGATGGTAGCTGGTAAAGCCATACATACCTACACATCCATTTGAGAAAACAGGCAGGATTAAAAGCAGACAATATTTCAGTGCTAGTCTTCTCCCAGACTTTTAGTGAACACCTGTAAGGAAGGTAGCCAACAGCTGCCTCATGTCTAAAGCAAGATGCCATGCCAGGAGTGTAATAAAAATTAAATTTTCCAGTGATAAAAGACTTCACTTACAAAGTATATGGTAGCACACCTTGTGGGTCCCCAAGATTCATTATTTATGCTGGTCACCACTTCTCCGTTGCCCTTTACTTCAAAAACAAATAAACTATTTCAGACTTTCTTTGCCCTTCTATCCCTCCATGTTCCTGTCCTGTGTCCCATGCACTCTCCTTTCTCGTTTTCCTTTCCCTCTCTCCATATTCATGCCGGAGGGTATATCACGATGAGGTTCTCTAATCAATCGTCTGACTCATTGCCTTATGGCAGAATATTGCCATGGCTAATGACTAATATGACTGCAGGATTTCCAAATGTCATCTTGTAAGATCTTACAGACTGCCTTTTAACTATTTTTTAGCCTTGCCAGGATTAGCTGTGTAGGAAAATAAAACAGTGTGATCTAGCACAGTAAACTCTATTTCTTAGCAGCTGATGTCTACTTATAGGTATAGCCTAAACAAAACAGTATAGGACAAAGTATTTCTAAACAGAGAAGTGCTCCATTTATGAGCAGCTTTTCCTATTATATTCAAAGTGTTTATTTGCACAGTGAGTGACCAAAAATAGTCAAAAATAATGGCTGAAACTTTCTACATTTTGAAAGATTGCAGTTGATATTTACATTCATGTTATGGTTCATTATAAAAGAAGAAATGTGTGAAACTGCCAAGACAAATAGTTAGATGTACTACATTTGTTGATTTTTATTTGTGCATACAAAATAGTTTTCCCTCCACATTACACTTCTGTGATGAGCTAAGGAATGGCACAGGCCATTTTCTCTCTGCAAATCCTGTGTCCCTACAAATGAAGCTAATATTTGCCCTTTCAGTTAAATGCAGTTATTCTATTATAGCAAATTAGCCTTATTTTGGATTGACATGAAAACAACACACTTATTTTCAGTAAGAATAATTTTTCACACTGATAAGAATTATCACAAAAAGCACTAAGAATGGAGGATGTACGAGGAGAATTGTAAATGATTTTAGTCTGACAAGATAGAGAGGATGCTTTGCTGCAATCCTAATGATGCCAGTCCAGTATTATTTACAGACACATACATTAGTTGTATTATTCTCTTTTTGCCATGCTCATGGAACTACAAACATTCTCACCCTTTTGTCTTTTTCAAATTCCTGCACTGGCATGAACAAAGAACTAGATAATCACAGGATTTTGATACTTTCTCTGGGCAATCAACTATTACACTTCTGCAGTTTGACCATTCCTAAAAATACAATAGTATTTGACCAGTTCTCTCACACAAAACTAATTTCAGCATTGACAAATTTCCCAGATATCAATTTATAAATACTTACTGGCACCTTCTTGGTCAACTCATCTGGTCACCTTGCCACTGACTGTAAAATGACATTGATGTGAAACAAACATCTTCAGAGATACTGTGAGAAGGGTGAAGTGCTGGGGAGTGATAGTTCTTTGCTGAAGATTGTCAATGAATTAGCAAGAAGCATTATTTTGGGTATAAAAGACCAGAGCCTGTAGCTAGAGAAGGAGATACAACATTAAATTGGGAAGTGTACTGTAAAGATTAGTGTTAGGAAACTAATGAAAAACGTCACAAGACCTTAAACTAGCTATTCTCATTGAGACAGCTTGTTAGATCATCAGATTGCCTAGCTGAGAAACCTGCTCCCATTACTTGCGTGTTTGTGGTGTCAAACCCAATTAGTGTTTCTCCAGATGAATTTTCATTCATTAGAGCTGGAAAGCCAAGTTGGAAAAAACACAGTGGAACTGAATTTGTTTCCCCTTCGTGAGCAGAGTTTTCTCTGCATGTAGGTATCACAAATATGAGAAGCACACACTGAGACCGGCTCTAGGAACTGTCACAGCTCTGTCCCTTCCCCACAGCCCTGCAAACTTTGCTTTCTCTAACACCCTGCCTCCTGCACAGAAACAGTAAGGAGCTCCACCATGTTAACCTCAAAAATCCAACACGGCAGGAAAAATTCCATTTATTTGCTCAACCRGTGCTAGTTTGCCGACAGCCCTCATCTCAGCCAAAACAGGGTATGTCCTCCATCAGTCTGCCCATGTTTCTAATTCATTCTGTGTATCTGGCTTTTTCTTCCCTCAAAGCTCGATATGCAAAGGTAAACCACTGCTGACTCCATCCTGTGACTCCACTTTAGCACACTCACATCAGTTTGCCCTGTCTTACAATACAATAAGAGTCACTTCGCTACTAATATTTCCTCTAAGCCCAGGATCTGGTTGAAGAAAGTAGAATTTTGGCAGCTGGGGTGAAATCAGTGCTCTGCTGAATTCATGCTACTGATTTCACCTGAGCCTGATTTTTACAACCCATCTTTACAGGAGGGTTATAAAACAGTGTTGGTAGCAACTTTACAAAAGTTTTAAAATTGCTTTTTTTCTGTTATGTACTATCTTAACTTCGTGCAGTGCACCTAATAAACTGCTATAGAAAACTGATGAAATATTAAGGCTATTCGATTGTCTCAGTTTTTAGGAGTAAATACTGCAGTCATTTTTTGGGGTTTTTTTAATCAAATGCAAAACTTCCCAGGTGTTGAATTTGTAGTGACATTTGCAACGTTTCTGAAACATTATGAGGAAATCCTGTGAATTTTAAGCAGGGATGATCAATAAGGTTTGAGAAATACTATATTAAAACTCATATCTCAAGCCCATGATCCTGACGGAGGTGACACTTAATACATACTCAGTCATCATCATTTTTATAATTTTTCCTGTTCTGTGAAAACACTACTGATGTTGTTTTGACTGTCAACTATACAAGCATACTATTAAACTCCTCATTTAATAAGATAATCATTTTATAATGGGTTTTAAAACTCTAGGTGCAATGCAGTCAACATCAAACAGTGGCTTAAATCTCTTGCACTGGAATTCATATGTGTCGTAAGAAGGGGGTAAAGGGGTTGTTTCATTTTTAAAGCATCTGTGGCTCATGATAGCAAAAGTTTTGTATTCAGGAACATGCTTTAAATTAACTTGGGGTGCTGTTCAAGAAGCCTACTCCTTGCAGCTGAACTGAAATTAGGCTGCCTTCTTTCAGTTTTTTTAACAGACAGATAATCTGAACGTTCAGTTTTGCATCTGTTATACAATTGCTTCTTTATTCTGAGTCATTTGGTAACCTCCAAAAATAGTTCACTCTTCTTGAATTAGCTGCATGGTGTTATAGATCATGTAGACAGAAAAGCCCATCTCCCTGCTTCTGCATAGCCAATGTGCTACAGGGCCCCGTATCAGCAGAGTCGTTGCAGTGTATCTTAACTCTAACAGATGTCACTGCTGGCCCCTTTCACAGCCGGGAGGGAAAATAAAAGAAAGAGAAGCAATGCATCACAGGCCAAAACAATTGCTCGGTTCCAACAGTAAAATGCTACGTCCATGGAGGTGGACTGTGAGATAAAAATGTTTGGTTTTTTCAGATCAGTACACAATAGCTAGAATAGGAGGTTATACCATTTTTGCAATAGAGTAACTATCTGTTTTGCAAACAAACCCCAGCTTTTGATGGAATCTGAAACTTTGAGTTCTAGCTCTCCCAGTGATGTCCTGCACATAGGAGTCCAGGAACAGGGAAATTAATTTATTTTCCTTTCCTGAAGTACTACTATACTATTTGGTACTCAGCAGTAGGTGTTCTAGGATTATTTGCTCAGGTGAATTGCATTCTCTTTTGTTTTGCTTTTTAGCTATGTGATAGGTGTTGAGAGAATTAATTTCCAATAAAAAATAGCCTCAGCTGGCTGGTGAGACAAGAGATGGCAGATGGAAAAATTAAGGAAGTCCAAATGAAAGTATATTTTAAAACTTAATTTAATCAAAGGCAAACAAAATCAATCAAGAAATTAGACAGAACTTTTAGATGAATGACAAGTCACTGTTGTCAATCCAAGATTTGCTGAGAAAACAAACCAATTTGAGAAGAAAAAAGAATGTGTTGGAATTTCATGCATGCCATATAAACAGTCCATGCAATTAATATACCAAAGATAAAAAAATAATACTTTTTGCTGCCGTAGCTTGTGGAAAATCATAGCATTTTCCATGTAATTCTGCAGAAAAATGAAAGATACATGTCTTGCATTAGTCTTTCTAATGTTCTAAGAGGGTCACAATAGTAATGCTATATAATACTATACATTTTGATTGAGAAGACATACAGGTTCTTTTCCTAATGCATCTCAGGCCTTCCTGAAAATGTTTGTTGTTATTGTTTGATATCAGTTGCCATAAGAAAGTTTTCTCACACCTGTTCATTTTTGCAAGTTCATTTTGCATTGAACTTTCATCTTCTTTTTTTTTCTATTCTTCTGTCCAAAGGGACTGTGAAATAGAAGGAATCATACTCCATTTCTACCACTAAATTCTACCTTTTCTGCTGAGCTGGAAGAAAGGATGGCTTTATCCTGGAGTGAATTAACTGCTTCTCTCCAGGACAAAGCCCTGCTATGGGTTCCCTGAGAAATTTCTTTTCCCGCTAGATAGAAGTGTGCAAAAATAAGGTGTCCCCTGGGGTTTACTGTGCTAAGGTTGAGGAGATGGAATTTTTTTCATTTTGCTGAACTTACATTTCCTGTAACAGTGGGGAAATTTGTGAATGGTGCACACATACACATATGTAGAAGTCAGTGTAGGGGATCTGATCCTACCAGAATCCCACTTCTGATCCTGAAGTGCACTAAAAGATATAATAACTGTTTATTAGCTCTTTCCCAGCACTAAACTTGAGATATTTTCCTTTATACATACAAATGACCAAGATGCAAGTGTATGAATTTTGCTAACAATACTCCATAGAATTTTGAGGTCATGGTGAAGAGTATTCATTTTCTAATGTTAGACATCCCCATTTACAAATTCCAACAATGTTACAATAGAGGCTCCTCATCTACCTGTTTGCCACCACTCAGTGGATTTTGTACTTTTATGTCATCTCTGAGCCTCCTTATTTCTAAGGTAATCACTTTTCACTTCATATGAGAGCTTTCCTATGCCTTTATTCATTGTCATCATTCTTTTCTGAAATATACTCTAAACCCACAGAATCCTCTCTAAGATAAAGTGACCTGTTCTCTATAGGTCACTCCAGGTGAGAATGTATTTATGAGTCACATAACATCATGCCAACACTTGTCTTTACTGTTCTAAAGCACCTTCCTAATGACTCCTAATTCATCACATTCCTCGTTAATATTTTTAGCCACATTGCCTGCATAATAATAATAAACCTGCATGTTGATGTCCCTTTTACCATCTTACTATTAATGCAAAAATCCAGTAAGGTCTGTCTAGTAAACAAAAGACATTTTTGAAAGAATGCCAAGATTTCAACATTCCACTTCAAAACAAGGTTCTCAAATATTTYGAGAGAAAAAACCTGCCATGTAAGAAAGTGTTCACAAACCACACAAAAAAGCTTGAATGCTCTCCCTGGGATCTTCACAGTCTCCCAGTGATCAGTTGCTCACTTGTGGAGAATCACAGCCTGAATCTAACAAAGCCCTCTGATTTCCTTTCCCTCTCTCTTCTCTGATAAAGACTAACAGATGATCAAGATGCAATTTTATTTTTCAAGAACGGTTATTTAACTCCTTTTGCAGACCTCCTACTATTTTATTAAGGGGCATATATCATAATTTCAACCCAAAGATTTGGAACAAATGTTTTCTTTGTCTATATAGCTATAAATATACATTAATATTGAGTATGGGAAAGTTGATAATGCAGTAGTATTTGAGTTTAACCTTCATACAAAACACAATTTAAAGTGAAATAGTCAAAATGGCCTTTTTTTGAAACAGTTTGTTTTGGATAATTATATATCAGTGACATTCCTAAAATGAAGTCAATATCCTCTCATATAATCTGGCTGTATGCTCTGTTCTACACTGTAACTTTTTCATGTTACAGTTTTCTATATTTTTCAATTTTTTGTTTCCTCCTGTAAAGCGAAATATGAAAGGAAAATGAACTCACACCAAGACTGGGCTCTAGTGAAGCAGTTGATTGCCTCCACATAGTGTTATTGAGAAAACTCTGCTAGCTTTCAGTTGTTTCTTGAAAACTAATTATTGCTAAATGACACTTTGAAATCTTGCATGTGCAATCATGATGTATGTATTAGGTAACCTTAATTTAAGTCTAGAGGAATGTGTGAAACAGTGTAGGAAAAAAACTTGGCATAAATCTATACTCATTTATATTATCAATTTTATGATTTACTGAAACATATTCTTCACTAAAGGCAGTCAGTAATACAAGTAGCAACTCAGTGSAGTGCTTAGAGATACACCTAAAGGTTGACGCCTCCTGAAGGGATGTTCAGAGCTCCAGAATGAGAGCATTTCAAAAAACCTCATTATGTGTTAGATAAAGGAATGCCTCTTGGTTTACTTTCTGATTTTCACGCATTTTGGCACAGGAGCAGTGAAAATGCCCTTTTCACACGTGTGAAAATGTACCTTCAAACACAGGCACAAACGTGAGTTAAAAGCTCCCCCTCCTTCTCTTGCTTAATCATACAATTCCAGGCATCATGCAAACCTCTGGCATCACAGCGCAGTACCCAATACAGAAATGATGTTATCTTTTCCATCCAGAAAGAAGCCCTGGGTCTGTGGGTCCCTGAGCCCAGTAAGTGCAGAGCCGGGGTTACTGTTCATGGCTGATGCTTCTAACACGTGGCTGTGCAATGCTGTCTCTGAGGCGTGAAACACGCTGTAGTGAGTGGTGCTAACAGGCAGGCAGCAGTCCTCCTAAACTCTGCCTAATCTCTGCTAACACTATCAGCTGGAGATCTTGTCATACATGTCGCAAAAGTCTGGTCTTCTATCTCCCACTTTAAACATCTTATTTCCTCTTTCAATAGAAAGTAAGCCACAGGCTTATGTAGGGTAGCACACGTTGATGTATCAGACACAGGATGAGATTTAGGAGCATGAGTCATGCTGATGGGAAGTATTTCTGGGCCTGCTTTTTGATTGCCTTGTCTTTTATTGTTTATCTTTTAAAGAAAAAAATCACCATTTATGAAATTTTGCAAGAACCTTAGCTTTCATCATTCATAAAAAGTACAACACATCAGAAGCGTTAAAGATAATGATAACAGTTTTTCATATCTTTTAAATTAACTGCTTTGCCTTTAAAGAGTCTTTTGTCAAAAATACTTCTTGTACTTTACAGAATTAAAATCTGTTCATATTTCTGAATTAAAACCATGCAATCTGACTTGATACTTTGAGTTTTCTGTATATGTGGCCCAAGGTGGAGATATTTACAGCCATCCTATGCAACTGAAATAGATAGCCCTATGGATACATTTTCAGTTAAATTCAAACTATTAATTTTTTTTTCAGAATTGTGAAAAGCTGGAAAATTTGCTTTATATTCAAATCTGCCACAAACAATGGCAGAGCCAAGAACTGATAAGCTGATGAGATATTCTATTGTTTAACTTCACAACACACTTCACTGGGATAGTTCCTGAAAAATGCAGAAAAGCTCTCTGAAACTGTGCATCTCAGCTGGGTTTTTCCCACTTCCATTTTGCCTCATGAAAACAAGACAATGTAAAGAAGCTATATTCAAGGAGAGTTATTGAACTGTCAGTTAACTTCTATAACACATAACCTTAGAAAATAAATCTATCAATATTTTGGCCTGCAGTAGGCAGTATGTAAGGCTGAAGTACATCCAGCATTGTATCATAATGACTGATTGATGATTTCTTTAACAGCAAAACTGTAGATGTCAATACACAGTTGGCCACAGAGATACAAAGAATAGACTTCTACAGAAAACTGGTGCTGTGTTCTTCAATTTCTGCTGTTGTCTGSTTTAAAAATTATATCAAATAAAGGATTAATTTAAAACAGAATGTAAAATTGGACACCTGTCCTGAATATCTCCATTATCTTACAAATAACATATTAAAATATGTAATTACTGCTGATATCAGGATTTCTCTTCAWGCATTTTATTTAGTACTTATTATGTCCACCACTTAGTTTCATTATTTACCTAAGTCTCCCTGGAAAGTCAGCTTCTTTTTTTTTCTTTTACCAGCAAGACAAATTTCCTTCCTGGTCTTTACTATCCACACCTTTCAATTGCTCGTTGTTACTGATGTTTTCCTAATCACAGCTTTTTTTCAGTTCATGCCAAATTCCTTTTATTTGCCTAAGTGGGATCATTACAATGGCCAGATGCTAAAATATCAACCCCCGCAACTAGGAACACCAACAAAATATTTTTTTTATGTTGAAAATCACTATCCTGGCATAGTGAAAAGCAAGTTTAGGGCTCAAAAACACACATGCACAGAAAAGGATGCACAAATAAGTGTGGTGAGATGGTAACTGTACACTGAATAGTAATTAGGTATTTTAAAGATTCCATGGTATTTTTCCATCACAGATATGCCTCTTCATCTATCCACAGACTTTTCAGAAAATAGATATTATATCTAGAAGAGACCTATGAAGCAAGACACCAGGAAGAGGGGAGCAGTTGTATGAACCCTGCTGTTACATAGGTGCCACATGTTGGGGGGAGGCACTGGAAAGAGGAATTGCAGCTGGGAGGGGCTGAGGTTGTCATCCATGGCTGTGCAGTTGGGATACAGTGGAGCCATGCATGAAAGACACCAGCAGTGAACAAAGCCATAAAGATCTGCCTGAGGGAGGCTTCACTTAGAATCCCAAACTCCCTGTGCTGATGGAGAAGCCCCAATGTGTTTGTGTCTGTGGAGTGAGGGGGAAAGGGCCAGGCAACTTTTCTTGGCATCTTCCATGCATTTGAAGTGGAGGAGGGACAGCTTGATTGCCAGAGACACAGAGAGGCAATTAACAACAGAAGGAGAGAGCAAGATGCACATACACCTCAAATTTCCCCTCAACTGTCTTAGTGCTAGGCTTTTCTAATGTCATTTGCCAAAACAACCAAATTCTTCATTTGACAATAAAAACATGTTTTTCACCTTTCTATTGTACCACATAAATAAAATATTACTTTTCAGAAAATGACCTCTTTTTATTTATTTCTATCTTTCTGTGGTGAAATGACACCTCCCACACACACATACACACAGTCTCCTGCTATTTAGATATAGCATGCCCTAAAATGTTAATTAATACTGTAGAACTGGTTCGCCTCCCTGAGAAACTGAAAAGCATCTTAAGCTGTGATACGCTTTTTTTTTTACTTTCTTGTTTTTACTTTTAAGCGTGTCTTTACATTTGTGACTAACTTAAGCTTGCAACTCCATTACATGATCTTTCCAGTTCTAATTAAACTCCTAATTGATGGAGGTGGCCCTCAGAGCATCATACACAGGAAAAACGAAGCAGAAAGAACATTTTGAATGGCACTAGTAGCATACAACTACAGCACTTCTTTTCCAACTTAYCAACTAAGAATATCCACATATTTTCACTTCCCACCATGGCCTCTTAATTTCCAGTGTCATTTTTTTATTTATTTACTGGTTAGTACTACATGCCATATTGTAGCACAATGACAATGAGAAATTACACTTGCTACATGAATTATGTATGCTGGCTTCAAAACCCCAATGAAAAAGACAGAAACAGCAAAAAATGTGCCTTGAGTAGTGATCTAAAGGTTACTTGATGTAGCTCACCAGTCTTGCCAAGAAAAGTAAGCCCCAAGGGAAGGGAGTATTGATACCAGTGGACAGGAAGCCTTAAAGATGCTCTGGAACAGAACAGCCTCCCTGAATGCTGTTCTAGCAGAAAAGAGAGGGAAAAAAAGACTTGCTACACATGATTTTCACTGCCAAGTGTCAGAGAGTGTCCAAGAAAGTTACAAATTATCTGAATTGTGACAAAATAAAGGGTGAAAGGTGATTTCACATGAACTGTTGATCTAAACTGGCCCTGTGCATTGCAGAACACTATTGACTGCCTAAATATAATATGCAATTTCCAAGCAAGGCCTACAGAAACTAAGGGACAGAGCATTGCTCGCTCTGTCTCATTCTAATACCTTGGGAAGCCGAAACTGTCTTCTATATAGACTAGATTTTCCAGTGGAGTTCCTAAGCAGAACTTTCCATACAGAAACCTAATCTGGGACTGACTGAGAAGAGTGGGCCAACTCAAAAGGAGTGGGACTGAGCCAAACTTTGTGGTTTGCTGTTGATAGCAACCTCTGCAGCTATGAAGACAGAGAAATGAGAGATCCTAGACTATCCTGAGGTCGTGATAAGCACTCATTGCTAAAGGCCAGTTTTTTTAAGATATTTAACAGAAAATCCAAATCCTATTACATCCTTTGCATTATGTGATTCCCACTGTTAAAAAGCACTGCTTCCAATCACTTGTGGAGTCTCTCATAGAAGTGCTGAAAGATCATATCCAAATCAGGCTTTGTTGTGAAAGTAACCCCCTGATGAGAAATGCTGGATACTGTTATGATGATAAACAAATCAGGTTAACTGAAACTAGGACTTGTTTTCTAAATTACTCAGAGATTTAACTAGAATGGAAAAATAACTGGTTTTTTGTTGTCTTGTTTTTACTTTACTAATCTTAATATCATTAGGATAAAAATCTGCTAGAAAAAAATCAAGAAGGCTCAGTGTATCTTGTAAACTGGTCACTTTAAATATTTTGCATGCCTTCTTCCCTTAGTCCCAAGGTAAACATGTACTACAGAGTTCAAGAAGCATCTGGATGATGCTCTCAGTCATATGGTTTAGCTTTAGGTAGTCCTTTGAGGAGAAGAGAGTTGGACTCCATGATCCTTATGGGTCCTTTCCAACTCAAGATATTCTATGATCCTGTKATTACAATGAACTTGTAAACAATTAAAATGCAACTATATCAACAGATAATTGTACTATGGACAATACCAGACCATCAGAGAGCGCATCAGATACCTGAACCTTCTACACTACCAGGTCTTATGTGAAGAAATAGTTTCTCAGAAGAGGTGCTAACTAAAAATAGAACAACTTAATTTTAAAAAGTGCTTTTTTTATATATCTACTCCTTGTGAAACCCTTTTTTCTCTTAAGTGTTTTCAGTTGTCAAAAAAAATCATTGTAAAACCCTGGCTCTGCTTTTCTCTGGCTTGGCTTCTCAAACATTCTTAATATGACCAAAGATGGCTTTCTGTATCATGAGAAAAGACAGTTATTGCGGGGGGAAAACCACCTAGAGGCAGCTTTGGCTTACCAGTGATACCCGTATATTGCCTGCTGTTTCTTGTTGACTGGTTTGTTTTACCCTGTTATCACTAGACCCGGTGGCAGAAAATACTCAAGTGATCTTGGCTGGGAATTAAAACAAACTTATATCTCACTTGCAGGACAATATCCCTCAAGGCTCTTTCTCTAAAAGGGACAGGCTGACACATCAACCCCTGTTTTCCTTGTCTCCCTAGATCACGAACAGAATTGTAATGCTACCAGCCTTTTTATTAAGTTCTGACACATTTCCGCAAAAGAAATTAGAGACAATTCAGAAACACCATGTAAAAATGCAGAATAACTTTGTTTGCTGATTTATATGGTATTTAGATTTACTGTTCCCTTGAAAAAACAAAAACTTCAGATTACTCAATAACTTGAGTAATCTGGACACATCTGCTTATAAAAACCCAACATTCTGAGTACCAATATGCAATCTGTAACTTAATAAAAGTAGAGGACCTTTCAGAGTTCAAAGGGGCTAAGCAACATTTTGAGCTTATACTGGGAGACAAACTGTCATGGTTTAACCCTTGCCAGCAACCCAGCCCCACACAGCCACTCACTCACTCCCCCACCAGTGGGATCACGGACAGAATCCTAAGGGTAAAAGCCAGAAAACTCATGGATTGAAATAAAGAAAGTTTAATAGGGAAAGAAAAAGCTGTCCACACAAGCGAAGCAAAACAAGAAATTAATTCACTGCTTCCCATGGGCAGGCAGGTGTTCAGCCATCTCCAGGAGAGCAGGGCCCCATCATGCACAACAGTGATTTTGGAAGACAAACACCATCACGCCAAATGTCCCCCCATTCCTCCTTCTTCCTTCCACTTTATATACTGAGCATGATGTCATGTGGTCTGGAATATCCCTTTGGTCAGTTTGGGTCACCTGTCCTGGCTGTGTCTCCTCCCAACCTCCCATGCTCCCCCAACTTCCTGGCCAGTGTGGCAGTACGAAAATCAGAAAAGGCTTTGGCTCTGTGCAAGCCCTGCTCAGCAATAACAAAAACATCTCTATATTATCAACCCTGAGTTCAGCACAAATCCAACACATAGCCCCATACCAGCCACTGTGAAGAAAATTAGATCTACCCCAGCTTAAGCACTTCATAAATTTGCTAATCTTTTCTGCTGCTCTTCAGCCAGTAACGGACCCACCAAGACTGTCTCCTTAACTCTGACCTGACGCAGGAGGTAAGGGAGAACCTCCACTTTGCACATCTGCTCCGTTTTATGCTTTTTATTTCACATCATGAATTTTTCTTCCCCCCCACATAGCACATGTTCCTTTGTGTTACTCCACAAACTGAACTCCAAAATCAAATGAACAAACCCACTCTCTAGATAAATTACTTAACTATTTCCAATCGTTAGTACCAGCTGCTCAGCACATCCARGTGACTAAATGCAAGTATCTATGATGCTTTTGCCAAAAGTGCGGTTCAGGGAAAGAAAAAGTCAGGGAAAGACAGAGACAGAGGTCTCAGTCACAGCTCACAGTGCAACATGATTATGCACTTTTATCATGGACAGCAAGACTACTTKTAATTAAAACACTTTATTAYAAAACTGCCTCCAGCAGAGATGGAGCAGGTTCTAGTCTTCGTGTTTAGAAGAAAGGTAAATTTGTACTACTTCTTTTTCTCTTCCAAATATAACAGTAAATTACATTTAGAAAAAATGAGTGATGCTGAGAAGAGGCACATATTAAAAACTCTCCATGAAGAGTCACAATTAGCAAAAATCAATAAACAAGACAAATCACGGTCATTCTTACAAGGAAAGAAACTTGTTCCTATGGAAAACCCTTCTGCAATTACAGAAAATTCTGCATTATGACAGCCATGCAATAAAACTTCAGAGTGTTGTATATGGCATGCTCAATGCCACCTTATTGCTCACTTCACTCTCAAGGCTACTCCTAAGCTCCTGCTTTCTTGGCCTGTGCACTTCAATTGACTCGCTTGATGAAAACACATTAGCAAGGAGTTTTTAAGCACGTGGTCACATACTACTGCTTTGAAGATTCCTTGAACCGAACAACACCATGGATGGATGGTACTCATGTTAGGAGAAGCTATCCAACATTTCATTTCTCATCAGTGCTAATGATTCAGCTTCGCACTTGACTCCTTTCTCTGAATATAACAATTTACTTATAGGCTTTTTGGCACATGGCATTAAAGCATCCAAGCGGTTTTGGAAATACTACTTTTCTTTTTCAAACGTCTGTGGGATTAAAAAGCAATACTAACTCCACTTTAAATTACAGGAATTGAGGCTCAGATTTGAAAAAAAAAACATAGGCTAAAGAGGCATGCTACTTGCTTACAGAATTTAAATGTACCCAGCATTCAATTGCATCATTTATGTTCAAAGCACATCTCTCACAGATTTCATTTGATGCTGAGTCCTCAAATGCTCACAGAGATCAGACCCTCAAATTTCTGTCAAAATGAACCTTTCACTTCCAGTTGAAAGACTGGTTTCAGTGAGGTGCTGCTGCAGTTGAATTTGACAGTCTTCCTGCCTCTCACCTCCCAGTTATTGCAGCTCACATGGAAGTTACCACACCTTCAGCTGAGAAGGAGTAGGTGACCGCGTGAGCATTATGGCTCCTGTTCAGCGTAAGGTAGAAAAAGCTCTTCGGCACGATACTGTAATTTTCACATGGTCACTGACCTAATCTCAGTTAAGGGGACATTTTCTGCTTTAATGTGACATTTTGTGGAACTATTCAAATGGGACTTGTGAAAACTCCACTGCCTTTCTCTTGTTTTAATGTTTCATCAAAACAATATGGCAGGAGCAAGCAAAAAAGCCTCCAGGAAAGTATTTCACTATAATAATTTTCTTCCTCCATTTTCAGTTCCTCTGTACAATCCCTAATTTCCCAACAGGTGAGGCAGGGGATCTGTAGATAAATGGCATCCTTGGCTGCACAGTTTGTGTTTGTTGCTGTATCACAACTGTTCTTTGCAATGAAAGAAGCATGAGTCCAGAGGGAAAAATTTCATCATGCAGCTAAAGTCTATCTTGCAAAGAGTAAATTATTTATGTGCAGAGCAGGGAGAGGCTAATTAAAGTGACACAAGCAAAACTAATTCTGTCATTTCCTAGTGGAGGTTTAGTAGGTTACTATTGTTAAGGTGCAACAACACTAAAAGGAGATTAAACACATACTTTGCTGGGAGGGGAGGAACTTCACAGAAGTTTCAAAAAGCAAAGCTTGCATCCAAGGTCCTTGAAGAACCTCTTCAAGTTCTGGAAATAGTACATTTGCGTGGATTCAAGTGTCACACTTTGTTGAAAGCTCCTGATTGTGACCTTGACCTCCTTCTCATCCAACTGGACTCCTTATTCCATGATCATTCTCCCTGCATAGCTAATCAGAGTCTCCAAACCTGAGACTTATCCCAGATCCATTGCTCTCCCTTGGTATGCCAATGTTCATCAAAACCCAAGTGTAGCAAGCTTATCCTGACACGCCTTAAGGTACACAGGCCAATGTCATTTATATAGTTATTCCTGGTCTTTTCAGTTTTTCTCTAGATCTCTTTTTCAGCTTTGTCTGCAGGCTGATTTCTTGTTATCCAGACTGCTCCCCCACTGTCTCCCCTTCTGTCACTGCTGGTGATCCAGAGAATCCCACTCAGCCCCGCTAACACCTTTAGTAGGATGGGAACTGAGACCCAGCTTCCTCATCATTTGAAATATGCCTTGAGAACAGAACTCTAGTTTGCATATAGGCCTGTATATGTCAAACTCATTTTCTTCTGAGCAAAAACCAGAATAAAAAGGGCTTTTTCTTTGTTAGAGGGATCAATGTAAATTGGTCAAACAAAGTACCAACAGAAGTAAACACAGCTGTTTGCTTGTCAGTGACTTGACTGATCAACCATTTCAATGAAATTAAGACCAGCTGCAAATCTGTGAAGATAATGAAATATGTTAYAGGCAACACCACATGCTAAAGAGCTGATAAAACACACGTATCATGTTCTTGAGGAAGCCATGACCTGTAAAAGGCCCTCATGAGAAATAAGGCACATGTGATCTGTACGTGTCAGATAACTTCATATATTAACATTGTGAGCCAAAAACTCTGTGCAGCATATCATGACATAAAAAAAGACTGCAAAGAGCAGAAAATCAATAGTCCATTGGTATTTCCTTAACAGATCCAGAACACTGCCAAGACTGGCTGCTTAAACTCACTGTGCAGCTGCAGCTTCAGACAACTAAATTTTTTAAAGAATTTACAAAATATTGTGAAAACATGAGGAAAATTAGCTACTAGAATTAACAGAAATCTCTACTGCACATGTCTGAGCAGTAGTTACAAAATGTGTAACTTTAGTGGTTGCTCATGAGAAGAATAAAAACGCACATCTCCAAAACAATGGCTATTTTCAAAGATCTGATTCAGGTCTTTGGGGAAATGAGGCTTTCCAGGAAAGTCTGTCAGAATGGTTCTTTATTTGCTTGACTTTAGTAAGGGAAAGCCAGACATTACTTTTGCCTAGGTTTGTTCTTAGAAACAGCTGGATGGCGTTGAAAGAAATTTCAATGAAATGTAGCCCAAAGTATACACTTTGGAAAGCTTCCACGCAGCAAATGGCAGAGGATTAGGCAGATCTATAAATAACTGAAATAAGAGAGGGTTTTATTTAGTTGGTGTTGTTTATTAGAGGGTAGTGTCTGGCTGTGCTACCTGCTCCACCTGCAGCAGTATCTGACTAGCTGCCAGTGGCCATGCATCAGCTTTCAGGGCTGTCTTCCTCATGGTGCAAGACATGTAGTTTCTGAAGAAATGCTGTGGTCATTTTAGGCTGGTGCTTTGAGGGTTGTACTAGAGAAGGCGTTGCAGATAGTAAAAGTTTGATTTCTGCTATCTTTTTCTGTTTGTCACCAGATGAAGATGATGCAAATATAAACACATTCACCCTTTATATTCCCTGAATTTGTGTTGTGACAACAATCTAGTGCAGGGATGTAGAAGTCTTTACAAGCCTTGCTTCCACTCTGCCCTATTCATAGCTGCATCTATATACATTTAAATACAAATCTATCTCAAGCACTGTCTAAAGATATTTGTTTCAAAAGCCGGTGAAATCCAAAGCCTCATATTCTGCAAACTTCCTGAATTTGCTGAATTAGAAAGTAATTGCACTTTAGTACTTAATATGATATTTGAAACTTAATAATCCAACCTTGTTCTTCAGCCTCGAGGGTTGGAAGCAGGTGCTTCTAATGTTAACAGAACAAAGAAACATCAGTAGCCCTTGTGCTCCATGAYTTCATGCTCCTCCCTCCTCCCAGGCTTGAAGGTGATGCTGCTGGTCAGCATGCTGGGATCGCATGCTGGGTCCAGTCACACTAACGGGTTTTCTCCCCAAAATAGTTACTGGTGGAAGATTTTCCCCTGTAGCTTTGCTGTCTGAAGTACAGAACTGTGATCTAGGTTCATTTGAGAATTCAGCCTGAACATCAAATATTTTTGAAAATTTGGCTCACAGGGTATTAGCACTGTAATATGGCAGCACTGGATATTTACAGCGCTCTTAAATCCCTTATTTTTGTTCCCGTTTGAAGTAATGATAGTAAAGCATACAAGATCTATACATGTTAATGAATAACGATTGTAAAATAACTGCTAAGACCTACCAGGAAATTCCATTTAACTTCAGAAGCCATAACAATGCCAGGTTAGCACTTTACCTTGAATGGTGCAGTGATAGCATAAAACTTTCCTAACCAGTTATCTAGGGTCAGCCTTAATGGTACCATAAAATTTCTTCAACACGAGGCAATTTTTGCTTCCTGAGGGCTTTGTAAGTTTGCTGTAAGTGCATTTATACATCTGAGTATCTAATGAAAATAAATTAATAAGAAATACATACTTGCCCAAATGGAATACAAAGCCTTAAATTACTTACTAGTCTAATAAAACACTCTTAATTCAAAGAAATATTTTAGAATAGAGGAATGAATACATATAAAGTACCAGAATATCCATTCGTATATACACTGCAAATATATATTTATATATACAGATTATGTGTATGTCCCCTTGATAAATTTGAACTGAATTTTGCTCTTCAAGCGAAATTTAACTACATTGCCATGTAGGAAGAACAGTGCTCAGCCTCCTAATGTAGATGCACTTCCACTTTCAGAACGTAATCGATATTTCCATGTGTTTACAAGTAAATTTGTTAATTAGTTTCTAAATTAAAATATAATTTGAAATGGATCCTTCAGTAAACTTTGCATCTCTCAATTGCCTGTTGCCTTGTCCTACGTGATTTTGATAACATACCAATGAACAGACTTTGTATTTCCTACATAATTAATACTCAAATGCCTTCTGCTATGTCTGCCTGACTAGTATAAAATGGTCATTTTCTTTCCATTACTCTCCATTTCTAAGGGTTGATTTTTCACCATGAGACTACTAAAAAGCACACTAACAGTCATTTCAGTCTCTCTAGATTGACACAGAAAGTAATGGTCATTTTGTAATGGGTATCTGAATAAAGAATAATGATTGCATGTCAGCTAAGGACAATCTGATTAAGAACAATGGCAAAAATATGCTATTGTGAAAACAGCAGTTCCTCTCAAGCTTTCAGAGGGAAGAAAAACCCAAGCAAATAACGAAACATCAACCTCTGCAGAAAGATAGGTATTTAGCTACATGTGAAAAAGATTTTTATATATTTTATCATTAATTTTTAACCTTTGTTGTAAAAATTAAACTGCTGACAAGACTTTGTAGTTTTGTAGGAATTAGGTACAAAGACACCATTGCACTGTACTGCAGTCTAGTGTCCGTGAATATAGGAGTCTTTAATTTCTTCATCTATCTCCCTTTCAGCGCATCCTTAAATGAACATGTCCTTTATCAAATGCACAGATGGTGCAATGAGTCTGTGACTAGAGTTCTGCTTTGATACAATTGCTGGCAGTCACAATTTAAAAACCCACCAATGCACCAAGTGATCCTAAAATATGTAAAAGCTCTTTTACTCTCTAGAACAGCATTCTTTGCTACCTGCACAAAGAAAAGATCTCAGTAGGAGGAGTGGTAGGCTTTCACTTTTGAGAAAATGCACTGAAGACCAAATTAAATGATCCCTCTGTCAGTTGCCTCTGTAAACAAATGCACATTAAGAAGTTCATTATACCTTAATGGCTGAGCACTGAAGAGATGAGAATGTCACACGCAGTAAAAGGAAACAGGCACCTTCCCAACAGTAGGTAGCTTTTATTTCTGTTACCAATACAGGTATTTCAGCCACCACAGTTCTTACTGAACATATTGCCTCACTTTAATCTCCATAATTCTGGGACACTGGGATGTAGCAAAAGCAGGAACTATTATTATTATTTTAGTAATTTATGGTGGAATATGTCTTTGTATTTATTCAGAGAACACTGGAGATGCTAACAAGGCGAAGCATGAAGGATTTTCCAGATATTGGACTATTAGCTCTGTCTCTTTTGTAAAAAAAGTTAGCAGAATTTAAATTTCAAATTCCTCCTTTTCCTCCCGCCACTGAAAGCAAAATTATTAAACACTAATTCCCATCACTCATAATTCAGAAAAAAAAGAAGGTTAAGAGGAACAGAGGTAGAGTTACAAGCTTACATGAACAGTTAGGACTCATGGGCTTTCCAGCTGATATATAATCCACCTAAATGCCCTCAAATACTAAATAGCTACAGAGGAGTCAAGCTTGAGCTGAGAGCTCACATTTAAGCCACAAAGCCATCTCTGGGACCACAGGTCCACTTGATGCTTTCCAGCACACTGCAAATTCCATCAAATGAAGTTTCCAACTAGAATTTCTGAGGTTGGATTCAGATAATTCAGAGAGGCCAAGTTCACCATTCTGTGGATGCTCTTTGTAGCTCTAATCCCTTCAAACCAATCTGAGCTCATTTTCAATTTCATGGGTCCAATWGGCTCGTGCAGCTGAGCTTTAAGAAAGTCTGTGAAGTTGAAAATTRCCATTCTGCTGAATGCCTGCAAGTATAATAATATATGTATATTCCTACCTTGCTGCAGAGAGATGTTACTCACACATATTCTTTGCATATCAGCCAAYCTGTAAACCATAAACAATGAATTTTTTGTTCCAAGGAATTCATGCTTCTGGGTTTTGGTTTTTTTAATTATCTATTTTATATTTAGATATAACTCCAACATTAAACTCCCCAATAAAGAGAAGCCAACATKCAGTAAGCATAAAATCAAATATGAGGCTGAAAAGAAAACAATATAATTAATTTTTTATTGCCTATTCATATCTCTCTATCCCTCTGTTATTCCATCAGTAACTTYTTCTTATCAGCTGATAAGTCTCCAAATAAAAGCTTAATTCTTCTTTTATTCATATAAAAGCCCACTGACCAGCAATGATATTTCCCTCTGTTTAGCATTTAGATAGTGCTATAAACATTCTGTTATATATGACATTAACAAACTTAAAATAGTTTCTTTTCAAACTGAAGGCCAAACTTCTCTTTCAGTGTATTTGTGAGACCAATTTGATAATGTAATTGCATTGCCAGCACGCTGCCTAGTGACATTCCCTTTCTTCTCTTTACTCCCCACAGAACTGACAAATTCCTTCTGCCCACTGGGGCAGAGCTCTCATGAGGACTTTTAGGGTCCTACAAATTTTATAGACAAGAGCAGGTAGGCAGAGGCCAAGACACTGCTTTTATTGAGGAAAACACAGGTAAAAGTTGTCTGTTGTCAGTTCTTTTGGTTGGTGGCCAAGCAGCCAAGCTGTGTGTGCAATATTCTCAACTAGCCTCAAACACATCTTTCTTCCTTGCTGGGAGCACCAGAGAGTGGGCACTTGAGGAGGGGGCAAGCAAATGGAGAATAAAAGAGGATAAAAGAAGAWATCCAGAGCAAAGCCATTCTGCTCTTCAGGAACTGAGGAATTTGCTGTAATACTGAACTCTTTAGGCTCAATCTTTCTATTTTTGAGTTAGTAAAGGTGCTATTGGAAAGAAATTAGTCCATGTTTTCCATGTCTAACCCTGATCTCTTCTCAGGAAGATCAGAGTGCTGGCCCCATGCACTTCTGCCTTTCCCTCGTGCTGTCACACCACATCTGCAGTCACCAGCCCTGGGACTAGACCCCTTGGACATGTGTCATGTACAGCCCACACCCCACATGGGCTTCCTCTGTGTGGATCTTTTAGGCTGCAGCACACATGTCCTAGGCATTTTCCACMCCTCATCTTGCTCACACCCAGTCTCCAGAAACCACCAGGGTGCAGGACTGAGTTTCTCAGGCTTATCTTCCCACGATGACAAGTCAGAATAGTGTGGATCAGAGGGTTAACAAAGAGTCCCCTCAGTCACATTGCAGTCCCAAAGCCACCAGTTACAGATAAGTGGAAAATTTGCAATCTCTCTTCAAGTACACATTGGCCTTACTTCTGTGCCTCCTCCTGCCTTGTGATAGTCCAGGCCACCCTGCACCAGCTGATCCAGAGGTACCAGTCTCTTCAAACTACCAGTTTTTGACACAGTGCCTTCTACAAGCCTGCCAGGATTTCTTTATTATTTATGATGTGACATTTTTATTTTAATTTTAAAATTAGTTTACCTGCAGACAGGCAACACACACTTCAGTGCTAACAATTTGGATCTATTTATCTACATGTTTACCGAAGATCAGCTTATCCTGAGACATAAACCTCCCTACTTTTTGTTTTTCTGGACAGCTCCCAAATTAAGCTAAGTATTCTGGGAACCAGGTCAACATACAATTCGTGAGCTAGGATACAGCAACTCAAATTTGGTCAACACCCGGAAGCTTAAAATTTAGTTGCAAGTAAATATCTTTAAAAATCAGTCTTATTACAGGCAAAGTAAAAAAGGCAATTTTTTTTTTAAAAGAAATAAAAGCCCAACTAAGAAAGACAACAGAGAGAAGTAAATTAATTGTAATACTCTTCTTGAATATCAAAGGGAATCCTTTCCAAATTAGGTCAGAACAGGTGAGAAGGCCAGTGCCCTGTATGATACTTCTAATATTTTTAGTGGATCTTTATGAGTTAGGCTAATGTAATTTTTTTTGAAAAGCATCTTTTCACTCTGACAGACAAGTAGTTAAAACTTGAAGGGAAGCCAATAACTTTGACACCAGCTTATCATGGGGATAKCTCTCATATCACACTGTCAATATTATTATTTTATACAAACTGTCACAAAAGTGGAAGAAGAAGGTCATAYGAAAGAAGAATATGAGTTGAAATATTAAACTCCAGTAGTTGTAAAAGGTTTGAATAAAAAAATGCTGAGGGGAATCTTCCATGTGCTGATAGGAAAATCAAACTTCCTAAGAGGCAAATACAGCTTCTTTATAACCATCATCTAAAAAGGCCTTACTCCCTCTCTCAGTGGATTATTGTGGTTTTCAGACAACCTGAGCAGAACWGGTCAACATTCAGATGCTTTTGTTGGTAAGAAATTATCAACGTCTTTGTTTCAGTCTTCTTGAGAGAAAGAGTTTTTGTGTTAAAAGAAAAATTTTAAAGAATAGAAGCTTGAGTCTTGTAATTTCATTTTCRAAATTCTGAATTTGTTACTAGTTCCCATGGGTTTATTCAGAAATTGATTCTAATTATTACAGTGTTGTAATATTGCACTGTGAGATGATAACAGAAATTTTTTCTATTTTTGTATCTTTAAAGCCAGTCACTACTTAGTGCTAATCATAGTACTTTGTACTCTTTTTCTGTTTCAAAATGTTTTCTGTCTGTATAGTAATGAAACATGCTAATCTAAGATGAGGCAACCAACATGGGACTGCAAAGGAAATGTATTAAATTCTTAAAGAGGGCTTAACCATGCCAGCAGGCCTAGACGTATCATTAATAGAAACATTATCACAATATAATGAAAAACAAAAATATTATAAAATTGCATTTGAAATAACAGTATTGRGATGGATAGATTTTTTCACAAAAAAATCAAAGGGTGTGGTATTAGCCTACAAATTGCCAGAACAGCTGCTGTCACTGTATTTTCAAGAGAAGTTGGACAGTGATTCATTGACCGTGGATTTGCTGTCCACTCCTCAGCYGTTTTCCTGTGAGGGCCTCAAGTTCGCTGCTTCTAAGAGGAGATGTTAGGGACAATACTTTGCAATCAGGATGGGCAAACCTGCCTGTATGAGGCAGCTGGTAGGAGCAGAGTGGACACCCAGCTCTGTGCCAGTGGCTGCCATGGACCTGGTTGTGCAGCCAGGCAGGAGCCAAACATCTTAAACAGCGACAGTGCCRCTGGAGCTTCCTGCGTTTCACTGGACTGCTGCTTTGCGCCTCTTTCAGGGTGGTTTGACAAATGTTTTTCCTCTGTGACAATCCTCTCCTTGCAACTTAGAGGCAGGCTGTTCTCTCCTGATTCACTGATGTTGGTGGGAACTTGAGGCGCTTCCCTCGTAAACCACCCAGTCACAGCAATTCATTAACAGCTGACCAGATCACCTCTTCCCGTGCTCCACCTCTAAAACATAAACTTTCTTGATGGATTTTATTACACGTTGTAAACTTGACCAATTTTCATTTTTCCCCTGTGCTCAGTGTTCTGCAGAATTTCACCTTTCCAGGGGAGAGGAGAATGGGGAGCACACTCTAATGTGGTTTGATTTAAATTATTACCCTGGTGCACACTTTCTTTGAGATGCTATTTTCCCTGCCTGTTCTAACTGCTGAGCACAATCACTAGAGCTCAATTATTAAAGAGATTCTAAAAATAGTGCCATGCAAAGCTGTCTACAAAGAAAAATCTTTCAAACTCAGAAAGAGACATATCCTGGGCAGTGAGATTTCGCTGTTATTAGCCTCTTAATTCTTTCTTCTTTTTTTTTTTGTTTCCATATTTTTCTCTCTTCCCTGTTCCTTTCCATTCTTTTCTTCAGCAAGAATAAGTAAGAGGGACTTTCAGGACATTCTCTCCACTACCCTAGAAAACTGCATTAGCTCATGCACACATTGGCACAAGAAAGCATTTCCTTTTTAGTAAATGCCAGCATTCACTAACTTTCCCTTCAAGAAGATCATGAACTTGTGTTCATGGGAATATAACCAAATTAAAATAAATAAATAAATGCAAGCCCTAGCATTTCTAGCTGTGAGTCTTTTCGTGCACTATTCAGTGGAGTTGAAAACAAGGGCATGGTTAACCATCTGGAAGCCTTAGAACTAACGTTTCCCTGCCAGGGATTTTCACAAAGCTGTGATTCACTTGATGATTCCTGTTTGGGAAGGCGTTTAAGGCTATAGTTAAATCTCTAATTAAGCACAGGTAAGCACCCCCCTCAAGGAAGGTCTTGCTTCTTTTGAATCACTAGTTAGGAGGGGAGCTGGAAGGGAAGGGGACTAGGTTCTAAGAAGGTTCAGCTTATATTCGGTTTGGGCATCCTAAATCCTGGCTACTCTTTCTAAAAGATATCTTTAAGGATAAATAAGGAAATAAAGGCTGATGCAATATAGCAATATGCTAACCTTTTTGGTTTTTTTTTTCTTAAGTTTCCCAAATGATTTCAAAACAAACAATAGCAACTGCATCTAGATATGGAGTTGTGGGAGGAAGGAAAGACACAAGAGGAGAGAGAGGCAGGAGGAAAAAAGCTAAAGGCTTTTTGCCCCCACTGCAAAGCCTGGATGAATACACGTGTGTCCCTTGCTCCAAGGCAGGGGTCATGTCACTGTTTCTGCAAGCCCCAGCAGGAGCCTTTTAAGCAGGAGACTGATGGGATCACACCAATTTCACCCGACTACAGGCATCTCTGTTTGGAAAGAAAACATCTTCCTCCCCCTCCCCTCCTACATCACTTCCATATCCATTAACATTCAGACTAAATCTGCAGTTACAACCCCTCAATCAGGCTACACTTTGCTCTGCCACCAAAGCTGCAAGGACCACAAAAGTGTCAAGGGACTTAGCCTGAAAATTAAAATCCGGGGGCCATCAGCTTAGAGGTTGCACGGTGCGTGCAGGACATAACAGCAAGGAACGAATATAAATCTTGTAGTACTGACAGCTCTGAACCATTTTACTCCGCTTTTCACAGTGAGCTTAGGTGACCATACACCTCTTTCACATGGCCTGTCATATACAAGAAAGGTGTTAACTGCTAATGCCAGCAGTGAGAAGCTGTTCAGGAATTTTTCTGCCAGCTTTTGCAGCAAAGCAACCTATTTAAGGAGCATATGACCCTGGAGAATGTGCTTCTTCATGTCGCTAAAGAACACACAAACTGATGAATGGTCATACACATCTTGTAGGAAATTAATGTCCATGGTCATTCTGAGCTAGACACTTACAACTGAATGCATATGTCTCCAAAGCAAAATATAGAAAAATACGAGCACCTTGAAAGTTGCTCAGGTATCATCCCTGAGTCTTTACCAGGTTTTAATACCAATTTCAGCTATCCAGACTAAGATAAAACCACATGAAAAACAGCCATTTACTAGAAAAAAAATATATTTCACAGTCAAACTGGCCATTTGRGAGATACAGTTTGCTGACATGAAGAATAGCTGAGTTCACCACCGAACTAAATTTTAGAAATAAAAAGAACAACTGAAAAATATTTTTTCTACAGGCAATGACACGAATTATTTTTATCTAAATATTGCACAATGATGCCTAACCACTCAGTTAATAGAAATGACCTCTAATGTGAAGAGAAGAAACTGGACAGTAAACTAAGTTTCTATATAACCTATATGCTTTAAGTTCAGCAGGTGACTTACACCATAGAAAAAGCAAAGCACGGAACCTTAAAGCACGGAAACTTAACGCACAAGAACCTAAGTTTACATTCTCAGAAGAGCACCTGAAGTAACTTGAACAACACTGACACAAGCACCAATATGACACGAACAGTCTTCCTCACACAGTCAGGTTGACTGTGTCTTAAAACATGATAAAAATATTTCACTCAATTATTCCACCTTGAAGTGGGAAAAAATATGCAAAAGAGCATTACAAGCAACTCAAAATATAACATCTGTGAAGTACTGCTGATTAATAAAAATACTAAAAGTCAGATAYAAAATACAGCATCCCTTTGTTAATTACAAATTGCTCTCTTTAATTAAAACACCATAACTAATTATTGGCACTTCCTTTAAAAAGGCAGAGTTTGCCAGAGGCACAATAAATACTAATAATTCACTCTACAATTACTAATAATTCCTTTCTATTGAGCTTTTCATCCATCTGATCCACACAAAAAGGGAAACAAGTGTTGGGAGTGCCATTTGGAACATGCTAGAAGTGGAGAGAGGGAGCTGATTTGACCAAGAGTTCAAGGACAGCAGGTGGCTGAGTGAGGAGGGGGCAGAGGCAGGCAGGGCAGGCAAGGCTAAATTATTCCTAGTCACCAAGAGTGAGGAGACATTGATGCTGGTTGTAGCGCTGATACCCAGAGAGCCAAACACGTTTTCAGCCTGAATGGCTTCAGTGAGATCAGTGGAAAGGAAAATGCTCCACAAAGAGGGAGTGCAGTGGGTACCACAACACGCAGCGGCTACCAGGGTGTCTGCTCCAAGCACTTGCTGCCAACCTCCTCAGAGAGGCTGAAGCTCCCTGGCCTTTGAAAGGTGCAGGGCAGGCAGCAGCAGAACCGGGTTCAAGAGATCCCCCCTGTATTTACACAGCTAATACGTGGCTGAATGCCATCCTCTTCCTGCCTGCCATTCAAGACCGGCCATTAGGCACTGAATGAACGAAGAGCTGCTAATCTGTAGTACTTTTCACATGCCATAATTTAGCATGATCTCTGAAAGTGGCCTTCTTTGACAGCCTCATCTACTGTAGAGCCGTTATGCCTTTCAAATATTTATTGTGAGTGATGGAGCCAAGCAGGAGCATCAGCCTTCACTGATTTTATTATTGCACTGCCAGAGGAACACAGATGTATCCTTCAGGTTTTATGAAAGTCTCGATGTTCTTCACAATTTAAGGATGAAAGACCTAAACCAGCGACATTCTGCCTMGGTACTTTATACATGATCTATTCCATTTCTCATACTTCCTTTGGAGGTTTAGTTTGAAAATAAGGAAACAAACTTGGGAATCACTCTCAGAGGGAAAAGCTGTCCTGGTAAACACACGCACACAACATGGAGCTTGGTGTTCTGCCCGTCTCCCTGTCCACAACCATGCCAAACTCCACCCCGAATTCCRGAAGGTGGACACGATTTGKTTGGGGGGGGGGGGGGCGTGGGGGGGCATTTTCCACTTTTATTTTTTACAATGGTCATTAATTCTAAAGGAAAATGAGCTATGAAAATGGACATCCTTTTTTTAAACTGATACTATTTTTTGACAGCTGCTGCAGGCTGCTCTGGGGAAGGCGGAGCATGAAGAGCCAAATGTGGAGTTTGTTGCCTGCACCTGGAAACAGTTTAGCTGCAGAGAGCTGGATTTGTGTTCTGATCAAGTGTTGATACACCTGCATGGGACCCCYGCCGGAGGAGAGGGAAGAACCGCGCCAGTAAGAAACTTTAAGCTGCTGGGAGTTGCACTTCACCTGCCAAACTTTTGAGAGACTTGTGCCTGCTCTCCAGGTGGTGCGGAGGTGGAAGCACCAGCCCCCACACCTGCCTTTTCTGCACTCCACTGCAGTTCACAGGATACTTTTCATACACGTTGAGTAATGCTGCTTCAGTCCTTTAATAAACCAGACAGAGAAAGACATCCCAGAAATGTTTCTTTTTTTTCAATAGCTCAGCTTCCAATTTACAGACATATAYCCCATTCGCAAAATATGGCTAGCAGGGGAATTTCAAATTGCAGTTTCATGGGATAAGGGAATGCAAAAAACCCCCCAAAACAAACAGAAAAAACACCCCTCAAACTTGTCACCGTTAGCTAATGGCTATGGTATTTTAGGCTGAATGAAATATGTTGGCTGCTCATGCGTGCAATGCCACAGAAAGTACTTGACTACAATGAGGTCACTGGGGACACTTTAGGCAAAAAGTAACCACAGCCTCAAAGCTTTGCACATCTAATATAACATGGCTGATTGCTGGTCTTTGTCAGACCAGGGAATTCAAGGTTTCTGGATAGATCTTGGAATAAATTCATTCTGGCTGCAACATCAGGGATGAATTATATCTGGATTTTGCACACATTTGATAAACTGGAACTCCAAAATCTCTACTTGCATGTAACATAACGCGGATGTTCTCAGTTTCCTAGGCTGCTTATTTTAAAAGGAAAAATAAAATTTTGAAAACATATAGACACCTTTAAAGTGTGACTTTTCGTCTGTTTCACTCTTTTTTTTTTTTTTTCCCCCCAATAGATAACATCTAGTTTAAAATATCCAGTTCAGAACTATGATCAGCAAATACACTTAAACACTGACTCAGACTGAGGCTTGTGCCAAATGGCAAACTGCCCCATAAAAAGGTACTTTTGGTCTCTTTCTATTTATCTCCCTCTCCCTTGAAGCATTCACTATTAAAGAGCAATGAGATTTTGGGACAGCTGGGTAGCATGCTGGGAAAAAGGAGCAAAAGGACCATTTTATTTTCTTGGCATATCCTAACTACAAACAGGTTTCCTACAATAGAAGAACAAATGAGCAACTTTAGAAGAAAAGGGACAACTAAAGTCTTATATAATGGACTATTTATGTCTGAAAAAAATTCAAACTAATGTAAAAGCATCATCTGAAATAAAAAATGTGAGGGAAATTTAAGACAAAAAAAAGATTTCCCGATGTTAATACTTATCATGTCAGTCAGAGCAACTTGCTTTCTGGTGGCATTTTACTGCAATATTACAAGCTATGGAAAAACTGATGTTTTATTATAATGATGATTGCTGATTATTTTCTTTATAGCACTACACCTGCCGYCAGCTGAGTGCTGGATAAGCTCAGGTTAGAACTCTAAGCTTATGAAACAAAATGAGCTTTTTCACAGGAGACCTTTTTCCATGAGATAGAGACAACTTTACACCTTCTGTCCATGGGTCCTCTTGCCACTGAYGTCCTTTCCTCCAGACTCCAGAGATCACTTCAGACTTCAGTGGTTGTTGCTTGGTCTCACACACAGGCATGGGCTGCCTTCCAGGGTTAGAGGTTACCAGMGCACTACTTGCCTTAGGGAAATGGCATTTATCACCACTGGATTATCTGATATTTCTTTTTTACTGGAGCTGGCATTCCTTCATGTGGGACTCTCTCACCATGCATGTTCTCACTCGTGCCCTCTTGAGTCAGGTCAAATGTTGGGAGACTGCTATAAATCTTCAGTTGCTTTTGTACTATATCCTTTGCTGTTCTGGAAAYCGTGGCTTTTCCAAACATCCAGCATCCTGCTGCAGGGGGAACTGTTGCCTTTAACCATGTAGCTTTAGTGACTGCAGTGACAGCTCATGACCACAGTCCTGCCAGCTTCAGTGCCTCCTGCAGAGCTCCAAGCACCACATTTGCTACGGTCTCATAAACCCCATACGGCTCTTTTTCAAACCATGTGTTTATCAATGCCTAGAAATGTCCCTGCTAGGCTGAGAAGGATCCCAACAATTGGCCTCTTTCCTTCCCTATCAGAGAGGTTTTGGGTTTTATGCTGAGTTTATTCCTATTGCCACCCAGCAGTGAACAGTACTCTTGCCTTTTGGCTGCTATAATCTCCACGTAATCCAAACTATCCTATGGTTTTATCATCTGTCTGCATATGCCCATTTGCCTCAAAGTGATTCTCTTGACCATTACAAGTGTCTGGTAGCGCAAACTCTTCCACATCATCCAGAGCTGATCCAGGCAGTGTCTGGTTTGCCCATCAGTCATGTTTCCCCCTTTCCTCAGGATTGCCCCTGCCAGCCCAAAATACTATGTCTCACGTATCCCACAATCAAGTACAGCACRACTAGATTCAACATCTCTCAAGCTTCAGGGAGAAAAGGCTTTCTAAGGTTTCTAAAATGCAGGTTGCACTATGTCCAAATGGTTTTCCAGAGTGCTCTTCAAACTCTGAGATCCTTTTACCAGGATSCACATATGCTATGCTTACCTACCCAGCTGTAAATGTGTTTTTTGTGAATCTGTCGTGTTCTTAACACTTTTCCCGTCTCCAGACTGGCAGATGCCCATGATCACAGATTAATGCAAGAGAAGCAGAGACCTAGAGGCTGAAAGGTAGTTCTTGGGTTTCATTTGAATGTGCTTTGTAACTAATTGTGAAAATATGTCACAAGGATACTGGGAAAACACATTTTTACTTGCATAGCATATGTTACTTAGATAAAATAAATAGATAACAACCCCCCTGCTGCTGCATACCAACAACTCACATTAAATAAACGTGACTYAGGGAGCCAAATGTTTAAAGCTAATACGCCAATAAAGAACGTAAATCTGGGCTGAAGGGAAGCTGCTGGCTGGATGATAAAACCAGGCACAACCCCTTTCTTCAAACTCAGCGTAGCCCTTGAGAGTTACAGCAAACTCTTTGCCTTCACATGATGAAATCCTGAGCCTGGGTGGGCAGGGAGGAGGGGGAAGGGAGCAGGAGGAACCACAGTGCCTTGGAGTACTGCTAAAGACATTAAAGGGCCATCAGCAGCTCACCAGCAGAACTCTGCATTTATTACAGCATAGCAAATTTTCAGAGATGAGCTCCTTTCATTTAGGTCTGCAGCTGCTTCTGACATCTCCCAGCTGAAAAGGGCTGAGCATTCTCACAATATTAAAAACCCAGCTTCTTTTCCTCTTGAAACTGTAGAGAGGAAGAGCAATAAAAAAAATGAAATAAAATAAATAGTCTGCTGTATCCTGCCTGTTTACTCTCAGGCATAGGAGGTCTGTATCAAATTTAACACAACTGAAAAACTGGAGCCAAAAGATTTGTTTTTATAATCTGTGCTCTAGACAAGTGTATGTAAGCCTTATAAAATTGAATGTGTGACTCTGATCTTTATGGTAATGCTGTGAGTCATCTGCTAATGGTCAGTCTCCCCCSGCTGGAACTCATTATGGGGTGAGACTCATTATAAATAAATCCTTTTATCAGAAGAATTTAAATTCCCACTGCTTGTTCCAGGTGCCTAAACAGCCAGGGTCTAATTAACTAATGATGCTGACCAAACTGCAAGTACAATTTGTTTACCAGATGATGATACCATACATGTATGCAACATCCTCTGGCAGCAAACTGGGCAGTACATATACAAAATCATGGTTTTAAAAGCTCATTTTCCATAGGCACAGGTCAGAGATGACAAGGGCACCTCATTTGCTGTATAGGCAGTGAGTAAATGAGACAGCACTGTACAGCAACCTAGATGTGCACACAAAGTATATATTAATGGATCAAAAGATGATTCTTGCCTCTAATTCATGTCACTCTGCTTTCACCCGTATAGGTTTGCTGTTTGGCTCTTCGAGCAACTTGTTTATCAACACTTGTTGCCTTTACAGTGTTAATGCCACAGAAGGATGAAACTGAAGAAAACAACACCACTTTATCACACAGAAACATTAATATCTCTCGACTGGAAACAAATTGCCCAAGGGTTCTGCCTGATGCCTCCAAGTTGAAAGAAACTAGGCAAGGCATGTGTCTAGATAAATGTTTGATGCTGGATTATATGGTCTAACAGAACAATGCCATGCAAATTAAAAAAAGGCTGCTTCATTTTTTTTTTAAAATTCATTCAAAAGTATGGTATCTAAATAGATACCTATAAAAAAGATTAAGCTAAGTGAAAAACACTTTTAGCTAGAATTTGAAAAAGAAACCCTGTGATCTACAAGCAATGTTAAGATGTGCTAGTCAACACCAAGTAGCAGCTGCTCTTAAGGTTTAAAAAAAGAATCGATTAAAATAAGTATTTCAGCTATTGCAAAAGAGACCAAATGAAAGATGAAAACCAGCACTGTGCGCTATTGACATACCAGAGGAAAATACAGAAAATAAATTCAGAACTGAAAAGCCAGTAAAATAGGACGTTAAGTGAATTTTTAGAATTCTGTGCCTTGAGAAAGTCAAGAGCATTTTAGCTCCCAGTTCAGAATCAAAACAACACTTCAGCTTTTTTCTCTAAAATAAATGTAGAACTTTTTCTCCCCCTCCCCCCAGTCTAGTATCTGTGTTAACAAAGGTGGAAGGACTAGAATGAACCTGAAAAAACAAATCACTGTCTTCTCTTCTAGACCTAATGGAGGCAGAGTGGGAAAACCCAAAATGTTATGGTCCCTGCTCCACCTGACCTGTGCCTGGGCATGTCCAGACAGGCACTCATTGTCCCCATTCCTGCTGGGGAGGGTGGGGCGACAGGTTTGCTGGGAGAAAGCAGCGAGGATGAACAACAGGTTGTGGAGATCACTGCAGTTGCATTCCTTTTCATAGACCTGGTGTCCTCTCCTCTGGCAATGCACTGACTGCAAGCAGGTTTGTGGATGAAGAGAAAGAGCTTCTGAGTCTCTGACGTCAGTCTGTCCTTCAGTGCAAGGACTGCCTGGCATGTAGGTACCAGTCAGGGCAGATTCTGACACTGGTGTCTTAAAAGCCACCCTCCTGGAGGCCAGATCGAAATGCATTTAGTATGTATATAATCATGCGAGAGCTAGGAAGGAGCTATGACAAGAGGAAAAACATGCCATAATCTTCCTGGCTCAGCACTCACCACAATAAACAGACTCCTGATTCAAAAAGGATAGACAGACACATCTTGCTAAACCTACGTTGCAGATGCAAGTGGTTTTGCAAAGATGCAAGAGAAGGCTTGGTTATTGTGGGCCAGCTTCATATACTGCTCTTTAGGAGTAGTTTTTTGAAGAAATGAAAGAGTTTTTTAATTTATTTTTCTTTTTTAGTGAAACTGTTGAACTTTGCAACTGCAGCTTGTCTTTCCCTCACCTTGTTAGTGGATTAAAAGAGAAAAATTAGAAAATGGATATTTTGGCTTTCTTGTTTGTTAAAACCAGAATAAAACATCAATTTTCTTATTAAAACAACAAATATATTATTTTTTTATCACCAAACTCTTCTGTCACTTAACTATAGCCCATGCACAGCTGCCATTTTTTCTCTCCTATCACACAGTGATTTTCAATATCATTTATCATGTCAAACAATTTTCCTTAATATTTATGAAATATCTGGCTGAAATGGCAGTTTTTCATGATATGCCCTTTCTGTTTTAACACCAGAACTCCTACTGCTATAGATAATGTCTGTGTGCTGAGAAGAGCTGGCACACACTGGCTCAAGCCACTCAATGAAGCATTTCTTGAGAGGATTTGGCATTGGTTTAGGTAATTTTCAGTAAACTTTCAGCATAATTTAAAATGTCTAAATCAAATTCACTTTTAATTTCAAAGGTTCATTTTTCAAATCAAAATGACTTTTCATTTCAAAATGGATGCTAATGGGGAGCAAAAAGAAATTTTCCTGAAGGAAAATGAAAACAAGAATCCCTGACTTGACCTAACAAAGGTTTTTTCCCCTTCCCACCCCTAGCTTTTGTAGATTTTTGGTCCACAAAATTGTTCAAGTAATGCAATATTTGTAAAAAAACTATAGAGGAAAAAATTTTAAAAGTCAGCTTATCGACATTACCTCAATTAACTCTCAATTGTTGTAAATTGAGAGTTTTAAATTTTTGTAAATCTGACCCCATTTCCCCTGCCTGCTCCGTGAGCCAGCACAGCCATCCCTCTTGCCAAGGAGAAGAGGATCTGCTCGGACACTCGGAAATAACTTGCTTGTTTGCACCACCAAAGAGAATCAAAGCCCCAGTGCTCCTACTTCTTTTTGTTTGTTTGTTTGTTTCAAAGCAGATCAAAACCATTCAGATTTCCTAAACAGATGGCATGGTTTTAAATCCACATGGTCTGTGTGTGTCCCATACACTGTACGGATTATTCCACACAAGAGCTTGCTGGTGATGGACCCAGCAGCAGGGTGTGCCTTTGTTGTCTGCTCCTTGACACTTCCATAAATGTCTCCCCTTTGGAGTAGGAAGGGCTTTCTGTTGCATCTATATCAGTGGCACATGTGAAGCCCTGCCATGCTTTAATGGTATAAATATGAAGAAAAAGTGTAGCAAAGAGCATAATAAATAAGGACACGCTCTCTCCCTCTGTTGTCATTGCTAAGGCACTATTTATTTTAAGGTAGGAGCACCTGCTAGAAAGGTCATCTGAGGGGCAGGGGATTTGCAATTATGATTTTTATTATTATTTTAAATCATTACTTACACCCAGCATCTGTTCTGTCAAGTTTGCTGGGCAGATGTGTTCACACCATGGGATCCCTGCCCACCCACTGGAATTTCTGACTGGAGTTCACATCAAGGCACCACTGCAAACCAGGTCCTCCACAATGACTGAATGGGCACAGCTTCCAATAGCTAAACTAAAGGGATGCATTTTCCCCAAAATAATACTCTCTGTGTGTATTTTTGAGCTCTAAATGTGATTTGGGCTAATTGCAAATAGAAGCTTTGATTCACCTACAATCTGTTTCGTTTTTCTTTTCCTGAATGCTCATGAAAGTTAAATCAATTCTGGGGAACTCTGTCCACTTAGCATATGCCTCTGAATGAGCAAAGGTATTCTTGTCTGCAGGTTGGAGGTTGTCCTTCTTCCTTGGAAGTGGCCTCTCTGCTTGTAGGGTGACATTCATCTGGCAACAAGGACAACATTGCAATTTATGGAACCAAATTTACCTCCCTATTTTATAACCCACTGACACAAAATGAAGAATAAATCCCTTACAAACCAAAAACTTTCTGGATGAGTATTTTGCAAGCAGAAAACACAAGGCAAAAATTGTCAGATAAATTGTTTGAGTAGTTCAGCCAGCACCTTTCCCTGGCTACATAGCTCTCTTTAGAGAAAAACGCTAAGATTAAGTTATTAAGGGTAGATTACCATTAACTTTATCAACCGTGTCTGAATCATACTATCACCCCCACAGTACTAAAGTAACTCAGAGCACTGCAATCAATGGAGGTTGGCTGCTTTACACCAGCAGAGAAGTCTCCCTATGCCTGCACCAACAGCTATGAAAAAAAGCCTTAAGTGGATTTATTCATGGGTGAGGGAATGGGGGTGGAAAGAGTTTCTCGGAAAATCCAAAATCCTGGCCAAGGATCCAGAAGAGGATTATTATTACAGTATCCCTCTTATGAGCTGTGCTGAGCTGAGCTTGTTAGAAAGGTGTTAACTTTCCTCTGCCAAGAGCACTTTGCAGTAATCAGTTTATGAAAAATTCAATTTGGCAGCAAACTCTTGGCAGTCTCAAATCAACTGCACCTATTATACCCCAGTCACAAGTGGATAGGCAAAGGTGGCTCAGTGCATCAGTCTCTCCTCCCCCTCCTCCGTGGCCTTGAAATTTGCTCAGCAATTCTGGAGGAGGGAAAAAACAGTGTTGTGTAACTAGTCTACAAAGGACAAGAAGGAGGGGGAAAAAAAAAGAAGTCAGAAACAAAAGACATCCAGCTGCAAAGCTTCTGGCAGGAGGTCCCAGGTAGAAAGTATGTTTGTGTGGGCTTCCCAGGGCAAAGGAAACAGCCTGTGCCCTGTCACTACAAAATATTCACCCCGACTGGGAAAAATGTAAATGATGCTCAAGTGATAATGAGCACTCAAGTGGATTTCTTCCTGAAATGAGTCACAGCTGCTGTCAAAGCTCCATCAATATGCTGTAGCAGGTCGAGGAGAAAACTCTCAGGAATCCCACCTGGAAACCTTTGCCATGGAAGAGGAGTCCCACCAACACCAGGCAGGGGCCCTGCAGCACAGGGCAGTATGAACATCTTCCCCATCCAGCTGGGAACAGGGCTTCCATCTGCCTCCTCTAGGGAGGAGCAGCAGTCCCTCCACACACACAAATGATTGCATTACAGTGCATTGCTGTGTGTCGAGCTGGTAGCTTCATGGCTGTTTTTCCACTAGAAGGTATTGCTGGAACCAGGGAAAGTAGGCTGTAGAGGAAACAGATGGTATTTTCTCTCTAATTTTGGTGTTTGAGAACAGAATTTGCACAGTTTGTTCCTCGGTCAACCCTTACTTTCAGGATAAAAAACTGTTACCTGCCAGAACATGAATGGTTTTGAAATGTGCAATTAAAAAAAAAAAAAAAGCATGCAGAGGGGGAGCTTTCATCTTAAAGAGCTACCAAATTTGCATTCCTGAGGTCTGATGCTATGGTTATCGATCAGATGCTTTGTGGATATTAAAGACTCTCTCACTAATATCAAAAGTGAACGTCCCTTCTTCCTGAAGATTTCCCAACAGATCTTTAGTCTTGAAGTTCCTTTCATTCTTAATACTCACTGTGATTATGTTGTATCTGCAGAAGTCTTCTTTACACGCAGAGTTTAATATTTTCCCCTCTCCAGCAGCTCTCCTTTAAGCTAGGGTCCATTTCAGGTAACTGCTATCTAAAACCTAATGCGCCCATTTATATTAATAAATGTCCGCAGAAGAATAGAATTAGGAAGCTCAGCCTGATATGTGCTGTGCCCTTGGTCTGGTAAGTGACATGGCATTATCCCATCATGGGAATCTGCAGCCTAGGTAAATGCCCCAGCTGCAATTCCCTCCCCAGCAGGAAATCTCCTGCTCCATTTCATGTGGCCAAATGACTTTAAGTTGCTCTTTTCCAGCTTCCCAGCTGTACTGAGAGATGGGCAAGGAGCAGACGATTGTTGTCAGGTGCATGGGCAAGCCTTGTGCGGAACAAGACTCCTCTCTGTTCCTTCCTTGGTAGAAGCAGATTCCCATGTACAGGGGCCTTTTCAGGGATGAATGCTGCAGAGACAGTGTGAAGTACTTTGATGACAAAGTGACAGAAGAATGAATTTCCACAAGACCTTTGGAAATGGTGGGTAAGAAGGTGTTATTTTAAGCATGCAAAACGGAGGCTCTGGATAAATCATATTTGCTCAAGGAGAATGCAATGTCATAGCTGCACTGGTGCAGGAGCCCCTGGCCTGCTACGGCCATGTTCCTCTGACTCTCCCTTGTGAGCACACAGACACACTCATTCACATAAATCATCTTAATTAAAAGTCTCCAAAATCCAAATTCAAAGCATTCCCCTTTTCCCACCTCTCTTCCACCAGCCACTGCTCACTCTGCTGAAGGTGTAAATAGGTCAGGTGTTTCCATGGCCACAGTGAACCAAATAAGCAGTTGGGGTTCAGCGAGCAATGTGGGGTTTTTAATTGTTCCAGTGCCTGGTAGCATGAGGCGTGTGACACCACGCTGGCAGTACCTGTCTCCTCTGGCTCATCAGTGACGAGACGGCTGGCACTGGCCCCTTCTCCCCCTGAAACTGTTATCTCCTGTGAGCTTCAACAGGCAGCTCCTCTCATGGGGTAGCGCTCATGAAAAGTACATTTCACACAGAAAATGCCTCTTTGCATCATCACTGCAAGTACTAATTGCTGGTTCCAGTGTAGCATTGAACCTATTCACACAAGGTGTAATTAAGTTGTGACTCACTGCCACAGGATGCTGCAGAGGCCATAAAGTATAAAATAAGCCTGCATGGGGACTAGACAAATTCAGGAGGGACATGCCTAATGAACAGGATGGTTGGGATGCCACATCATTCAGGAAGTCCCTCCTAAACTTCTCGATGCCTGAAGGTGAAGAGCTGTAGAAGGGAAAGGATGGTTTAGCCCCTGCTGTTCCCCAGGATCTCAAGATAGATAAATATGTAGTCTCCCACTTCCTCTGCATAACAAACAGAAAAATTGAGATGAGCTGTGGAGCTGGTGTCTCTGAGTCTGAGCGGTGCAAAGATGCCTCTGACTGTAATTAATGATCTTGAGAAGAATACCCAGGACACCAATGGGATCAGCCCTGTGCTGCATTTGACCATTTGTCACCAGGCATTTTCTGAATTCTGTGTGGTGAGTCATCTAGCTACTACAGCACAGATCAGTTTCCACTCAGTGAAAAGCACCAGATCCTTTCACACATCACAGACTGAGGTATTTGTCAATAAAATTGCTCATTTAAGACTTATTTATCACCCTTTCTGGGGGCCAAATCTGAAGATGTCTATTCTGGCTCTCTGGCTGGAAGACTTTGTCCCATAATCTGCTACCCAAAACCATTGTTGTCTCAGCTGTGATATTCACTTCAATGAAGAAGAAGGTTTTATGAGGAGGAGTCAGATCAAAACTGCCTCAGTGATCAGCCTGCCTGGGGAAGCTGTTTACCCATCCTGTAAAACAGACATGCCAATCTCTTCTGCAATTTGTCAAGAATATGAACTCCTGATGTAAATGCTGCTACAAAAGTAAAAATAATAATAGAAATATCAATAATCCAAATATGCTATATGATCCTGGGGTTTCAGTTCAGTCTCAGCACATGGTTGAAACATTGCTGTTTCTCAGGGCCTTTCTTTATCTCCTGGGCTAGCAAAGGAAAAGGAGCATCCACACCAAGACCTTCTCTCTCTCCTGTAACCAAACACACTTAAATCTCCACAGAGAACTCCTGAGCATTCCTGACAGATTTCTAGTATAAGCTTACTCAGATACAGCTTTCTCTAAAAAATCATTTCAGCTTCCCACCTTTTGGCAGTCTGGCTTACCAAAGGACTATGGTTGTACTTTCCTGGATGACACCGAAGCCAGTGATGGTGTTCATGTCTGGTTGCTCATCTCAGCAAGATGGGGACCTGAAACTCTTAGCATTGGCTCCTACCAACACCACCATCACAAACAACCAAAGCCAACCAAAGCAACAGCTCTTGCCCCTCCACATGTTGTCTTCTCACATAATGAACGTGTTTTAAACTCAGGGTGTTGTTGAGGGCTTGACAAACAGTTAGGAAGGTAATAACGAGCTCAGCTCCTTGCCCTTCTGCAACTTACTGACTTGACATTGCTTTTATATTCCCAATATCTGGAAGTGTGAAAAGGGACAAGGATTCTAATTTCAAGGCAAAATTCCTCAAACTTAATTATTATGTGAGGCTTTGTATTTTTTTGTCGGTCTCTCTCAGAAACCTGATAAACATACTTTCCCGGTTTGAAAATATTGATTTTTTTTCCTCCTCAGTACTTTTTTCCTGTGAAATGAGAATCAGTAGAGATTTTCTTGTTTAACAGCCTAAGATCTGGTGTAAGACACAAGTATCACCTTGTCACAACAAATAAGCTTTACTTATTCATTGGCGTTAGCAATGTCCACACAGCCCTGGGAATAATGTCTTGTTCCAGCTTGTTGCTGCAGCGTCAGCAAAAGGAGAGCAGTGGGGTTGAAATCCAACCCCCAGACATGCGTGTGCTGTTTGGAGCCTGCAACGGGCAGCAGTGTTATGGATGGCAGTAAAAGTGTTCTTTGGAAAGTCAAAGAGGACATAGCATGGGTGGCCATAGGTCTGGTGCTGCCTTCTATCTTCTAATTTTCAAGAAATCGGATGCCTCATCCAAGTGAGGATAACCATATTGACAACCACTCTGTAAAGCATAAGAAATCTACAAATAAAAAGAGCAGTAGCAAACCAGATAAAACTGCTGCTATTAGTTAGCTGTCTTCTAAGGAAACTTTATCTCTCAAACATATTCATATAATTAAGATAAATACGATGTTGGAACCAATCTGTGCTGCATATAATTATCAACTCCCCACACGCGTATTTCCTCCACCCCTATTTTTCTCCTATCTAAAACTGTGTAGTGTCTTTTATACCAAATAGGTTTAACCCTATTAGAATTGTCTGTAATAGAATAATTATTTGTTCATTAAAAATACAGGGTTTAGGGAACATTAGATTAATGAGGAGAGAATGTAATGCAATACTATGGAAACTATATTGCAGGATTTAATATTGTATACTTCAGTGGATGCAAAGTCCTGCCGTATAATCCTGTGGACTCAATGCTGTACTAAACAGCAAGTAATCCTAAAATCCAGTTAGCTTTGGCTTAGTGTACTGCAGAAGCACAGGAAAGAGCAAGAATATATCCAGTCACATTAAGTTACCATAGTTAAGGGGTATGTTCAGGAAAAAATGCTTTGTTTTGTTTTGCAGATCTCACTTTCCAAATGCTGGTACTCAGTAGGTSTATATAGCAACTGTTAGGCCATTGCCCAATATTGTAAGTCAAATCAGAGGTCACTACATGCCTATTCCAAAATAGTCCTCCCTCCCTGCCAAGTCCTAAGTCCCAGAAACCGTTATCATGGATGAGAAAAATGGGAGATATGCAATCAGGTGCACAGGAAGGCATTGAAATGACAAAGATTCTAAAATTACCAGTGTATGAAAAAACACACCATGCCATTTAACTTCAGTGCTGATTTTCTAAAAACTCACTTTCTTGAACAATCCTAGAAGTCCCACTGTAGACACAAGCATCACATCTGGGAGGAGACTTTAAATCTTCTTCTGGCCCTTATTCACTAACAACACCCATCCTAATTACCAGTGGCCCACAAAAACTCACAGTTTCAGTAGGGTAATCTTTGGAAACTAGAGCTCAGTTGTGTAAAAGGGAATTTTTAGTGGGTTTATTTTTCCTGCAGGATGGTTGTCCTTTAAACACGGACAGTGTGATAGCTGTTATTACATGAAGTAAGGTTCTCGAGGGGAGGAAGGCCACCAAAAAATTCTCCACAGAAAGTATTCTGAAATGCATCATACAGGACTTTAAATATTGCAGCTAGGCAGATCATTTCAGTACTCTCATTCCCTTGCTCCTCACTAACCCTTAGATACATACTAAAATAAAAATTCAATATGAAATTTCTTAGGTGTTTATAAGAAAAATAAAAGGGAGTGGGCTTTGTTTCACTGGTTTCAGGGGGTTGTGGGCAAGACTTTTGAAACCAGCTCAAAATGTTACAAATATAGGCAGTGTGTTGCCCCACTCTTTTTTTTTTTTTAAACAAGAGATGTTTCTTGAATAATCTCTTCCAAACTGCTAAAGCAATTAATAGATTTCGTAAGCAAAGTCTTTATTAATTTGCAATGCTGCATCCAGGTAGTATTTATCTACCTACTACTACTAGGTAGTATTTATCTACCTAGCAAAAACTAGAATGGAGAGCTTACCAAATTGACCACTGGAGCAGCAGCAATAGAGGTCTAATTTTGCTATTCAAATTAAAATGAAAAGGAGAGGAAAATTCATACCAAAAAATCCCCCAACCAATCATGCAAAAACCCAAACAACTTCCCCAGAAAAAAAACCCTATCATAAATGATAAACTGGAACACCTGGAAATTTCAGGGGAGAAGTTGAGTCTGTATCCCTCTATGTATTATCATGTATCACATATAATGAGTCAATGCCTGGGGCAAACTGCCTGATTGTCCCAATCTTAGTGGCAGCCCTGATAACAAGTGCAAGACGATGGTTTAACCACAGATAGAGTGATGGGGCCTCTGGTCCGGACAGTGACATTAGACAAGCTGCAAGGGAAGTGGTTTCATAACCTTAGCTGTGACAACTGAGAACCTACAGCTACAGCAATACTTGGCTTGGATCTGCATCAGCCTTAGATTACACTGACTGTATGCAGCAAACACAGTTTTATTCATGCCTGGCTATTACAAATAAGAGTCCTTAACTCTCTACCTTTTCTCCTYAGAGAAAGAAAATCAGAAAGTATTTTTGCTCCAGCACTGCCTGGAGGATCTATAGCAACACAATCTTATTTATTACCCATCACTTCAGTACGCAAACATTTCCTACTGTGTCAGACCAACCATTTGTTATATCATTTCTCTCTGAGGTCTCAACATCATCCATCACTGGTAGTCACCTACCCTGCTCCCGCTCTGGGCCTTTGCACTGCACATGGATCCACCATTGCAGGGGCCAGGGGCCTGGGCTGCTGCTGTTTTGCTTTTCATCATTCTTCCGTTACCACTTGATCTGCCTGGAGCAGCCAGTGTGTTGCTAAGGATTCAGTGGGCACCTTCTTTATGAGCCTTTCCTACTAACGTCCTCTTAATTCAGGAGAAGCCAACCTGCCTTCATGCTTCATGAACAACTCACCTCCTTCTTCCTTGAAGGAGAAATGGATGGAGGTTTCCTTCCCTGTGAATAATTCTGCTGCCTGCCTGCTCCCTCCTCCATGCACACATATGGATGTCTTTAGCCTGAAGAGTGGGATACACAGATTTCTACCTAACAGTTCTTAATTGCTGGAGAGAAGAAGTGAGGGTGTAAATAAGGGTGCAGTTGCCATCACAGCAGCAAGGGAGAAGTGGCTGAACTTGCCAGGAAAGCAACTAGGGAAAACCATAATTAGATAGATCTGAGACAGATCTAGATTCAAGACAAAGACATCTAAATTCAATCATACAGTGAGAACATGTTAACATTACCCTAGTTTTCCAGTGAAGTTTGTCAATAACAAGTGAGGCAAGAACAAGAGGCACCAGGACAGCAACAGACTCAGCTCCATGTGGTTATGTCCTCCTCCAACCTCCYCAAGGGATGGGTCATGTAGTTCCACTGCTGTACCTCTGCAGCCTCCYGTAAGACTGTTCATGCATTCTTTTTCTGTGTTTCCAGTAATTTCCCTTCTCTTTTTTGACTTTTAGGAGGTGAGAATTTCCAAACAATACACTGTTCTACTATAGCTGTAGACAAACCTGTCTGGATATTGTCTTTGCTCTGGAGAGCATCTGGTAGAAAATCTGTCCCAGTCTTCTCTTCCCAATCTCTCTGCCAAACAGCCTTTCTCCCTTGCTCTGTGTCTCTAGTCCTTGGTGAGGAGGGAACAGGCCATCATCACATTTTCTGTGCCAGAAGAAGAAGGAAGTGTTCCTTTACAAATTCATAGGAGTGCCAGATTGCCTGTTTATGACCATGGCATACCTTGCTTGCATGCTTGGTTATCATCAGCTTCACCAGCAGTGCTGTAAGGATCCTAACAGGGTCAATTTKATGAATAGTTAGCCTGTGCTTTTGAACATTATAGAAATGATGCTCTCAAATGCATACATGTGTATACAGTCCTAGGGCATAGGAAAAGGCAGATGTTTGTAATAGTTGAAAAAGTAAAAGGGATTGTTTTTCTCACTACCTAGATGTGTATTTCCTTACAGTATATTCTTCTATTTCCATAACAACAAATTAAAATMAATCTGACCAGGTAATGTGTTGACAGTAACAGAGAGGATTCTCATAATGCTTATAAATGTAACTGGATTTTCTTGTAATRTGTTTTAGTGAAATTATGAGCTAAATGTCCAAGAAATTACTAGAATGATGAAAGGGTAAGTTATGAGTATGAGGTAGTACATAATGTAATAGAAGACCCCATAAACCCATAATGCCGGTTTCCTACGAAAATTATACCTAATTTTAATTTTAAAAAATCAAAATTGTGTAGATACAGCAGTGACTGCATGACCTGCTTGGTTATGCAAGGTTAATTGTGMAACTTATTTGGATATACCCTCTAACTTCTCTACAAGATCACTAGTTTTTGTACAAAGTGGGATAAACATTTTATTCTTCTCAAACTTTTGTAACTCTGAGCATTTTATCATWATGGTTAAAAGACAAATAAAATTTTTAGTAATGTGCTGTGCTGTCCCCAGCACTGCTGGAGATCCGCATGTTCATTTATGCTTTCCTACCTGGATACAAGGTCTTTTGCAAGGCAACAGATCTGGCTCTCCAGTGAAGCAGGCTGCTGCACCTCTCCTGAGGGACTCAGAGCTGCCGATTTTAGTGACAGTGAAATCCACTTTCATCTTGCATTTAAAAACTGGCATCAAATTTGCAAATGGCTTCTCTGTGAGCCGCTTAAAGAGGCAGTTTCAGAGTCACAAGTAAATGGCTTYCAAAGGGAGATAGCCATGTATCTTCCCTCTGTCTTGGCACGTCCCTTCAGCAAAACACCGACCCCCGGCACTGGCCCATCCCTGTGTGGGAGCTCCTGCTCAGGCATGGCTGAAGCACTAGTTTGAGGTGCAGCAAATTCTGCTTCATGTAYCAAAATAAGAGGAATAGAAACCAATGTGGGTGGATAGTAGGAAACAGAGAGGGAGCTGGAGAAATGTTGGCTGGAAGCACGAGTCTAGGCACTGCGAGATGTATGGGATTGTCATAGTTTACATAGTGTCCTCATTGCCAAACAACCACGTCAAACCCCCAGTGCAGTGCTGGCTGTGGAGAGGTCAGGAGCAGCAGGACAGTAGTAGTTTTACAGTAGCAGTGTCCTCAGTCAGAGGCACTGGCCCAGGAAGGATCTCACAATCCCCTAAAACATTACGGTTCCCGCAGCAAAGAGCCTCTGCTTAGAAGCACAACCCCACATGCAGTAGTCACAAGCAGAACTGAGAAARGGCATTTTCTCTCTTTCGTGTCAAGACTGTGTCCAAATTTTAATGGCCTCAATAAAAAACCTCTCCCGGAAGGAACTTAAATACAGACTATGTATAGGGACACCTGGCACTTATGAAGTTGGACCTTTCTCATCAGTCCGGTTTTGTATTTATTTGGCCCAGATAGGGCTTCTTTACTCCGCAACTCCCAAACAATTGTTTCACTGCTACACAAAGATAGAAATAAAAATAGTGAGGACCATTCTGATTCTAAGTCTACTGCAGTCAAGGCAGAGATTCTCACTGATTAGTTCCTTGCATCAATCTAGCTCTCCAGGAGCACTGCTTCAGGCTGGCCTACTACCCTGGGTTGTGGACCAATTCGGAGCAGAAATCACTGAATTCAGAGATGAGCCACTCCTTTATTTTTGCTTTTCTCCTTAATTTATATAAGGAGAAAATTATTTATACTAATATAAATTTATATATTTATATATAAATATAAAAATATATAAATTTATATATTTATAATTTACTGCAGCAGCAGTATCTGTTTTCCAGCACACAGCAGACTGCCACACTGCAGACAGAGCCTGCTTGAGTCCCTAAGCCAGCCTGCCTGGCTCTGTCCATGAGCATACACGCAGGCGCTGCACCGGCACACACAGGTCCCACTGCGGCACACAGACCCCTTCTGATCTGCCTGACAGCCCTGCCTTTCTTCACACAGTCAACAGAGAGGGGTCACATTAAGGGAGCAGGACACTAGAAATGATCCTGTGAAACCTTASCAGTCATTCAGCTCCCCCTTCCTCTCTCCAACATTTATGCTGTGTAAACACCACCTAGGCATTTTGTTTTTCTTACCAAAATATGCTATTATGGTTTAAAAAAATAAAAGATAAAAAGGGGGGAAAGAAAGAAAAGAAAAAAAAAAAAAAAAGAGATGTGAGACCTTAACATATCACCCCAGAGCAGACAGATCAGATAATTTTAGAGCAGAGCAACAGCACTTCTTCCCCTCCCCACAAGTGCAGCCAGCACATTTGATTTCTTTTTCAGTATCTCTCCCATGTTTATTATTAAAACACGTCATCACCATCTAATCACCACTGGAATTGAAAGTAACTTTTCACAGGAGCATTCTAAAATTAGAGAGTGCCAATTAAAATTAATGCAAACCCAAAGTACTGYGCTGTAAAGAAACTACGGCCAACATGATGAGCAAATGCAACCCATATTTGCTCATTTCACAGTGCTGATACTTGATTTTCAATACTTGTTTGTGTGTGTTTCCCTCCTCTAACAGCAATGCCACAAAACCACCGGTCTGGGGCTCTGTCGAGACCTTCTCCTTACCCCATCCACACAGCTGTCGTCCCATCCAGGAGCCTCCCGTCTTCCCGCTCCAGAGGAGTCAGGGTTTGCTTCTCCCCACAGCAGCCTCCCTGGGCGCTCGTCGCCCTGCTCCACGTCCCGCAGACAGCTGGGGCCAGCCTGGGGTGCCGGGGCATCGTGGCGACGGGACGCGGCCCTTCCTGATATAATGGGAAGGCTTGTGCCAGCACCGGCATCGGTCCGGGCGGGATTCCAGCGCGGCGGCCGTCCCGCACCTGTCGCAGGGCACCAACCAGGACAATCAGCTGTGTGGCTAATATTAACCACCCGGGCTGCCAGCAACAGGGGAGTGCAGTGGGGACAGGAGCATGATTCAGGCACAGAGCAACTTGTAGGGAAATAATTGTTTCCTTTAGTTAATAGGAAAACAAACCAAAAAAACCCCAGTGAATATCCCACCTGATGGATAACATACACAGAAGTCCCAGAGCCGTGCACAGCCCTTTCCCATTCATCACATTAGCCTGCTTTTGTTTCCAGCAGTGGTTTAGGTCCTTTCAAAATTGCTGGCTGCAAATAGGAAAGGGTACATTTGTATTTATTGTCTCTGCTGCCTTGGCACTGATAACCTCAGGTCCTCCAACATCGAGAAGAGAAACGCCAGGTTGAGCCTCAGCTGTGCTGAGGGTGACAGTCACACGATCACTCAGCTTAGTGGCATGCTTTGATTTGTGGCTACTGGGAAAGCACCATGACAGACACTGCTGTTGCACGCAGCAAGAAGATAAAATAAACTACACTATAAGTGACGAATAAAAATCRAAATCAAGAAAACCTTACTGCCCAGCAAAACCTGCAATGACAACATAGCGTGTTAATGTCCTGCTTAAGACACCCACAGAACGGGACCACTTTATTTTTTAGTCTTTGCAGTGCTCGATTCCCTCTGCTCCCTGGATATTGCAGGGGTCTCCTGGCACCAGGGGACGTTGAAGGCATGCACTGCAGAAGTGATAAGCACCAGAGGGCAGCTTAAATACAAATGTGAGCTCCAACTACAAATTCTCCAACTGAGCTGTTTACAGCAGCAGATCTTCGACATTCCTAGCTGTAAGCTTCTCTGGTGCATCCATTTTGTTTCCATAAAATGACTGTGTACGAGATGAAAGGGATGGAAAGCAAGAGCTGCAAGATCGTGCTTTCTGCAAGACCTATCTGGAGGGAATGGGAACTTATGGTGACAGTGTCTGTGGAGAAATACGGGTGAGGAAACTCTCATACTGGGTTATGAAAGGTGTAAAGTCTTGCTGCTGGTTGTGTGCTGGCTAGATTGTTATTTTAAACCATGTCAGGGACCAGATGGTGCCTTTAAAAAAAAAAAAGTGTTTATAAGCTGAAATTTAAAAATACACCAGAAGTATTCGTGAAATGTAGGAGAATTAAAGGGACAAACACTAAAAGTAAACGTAGTGTGACCTTGGCTTCTGAAGAAGAGAGCTGCTGCAGTCTGAGAAAGATAAAATGAAACTGGATGTTTCCACTTCTGCAAAACGTGGGAGGCTCCCTAGACAGCTCAATTAGAGAGAAAATGTGACACAGCTGAAGCACTACATTTCCCCTGCATCCTCTGAGTAACCTCTTTGATCCCTGGGGAAAAGAAACTTGATTAATTTCCACAGCCAAATTTCTGTTTTTATAGTAATATATAAACCTGGCCAAGATCTGGGTGGGTTCCTCCTTTCCCGCTAACTGTATTGTTCCCTGCTAGCTGACCAAATCAAGATGGGCTCACCAGACAGCAATAGCCAAATAATCTTTACTCATTCCCTGACTAATCATTTGAGTGGTTCAGTTTAAAAATATTTCAATTTAAGCAGAACATCTATCTTTAAACTAAGTCTTAAAAAATAAAATAAAAATAAAATTTACATTTACATCTTTCAAATAGCATTTCAGGTAGATTTGGAAAAATTTTCTTTGTATTTTACAGCCTCTCAGAGAAAAGATATCAGGTGATGAAAGCAACATAATCCAGCCTGCTAGAGAAGGGAACATTTCTCTTAAGGAATGTGGATTCAGGTCCACTTCTTCCAGTCCTTATAATACATACCAAACCGGAACATGGGTAGTCTGCCTTGTCTTTATCTGATACAATCTGTTGAGTGACCATGTGCAGCCACCTATATAAACAAATTATTTAAATTGATCTTTGTTTCRTTCAGTTTCTGTCAAAGGCATTAAGCTTGCTGTGGAAGAAAATTACAGCTTTCCTTAAAAGAACAAGGCACCAGACATCAGCTCAGTGAAGGATCATTGTAGCTGAGGGATGTGTTGTATATCCATTTCAGGAAATGTGTGTCCTCAGCTAGAATTCTCATCACAAATAATTCAAGCTAAATGAAAACCAAATCTTGCTGCAAAGCTTGAGTGCAGGTAAGAGACTATCTCACCTCTGAGTGTATTGGGATGTGTCTGCTTTAAGCTTCTATTACATATGGTACAACAAGCCAGCATCTACCATTAGAAGGTAAGCATTTCGGAACAAAAATTTGACACGCAAAGCCATATCCTCCAAGAGAGTTAGGGTGAAAACCAGAGAGATTCAGGAAACTTCTGATTTCTTTCTAAGCCTCAGCTTCCAACTCTCTGCTTTTCAGTCTAGCAGCAAGCCAACCATTCGTGCAGGCACGGTGTGTCCCCTGATGGCCACCATCGAGCTGTAATTCAAGAACCTGAGCACAGCTGGTGTCATCACTCAATATTGCGCAAGCCCTTACAACACAAAACAAGTGTTCGGGCACTGGCAGGAGGCTACTGTTGGATCTGGATGTGCCTGCATACAATTCCCATGAGGGATTTTACCCTACTATTGACTTTTCCCACGAATATGTTGATTTTATTTTTTTTTTYCTGGTATCATAGAACTTCTAGTGAGTGTACAGTCTCCCATGATGTTGTTGACCTATCAGAAGAATCAATATTACAATAATAAGAGGAAAAGCACTTTTTTCGTCCAGCCCCTCCAATCCCTGTGTTTTCAAATGTACTCCCAAGGATATGAGAGGACAAAAATAGATMCCATCAGATCCAAGGAGCTGGATGCTCAAAAGACGCACTTGGCTTCTGCCTTGTTGTGGAGATGCCTCTAGTTTTCAATACAACTGTTCCAAATATCTGTGTTGAGTTAACTGGGTTGTACTTTGTCACGGCAGAACTGAACAGCCAGCACTGTAGTTTATATTGAAGATTAGGCCAAAGTCATTTCCAAAACACCTGGTGGTTAGAGCTGTGACAGGATATAAGAAAAGAATAAGTTATGTCCCCTTCCCTGTCTAAAGGGGACTGAACCCAAGAAAGGGCCCTACCCACCCAGCTAAAGCAACAAAGCACTCTGAGGGAAATGTCTGCAATCTAAAACTGTTGCTATTTTAGTAGAATAGGTAGAATAAGTTCTTATAAGGCAAAAGCAATATGCAAGTTTCCAGCTAGTCTGTATATCCAAGGGAATATTCACGTATTTCCTCAACAGGACTTTAACTTGGCAGAATGCCTTGATCACTAGAGTAGAGGCTTATTTTTTGAACTCTGTCAGCCACCCTTTAATTACCCAAACAAAAGTTTGAATGTTTTGATGCACATGGATCTAGATCTACTCTTATCTTTGGTTACTAATAATCATTAAGTTTTTGTTCTGTTTCAGTTTTTTAAGCATATCAGTTCATCTGAAAAATAGCAATACACATCTGGTGTGCAGAATAGTGTGTGTGATGTGCAGGGCTGTGTTGTGGGAGATAAGGCTGAGCAGTGCTCCTCTGAAATGCTCCTGAAGTGAGATTTCCAGAACATCCTAGCTCCATTCCTACAGAAGTCTGTAATTATGCCATCTCTACCACGCTGGGGAAGGGTGGATTGATCATCAGGTTGGTACAAAATTAATTCCAGGCCAAGCCTTATGTGACAGATTGGGTTGTTTTCTAGAATAACTTCTCAGGACTTTGCTGCACCTACTCTCAGAGAAGCAGCCCCTCACCGTATCAGRGTGCAGTGCTGCACCAGGGGTAGGATGGTGACCACAAAAAAGCAGGGATCTGTCAGCATCCTCCTAACACCCTTCATGAGGACTCAACATCTCCTACAGCAGCAGAGGTCAAGACAGGAACCTAATCACACATTTACATGGGGACCTGTCACTGAGATATCTTAAAGAAATTCTGATATCATGAATTGAAGCATCTGGCAGAGTCATAGAAGACAAACATATCCAAAATGACACTGCATATTTACCTGCAGATTAAAGCATGTCTCCCAAACAGCACAGATGTAAAAAGCTCCAATGCTTTTTGCTTGCAAGCACAAATAGAATAGGCACCTCTGAGTCATGCAAAAATACAGTGAAAAAAATAATTTAACTCAGAAAACAAGTTTAGGAAAGTGTGAGGCATCTCATCAAAGGAAATCTGTGTCATGCTACACAGACTATATTCAGCTCCTAGATCAGGAGCATAATACACTTTCAATTTTTATATACTTTGTGACAGGCCATCAACAGCACATCAATGGCAGCAGCAATATTGGCAAAGCCAGCTCCTGGTTCAGCCCTGGATTTGGTCCTGCTTTACAGCAGCTTGTGTAACTCCCTTGGTACATGTATCACCTTTAGGAAACCCCTGTGCTTAACAAAACTTCCCTGGGCCAAAGCTTGTGCTGACCACAGTAAGGTCTAAAATTTCCTAGCCATTCATATCACAGAATCCAAATTAACAGAATTGCTGATATGTAAAGACAGGGAAATGAAGATGCACAGGCAGAGAATAGATATCGAGGCTGACATAAAATCTGGGGCACACAAGACAGGAAAGGGAATGGGTGTTGAAGAGGTAATGCCGGATTATGAGCCAATTTGTCAACTGTGCTGCAGCGTGAGGGGGAAAATTATCCTGTGACCTCACATCTTTGCTTTTCCAGACCAACACAGCTTCAGCAATTGCATCTCAGCCACCAGGGACTTGTGCAACTTCTGCTGTTTGACAAGAACCTAGCTGTGCCGATGAGCTGACAAATCCAAAATGCCTCCCGCCCCCAGCTCCTGCTGTGTGCCAAATTGCTATGTGTGCACTTGTGCACCACTTAGAATCCATCTTCAGTAGTTGCCAAGAATGACCCCCTCCCAGTCTCTCCAGCAGAAAGACGCAGAGAGAGGGAAGCGGGGGGAGATGGAGAGGCAGAAAGAGAGGGAGTATGCTGTGCACTTAGAAAGCCAACTTTTATTTTTAGAGATGTGAAGTAGTGCTCGAACACAGCTTGTTTTTTCCCCCAAACAGAAAAGATTAAAAATTAGTTAAAAAAACCCCCCAAAAAATCAGATGGCAGCTTGGCATTAAGCAGATACCTAAAAATGCCCCTGAATGATGCAAGAGCCCAGCTGAAGCAAGAGGCAGAATTACGAAGTCCTGATGAGCAGTGATCAGGGCACACAAGCACCCTTGCAGGTACCTGAGTGGATGTTCCCATGCACACACACCCCCCCCCGCTCTCATCCAGCCTGCCTGCTCTGCACTGGCACATTCACAAATCATCTCACTCAGCAAACAGGCAGGCAGGCTGCCGTGGCAGAGGTCTTGGGAGAGGCCACTTGGTTTAACTCACCACAGGCACTGTGATGAGTTAATCTATTCCAGATTGCCATTTAGACCCGAATTTAGCAAGTGCTGCAGCCCTACCAGAAGGAGGAAGAAGTGTGTTGAATTGCACCAGCTGAAGGGAAGAGGGAGCAGAGATGAGAAGAAGGAGTAGGGAGAACAAGTGTGTACACAAGCTCAGTGCAAGCTGCTGGCCTCAAGACTTGACCGATGCAAGCTGCTAGCAAAGCCAGAGTGTCAAAGGATGAGACGCTAATGATTAGAGATTAGCCAGAAAAGGTACATCTGAAACATGCCTGCTAGGAAACAAGATTGTATCGTCATTATCTGAGTACATTTATCTGTTGGGTTTTTTGCTTGTGCATATACGTATTCTTGACACGAGGGAACAWGCGAAAAAAGCTATTCTGACTGAGCTAAAAAATGCTTCAAGCCAAGCCTAGTTCAATCCTAGTTAATTGTCCGTCTCTTGGAAAAACATGTGTGAGTGGTTTCAAAGATGATTTGGGGGAATGTTGAGACTTTTCTGTCTCACCTTAAAAGAACGTGGACTGGAAAACAACACTAAAAAAAGGAATACATATCTCTCCAATTGCTCTTCAGACATCCATATACTGCAATAGGCTCCTATTTTGGTAAGACAGAATGAGTTTCTGTAAGTCATGAGGGGAGAGGTGACACTGAAGGGTAGCAGGGTAGCAAGAAGATGGTTCCACTGCAGACACGTGCCCCTGCACACCACGACTGTYTGGCAGAACATGCAGGTGAAATGGCAGCGATCTCTGGCTCAGAGGTCCAGCTCTGAAGGGCAACTTTTAATTTCCAATGTCTGCCTTGAACTGCTGGCTGGCACAAATGAAGCAGAGCATCAGGAGCTTATTAAAGATGCTTGACTAGATTTATCATTATGGATAGAACAGCAATTCCTTTCTTCAAAAGAAAGATGTATTTTCCTGAAATATTCCACTTGCCTTTTTTTTTTTTTTTTTTTGGTATCGTTATTCCTAACCAGCAGAAAAGGAAGATCTGTAATGAAATCAACAAGTCCATCTTTGGATGGCAAGGCAGACTGGGCCAGGCTTTTTCACTGCCAGGAATCTTAAAAACACCATGGGTTCATGTTTGGAGGAATCCTTCAGAATTTTAACCTCTCATTTGTGAAAGGACACTGACCGCAAGTTTATCACTGTCAGAAACTATTAGCAAGTACAAATATCCTCCAGATGAAAAGCCTTTATATTTTCTCTTCAAAAATGCCAATGGTTTTATATTTGTAGTGTTCACATTTGTGTGTTGGTTAGCAACACGCTTCCAGCTGCACTGGAAAYGTCTTCACAATACAGGGAGGAGAGCAACTTCAAGGCAGCATTACCAGCCAGGCAAGCCATAATTATATTTCACTCACAGCTCCCCTTCCACCCCCAAATTATGTGAGGCTCATCCCATTCTGTTGCCAATTCCATCCTTAGCATCACTTACCAAGGCTAACTTACATTTTACCACTGACTTCCCCTCTTAGAAAGCTTCCTACTGGCAAGCAAAAACCAGAGCAAACAACAATTATTACTATCTCCAATCCCTGTTTCTGATATATCACAATCATCTCCCACTCATTAGCGTGACTGCTTCCAGTTTCAGATAAAATAAGATATCCTTATCTCTCCAAAAATATCAGTTTCTCCAATTCATGGTGCTTATTCTGTCATATGTTTATTTTTAGATTGATTTCTTATAGTGGATAACAAATCATGGCCTTACCCCATCTGTATCTGTCACTAATCAGCTTAGCTTGCAGGACTAACACCAAACTGGACAAACACATATTATTCTTCTGATTAGTCTCCAGCCTGGAATACATCACTGCTGTCACTTTGGTATTCATATCTCATGGCCAGTGATTCCTTACATGGAATCAGAGCATCTATTTAAATAGTCCTGTATTCTCCTGGAAGGTGACAGCACAAATATAATAAAGTTTATTGTCATCCTCCTGCTGAAGCTGGTTTTCTTAGTGACAATTTCTGTGAAAGTCCATTGTGACGATTTAACCACTGAAATCACAATAAAAAGGAGAAACATGAAGAATGTCTTACTGCCCAACAGATCATGCTCTTTCTCCGATGTTATTAGTTTCTAGAACAGCAGCACTGTTGAGCTTTCTTTCTCAACAGCTCTGTATAMTTTTTTGAGATTGGCACTGCACAAAACAATATCCCAAAAGATTGGCTCAAGTATGTAGATGCCAATTTTTTTTTTATATACTGACTGTCAAAAACACAGTTCTAAAGATTTTCAGAAGAGTGAAAAGGGAAGGGAGTTTGACCAGTGTCAGAGTACTTTCAATCACAGCACTTTTGCTCTCTATTCCCAGAGTTCCAAAAATCAGACACAAGTGTTGCACTGTCTGCTCTCAACAGTAGAAACCCATCTGGCAAATCAGTCCGATTTGTTAAAACAAAATCATGGACCATATTGTGTCATTGCTTTTTATGCAAACCACCCCTYTCCATCTAAATTTCAATGGCAATGGGAGGGAAGTTCAGCTCTAAAACTTATAGAAGGATACAGCCCTGCAGGGTTCTCCATAATRTCTGAAGGTTATCCAAAATGGGAAACATTCAGACAAATCTATGAGGAAACTGGCAGCAAAGATAAGGTTTTATTTCCTAGTGCATGACTAGACATTTTAGCAACTGCTAGTGATTGAAGAAAAGAAAAAAAACCCAACCAAACACTAAAACCAAAAAACAAACTCCACTCACCTTCTCCCCTAAAGTCTCCTTCCCCTACAAACAGACTCACCTGTGTGTTTGCTGTGTCAGGGAAAGGGACTCACTAGGGCCAACAGCATATCCTGACCCCCTTTTTGTCTTCTTATTCGTATCGAGACATGAATGAAACATGCCAGTCAAAGTCTGGACAGTATGAAAAGTTTTCTGACAGGAGTAGATATTGCTCTGCCTCTTTCTTTTGAGAAGTCTGTGAGTTGAACTGAAGCACAACCTCCCATGTTTTAATAAATAAAGACAAAACTTTGGGTTGGTGTGAGGAACTGAAGTTGTGTGTTTTGCATGCATGTGGCAGCCTGGAGCAGTGGTGGGGTAGTGCCCCTGAGAGGTCACACTTGCCTCACAGCCCCAATGTAGGGAACAAGCTCTAGGTGTGATGTAATGTAAACACGTTTCTGCAACTCAGACCTAATCCATGTACACTACACAGCAGCGGAGCTGTGTTTAGGGAAGTAACTGCCATGCAAACCAGGTTACACTTGTTATAGGGCCTCTAGAAATACAGCAAAGCACCAGCCAAGGGGGAGTAGAACAGTGAGGCAGCATGAAACGCCATGATAAAAAAACCCACCAGAGAGGTAGCCAGGCTCTCCAAGGATGCTGCCCCTGCCAGCTGCCTCGACTGCCCGGCTGACACTGTGCCTTGCATTTCTGGCTGAGCATTTAGGAAAGCAAGAGGGCCATATCTCATTACAATTCCTGACAGCAACTGTTTAGCAGAACCACCGTGAAGACCTGGGATGGATGATATACTGGTGTTTTAGAAGCAAATAGCCAACTCGTTATTAGAGGAACACCTACTGTATAAGGGAAACAGAGGACTAATAGATCATGGGCCTAGTGTAGAGCAAAATCAGCACTCAACTTTTAAATTAGACACTGTGAGTGATAATCACTCTTCCCCATATTAGACTTTATTCCCCTTGGTCTTTAAATGTCTGTAATAAAGCACTACAGTTTTGGTTACTGAACATTATCAATGTATTGATATATATTTGTATTCTTTAATACTTTTTAAACACTACAATATCAATTTATTTGGCATCATCTCATGGCAGAACCACAAATGGATGAACTTTTAGTTCAAAATGGATGATAATGGGGGAAGAGAACAGAATGCAAAACATGAGGCAATTGTGTAGCCTGACAATTTATAACACTACCTGCCTTCTGCTGCCTGGTTATTTATGTCTGGGTGGGGAGATAAAAAAAAGAAGGATAGTTTCAGGGAGGACAGCTTAATTTAAAATATTGTCACTTGCTCCAGCTAAAGTCAGGAGTCAGGTTCTCAATATATGTAACAGGTGCACTGCCTCTGAGCAGATCCACTAATAACAAAATCAATTTAAAATAAAGTGTTCCTAAAACAAAGATGAATGAAGATGGAACAAAAAAAAAAAAAAAAAAAAAAAAAAAAAAGAACCCACAAATCAGAATGCTCTTGAAGTATAGGCTGTGACATTTCAGCTGTTTTCTACTGGCCACCAAGACAGAAATTAAAAACATCCCCAGTTTCCAGTCCATGGCAGAGCACAGGTTTTGTGTCTGGGCTCTCCTAAGTGTCCTTGCACAGTAAACATATCTTCTAACTTCCCACGTCAAAAGTCCATGCCCAGTATTATGGGTTCATATTCCAYACTTGGACTCAGATCAAGGCTTCAGCCTGCTGGGTCTGCCTCAAAAATTGTGCAGCAACACAAGCAGGAACAGCTGGAGGCAGCAGGATGCTTTTAGGATCACCCAGCAGACAGGCAACACAGCCAGTCACAGATCATCTCTCCCTCAGATTTACAACACACCACGCCAAAATGCCTCCCATGACAGAAAGCAATTACACCTTAAGCCCAGGGGTTAGAGAGAATAAAGGCATATCATTGTTTGGATTCAATTATGTGAAATACAGATCTCCCAGGTTGGCTTTTTTATCTTTTTCTGTCCTTTCCCTCTCCACACCCACTCAATGATTCTTGCATGAGATAAGTAGGTGTAGCATTGCCCCAGGCTACAGTAGTTTGCAAGTGTTTTAATGCTCTAAGTATGAATGTTTAAGTATTGTCCACCCACAAATGCACAGAAGCAGATCAAAACTGACATTCATTATGAATCTAACATGTGTAAATATCATCATTTTTATTTCAGAAAAAAATGCGGTACCTTCCCTGACTATGTGCTGTCTTCATGAATAAGAATTCACAAAATCTGCTTACATTAATATAAAAAAAAAAGAAAAGCATGTAGAAGAAATGTGTAAAACATCCACTGAAAGCAGGCCAATTTTGCTCAATTCTTCATTGACATTAATATCAGTCAAGTTGACCTGGGCTGAAGTGAGCAGAATTAAACAAATATAAAAAGAAAAGCAGTCCCATAACTTTTATCTGGTCACACAGCAATCTATCTAGTGGAAAGAAAAAGGAACAGGCACTCAGTCACAGTCCAGACTGTTATAAAGGTAATAAAAGTGCTGCAAGCTCAAAACTAGAATTCATAAATCCACAATGCATGTACATTTGGGGCTTTCAGTTTCACATCAGATCTCAACAAAAATGGAGAATGCCAGAGCATCAGTGATATCTGCCATGAGAACAGAAAGTTTCTAAAAACCCCGAAGTGTTCCTACCAAGCACACTGTCACGACTGAATACCAATAAGACAGAAAGAATCCACTGCCATCAAAAGTGTTCTCAAAATAAAGCATAGCAACAGATTAATTTGCAGGTCAAAGATTATCATTAGATCAGGTAATGTTACTGCGTGACTCTGTCCTGATGACAAGGATTATAACCAGAACAGAACATGATGTGGATGATACCCACATAAACAGCATCAACAGCTGAAGAAAGAMTTATTTCTGCAACTGGGGAAAGCCAGCAAAGCAGCATTTTGCTGATTTATTAGTGCAGAGCAAKAATGGGATTATATCCTTATCCTACGACACCCTTATTGCAATAGTGATGGCTCCTATGCTGACCAAAAAGCATTTTTATGACATAACTTTCAATATTCTGATAATGCTAGGTTTTTTATATTACTTTTTTCCCTCTCTTTTGCTCAAATAATCATCACAGTAAAAAAAAAAAAAGAGAAAGCATAATTGAAATAATTTCATTTTCGTCTTCTGTTTTTGGACTTTGTTTCCATTGCTTATTTAAACACTTGCTTACCATCTTTTCTCTCAAATTTTGTTCCAATCGTTTTTGCAGAGGAATCCTTTTCTACCTGCGACTGGAGTTACTAACACTCTGTTGACAGTAATTCAGCCAAAGCAGCACAGCCCTTTTCGGAGGGCTCTGGTGCAGATTCATTTTGCTGTCTGGTACCACCCCACCTTACTATGCTCATGCAGCTGAAGGAGGCTGCAGGCAAGCTGTATCTGCTACAGGACCCTGAAACTCTTCTTTCTGTACTGACTATGAATTGAAATATGCAGAGCTGCCTCTCTTCTCCTCTAAATTCAAGCCATCTTTTACTTCTGCCATCCTCTCCTCCCTATCTCTGCTCTACTCCTCTATATTTTTCAGAATAATTTTCTTTCTCACTAAATGCCCCCTCACTACTCTGTTCAATAGTACCACTCAACTCATTTGCAGGATCTCACAACAGTTTTACAACAGTACACTTGACAGGATAGTCCCAAATTGTGTTGCTAGTTGTTGACAGTCCAAAGCTTTTAAATGTGGCCAATCCATCCACCAGCAGATCAGGGACCCAGGACCCAAAATGCCCTTGTTAACATTTAAGCAAGGAAACCACTACAAACATAGTGGAATAGCATGTCAGGTGGGAGCCCAAGGGGTTAAAAGAAGAAAATCTTCTTCAAGTCAACTGTTTAAGTACATCTTCCTATAAACTGCATGAACACCTTTTTTTTTTTTTTTTTTGACACTTGTCTTTTAAAAATATATTTCTGTTTTGACATCCTGGTTCTGAGCATATTTCACTCCTGCCAACCCACTGTTTGTGTTTTGAATAATTTGGAACAGATGAAGTGCTGGTCCAGAGACAAGAAATCCTCCAAACATCTGTCAGCCACTTCAGCACTGAGAGCTGAAAGCACACTCCGCCAGTAGCTCTGCCCATCCTGCTGCACTTGGAGGCTGTGGGAGTTGTTAGGATGCCTTCACAGCCAGGCAGGCAGCAGAGGATGAAGGAAACAGCATGACTCGAAGCTGCAGCAGTATAGCAGTGGTCTGACGCTCCCTGGGATGTGTGGAGTGAGGTAGGGGGAATGTTATGAATAAGAAAAAGATCCTACAGTGGCACTGAAAAGCGGCAGTAGTGCATCGTTTGCCACAGGTAGGGAAAGRAGAAAAGAAGGAAAATTCATTCTCTCACAGAAAGCACACCTGTGATTTAGCTGTGGTTTTAATGAGACCAAGAGCTTTGTGCTGGCAATCTGCACAGATCCTTTACCACGTCCCTTCGAAGGTCTCAATTCCTCCTAAACAAACTCTGAGCCCTCATGGAAAGGCTTGGCAAAACCAGCAACTAGAGAGCTAATGAGGAAAGAGAAAGAATCTAGTGTTGAAATATGGAGAGGGCCTGTGTGAATGGTGGTGAGGACAGYATCCTGGAATGTCCCATGCTCATCTTCAGGGAGTTGGTGGATCCTGACCAGGGGTGCTGTGCCTGGAACAGAGGGTGAGGAGGAAGTGAAAACGGGGCTCGTGGAGCTTGGTGTCTCCCTCTCAGGCACCATCCTGTTGCCATGGATGGCCAGTGTGGGCAGGGCCAGGAGGACCTAGAGAAAGAGGTTCTGTGACTTGATGAGCTCAAGGGCAGGCTCTTTCACAAGTAACAAGCTCCTGAACTGTGACACTGCATGCAGGGACTCATGTTTAGGGATCTAACCACAGCACCACAACCTACTGTACAATGCTCATTTAACGTGTTTTCGTACCTATTTCCATAGCCTAAGATCTTCCACATTTTCTAAGGTTATACTCCAAAGGCAAAATCCTGCTCCAGGGTTGACAGGGCAGATGTCCAGCTCAGGTGCACTCTCCTTCTTAGATGTGCAAAATCACCAGTGGTATCTGGAGCACATCACTTCCAAAAAGCCAAGAAACCATGCTCAGTGTCAACCTTCAGCTGGATACATCTAAAGCTTTGTCATACTCTTAAATCAGCAATGCCCTGTGCAGCAGCAAATCTGTTTAGCATCTAAAACTCATGAATATCAGTTTAAGAATCACAGCTAAGCTCAGTTTTTGCAGTTGACTCAATGGGTCCCACCACTGTTCACCTCCTTTCCTCGTGCTATTTTCCAATGCCAAAACCTCTCAGTGACATCAGCAGGGGACCATGTTACAGCCCATTCCCGCAGTCTTACACACTCACACACATACTCGGGCTTCAAAAATCCACCCTTAAGTGCTAATGTAATATGCCTGTAAATATCATTAACCTCTCCTCATGCACACCCCGGCTGAGAAACCACATCAAAAGACCAGGAGATATAGAGACATTCAGCGAAGCCATAGTTTTCTGAGGATGAGGTAAAGACAGTGTCAGGTGACTCTAGTGCCTATGTCAGAGGGTTGGCACAGCAGGCATGAATCCTGACATGAACTCATCAAATGGTATTTCTTAGTGAAAAAGTGTGGACAGCAGTGCTCTTACAACAAAATGGGATTTGCTTCCTTTTCCAAGCATTGTATTTTGACATCAACTCTCTGTGAGGAGAAAAGCCTCCAAAAGGTTTCCTGGCCTCAGGAGACGCTAAGAGACTTAGGCAATTTTAGAGTTGCCTGTGAATGACAGGTACAGTCAATATAATCACAAAGTGGTGATAAAAGAACCTTGAAAGACCATTTAGAGTTACAGCCTTGAAAAAAAACAGTGTAAGCAGGATAGAGGATGTTCTCCTGGGAGGCAAAGTCATTCCCAAGTCCGTTAGCTACATTAGTTTGCTTGTTTGTTCATAGGAAGAGCTAAGGTGTCTCACTGAGTGAAACACATCGTGTCCCTGAAGATACTGGCACTATCTGATCCCTGTTGCTCAAGAAGTGAGACAGCAGAGAGCAGCAGGAGACACAGATAAAATAATGACACTCAATATTTAAATTCATCAGAAATCTAAAATCAATGAGTAGTGCTCCAACCACATTAGGCTCAGAAAGAAGAGACAGACTTTGACTTTTATCATCTGTAACTAACATTGTTTTATATAGTCACCTCTGCATCTTAGTTATCATAGAAATTTTTATAAAATCTATGCAGAAATTAACCRACTAAATGGCATTTCTCGGTGAAAAAGAGTTCAATTATTTAGGACAATTAAAATAATGTATTAAAATAACTTGAAAGGCCAGCAGCAYATCTTCATACCTTCATTAAGCAAAAGCCTAAACTTTGATAAAAGTAAATAGAACATTCAGTAGTGAAGTTAAACTAAGGAAAACATAAACAATTAAAACCTGAGAAGAGATCCTTGGATTTAATGCCTCTTTTAAAAGGTAACAATAATTAGAAGGCTGTTTTGCTTGGTTTCTTAAATTAAATAAATTTGTCTCAATCTTTATGAAAGAAAAGCCAAATTAAAACACAGCTCTTTCTTAGTTAATTCAACAATTAACAACAAATAGGAAAAACTGGGCTAGGGTGACAGGGTGACTGAACCAGATGCATTTTGGGAAGAAGCAATAATCTGGAGTGCAAAGCATCAGAGAAACATATAACGGTGAAGGTTGGAAAAGACTTCCAAGCCCATCGAGTCCAACCATTAACCCAGCAGCACCGTGTTCACCACTAGACCATGTCCTGAGTGCTTCATCCACACACCTTTTGAACAATTCCAGGGATGGCTATTCCACCACTTCCCTGGGCAGCTTGTTCCAATGCCTGACCACTCTTTCAGTGAGGAAAATATTCCTAATATCTAATCTAAACCTTCCCTGAAACATCTTGAGGCCAATTCCTCTCAACATGTCACTTGTTATGTGGGAGAAGAGAACACTACAACCCACCTCACTACAACCTCCTTTCAGGAAGTTGTAGACAGCAATAAGGTCCCCCTTCAACCTCCTTTTCTCCAAGTTAAGCAACCCCAGCTCACTCAGCTGCTGCTCATCAGACTTGTGCTATAGACTCTAGATCAAGATAAGGCAGGAACTGAATTCTACTCTTGGTTCTATCACAGACTCTCCATCAGACATTAAATAGGACATATTCTTTGTGTCAGTGTCCCCAGCTGTACAACAGGAAAGATAGAACTTTGGTTCTGTAAAGTGTTCAGGCTTATGAACGCGTATTTTAATGTTAAGCTCAGCACTTTCTAAACACAAATAACTGCTGCTATCCAAAATGGAGATGTCTGAAAACGTTCCTAAGTTCAATGCCTCTCACAGGCACAGATCTCAGTTTTGACCATGAGGTAAGTGTCAGACAAAAGGTCTATCTGCATAGTATCCTGTCTTTACTCTGGAAAGGAAGCTACAATGAACTGGTGGTGAGCTCCTTGGATGGAGGTGAACGGGGCCCCTGTGACAGAACAACAGCTTCAGCATGAAAYGTTTAAGTCAGCAAAACCCACTGACTTAAGCATGAGAAGCCTGGACCTACATTGCAAGGGACAGCCCAGCAATCAGCAGCACTGCAGGAACTCTATTTTTCAACCCTTTGTATCTTGCTAGYCCCCACTGATGTTGCACAGCAACTCAAATGTGCAGGAATATTTATTATCCAAGTTCTTTTATTGTCYCTGCTTTTTCCTGCCCGGTTACTACTTCGCTTTCATCAGCTGAAGTGTTTGAGATCTCTCAGAGGCTCACTGCAGCACGCACCTGTCAGCTCTCTAACCTATCACTGTTTTGACATATTCTAAGAGAGACTTTATGTGGACATCTGGATAAATATAATTCTTCCCACACCTCTGGGAAAATAGGAGTCTTCCTTGGGCCATCCGTGGGAAATGAAGGGTGGAGGGGCTTTCAAGCAGAAGAGAAGGGTACGTGTGAAGAACAGTGCTTCAGGAAGTAGGAAGGCTAGAAACTATCCAGTGGCACTAGAAGTACATACATTTATGCATACAATCAGTTTGCAGGAACATTAAATCCTTCACTGCATTATTTTTTATGTGAAACTTCTGTGTTACACATTATGTTCTATATTCCTGAAAGTAGTTCATCATAGGACAAGAATTACTTTAGGCAAACACTCAGCAGGAAAAGCAGAAAATATACCATTGTTTCAGATCTTGATTATGCAGATTGGCTTCTCTTGTAAGGAAATTAACTCTATGCCACAGCTGTGGGGACTAAAATTACAGAACAATCGATATTTTGAAAACTTTGAAAATCTGCCAAAGGAGAAAATTACACGATTGAACAACAGCTTTTATAGAATCAAAGTAAAATATTTCACTAATGAATTTGTTCAGTGTTTTGTTTAAAAATTTAATCATTGACTTCATTGTGATATACCCAACAATTTGTCCAATCACATATAGCTTAGGAAGTCCTGTTAAAAACAGATGAAAAAAAGTAATTGTTCGCTTTCTAGGCCTAATACAAAAAGCAACATTTTACTGCATATTTTAAAATGTTCTTTTGACTTTTTTCCTGATCATTTTGAGTTCTACGATACATTTGTTCTGGAAAAAAGAAAAACAAACACAAGACGAGACACAAGGAGGAAATGGAGGAACCTTAGCAAAAAGTAGAATCAAAAGTGTAAAAACCACTTTGAATATTTTTTGAAGGATTTAGGATCCTTACAGATTCCATCTAYTACAGAAATGACTGTTACTAATAGCCCCAGGACCGTGCCTTGGTACCGTAAGAAATTTCTATGCTTCAATTCCCTGAAAAGGATGGCAGCAAGATAGGACGACTGATGGTGAGCAGTTAGAGCAGAGCAGCCAGATGAAAAGCTGTCCATAAGCCCATCCCCAGACGCCCTGGGGACTGAGCAATCACCAACAACCGAGAACCTACAGAAACACAACATGATAAAGAGTTTCRGTAAACTGGCTCCCAGATATCAAATCTGCTGATAGGGGTATGATTCACATTCATTATGCTTGAATTATGCCGAGCCCCTCCAAGCTGCTGTCTCAAATGTCATTTCCGTCAGCTCGGTCACTCATTTTTAGCATTATTCCTTCACTTCCTCCGAACCCAACAACACAATGAAATAAATGTGCTGCATCCAGCGTACTCAGGTTACAAAAGCAACTGATGCCAGCAAGGTCAGTCATATAAATTCACTGCAAGATTGCTTTGAAAGAGACTTCTGCTAAAGGATTGAATAGCTAGATAATCACGTTATGCCAGCAAAGGGAAGAGAGAAGGAAATAATTATTATTTTTTCCATCACACTTCTTCTCTCTTATTTGTGGGAGGAAGATAGGAAGTTCTTGCTGTTCATGGAAACATAAAAATTAAGCAAAAATAGTGTTATGTTTTATAAAGCAGAGCAGTTGTCAACTCATACCGTTTAGTCATTCATTACTGCAGCTACCATAACCAGAAACCAGCACTATACAATCTAGGGCAGCCGTGCTTTTCTTTGCCGCTAATACTACAGGCAGTGCCTCATACCGTAAACCCATCATTCATTACAGAGAACAACTGACAGATTCTTCCCCTAAGGAGGCCAAGATTACTCAAATCTGAAATGCCATACCCTGTCAACACAGGTGTACAGGAAAGAAGCTCATTTACTGGCAGGCTTGGTAATACATAAAAATAGTCACTGTCAAAAATTGATAATCAGTAAAAAAAAACCCCAAAACCAACCAAAAAAACCCCCAACAACCCAGCAAAAAGATTTGGTGCTCATTTGATAAAAAGTTAATAATAATTCTCCACTTGTTTCATTCAGGCTATGCTATTTAAGTCCTTCAGAAGATAAATTGTCTCATGTTTAGCTTGCAGACCATTTAGCGTGTGGGCTCTACAGCAGCAGAAAAGCATTTGTAGGAGGCTCTTGTTGTGCTGTGCCTGTCTCTCCTCCCCTGACTGAAATACAGCGCTTGGCACAGTGATGTAGGGAGGCAAGAGGTCCAACATACAGCAAGCATCTGGAATGACTGACTTCAGTTATACTGAGGTTTCACCTACCACTGAACTCAGACTAATTATGTGCATTTATTCTTCATGCTAACAGATCCCTTTAGCATTGCCCCTTTCAAGTGTTGGTGTCAAGCACATCATTTAAGACAGAATTTGCTGAAAGGCAGGCAGGTTTATTGTCTAATGTCATGCTGTACAAGCAAGAAGTGAGGCTGGAACTGGAAATACCTGCAGTACTGTACACTGCATTTTGTCCTGATTCAAGCTCTTCTTGCTATTTTTTTTTAACCTTCTTTTTCTCCACTCAGAGAAATATCAAAATTTTACAGAACACCTRTTTAGTTACTTGCACTTTGTCCATTTTAAGTCAAAGCAGGAAAACACTTGCTGACTGAGACATATAAATTACACCATTATCTAATGAACTGTTGCAGAACTCATTTGAATGTAGCTGACTTTGTGAGGAGCATGAATCTTCCAGTCATTTAGACAGGAGTTGTTCAGGATAGACAATATTAATTTAGGGATGAGTCATTATGTTCAGTATCAGTCTGGGGCCTAATGATTTGATTCAAATTAGTTTAAATCACCGGGGAGAAAAAAATATTAAAATTACACATATAGCAGAATATCAAAACAATATTTCCCAAGATCCAAAGCACTTATGGGCTGTCATTTTTAGGTTGAAATTTCCTTTTTCACAACACATTGTACATGCACAGTCTTGCTCAAGTGCAACAGTGCAGACTGCTTTGGCTAGATTCGCTGCAGCCCCATAGCTCCTCTGAGACAGAGAGGTCTGTGGTTCAGAAAGTTTTAAAGCTGTATGGAGAAAGGTTTCTGCCACCCCCTGATGCAGGTGATATTTTAGAGTAGGCAAAAAGAAAGAAAGGACAGGCAGAGAGTCAAATGTCCAACTGATCCCCGATGTTAGAGAAGGGAGGATTGGACAGAATAAAACAGGGATGAGATATACATTTTCCTTTTTTTTCCAGCTAACATGATGGAGAATTTCTTTTAACACTTCACTACGGAAACAGGATAGCCTTGGGTTGTCTTCATTCATCAGGCCAAACAGATCTGGGATCTGCTACTCAGATGTATTTGCTCCATTTACACGTTTGTGGAGAACTCATTAAGAAGCCTGCAAGTGAGGTAAAACTTTCCATGCTTGCAAGCTGAACTAAAGTCAGCAGATTATTTATTTGCAGAGCCTGTAGTGAGTAAACAAAGAAGTGCTGTTTTGTAATGGTTTTTTTGTAATTTTTTTTTCACTGTATCTCCGTTCGTTACRTTGGGGCAAAGTCAACCACGTATTGGCATCCAGCAAACCAGGGAGCAGAGCACRATCAAAGCAGTGCATGGGGTTTATAAAGCATGCCTGGCAAGGGTTGATCTAACCCTTGTGAAACAACCTCCATGAGCCATGTTGTGTGATGCTCGCCTATACCAAGTGTTCAGTAGCACAGCCTATTTTTGAGAAGTTGTCTCAGGGATGCTTTGATCCTAAGCTGCTGAAGAATACTTTATTCTCCTCTCCTTCAGAATACCTTGAGGAAGGATTACTTCTCTGTTTAGCTCTTAAGAGATCATTGGTTATAATTTGGATGGAGGTGCAACAGGGAAATTCTTTACAGTTCTCCTTCTGCAAATTATAAAGCCTTTAATTACAAGCTTGATCACTTGCATTTTAAGTACAGTATTAAATGAATACCAACTTAGTGAACTGGTGCCTTTGCACACTGGGCCACATGGCCTGTCAATCTCCTGGATTCTGGAGTGACTGGTGACCTGCTGATACAGGAGGTAAAGCCTTTGTTCCCCATGCTACAGCAACCTGGACTCAAAACCCAAAAATAAAAAAATTAGGGGACTAAAATGACCTGTAGCTATATAAACTGGACTGCAGAAAGCAACACAGGGTTGTGATCAACAGATTGGTTTTGTTGCTGATTCTGTCAACAGGTTGGGGAGTGGGGGCAATTACTAACTCAGTCACTTTCCTGCATCTCTACTTCCCTCTCTGTAAACTGGAGCTCACGATATTAAATTATTTTGCAAAGTACTAATAAGAAATGCCATGTAAAATCTTCTCTGGCTGCATGTAAATAAAAGACAAAATTTAAGATTAGCCCACATTCAGGCTGACTGGTGACCAAATACAGAGTTTTAACAAAAGTCTCCAAAGATAAACATCCACAAACAAACATCCCCTACAAAAAAACTACTTTGAAATGCTTTCTTACATCTCACTGACTGCATTGGCTCCTTCACTAGGGAAATTTGATTTTTGACACTAGTTCTGCTGCATGACTTTCAACCCTTCAGGTTCCTCTTTTGCTGCAAGCTGGTCATCACATCCAGCCTTAGCTTGTGCTATGTACAAACTGTTTGCATGCCTCACTGTGTTCACTGAGGCTTCACAGCTCTGATTGCATCTCTTGCACAATTTCTCAGGAAAAGAAGAATTACCTAAGCCTGAAACTCAGGGTCTGTCCACCTCCACACAAAAAAATGCTCCTGCACAAACACTGTCGGTGGCTGCATGATCCATGGCAGTCAGTGCAAGAGATTTCATAACCATCTGACTTTTGTTTTCAGTAGCCTATATCCAATTCATTAGGAGAAGCTGGTAAATGTCAGCTCTACAAACAGGACAAAAAATGATTCAGTCCTCTCTATATAATCTGTCTAATAAATTCAATAGGTGTCACTTTTGTGGAAGGGTCTATATACCTCAGCAGTAATTTGTCACCAAGAAACAGTTTCAGGGCGTTTCACAGTTGTGTGTCAGTGTTCATTTCAGGCCTTATCTTCAATGAACATTTCTTGCTAAGAGCAATTAATTCCTTGCATCTGTCACTATAGGAACAAAGCAAATGCACTTTATGTGGAAGGCCCATTATTCAGTACATTAGGCACTGATATGACAGTTCTCCTCATCCCACAGTCACACACAACAATAAGTAACCTTACTTATCATTAAGATTTGAAAAATTTAATATTAGAAGGATATGTATTTTCTTTCTTTTTTATTATTATTTTATTTTTGGTAGTACTTTCAAATATTGTAACCCTGATAAAAAAACCCTAATAACTCAAAACAAAAAAGTCCCACCCCTCCAGTAAATGCTGCATCACCGTTTCAATTCAGGAAAATTTGAAAAGCAATGGTAAGATTAAAAAAAAAAGAAAGCATAAAGTTTATTAAGGGGACAAGTCTTCTAAACTATACCGAAGTATACTGGAAATTATTTGAAATGAGCAGATCTGTCTGGAGCACAAATTTGCTCCACTCTGACCCTTCTTCAATCCTAGCCTTCTCTCAAATATAACGGACCAAATATATTCCAAAATCAATACAGGTTGTTGTGGACAACTTTTCAAGGGAAATGATTAGATATTAAAAATTCAGTTAYAACACCTCAAGATATCATTCAGAACAGGGGAAAGAAAGGAAATGCTAGAAATGCCAGGAAAGAAAAGCAGACAATTATTTGCTCATCTGATGTTGGCTGCAACGAGGAAGCATACAGGATATTTTCAGTCAACTGGAGGAAAATGAAAAGTGGAGGAGGAAAAAAAATTATATCTATTCTTTGTGATGCGAGTTACTGGTTTCCTGAAATATTACCATACTGTACAAACTGCTAGGTGATGAAATTAAAAAACCACAATAGCTATATTATGCACCCTGAATATTTGGAAAAAATATGTATGCACAGAGCAGTCACTGAAGTAAGAGAGGCAGTTTATTCAAGCTGCATGTTGCATTCGTTTTTCTCAGTGATGCCAGCAAATATATTAATTCTTAAAAGCTGCTTGCTAATCATTTTAAGCAAACACTGGAGAAAACTCAATTGGGATGCATTTAAGTAGGCACCACAGGAAGCTCATTCTGGGACAAGCTCACAAACAGTCAAAGAGTTATTTTCATCCGTTTTGAGGCAGAAAAAAACAACACATGACGCACAAGTCCAGTCAGAGGCAACCACCATAATATAAACTGCAGATCATCACAGTGTGAAAGACGTCCTTTGCCATAAAGATACTAGCTGCTAACACTAGAAATGTGGTGCAGAACAATTTATTCCACAYGTGTCAGAATTAAGGACAGCCATTTTCTTACAGGTTTGTGCCATAAATTTGCAGGTACTGCTCCATACTTACCTTTAACAGTTGAAACCCATCTTCCATGTCTCCTGCTTCATGGATATATAACCCTCCTTTCCCTCCTCTGTGTCCTCTGAACCCTGTGTTGTTCCCCAGATCTCTCCTACATCCCTCAGCCAATGATTATGCTTCAATATATAATGTTATGACCAGATTCAGACTTTGCTTGTGGTTGGCAGGCAAAATGGTTTGGGGTTTTTTTCCCATTTATTAGGCACTAATAAGACCTCTTCTCTTTCCGTAGCATCAAGTTTCACTCAATACATAAGAAACTATATTTTTGAGATATCCATGTGTTTATTAAAAGGTAGTGAAGATTAAGGAAGAGTTTCAGAAAAAAAACCAATGGTACTAATTGTAAAACCATGCAAAAACGAGCTAGAAAAGCATCAGATCTACAGTCATTTCTAGTTTAATTCTCAGATCAAAACAGGAAGCTATAGTAGGTGAAAATTGATCTTGTATCATTAATTTCATCTCATTATTTGCAACCAGGCTGGAGTTTGTAATATACATACACATAGTTTAAACTGTTCCACAGTTTTCATGAATTAAACCAGCTTGTTTTTCCTTCCATACCAGGTCTTAGAAGAGCCCCAAAGTTGTTCTGCAGCTTGGGATGAATACAGAAACTGCACACCCATAGTCCTCTCAGCAGCTGTGCCCCAGGGCCACATAGCCTTCACCTCTAGTGTTTACATGCACACAGTCTTCAAATACCTCCATTCACCTGCTTTAAACCGAAGAAATACTGTAAAGCAGCTCTAACCCTCTTTGAGAAAAACTCCTTGGAAATGTTGGGGTTTTAACAGTAATATTCCACTCACCTAGTTGAAATCTACCAGTTAAACCTGTTTATTAGCTGCAGCTGTGCAGGGTGGTTGTCACATTTTTCAATAATGGAACTCTGCTCTGAATTAGCAAAGGCCACTGAGTTTTTCCTTAATGACTAGCATATAATCCCTGAAGCACTGTGCAGCTGTTTTTCTCCCTCCTTTAAGTTCCTAAAAAATATTTGAACTCTAAATGTAGGAGGAATTGCTGTGGGGTTTGCTGAACTTCCACTGGCTTTTAGCTGCCTCTGTTTCTTTAGCCAGCTCTTCAGCTCTTCACGAGCTCTTCAGCACAGGCTGCCTCGCCTTTTGGACATGAGTCTCTTGCCCTACACTCCAAGGAACCAACTCGGCTGGCATCTCTATGTGCTACTGCCATGGACACCACCCAAAGGCATATGGATGCAGGAGTGCAGTCAGGGTCATTTAGAGAAGAACTTTTTAAGGGCAGAGAGAATACAGTGGCATTTCAGCTACTTGGAAACCAACATATTTTTAGCTTAATTTAATTGGAATTTTTTGTTAAATGAATATGCTAGTTTCCAAGTGTCTGAAAGAAAAGTATTCTTTTCCAAGCCAATCGGACTATTTCTATTCATCATGTTAATTCATGTTTTGTTTGCTGAGTTAATACTTTGTGATTCTTAAATATTCTAAATTTTAAAATTCCTTTGTCGCCCACTTCAGCTGCTGCAAGATGAGATTTCTAGTAGCTTTAAAATCTAGAAAAGGGCAGTTGGTTCAGCAATACTTTACTGTCTATTGTTTAAATCCAATTATTTAGTACTCCTGGAACAATGATAATAGATTTATACATATAGTGGTTGCTTTATATTTATCTCCTTAAACTTATTTTCATTATCGCCTTAGCATTCAACAGTCACTGGCAAGCCATTATCCAGTCACAGGTTCATAACACATAATTTGATTAAACATATTACAAAAATAATGAAAGGGTTTTTTTCCATCATGCTTTACCAAAACAATGAAGAGATGCCATGCACAACAATTCCCTCCTCACAACAATTCGCACAGAAATGTTCTTTGTTTGCAAAGCTTCTCTGTCCTGTGATGCTTAATTAAGGATATAATGGAGAATATTATAGTCATTTTAGAGTAATTTGGAAGTAATGATGCCTGAGGCCAAGCATGGACTTCTATTTAACTCAACTAAACATAGAAGTGTTGGCAATGGCCATTACAAATGGACCCCATTGCTATCCCAGTTTTCAGAAATAACTTGCTGATCCCTTCTCCCTGCCCACCCCATCCCCCCACCCCCCCAGTAGCTACACTTTTTAATTTCTTGGGTGCCACGCCTCTCAGCAGCATAAAGTTGCATTTTGTAAGCACTTATCTTTCTCCTTTATTAAACAGCATGCCTTGAAATCATTTTATGTTAGCACAAAGTTCCCAGAGGCATGTAACTCCCATCTCAGGTTGTAGCCGCATCTATCGAGTTAGTCATGTGGATCACAGAGCCACAATAGCTGTTTATGCTAAATAAAAAGATCTAGAGGTGAATTTCATSTGGAATCAAACAGCTAATTTCCATGAAGACTTACTGCAGTTTTATGGGTTTTCAAAAAGAACTCTCACCCTCTCTGTCTGGTTTCAAGGGAAATCAGGGTGGAGTTGCTACCCCTCAAGCTCTGGTGAGGCTAAAGGGGGAATTATTTTTGATATGCACAGTCTTACTATAAAGGTTTCCAACACATATATTTTCCACTTAAAGAGTACTTTCATAAGGGGTATTTGAACTTTAGTAAAATAATGATTTTTCCTGAGAATTTTACAGACACTATAGACCACAGATTGATGTGTGGAAAATAAGGTACTTCTTCTAATGGGGATTTTGAATTTTCTCAAAATCGATCTTCTCAACCTTTTTAGCAATGTATGGAATCAGAATAAAAACCTTAAACATGCAAGTCTGTTCCCACAGCAGAAGGAGTCCTGGACTGTGGTGAGCCAGCTGGATGCTGGAGCAATGAAAGACTGTCCACACTCCAAAATATTTGCTTAAATCCAAGCGAGATCTGCCCTGTGGAGTTTGTGTTTCACACTCATTTAGCTTCTCTATCAAAACTGGAAAATTTGATGTATAAATCTGTGCACTGTGAGCTGGACTGTTGCCTTAAGCTTCCATTCCCCAAGGCAAGGCTTCCAGGCACAGAAGAGTTAGTTTCTTCTCAAGTTTTCTACTCCAAGAGCTAGCACCTCTTGAAAACTTCTGTTAGGGAAATAGTACAGCCAATGGGACCATTTCAAACCTTACATCTAGAGAGACAGGTGAGACAGGCTGGAAAATTTCTCCAAATCCTTTTCCACAGATAGGACACTGCATTAACATTACTAGCAACTCGGTGAAACCATTAGGAATACCTCTAAGAGTCTTTTTTTTCAGGTCAGTCCTTAAAAACAAAAAACTGTGTGTTGTGCAAAAGTGAAAATGTGTTATTTATCTGTCACTCCCAAGCGTAAGTTTCTAGATGAACATCCACAGCCTTCTGGATGTGCCAACATGAGGTGAGCTTCTGCCCAGCACAGCAAAGGCTCAAGGTGAATGATGCAAAAGGAGCAAATGTCATCATAACTCTGGCTGCTATATATTTTTCTACCTGCCCTTATTGATCAGCTTTGAAAGTGCTCCCCCTCAAAGCCATGTATTCATTTCAATTTTATATTTTATCTTATTTTCTTTCCCCCCAGACTGGAATATTGCTTCTTAGGCTAAAGAAATAACAAAAAAATTAATTTTGGAGCCATGCACTCCAGGACACTTCACATTAAACTGTAGACACTACAGGCAACTAGATAACACTAATAGCACCTGAGGCAATTTCCTTTCCTATGCTTCTTCTCGGTTGCCAGCTGGAGTCTGGGCTAAAAATAGCCTTGTCATGACAGAATAATGAATCCCAGCGATAAGTGTATTTCGCAGAAACGCAATGAGGTCATTATCTGAACGTTAATGGATGAATAGGGTGGGAAAGGGAGGGAAACCGTTATTGGGTGGTACAATAAAAACGCAGAATGAATGAAAGAAATGTGAACAAATGTTGCTCAAAAGGCTCTGAAAATCATAGCCTGCTTTCCTGTTTATGTTAGTGTAGGAATAATTTACATGACATTAAAAATTGAAAATACTCATAAGAAATTCTTCTTAGCTGGCAATTTGTCTGCATAAGCAATTACTGCTTTCCAGGCTCTGTGAAATTATTCTGTTTTATCCATAGGACGTTTCAATAATTGTACCATATATCTGTTTGTTACAGTACCACTAACAGTAAGGGAAGCATATTCCAAATCTAATCTACTAAAAAAACCCCAAGCCAACCAACAACAAAGTCATTCAAACCCAAGAGTTCTGAACTAGTTGTTGCCTGAAGTATTTTACCCCTTAAAAGTACAAATAAATAAACAAAGAACAGTATACCTACATTCTCATTATTATGATCCACCTTGAAGCAGTAAATCTGCAGCTAGACACAGCTATCTTAGAGAGAGGGGATGAATTTCAGACTAAGATTACTTGTCAAAAAAAGAATAAAAACCTTATTGCTGCTGTAATACCTAATATCAGTATGCCCAAAAGAAATCAGTCTTTTTACCTCCGAGCCTGCTCCTTATCATCATTTAACATCATTTGCCTACTGGCAGTTTCAGCATTTCCCATCTTTAGAAACCATCCAATCGTATCTTTCTTCATTGCCTTTACAGACAGCACTAAGTCAGAGAAAGTACATTTTAATACTCATATTTGAAGCTAACTCTCCTTTCCCTTTCGTTGAGAAAGGAGCAGAGACATTTCCACTTGGGAAAAACATCTTCCTTCCAATTGGAAGATACTATGTGTGACAGTGCCCGAGCAAGACAGGATGTGTAGATAAACTGCATGTACCAAAGACCAAGAAAGCTGCTGAGAGTGGTTAATGAACAGTATGGTTAGCCCAGCGGGTGGAGGAGGGGAACTTGCACCAGAGCATTCACAGGGAGCCCTTGATCCAGGAAACTAGAAAACCTACAAAGTTTGCATTGAACCGCCTGCTTGGGCCCAGCAGCAAAGCTTAATTGCTTATTGTGCAACACCATCAGAATGCAGATTTGCTTGGTTAGAGCATTTAATACAGGACGACCTAATGTTCAGGACTCCCATGCATTAGCAGAGAAAAGCACAGCAATAGGTCTTGCACAGAAGTATGATACATTAAAAAACAGGAAAAAAAAAGCTTTTGAGGCAGATCAATTATCAGTAACACACAATGTAATGACAACAGTTCAGACTAAAGAACAGAGACAGCCCCTGATCCTGCATGCATTTATTGGCCTGCAGTTCCCTACCATGAGTAATTTCTTCAGGATTCAATGAGACTGCATAATAGTAAAATTAAACCATGTATCATCATTTCGAAAGCACACTTCTGAAACAAATACCATCTACAGTCTCCACTCTATTTGCTGAGCAGAGAGGAGAAAAGAAGAAAAAAGAAAAGTGGAAAACTCCTCTGACAAAGGTCTTGCTTTTCTCTCTGGCTGAGGAGAAAAGAAGACATTATCACTAGACAAATTGCACAAATATCAACAGTCCAATGATCAGGACATTTTCAAGTTGAAAAGGTCAGGACAGATTGACCTAATAGGACTGGTAGATCCAGACTCATCCCATTTTGTCTCAGTTCACTTTCTTTTGAGGGAGTTCAGGACAATCAGCCTTCTTACATGAGTCCTGAAGGTAAACACCTAAAATCACAATACGGGTGTACACACAATGGCTATTTTCAGCTTCTAAAGTCTGGTTTCCAGTACAACTATTCAAGTCTGTGCATTTACATTTCTAATTGTTTCTATCTACTCCAAACCTGTGTTGGGGTTTTTGGGGCTTTTTTTAAGAGAAAATTCCTTCTGCATATTTTTACTAGTAGAGGGTTTGTCCCAGGTCAATTTAAAGAGCAGGCTGAATATAATCCTTCTGCCCATGTACACTATGCACTTGCCGACACTTGGGCTCAGCTGGGAATCCTGGGTCTTGAACTGATGTCTTGGCAAGTCCACTCACAGTGGTCTGTGATCCAGCTAACATCTCAGAGACAGGACCCATAGTGAGGACTATGGAAATGCCCATACGCTCTGCCCCTCAAACTTTGGATGTGCTATTTCAAGTGAGACGGTGAACATGCAAAGGAATCCACAGGCAATGCTGATCATAGCTCAGCACTATCAGAGATGCCTAAGAAAGGAACGGCCAGAGGGTTAGGTATGAAATGGATTGGCAACAGATACTAATGTTCTCAAATTCTATGCGTAGACCAATTTGGTAGTTCCACAGCCAGGCTTCCCAGTCTTCCCAGCCTTCCTGGCTAAGCTAAGCTATTAATGTTGCTTTTTCATCTGTGATCTTGGGGTTTTCATCTGCCACTCCTTTTTTCTCCTTCAGTCTTGGGTTACTGAATATATTGTTATGGTGAGGATGGAAGGACCAGTGTCAAACAGGAGCAATTGCTAAAACTTGATGGTTAAGGAATCTCTCCTTCTGTGGAAGGCAAGTTTTTAMATAGTTGGAACAGCTGTAACAGATGACTTGCCCACATGTTATAGGCACAATATCAGGAAGGACAGATCACTGACACACAATGTAAATATGTGTAAATACATTTATAAATCATGCTATAAAAAAGACCTGAGATGCAAACCTTTAACATCAACAATTGATTAAATTTTCATGTAACTAAACATGAATTAATAGTTTATTAACTCTTTTCAAATATTTGTTTAGCACAAAGAAGTATCTTCAAACTAGTGCTGATTTTTACATTTATAAATAATTAGCAAAATAGAAATTAAAATAATTTGCTGGAAAGCCAAATAAACCCCTCAAAGATATTAACATTCAAACATTCTTTCTTCTTCAAAGAATTTGAAAAAAAAAAGCTACGACCTAGATTTAATTTCAATATATTCTAGCCAAATGGTTTAAGTAACAATGAAGCAGTTTTGAACTGGAGAACAGCTCCTGGAAAGAAAGAAAAAGTTTTGAATTCATAACAGCTGAGAAATGGTTAAGTAGAAATTTACTGAAACACAGTTGAATTGATGCTGTGCAGAATACAGCAAGAAATAAGGGACACAGAGGAAGGAAGCATATTAAGGAATTAAGAGTTTCCATTACAGGCTCATATCAACATATATCAAGGATTATCTTCTTTCAGAAATTTTGCTTTCAAGCATATTCACACTGCTTAGTATGAAAAAAAACCAAAAAAACAACCAAACCCTACTTAGCTTAATATTTTCTCTCCCATACATATCTCAGGGAACAGTAGATATGATCAAGTTACATATTGTCTAGTACAGCAAACGTATTAACTATAGAAATGTCATTGCTGCTAAGTACCAGAGATGCAGGATCATGCATCAGTATTATTAGACAGAAAGATAGTTTTAGTACTTCCTTTCCCAACATTCCTTCAGAAGGCAGCTACCAGTTTCCAATTTTGTTTTCTGACACTACATCCACATGTCTCCATACCCCATTTTCTACTCATGTAATATAGTTTCAGGGTTGGCTCTTGACAAAGACACATGCCAGGCCATCTCTCCACTATCTCAGATAATAAACACAGGCTTCTTTATCTTAGTTTCTCCTGGAACAACATAGAAACAGAAAGAAGCAAGAATAGAATACTGTCACTGGGTTAGGCAGCATTACTTATAAGGTACAACACCTGCCGAGAGGAAGGAAGCACATTCCAGAAAGAACCCCAATATGCTTCGTAACTGGAATAAACACAGCACATCCCAAAGCTATTTGCAAATGGAACCAAATCTGAACACAAAAAATACATCCATTCAGCRGCATGTAATCTCTCTCTCAATTTAAGGATTGTGTCCCTGCTGATGAAATTTTCTAATTCAAGCTACTTGATTAAAATTCTGTGACTAATACATGCTTAGATTAACAGCTCAACTGCATGCAAGGTATCCTTCAAAACAGAGCTGGACAGATTTATCCCGTATTGCATTATAGATGTTGTTGCCAGACACTACCAATAGCTTCCATTTTGAGCATGTGCGTCAGTCAAGCACTTATTAAAATGTGAGACTGTATGGGGAATTTTCCTCAGTGACAACAAACCAGTACACTTTCAATTTCTCTATAGAGGCTTATTTGCCTGGTTAAACTCTCTGACTTTATTGCTTTGGAAAATGTAATATTCTCCAGTGTCTCCACGAAAGATACCACATATCTCACCTGCTCCCATGCATACAGAAACCTGGTGTACAGACCAACTGAAAAATGTCAGGAAAGCAAGTCAAACTGAAGAGACTTCACATCACAGCCTGAGATGTTGCCCATATAAAAAAAGTGCACATGCAACTATTCATGTGGCTTCCCTGCAATACCAATTCCTAAGGGTTATATAAAGGCACAGGTAAAGCACAGTCATACAGGCATTATCAGAAGCATACTCAGATTTTACCATGAGGGTAGATGGATGAGATGAAAACCTGTGTAAGTAGATTAATGCCCTGTGTGTTACATGTCCACAAATTTCTTTCATCCCTCTTAAACTGGCATAAGCCATAAAAATTAGAGCAATCCTGAAGACAGATCAATTTTTAACCCAAAGCTTCACATAGAGGGCAAAAAGCAATCCTGTATCGCTGGCAGGCTCTCATCCGGTTTAGTTCACCATACACTTCTGAAAGAGGTACATTACCACTTGCTGAAAGAGACCATTCAGAGGGGCATTTTCCCCCGCAGTCAGTGTAGATTGTGACATAAAACTGGATAAACCATGGTGACACTAAGTTGTGACAGCTGCTCCAACATTCCTTCCAATACCATGAAGCCAAATGCTTGGAACCAAGAGCCTCAGATCTGATCTGAAGATACACAGCCCTCAAAACCCRTATCAGACAGACTCACAATAAGCCTGACTCAACTTTTGTCTCACATAGCTGGTGCTCAGGGTCAGCTACTGCAAACCTCCACAGCCAGTGACAGGTTATTTGTGGTCCGCCTCTGGGCTGCTTAAATAAACACTAATATGCCAAAAAAAAAAAAAAAAAAAAACCACGTAGCAGATCGAAGAAGCTTTAGTTCTATACTTGTAAGACTTAATTTATTTTTTTAAAATACAGAGAAAGAGAACGTGAGAGAGTGTGACTTGTAGCATCAGCTGAGCATCATGAATCCACATCCACTGTCATTTTTAAGAATATCTGATTAAAATCAAGAAGTCTATAATAGCAGTCATTACTCCAACATGGAAATTAGGGGTATTGTTAATTCTTTTCAACATGTATCAGCTCCCTTCTAATTGGATCTATATTCATTACTGAAACTGAAATTAAAGAACAGCTATGAAAGGCTTTTGATGTCAGCTGTATATATCATGCCCGGAATTAAGTTACAAAAATGGTTAATACATTATGTGAATCTTCGAGTACCACTTTCACTCCATTTAGTTGCACATGTCCTGAGTATTCACTGAGGTACTGCACTAATGCAGCAAACTTTTAGGATGGGTAAAAAAACTAATTCCATTTGAATTGCTGGAAAATGCATAGATCATGGCACCAAACCTCCCTAAAATCTGTTGGTTTACAATTTATTTCTCTGCCAGATGCATGATCTGCTCAGTAAATGAGGTGTAAGACAGGGAAGAAATAGATCTTTTGAGTTACTTCCCATCAGAAATGCTACAAGAATGCAAAGTAAAAGCTGGCTGAACTTGAGTGAGCATACTCTGCACTGACCACTGCAAACATTTTTTTTCCTAAATAAACTGTGGAAGAAAAAAAGAAGAAGAAGAAAGGAAAAGTTCGTGTTCAATTTCAGAAGATTTTTGTCAGAACTTCCCCTTCTGTCTGACACAGCCTAATTTTTTCTTTTATTTTGTATTGGATCAAAAGGAAGAAAAAAAGTAAGTGTATTGTACCAGTCTCTCAAACAGTTAAAATTTCCTTTCTCCTACTTTTTGCCATGGAGCAGTACTAAATGACCATTCATTCCTATCTTTCAAAAACCTAAACCGCATAGCACCCTTCCTGCTTGTCCTGAGGGGAACAAAACCATGCAGGAGGATAACTGAGTGGTTTTCCTTACCTTAACTAATCCAGACTGGAGAGGCAGAGGAGGGAAGAAAAGTGCCCTAACTATTTTGGTTTGCTCTCTTTTGAATGCAATCCTGTTTTCCAGGTATTAACAATGAACATTTCAACTAAGTGGAGAAAAGAGATGAGCTCTTCTTACCTCATGAAGATGGATAACGTAAGGAAAGACAATGCAGCAGCTGTTACAAGATGCAAGTCTGCTGCACTCTGAGCTATAACGGAGCAAAAGCTGGCAGGAAAACAGGGGGTGCAGTCCAGAAATCTGCTTCTATCCTTGGGTTGTAAACCAGTATTTCCCAGCAGAGATGGACCAGAGATCTCCTACTTGAATGAATACTCCTTTTTCTTTAGGTCAGGGGTCTTTAGCTAGTGCTTATTACAGACCTCTGAGAGGGACTTTTAAGGGCTTTAATACGGGTATTAAAGCATGTTGATACATGCTACACTTTAATTTCTRAATGTGAAATTGCTAAAGAAGGCTATCTGTCTGGAAAGGACTATTAAGATCCATAATCAAAACAGCATCTGTTTTGTGCAGATGTGTTCTCAGAGAAGCCTGGAGCAGACCAGCCTTCACTGGACTTTAAAACAACTTTAAAATAGTAACCTACTTCTTACAAAGAGTTTTAAAAAAATCCATATTCCCCCAGCAAACTTGAGCTATCCACTAGTAAAATAAGAGTATAATTTCCAACCTGAGCATCTTTTCCTTCCAGAAAGCCAAGTCCCTTCTTCTGTGAGAATATCCTTCCTGAATCTCCCTAGAGCCAGCTGAAAATGGTCATCAGTAGCAACTATTCTGGTCTCTGTATTTACCTCCTCTGCCTGTCCTTATCTTGACTGGTGCAGATTTACCCTTTCTGACTTCTCATAGTAGCACACCTGACATTTGCTCAGCCTTTCAGAAAAGAAGCAGACAAGCCATCCAAATTTTTTGTTTGACCAGAACAAAACCTTGAAGTAATTAATGTAAAGTGGAGTAATGGATACCTGGCTGAAGAGTAGGTATATTCCATTTACTGCAACTATCCTGGCTATAGTTCACCAGTTTGCAGGGATAAAAAGCCATTAATAAGCTTTGTCACTGATAGCATTACTTTCTAATCTTAATTCTTTTAGGATTATTAGCTTTAAAGGCACTTGAAAGAAGATAAGTTAATTTATACTAAAATGAAATTGAAAAGTAATGCTTAGATACAGCAGCATCTACACAATAATGTAGCTTTACAAACACTCACTTGAATAAACACCACTAATTCACTCATTGTTATTCACAAACCCTTAAAAAAAACTGTTTGAAGAAACAAATTTTAAATAAATCGCACTGACATATATGGAATAAGTAAAAGACCCATAAAAGTTAATCACATCCCCCAATTTTCTGTTGAGTTTGAAGTTTGTATGAACACTGTCTTCTTTCTCCAACATGTTGGGTATTTTTCCTTGCCTAGTATGCTTCTCATGGTGGTTGTTAAAAATACCTTGTCCTAACTCAGCAGACCCTCTTGGGTCTTCTCATGGGGAAGAAAACCCCAAATCACCATTTTTTTCTCCAAGAGACTCATTACAGAAATATTCTAATAGGGAGAGTTGACTAGAGATGTAAATGAGATCATGAAGCAAGTAGCTGCTGGAAGCACTAGTGCACGACATTTAAATCAGATTTTTTCCTCGGCTGCTATTTGGATATTTCTATTAAATGAGAAATATCATCGCTCCCAGAAACAGGGGCTTCTCTGGAGTATACTTGAGGAACTTGAGGGATATTCAACCCTTATTAGCAACAGTAATACTACTAAAGCCTCTTTCTGAGAAAGGTAGGCAGACTTGCTTACCAATCCCGTAGTAAGTTGCTTTAGACCACTGAAGGGAAATCCAGAACAGGGATGCAAACCTCCACAGTGGGATCCATATGTCTAGATTTAAGGATCTACTATCATTTTATACATCCCTAGGCTTGTGAGACATTCAWACATAGTTAATAGATATAAAAGGTAACCTGCACCAGGCAAGATACTTTAAGTAATAGCATTATTTTAGGTATCTTAAGGTAGTCCACAAGCCCATCTACATTTACACTCCTGATTTTCCCTCTCCCCGCCACCTTGCTCACTACACATAGTGAATTAGATATCTAACAATAAGATTCAAACCACACAAAATGCATAGAGAGATATTAAGTAATACCCAAAAAAAATACAATTGAGTACATGGAAGAACAGAAAAAGAGTMGTTTTAATCAGGCTTTAAACTCTAATTTTATGTATTAATAAGCCACAGCGTAGCATCTTTGCCGGGGATTTACCTGGCTCCCAGGTTCACATTTCCTGGCTTTAAGCCAAAGAGAGTTGTTCTCCAGCTCTTCCTTTCTTGTAAAAGATCATCTGTGCACATATAGCTCTAGCTGTGTTGTGAGAGCAGTTTTAACTTGTTGTGCTCTCAGAGACTGCCTTCCTCATCAAGCTCCCTATAATCCTGCTCCAACCTGACTGGACATCCCAAATCAGTGCTTGGTCACAGCCATGGCCTGGGAAGGTTCACATTAAACATGATGGGCTTTGGCAAGTTCAGGCACATTCAAAATTACATGGTACCAATTGCTAAAGAGATGGCTGTGAACATGTCTTGGTAAACTAATGAGTTAAATGATTTAGGTTAGAAAGATCTGCTTGGAAACTGCTCTGCTCCAAGGGAAGTGAGGACTTTCAAAACAAATACACAAAAAACAATCCTTCTACCTCCTCACCCACAAAAAAAAAAGGCAAAGAAGGAAAAAAGGAGAGAGAAATGCAGTAACAACACATGTAATGCTGACCAGAATCCTAGCTGGACTGGCTGGCACAATTTCTCACTCGCACAGCTGGAAGCACAGGTGCTGTGGATGGTGAGAGGAAAGGGGGAGAAGGGAATGGGTTGAGCAGCCAGGTGGTTCCTTTTCTAGCACATCATCCGGAGTTCACGTACTCCAGCAGAAAACACTAACTGGAAAGAGCTGTCTTCAGGTCCTTGTTCCGCTGCAGTAAATACACTCCTAACTCACAGGTGTGCACTTAATTCATGATGTTGCAGAAGGTTTCTCTGGCTATATAAGAAGAGCCCTGCTGGTTCCAGCCACCACTGCACAGGCACAGCACCCTTCTAAGGGCAGTGCATCTGGGTGATAGAGAGGGATTGTAAATTCTGCTCAAAAGAAACACTATCAATCTTTTGCTGAAAGTTTAATCACTTGCAGGAAAAAGCAGATTTGGGGGTTGAATGAATTTTCCTAGGCAAATGTCTTGCAGCTTTTTGCTTATTAATATTCAGTACTGAAAGAGAATCAAGTATTAATAAGTGGATTAAAGGGGAAATGGGTATATTTGCTGCTCCTATGTCTAGATCAACAAATCACTCCCACAGTGAGAGCTACAGGACCAGTTCCCTCTGCTTTCCACTGACAGAATCCTATGACCTCGGGAATATGAAACTCAAATAAAAACCACTGGAGGTTAAAGCCTTAGTCAGGATTGGGGAAATGTTCTGAACTCTATCCACACGGGTTTTGTTATAGTATATTCTTAGAGCTTCTTCTCAGAAGAATTGTAGTGCTTCCTTCTATACCCATACGGAAAATACAGGGCTGATGATAAGGGATGAGGTTTTCAACTGTCCATTTCAGCTACAGCCTTTGTCATCAGCAAATCTTGGTTGTGGGAGGGAGCACAGCTGGGACAGCATTAAGCACTTCTGCAATTCCCATCTGCCCACGTGAGGGCATGGGGGTAGGAAGAGATGGGAGGATTGGCCCCTCTGTCAAGGCAGGGGGAAATAAAGGATTTCAGTCTCCAGAAATGTCAGACAGAAGGTTTACCAAATTTGGCTCTTAAGGGAGGCCAAGAAAAACTCCCTTAAAACTTTGCAGCTATATGTGGGATACTGCTAGATGAAAGGAAGTTGCCAGCTTTCTCAGTGTACAAGTATGTAATTAAAAGCCCTTTAGAACCATCACTTATCTAAAAAAACATTAAAAACAAAACCCCACAACACAGAAAATAATGAAAAACAAAACCCCAACTATAGAAATAGAAATATTTGTTATTCTTTATTGTACTTCATAATTATGGGTAATGATTTGTTTTTCATATTTTTGAGATTAAAACACTGCATCAAGCTGTTCAGATTTGCCGTTATCTTTCTCAGGACATAGAATATATGGTTTGATCACAAACTTTGCACAAAACTAGAAGAATGTTGAAAATTATTTCTTTTCACTAATTCCTTGTCATAATTAAATACAAACTGCAGCTAAAAATTAATTTTGGACAAGAAAATTATCAGTAATGAAATCTGCTTTTGGTTTCCCCTCTACTATTTTTTTTTTTGTTTGTTCGGAAAGCCTGTTTTTTGAGAAACAAAAACTTCAGCAATCTCGGTCTGTCTGTCTGCTCAGTCCATTTTCTTCTTCCTCTGAACCTTTGGACCTCTTAGCTAATTTGATGCAAATTTGATAAAGTAGCAGAAATCATAAAAATAATTATGTTCCTGAAGATTTCATACAAACTGATGTCCGGCTGGTTTGAGAAGAGAGTCAAACAAGTTTTTCCCCAGAGGAAAAGGGCTTCAGCATGAACTGAACCATCATCTGTTGTGTGTGACCTGCCAATATCCATCCAGCAGTTTACCTATTCGGTGACTCGTCTGCATATGCACCTCTCAGCTGTGAGCCCTGCACCTACAGCTTTTCTTGCTCAACGGGTGGTCAGGGGACATCAGAGTGAACCAGACAGAGCAGAGCCATGAGAAGCCTGTGAGGAGCCCCTGCGGTGGGTAGGAGCACAGGGGTTAGAGTACAAAAGCACAGAAAAGTTGTCATTCCCAGTTTGCTCCTCATGAACTAACCTGACTGTTGTTTGGGAGGTTTTTCCTGCTGCTTAAAAAGAGACTTCTGTCCTGTCGGAGGGCTCTCACTCCTCTCTAAGTCAGTGGTGCAGGTTTAGCTCGCTGTGGGGCTGGTGTACATCTGTGCCATTCATTGGCCGTTCTTCACAGTAGGACAAAACAAAATGTTTGCTTCTGTGCATTGCTTACATGTTGCTTACACCAACCCTACCATAGGGACCAACCCAAAGTGTCCCAAAACCAGCAGTATGGGAGCCACAAATATGGCTTTAGTGGAAAGCACCCAACAACAGTGGTTAGTTATGATTCCCTGATGGGGGCTCAAGTCTTCTTTACAACCAAGGAAACAGATCTAGCGAACATCATGTACCAGAGCTGCCTTGGTTGCATCTGTCCTACAGGTAAACAGAGAAATTTGTCTCTAGGGACATCAACCTGGCAATTTTCACTACACTTTAGCTCAAGATGAATCTTTTTGCTAGAAACTTGGTTAGAAAATGAAAACAAATGCACTTCGATTTGAAGCTGAACAGCCTCTTCAGTCGGCTGTATCAGAGCTTTTTCTTCTCTCTGGCCACAGAACAAACCAGATACTGTACAAAGATTATTTTCTTTTCCTTGAGGGAAGATGTCTAAGATTAAGTAATAATCAATAGCAGACTGTAAATAAACTGATCTCTTAATGGATTGCAAAGGGACTTCAGAGGTCTTTGTGCTGCATGGCAGCCTCTTCCAAAAGAGCAGGCAATCATCTTTAAAGAGTGGAGACAAAGTGCCTGTGCCAAAGAAAGGTCACGCTCAGCAGCAAGAATACATGCTAAACCTTAGAAAGTCTAAAAGGAGCTGAGGCAGTAGGACGGATCACTGTCTCCCTAACTGGACAAGGCGACTTGAAGAATATTTGTCACTGCTCTGCTGTACAAAACCTATAGCAACTCCTGAAGTCAGATCTATACAAAGTAGAAGCCTGCAAAAATTATACAGAGATCCGTATGCTACAGCTTAACATTTTTTAGGAAGATCCTAGAGGATGCAAAAATAAACTCTCCAGGTGAAAAGAAGTCTGAGGCAGTGCTGATGATCTGACGCAATGCAGGCTTGTCTGTATTTGCAGAATAGCCAGAGTTGCTGTCACAGAAACGAAAGATTAGTGACCAACCACATCAAAACCTAATCTAATCACAAATATCTAATATTCATAGCTCTAAAATTCTTAAAATTGTATCCCAGCCAGATCTGATCACATGATTTTCTACCCCCTATATTCTCTTTTTACACATTTGTTCCCTCTCAAGATTTTCTACATTACCACCTTCATCCCCTTCCTAATGAAGAGCCAGCCTCTCTTTGCTTTTTCCCATTGGTCCCATTTTGCTGATTTTACACTCTTATTTGATGTTTGTGACACGGTAGGGTTACAGTAATTTCAATCTTTGTCAGTAGTTCTGCTATAAGCTGCTACCCCTGTTTTGTTTTACATGCGGTATCTCTTTTGGCTGCTGCTTCTCAGTGTTGGAGGTAATGACTGGCCTTTTGTCAAGACCATTCAACATCTTCTATGCTTTAATTCTTTATCTGTAATATGGATGTATCTTTTCTTATGCCATTTTACTGCTTTGTCAATTTAGACAAATGGACAGTGGACATCCCTTTGTTTAAACACCTGATTTCAGATGAAGGCATTCAAGTAATACTGATGTAAAATTAGGCAAGCAGACAAATAACAGCACAACCACACACACCCCCCAAAACACTGCTCTTGACCTTTCTCTACCTACCAAAACACAGCTGGAAAGTAGAGCTCCTGTTGTGCCCTAAAATGAAATAGAGAATAAATCTCAATATTATTACGCCTTTCAGTTATAGTCTTCCTCAACTTGATGCATCATTTTCTTCTCGGAAAGTCCCTACTTCTCATAACAGACTATTTAGGAAAAAATAAACTGAGAATAGATAGAAGATAGATGACCTCCACATGACATGAAAAGTGTATTCCTGTCTCCTAGATTCTTATAACAGCTTTGCTGTTGTGGTTCCAGGGAAAACAGTCATGGAGTTCCTATGGCTGCCTATATTCACGTAACACCATTCAACAGCTGCTGTCCAACTATGCCAAATACCCAACGTAACTATACCTTCTTGGAAATAATAAATAAATGCATTCAAGAAGAGAAGTAGTAGTAGGTCCTCGTCTCTGAATCTGGACTGTAGAGTTGCAAGAACATGTAATATTTTGGATACCAATAAGCTGTGAATGTATTTTTCTCTTTGGTTTTGGCTRAGTTTCATTTTCTCCTTGCAGTAGTCTAGCTGAAGCAAACAACTGTTTTTCTTGATTAAACTGGAGTATGTTGAGTTTTCATTGGTGAGTACCTATCTCATGCTCTAAATAGTCTATCATTCAAGCCTGGAGTTTTTATTCTGATGAATTACACTACAGATGTGAAAAATGGAAAGTAACAGTTGGGAACTACTTTCCTATTATATCTTGTTGAATTGCATTGATTGGTTGCTCAAAAGCAAAACCTGTTTAAGAAACCAAAACAAAACAGTGCAAATGAAAGAATCTGAGGAGAGACAAGAGGAGCTTAAAATTCACAGTCTATCCATTCTGAATACTTTGGATTCAAATGTTAAAAGAAATAAAAAACACTTCTGGCTACAATTGATTTATGACTGAGATGTGCTCTAAATTAAAAGCTTTGGATTTGATAAACTGTATAACGATGTCATGAATATTTAGAAGTACTACCACTTTTAGCGGGGGAAAGAAATCTGCATGATAGCATGCCCGTCAGCTCTCATGGTGTTAGACCGAAAAAATAATGGATTATAAAACTATTCATTGAGCTTAGGATAAAACTGAAATCTTTAACTAAGACTAAGTGCTTTTATTTATTTTTTTTTGGTGGTGTTGGGGTTGTTGTTGTTGTTGGGTTTTTTGTTTTGTTTTGCTTTGGTTTTTTGCTGATGTTCTGCTCCATTACCTGGCTGAGAAAGTAGCAGATGGTTGTAGAAGATTCAGATAAGTATCTAGCTAGGGAGAGAGCAAATACAGCTGGGGTGATTTTATCATCTGTACAGCTTCCAAGAATAYAGAGAAATGCACCGACGTGGTTAAAAAAAAAGTAGCAGGAAGGTTGGTTAAAGGGGAGGCATGATGTGGAGCAGGTCCATCTCAAAACAATCTGGAGATCAGTGGAAATTCCTCACTTTATTCTGGATTTCTAAAAAATTCTTCACATTATTCTGACTCTATTTATTTTCTAGATTTACTAGTAGGACAGTCCTTTTTTGATCATACTGGTGCCCTAAGGCTTCGGTTCTACATGCTATTCAGCAGAGCCTTATCACCAGTATGGGTTCTTTGAATTTTCATGCAGACATGAAACTTTCTCAGAGCAAGATACAACTTTAGGGCTTAATTTAAGATGTGACAAGCACATGGAAGGCTACAAGCTAAAGACTATAGTTGATGTAGCAATGTATTTTACTATGTACATTACTCTGTAATGCATTAGTTTTAAAACCAGAAGCATTTCATTTCTTTTAGTGTGAATATTGAATCTGATAAGGTGAAATCAGGCAAGTTACCAGTGTTGAAGGATTGCCATTAAAAGCTAACTGATAGGTTTGATAGGGAAGTTGGAGCCTGAGTTTGCCTGACCTTCAGAAGCAGCAAAAGACACTGAGAAATGGGGGGACAGCTCCACCAAAGCCAGCTGGTCTGCTCACAAGCACTAGGGTGTCAGGGCATATTAAACTGGCAAAACAAAAAGCACAGAGGATGGATATATTGGGAAATGGAAACAAATTTTGACAGTAAAGTTCTGGTTCCTAAAAGATAGAGACAGCAGGGGGTTTGCAGTTTARAAAGCAGGCAAGAAAGCCAGCATTAATTAAGGTCTGTTGAATAGGCATCAGAAATATTATGAGGGAGGTCAGGAGGCCACGGACAGCTATACTGAGCTAGTGGAGAGAAGGCCGAGCAGATCTGTGAATCCAACCTTCTGCAGAGGGGAGGGAGACTTTGTGAGGACAAAATGGGTATGACTTCAGGTAACTGGAATTTTCCCTGGGGCTGCCATTCCTTTGGTGACTCATTTACATTTATTTGTTTTACTGATACTCCTCCTCTTGCTCTCCTGTTGATTTCTACCATGATGTTCTCATTTGCACTTTGCTGATTTAAACACTTGTGAGTTCTGGGAGGACAAAAGAAGATGCACTGATGAGATCTCCTGATTCAGAAGCAGAAGAAATGTACATGATAATGATAGTTCAGTCATGGTGACTTAAAGTTTTGGGCATGCCTGCATATCTGCAGAAGGTGGGCAAAGCTTCTCTGTCTTTCTGCTATAAGAGGCATAGTACATGAACATTAAGAGAGGAACCACTTAGAAGCCATATCCTTTGAGATGACTGAGAAACAGCTGGGCAAACAAAGAATAAGAGAAAAATTTATTGTGTAAAACTACACAATAAATCAACAGGAAGTAGCAGTCAGACATGCAATAAGCCATGACAAATGCAGGTATGAGAAATAAAGTCATACAGAACTGAGACAGACATCTGGTATGTATCTCAGCAGGTTTTTTGCAGAATAAACAGCAAAGAAATATAAATAAATAGCTCATTTGTGATCTAGTTTGACAAATAAAAAGCATAATAACAATGAAATTTCCAGATGCCAGTAACTATGTCTCTAGCAACTTAAGTCATGAAACTCACCTGCTTCCTATCTCTGAGCAGTTTGCTCTATATGACTGTGCTACTTTTGAATTATTATTCAATTGATTTTCATGGAGACTAATTTTAACAAACACTTTCCCTAAAAAGTAATTGTAAATGTTTGGTATTTTGATGCCACAGATTTTGCTGTCTGAATGTACTGAAATAAGACAAGAGAAGTTACAGTTAGATCACTGGGCCTTCGATTTGCCTTCCGAAAAAAGCAAAAGTGGTCAGTGCTGCTCAAGCTGAAAATCAAAAATCTGTCCATCTTACGCTATCTCCTTTCTGGGTTGCTGGAACTGGACATTGCATCAGATGGCTATTGTTAAAATAGTATACAAAATATATGAAAAGGTGTCGGGTTTTTTTCTTGTAAAAAGGAGTTCATGATTTCAGGGGCTTACCCTGCAGAGATTTAGGTATAGAAAGAATAGTAACCAAACAAGCCAGGAAGAGTAGTGACAACTCTGAACATAAGGCACCTTCTGTAAGCATGCAATGGGACAGACTCATTTCATTCAACTAACACTGTGCTCATATTCCAAACCCTGTAGGATAAGCTCCATTGAAAGCAGATACATTGTATTTTCATTCATAATTCTTAAAAAAACCCACCCAACAAAACAGCTGCCAGAAGAAGCCTGGAAGCATTGAAGAGGACCTGGACTGCTCTAGGAGTGAGCAAGCTGCTTCCTGAATGAGGTTCTCCCTTCCTGTCTTCCCCAAAATGGGATTCCCTGTGGAACTGGAAGCTCCCCAGATTTTGTCAACTGTTAGGCTTAGTGTCTTTACAGGGACTGCTGTGCAGGATGTTGGTTGTTGAACAGAACATCTGTTTGACCTGCTGACACAGGCCTTAAGTTAAAAGGGTCTCTCTGGGAGACTCTGAACAGCCCACTGATCATTCCTGTCCTGCAAGAAGAGAATCATTGGCAGGGAGTATCAGCATGTGGTCTAAAGAAAGACTGAAGAGCTCCACAGAAAGATAGACCACCAGCCTATCTGGTAGAGCCATGTCTGATAGGGATTGACTTATCTGAAGTACATTGTGCTCTCTCCTTACTCACGGGAGTTACCAAAGCAATAAATATGTATCTTTCGATTTGGGTAATTATTTTGGCATGCATGAAACCTCTGTTTACATCATGTTGCCAAAGTATGAAGAACAGGTGGAAGCTTTTTGTTATAAAATAGAGCACAATAATCAGTTACTAGACAGAGACATGTTTAATTTAAATATTGACAGAGACACCCATTATTTGATCTTTTATCCTATATGGAATTGTTCTTACATCAGGATTATAGAATTTTGTAATGAAGTTAATTACATCCGCATTTGAACAATGCATATATTTTGGGTTTTATTATTTTCTGAAAAACAGGTTCCAGAGAAATGGAAAGCCTGAGCAGTGGCAGGAGCAGAGAAGTGAAAAGCACCTCCTGATAAGCTATTCATTGATTTTAGATTTTGCCCTTAGGTGTGACAGCTGGAAGAGTTTGCAATCTTGAAATTGAATACAGACTCACAGCAGAGGATTGTCGGCACCTTCTACAACCAGAAGGACAAAAATAAGAGAAATGGAACAGACAGAATTCAAGTACATGTCTCTGAGTTTCTTTCAAAACTGTCCTGTTTTGAATGTAGCTAAAGAGACCTTCACATAACTGGTTTCCCCACACATGTAGTGTACCATAAACAAAAAATGATTAGTACAGGCATCTCTGGAAATTAATATTTCTTGAAAATGTTTACCTCTGGTTCTTCTCTTGCAAAAAATCAATTAAACCAACATTTTAAACTATTTTCCTCCCACGTTTCAAAGTGGAGTTCCCACATTTCGTCTCCTCCTTAAACTCTCTTGAAAACAACAGTCACAGGAAGAACTAGAATGATGCAGAGGACCTATATGGAAAGAAACCTTGTCAGGAGTGGGCAAGAAGAAGCTCATCTCCTAGTAATTTTTGCTCCAACCTTCCTCCTCTTTTTTATTCTAGAAAGAGAGAGCCATGTACATTTTTTTCGGCAAGTCATCTATTCAATGGTTTCAGTCCTCCTTCCTGGTCCTAAATGATCCATGGATTCCTTTTGATTTTCATTAATTTGGTGGATATTCAAATATACCGAATGAATGGTTTATGCAAATGTGACTGTTGCTTTGAGAGATTGCTCATTATTCATGCTGTGTGATTGATTGCCTAAGTCATGGGGTATTGTTTCTACTCCAGGAGTGGACAAGTCCTATAACCAAAAAGAAATTTCAAGACAGCCAAACACCATCAGGGCTGTTCTTCACACAAACATCAGTTATTACCAGTGTCTAAAATATTTCCCCTTTCTGCAAAAGAAAAAGTGAAATATAAAGAAAGCCAAGTCTTCTGACATGCAAAGCAAAGGGAAAAGGATAATTAAAAGAGCCTGCTAGTTCTTCCTTATACAAATTTTCATGATCATGTGGCACTCACCCAGGAACAATCTTTGAAATTATTTGAAAGTCATTTGAAATTACATAAAAATAATTTGTCATATAGGAGATCTTCAGAGGAAATGTCTTTAAGACTTGGTCAGTGGTTTTGCTGAGCTGATAAGCTAAGCTACCTTAAATTCCTATTCTTTCCTAGGTGATTTCCATTATAAAAAAGCTGATATTGGTATTACCAGTTATTGACAGCTAGTCACTGACAGTGGCATGCACTGAAATCAGAAGCTCTTGAGAAAAAGTGGTCAGAGCAGCCAAGTATATCTTTTGTGAAGAAGTCCATTGCTTAAAGTCAAGATCATACATAGGAGAGCTGAATGCTGAATGGAAGGTACTTTAGCCTGTTCTTCCTCAGTCTTCCCTCTTCTTAGTACTTACAAAATTGCTACACTTGTCTAAGTCTTCTGTAAATAGAAGAAAAGCATCTAAAGCCTGTTTTATCATGCAGATTAATAGAAAATGAAAGAATATGTTGGGGAAGGGAGTATTCTACACATTAGTATGTACAAAGTCCTCGGTCAGACAAACCCTTAGCATGACCTATAAAGTAATTCTTTTTGTTCACTTTGTGTTTCTCTACGTAAAGTTAGTTTAGGGCATTTTTCTTTTGCTGTGTTTGTTTCTTTAAATACTACACGTGACTCCCTCCCACTCCTTTTTACGGGGACCTTACATTATAATAAAGCCAGCAGGACAGCACAGGGGAACAGACTCAAAGCAACATGGGTCCCAGAAATATGGCATTTCCCAATTCTCTATCACTTAGCCTTTTATTTTTTCCCTTCAAATAATGCTCTCATAGCAAGTGCTGGTATAATACTCTTACAATCAACTGCACTGATGATCTTCTTAAAGACATGCGGATACTGCCCTTCAGCAGATTTGCCCTTCCTATTACCTCTGTTCTGCCCCATTTTTGAACTCTTCCTGCCTTTTTATCACAAAACCGAAAAGTCATCTTGTCGCACTCTTCTGCAGTCCCTCTCTGCATCAGCTGGCCTTTACTAATTTGTCTTGAAGCTGTCTCTGTTCTTTTTCCTTGCTTCAAAATGATTTTTCTGCCCTGCTGTCTTTATAGGAAAATGTATTGATTCCAATAGAAAATCCATGTTGTTACTTCCTCCCTCTGACCCCTGTTTATTGATGATATGTGGAGGGGTGGGAACTTTGTACATCTGGAAAGCACTTACAGCAGAGGAGAGATTCTCAGCAACAAAATCTCCACAATAAAAACAAGAAACCCAAGTAGTGTTTAGAGAAAACATTCTGGTTTCTGTGAGCCAGCACTGCACCTCAGACAGCTATTGCACTCCTTCCCTAAAAGAAAATCTTTACCCTCATGTGTGAAATGTGTTTCTTCTTGTACACTGAATAACTTTGGTCTTTAATCTTTTATCTAGATCTCAAAATGCTGTATCTGCAGCATCACAGCTCTTTACTTCACCTAATGACTGAACTTTCTGATCCCAGACATTTAATCTCTGTGTGTAAGCATATCAAGATGTCTCGGAAAATGGGAATTGCAAATCACATTCTCCACAAGAGAAGTCAGATTCTCCCACTATATGAGCAACATGATTCTTTGTTTTATCTAAAAAGACAGATACAAAGCAACATCTAAAGATCTGGCACCAATTAATATTGTCCCCTAATTTCCCAAAAGAATATTAGTGCACATAATTCTTCACATGTTTACCCAAAAAATGTCAGATCATTACCTGGTATCTTCTGGCACAACCCAGTTGAAGAGATTAGGGCCATGCTGACTTGTACCAGCTATGGATTTTGCCYCCATGTTTGCTCACACTGCTGTGGTATTGTTCTTCTGTCTGTTGACTTTTTCATTAGTTAACTAATATATAATTTATTTTGATGAATAGGACAAGTGCCTTCAATTTGCTCTTGTAATTAAGGTACATGATCAACCACTTATTATTCAAAAACATTATGAACTGTTAAGGTCTGTTTAAAATAAAAAAGTACTTTGCTTGTGCAGCAGCATGTGGAGGCCTTTAAAAAGCTGTAGAGATTTACAGAAAACAATTTTGATGTCCTTACAAGCTAAGTACTTTGCACAGATACATTATAGAGCTCTTTTCCATTTCCCAACAAGAACAGTGACTCTGTAATAGAAATAAAAGCATAAAAGCATTAAAGTTTAGGAGGCCATGAAGCACACATTTGCTGCACAGGTATTCCCAACATTAATTAAAATGCATTGACTGTAAAAATGTTAACCCTATTCTAAGGCAGGTAGAGAGAGGAACACTGAATTAAGTTAAACTAATGATTTCTTTCTTGTACTGGTATGTGGCATTTAAACATTCCCACTGAATCCCAACCTGCATGAATGACTGAAATCCTCACATGTCAGAGATGAGGTGGTTTTGTGGCATTTCCACCTAGGTCTGAAGCAGGGGAGATTACCTCATGAGGGAGCCTGTTGCTAAGTAAACTGCAGGTAGATAAGATATTCTCAGGAGACTCATCTCTGTTCCTGCACTTCTCTGTGCTTCACTCTACTTCAGTAACTTCCAGACTTTATACTGCATCCTTATATTACACAAGGATGTAGCACAAGGAGAATGGCCTTGAAAAGTGTGTGATAAGTATGCTTTTAGATATGCACAAAAGATAACCAAAGAGATACTAGGGTTTACCTTGCCCAAATATTTATGGGAAAGAGCAAAGTCTTGAAAAGGCCAATGTAAATAACAAGAGAAAATTATTTTTATCTTGTGAGCTAAAGAATTCAGCAACTTGCTCAGAGACACATAGAACGTGATTCTTGATCTGACGCTACTTGCCACCAGACCAGTGCTTTATCCAGAGTTAACTCACAACTTCAGCATAAAGCTCAGTCTTTTCTCTCTCATTCTTTTACAAGAAAGAATTGACAGAAGCTATTGGAAAACTGGTAACAAATATTCATAGAGAATTCTTTTCAAAATGACAAAGTAACGCATAACAGTGATCTTCACTGTACTGTCAAAATTTGCTAAATCCCTGCTGAAAGAACAAGTGTTCTTCATTTGAAAAGGAACAAACATAGGAAATTTTTCATGGAGCAAAAAGGTAGGAAAAATTTGCAGCTTCCAAAACATGAGGTTCTGGCCCACAGTGAAGTGCATACCAGGCACATATACAAAGGAGTCCTAGAACAATTATTTTTAGTGGAGGAGCTTACATGAGCAGCAGAAGCCACAGGAAAGCACAAACTAGAGATAAAGTGAAGGTAATGGACTGAAAAAGGAGTTCAGCTTTGAAGAATAGCCTTGAGAGAGTACCATCTGGGCAGAATATTGTCTAAAAGATGTTGGCAATGAAATATGCCCTATTCCATTCCTGGTGGGTTTAGGAAAACAGGATTTTCTGCATTTTTTTAAAATAAAGACTTTTTTCATCTTTTGTCCATCACCAACCAGGAGAACCTCAAATTTGACTTTTCTAAAAGGGGATAATGGTTCTTGTTYACTAGGCAAGCATGGTTTGTTTATATCAATTAACTGTTTAAAAAGAAATACTGTGAAGTTTTTCACATGATTTTATATAGATTTTAAAAAGTATGCTGGTGATAAATTTTGGCCTAAAATTTTAAACTGCAGAAGACTAGGGTCATTTAGGAATCAGCAACAGGCAACTCAGCACTTCTAAGTTAAGATACCTTGAAAAGTTTAAGATGGAGCTCTGWCTCCTAAAATGTCAGCATTTCCTTCCTCAATAAAGAACATCCTTTTTCAAGTAGCAGCATATCTTTGCTAGACTCACTATTAGAGTTGTGCCAGAACTTTTTGGGTAAAAAATGACRATCCTGTGGTGAAAGGAAGTTCATGCACTGGACCATTTCACGCTGGCATTCAGATCAGCTGAGGAATGGTATGGAAAATGCAAAGACCTCGAGACATTGTCTAACACTCATCTTGCGTATCAGATTTGCTACCCTAACATTGGCTAGGAAATTTTCTGCTAAGTACACTGATCTCAGCCTTCAAAGACTTTTCCCAGCTTAATTTTTAGGGTCCAATGAGTCTAGGTAAGGCCCAGATTACTCAAGGTATGCCTTTGAAGAAATTCAAATCTTCTGAAACTCAAAAACAATACTGATTTTGAAACTCATTCGCTTTATAGAATTTATTAAAGAAAGGCCAAACTAAGACTATAACCATTGACTCAGTAGAGCAGCACTAGATATGGATTCTCTCCACCTAAACAAAAAAACAGGCTCTGACACTGGTCACAGTAGATCTGTTTTCCACTTGATGTAAACAGTATCTCACAAGTCCATTTCCAAAATCTGACATTGTCAGTTCTAAATCACCCAGATTTACCTACAGTTTATGACTCATGAATATTCATACATCTTTGATGTCCAAAGTATAGAACCTGCCTTCCATTTTTTCCCCCTTGCTCACTTTGAAGTTGTCAGCAAAACTCAGATAATGCCCACATGATAAYGTTAAGGACATAATCTCTCTCCAAATAAATTTACATATCCATCCACTTCTTGTTTTCATCTTTGCCATCAATCCATTCATATGCTTTCTCTTACACCTTTAATTTTTTCTTCTTTTCTAGTTTTAACGTTTTTCCTTTTTAAAAATTTTTCTCATTTCTCTTTATTGATGAATGCTTTGCTTTGTTGCCCCTCTACATTTTTGTTCGTTGTTTTTTCTTCAGTCTTTCAAAGTATTTCAGCCATCTTCCAAACGGCCTTTTATCCTACTCCTATCTCATTTTTAGACTGTATTCCTTTCAACTTATTTTCTTCTGTTTTGTTACCCATTTTCTTTAGATTTCTTTTCAACAGATCTGACTTTCTCAAAATGTTTCCCTGGAAAAACCTCTGACATCCTTGCAATATTTGAACCAAGATTATTTCCTCTCCATAGGTGAAAATAACATGAAAGAATGGACTTGACATCAAAGGYCCCAAAAGATACAGCCTTTGTTAAGAGCCCTTCTGAATGTCCAGAGGAATGCCTAATTAAAATAAGAACCAATTTTTCACATATATAGTTCTATGCCTTGTTAATATATGTTGTGGTGTCTGTGAGAAATCAAATGCACTATTAGGCAGAAGTTTAAATACTCCAAGGAAACACAGTTTAAGGGACTATCTGGTTTGATGTTCTCCACAGATTTGAATACAAAATGTTATATGAACATCAAAATGTAATCTTAATGAAAGAAAAAAATGGATAAAACCAGCACAAATAATGCCTAAATTTCGAATTTCTTCAGCACATTCAGACACAGAGAGAGCAGTTTTACTGTGACAACAATAGTATATATGCATGCATGTAAGTTTGGTCTGGCTCTTATGGAATACAGTATTTGTCCACAGGAGACACAATATACATGCTGTACTAATTACACTTTGAAGATATATTCTCTGGATTCTGTCAGGAGCACAGAACATAGCATGTGCATGTTGTTTCCTACCTGATTTGTTCAATACATGGGATTTTCAGGCAGAAGGACTCTAATTCAGCATGGGCAGTCCTTATGGCTTCAAATCTGGGACTCAATATCGTCAATACTAGTTTTAAAAAGATATAATAATACTAYAGAAACTGACTTGCCTTTTTGTGTGTGACATGAACTGGAGTCATTACAAGAGGACTCTTCACCACACTCAGAATTAACATGTATGAAAGTGCTTCAGTCTGGCTTAACCTCATTTGAAAACAYTTTGGCAAAGCCTTTAGCCACTGACAAGTTTAGTTGCCTGAAGATTCCTCTAGAAATGGGCGTGAAAGTCTATCTTCAACATCCTGACCTGACATCTCACTTTGTCTCCTCACCTCATTCTGCTCTTTGCTGCTGATTGTCCTTTACAGTCACCTCAGCTTTTCCTCTTCAGTCTTGCAGAACCTCCAATAGGATGGCAGTGAGTTGCCAAAGCACGGGTAAAGTGCAGGGTCAATGATTTGAGCTTCAGTTTGGGTGAGTGTTTCAGCACATGTTTAGTCCTGATATGRTGACTTTGCTAAACAAGAGAAAAATGTGACCTAACCCATTAGTCATTTTTACTGTTTTTGATGGACTCATCATTACGACCAGGCTCTTCTAACACAGAGGTTGTCATATACTGSATTTTCTCAGTAAAATATTTGATTTTTTTTATTATTATTATTCTACTGTTAAAAAACTTATCTCTTTTAAAGCTATGATTCAAATGATCTGAGAAGAACCTTAGTGGAAACAGGTGAAGATATGGGATATCTAAGCTATTTGGAATTTCTCTGGGTATCCCTTTTAACTGGTAATACATACATGGTGTCTACATCCTCATGAGATAGATGCAATAAGCTAAACAAAAGAAWGTTTTCCTTAGGATGCTTAAGACTAGCACACACTATATGCATCCAAGAGGAAAGGAARTGCAACCTAGTTTCTAAAACACCTGAAGTTGCCTCACATTAAACAAAAAGAGAAATAATCGATCCATGTTTACAGTTCCAGTGATGAGCAATTCTGTGCTAGCAAGCAATGGTATTTTCACCCCTTTCTTCATGCTGCTTCTCTCTTAGGAACAGCTAGCACTTATTGATTACTATTAGAGGGCACTAAAGGAACACATGGCTAAAAGAGCAACAGTGGTAACAGGCAACACTTTGCCTGTTATTATTTTCTTAAAGACCCTGCAAACAGTGTATGAAGGGTCAGATGTGGAGTCTTTGTGACTCCAAAAATCCTGAGTGATTTTTCCTACTCAGGACTACTTAGGAATGAGTATTAGGTATGGGGATTGCAGACTCTGAGGCATGAAGCAGGCTGGCTTGCACCAGTGATGCAGATCAYGAAGGAGGCGGTTACGCCCATGACTGAGGGATGCACCTGTGAGGTGCATATGCTGGTGCCACTGGCAGCCACTAAACACAGGAGCCACAAGGCAGGAGCTGGGCCTGGCCCCAGGCAGTGTTCAGCTGGAGATGGTTCCAGCCTTCTCCCGGGCCCCAGGGCAAAGCTACTGCAGCATGTGATGGCACCAAACAGAGTGGTGGCAGAGAGGGTAGGCATGGCATTGCTCTAAAAAAAGAGACACTGCAGATCATTTCTGATCTTTCTGAGGGGTGGAAAGACAGGCCCCTTGTGGGGCCTGACAAAGAGGACCTGGCACCAGCAGTTGGCCTGACAAAGCCCAACACAAAGCTTACTTCTTTGTAAAGTACGATGTGCAATACTGAAAGTTCCTCAGATATTTACAACACAGAGCCACGGGAACTGCAAGAGGTCAAGAGAGAGCAGCATTTGATCACACTTCTGCTATGTTAGCTAAGGCAGCTCCTTTACCTTCATAATACATGCATTAGTGCAACTTTATTAACAATGGCAAGTCTCTATATGCTCTTTTCACTGCTGCTGTCTGTAGGCATTTTAGAAGACAGAGGAAGACAGCAGAACCACTGATTTAAAAATCTCTGGTTTTGAGATCTGGACAGCTCACAATTTGCTCTCCATTCATCCCCTTCTCTCCTCTTATCTGTTCAGCAATAAATACCAGCCATACACACTGCAATTTATCCTAGGGCAGTGAGATGTGTCAGCTATTGATGGCAGATGTTATGTTAATGTGTTTAATCTACACACCATATCTCCACCGAGTGATGACACAGTTGCTGACACGAAGTGACTTCAAAAAAATATGGACATGGGACTGTTGGGGGGAGGGGGGGGTGAGTGGGTAAGGTGTCTAAAAAGCATTACAATCTTGAAACTTTAAATCACTGATTCCAGTGCAGATGGCAGCCAGGAGAGGGCTGGAACATGGGGGTCTTTGTCTAGATCTGCAGTGTCAGGATAAAATATGTCCCTGCAAATTTCTGGGTTAGCACCTAGAATCCTACTATGGCTACGAACCATGCAAAAAAGAGCAGTGAAAATGCTGCCATCCCCTCAAAACTAACATTAAACCTAACAGTTCCCAAGAAATCAGATGGGCAAAGCACAAGGGAGCAATGAACACAGGAATAATCAGAGGCCAGAAGACACCAGAGCCTAACTACTGTCCAAGTTTTTTGTTGGCACCACAGTTGAGATGTTTTCAAAAGATACATTTTTTTAAAGACCTGCATAGAAAACTTCCTAATTTTGCCCTTACCATGTGTAATGGAGGATGTGTCACACTGTTTATCAACAAATTTGTCAAATGGGCAGTGTCATGGTACCATGAGTTAGCCTTGTACATAAGTGCAGAAGTTGACTGTCAGTTCCCAGACTCATTTGAAATATAAAATTCAGGGTGTGGAAAGGCTCCTCACTAGGACTTGCTCCTTGCTTCACCAGGTGGACGAGGCTGTTTTATACTGGAATAAGGTACTGCTTCTTAATAATTTAGCTAAGTGCACACCATAACTGCCCTTGTTTTGCCTTTAGCTTTCCAAAAAAGGAGAGGGGTTAACAATTAAGAAGGTCAGAAACAAGCATGTGTCCCCAACTCAAACATCTCTCCCATTAATGCAGTAAAGGTTCTTAAGTATAAATCCTTGATGAGTAGCTTATAAACATCTAATATTTTGTCAGTTGAGTGTGAGATGAATGTTAGAGCTCTTAAAAAACACAAATAAAACCAAAAAATAACAACAACAACAACAACAAAACCAGTTTGAACGTCTTGTAACTTTATAAACCTCAGTAACTTTGGAGCCTCTTTTACCCACTAAATAAATACAAACTTTTACCAGCTTTGACTTAATGTGTTTTAAGTGTGGTTTCGAGGTAGCTAGCTCAGAGAATGGGCTTTGGCTTCTACAGTAGAATGATCTGTAAAACCAAGATGATCAAGATTTTACTGGGTGCTCAGCATCCAAATACCTTTCTCAAGATATGACCAGTGTACATTAGTGCAAAAAATGCACATACAAAAGTGTGTTTGCCCATTAAAATGCACAAGCTGGTACTGCACAAGCTATATGCAAGTGTCTCCTGGCAACATTTGTTGGCTAAAATTCGTGGCTTGGTTAGGTTAGGAAGAAGAGTGTGCATGGAACCTGAAGGGTCAACACTCAGGTTTGTGAGAGATTTAGTTTGCTCTAGTTTGCTCTATTTTTGCTGTTCTTTACCTCCTCGCCAAACTCATATTCCATTTCTGAATTTACCCACAAAAATTTTGAAAACATATTGGAAATTTTTGTGATTAGTTCAGATAAGAAATTAAGTTGCAGAAATTACAAATAGTACTCTTTCACCTAATCACATGCCTTATTTGGAAGACATAATCTGAACAATAAAGCTAATTAGAAGTGGATTTTGCTTGGTCCATCCAAGTAGTTTTGAATGTTTAGGCTAGAAAAGCAGCCATCATCAGTTTAGGACAGCATGACACACTCTACTGAGGAGTAATGACTGCAAAGCTAGCTAAATTAGGTATCATGAACCAGCCTAAAGCTTTCAGTGAGTTCATTAAAGCATACCATGCAAAACCCTGCCTAGCCAGAAGAGCTGATGTGGCTGGAAATAAAAAGCATAGCTAGTTCAGCTCAACCAGAAAAATACCCCTCTGTCGGGACAAAACCTGCTTYGGGCACATCTGGCAACCTGGACCTTTCTGTCCATATCCTGTAGCTGCACAGCATGAGAAGCTGGAAGAAAGCATGGAGGAACAGAAGGTTGAAGCCACTTTAAGGAATCAAAGACAACTTGGTGCAAAAAAAGCATCTGAATATGAACACAAAAGCCAACTGCAATTGTGGAGGCAGGAAAAAGCAGCTGAAAAAAGACAGAACAAGAGGGAAACCAAGTGAAGGCAGAAAACTGTGCTGGTGAAGAGGCAGAGGCAGGATCTAATATCCCAGGCCCTGCTTGCCCACTACACTTTACACCTTTGAGAGCTGTGTACTCACCTTCTCTGAGAGGTCTCCTTTCCTGTGGAGACTCTCATATGCTATATACTAACAGAGGTAGCAAAAAAACCGCTACATACCTGTTCCGATTTTTAAGCATAAATAAGAAGGACAGGAGGGAGTATGTTTGTTATTCTCAGGACTCCAAGTCCAGATGTTGTGACAGATGTCTGAAGAATCACTGTTGTTAAAATTTCAACAGATTTATCTGAAAGCAACAGTTTTTGAAAAATATGCTCTGAGAAGAGAGAGGATAAAGAATGGAAGACACAAGAAGAAAACACCAAAATGAATGACTAAACAGAAAGATTGGGAATTTTTCAACTAAATGCTTTCTCTGTGATTCACTGATTCACAGAAATGAAACTTTTCACAGCAGACTGTTTCTAATTATTTCTCAGGTAGAGGCCCACAGGCACAGTGCAGACCTCCCGAGCAGACAGGAGAAAGACTCATTCCACACAATTTAGTATTGCAGACATAAAAATTACTTAAGTTCAGCTCATTTGCTCTGGGCTTATATTTCTCATTAAGTACCCCCACCAGCAGGCTACACAGCAAGAATTTTGCCACCGTTTTTTCTTACAAGGTTTATGTTTGTGCACAGACACATACACAGACATGAAAACCCCAAGAGAATATATAATAATGTCTTTGTGTGGCATAGGAACATTCTTCCTAAATTACAAAAATTTCAGAGGCTGAGGTAACCATTTGATATCCAGCTTTACTACTAAGTTAAATAAAACTAATAATCATTTCTATTAAATGCTAAACACCTATTTAGTTCTTCCAGTTAACTGGTCTGGAACACATCTAAATTAAAGCAGGCTAGTGCAAATATATTAACTCAATAACAGCAATATGAACATCCGTGTAAATCAAAGCTGATCAGGTGCCAAGCGAGCTTGAAGATATTTTACAGCTTTCACCTTTGCTTTGCTCAAGTTAGTGTGAAAAAGAGAACTCATGTCTTTGACCTTATGAAGCAGCCTTCATACATAAATGTGGAGATTTCTAAGCAGAGACAATAATTTTCACTAAGATGAATTTGCTGCTGCTGGTGTAAAAAATACATCATGTGGGTATTTCCTCAAGGGTGAAACATATTTTAAGTCAGCGTACATCAAAGAAAAACACTTGTAAATCTTCCTGTTTGGCATGGTATCTGGGATTTCTAGAACCAATTGGAAAAATTATAATTGTGTGAAAAGGTGTGAAGAATGACATGTATTTTAACACACATCTCACACATATCTCCAAAAGTTTTTAAAAAGCAAGAGTCACATTTTCATGACATTTTATAAGTGTATCTACCGAGAAAAAACAACATATTTCATATTTGCTTTTACATTTCTAGGAAAAAAACACAATAATATCTCTGAAATTCCAGAAGCTTGAATAGGGTCAACATCCTAACATAACTGTGCTAACAGAAAAAAAAAAATTAACCCAATTATCTTCTTTACATCTTAGGGAAACTCACAGTTGTTTTTTCAGCCCATTCAATGACAAAAGGAGGTAGCATGTCATGATTTAAGATATTTAATCTAAGCTTAACAACGTATCTCATATTTGTAATATTGCTAATGGGTTGCCTGTCAGGTAGTGGAAAAACATCTTTATAATTAGAGGCTTGACTTTAACCTAACTATCTTCTTCAAAATGTTGTAGATCTGCCCTGAAACTAATGGCACTATGATGTAATAATTTAAAATTTGGTTAAGAGAAAATCTGACTGAAATGTAGACAGATTTTTGAAGGAAAGAAAATATAGCAGTAGCAGAACAATTGAGCTTTCAGTAAGTCATTTTAATGCTCATTTTGACAAAAATAAGAGTTCTGGGAGGTTATAAGGTGACTGACACTGAATCATGAGAAAATTAGCTCAAGCACAGAAAGATCTGGAAAGCAAAGGTAATTCTTTGTCTACTTTACAAATTCAACCATGTGGAGAGAAGCCTAAATGCAAATAGATGTATGTCCTGGGAAAATATCCAGTTAGCCATCATATTCTTGTCCAGAGAAGACTGAGGACACTTAGCCGAATGTCTTCATGTCTCAGAGTTGAAAAAAAAATATGCTTAAATCCTTTCATTTTCTTTAATGTGCTGTTTTCCAGGGCTAGCCGAAAATTCTCACATCAGGCCTCACAAATATTTGTTTGAGTCCTGAAATCATACTTGTTCCTTCCTCCTGTTTTATTCATTGCTCATGAACATTTACACTTGTAATTTTTTGTTTGCACATATGTTTAGGGAACATCTGTTCCTTGTTCCCATCTGGTTGAGATTATCTATGTATCTGTGCATGGAGAAGGCAACTGGTTATCTGCTGCTGTCACTTATTTCTATCCAACTTTAGAAGCTCAAGCCAGAGGGAGTAGGGATCGAATACAGCAGGAGCAGACCCTCTGCCTTTCATAGCTGCTGAAATGCAGGACTTTCCCATAACTCATATCTTCAGCAGGTACATACCAAGGCACTTTATTGAAGGAGGCCACTACCAATATCATCAACTTGGAAACAGGTAAAAAAGAGGAAAAAAGACACCTGTCTTGGTAGAGGTCACCAGATCAGTGGGAGAACTTAACATAAACACCAGTTGTCCTGCATCCTGGTTCATGTCCCTCTCTTCCGCTGTGCACCATCTTCCTATAATAAAAGCCTGAAATAATTTTTTTCAAATAAATAGTTCAAAACAAGTAAAGAAAAGAAGGAGGGAGTCACTCATAAAGGGATCAATTTTAATGGACATGCTTGGGGCAACAAATACTTTCATCAGCACAACCTGAGTATATTGTTTCTTTTGAATGATTGATAGAGAAATTTGGACATCAGTCAACATACAGGACCCTGCACCTGTTACTTTTCTTTTCTCCATTATTGAAGATGGCATTATTTCCTACAGGTTTAGTGTTTCAAAAAGACAGAATTTGGCTTCAACAATAGATTCTTTAAAACTGTGCAAGTTCTCACAGATGCCTATCATAAGTGAACTAGAATATATTTGGTAATAACGTTTATTGGCTACAAGTCATGTCTGTGATTACTTCTCCTTTCAGGCATAGTGCAAGAATACGTTTACCTACAGATTTGATGCAGGCAGCCAGGCTTCTATAACAAAGGGCTTTTTTGGTTCTGAAATTCTGTTTTCCAAAGTGTCTGGTATTGTACAGCAGAAGCAATTGTGGCAGAATGAAAGTTCCTGCTTTTTATCCCCGTTTCTATTTACCTATCTGCAAAACAATCTAAATTTTCACCGCAATTCTCCTTGACATTTCCCTTATCTATTTTCCTTTCTCATTAGTCTGCCTCATGAGAAAATATGGGTGCAGAATACTAAATCAACTTTATGGTCAACACATCTGGTGCATATTGACAGATAGATTGTCCCCACACGAAAGTCTTGGGCTTGAGGATTTTTTTACCAGAAGCATAAGAACATGTTCTTCTTGGGCTGGAATATGTTCAAAAAACACCCTTGCAAATAAAACACTGTTATTCACCTAAAGGAAGCAGGTGGCATCCTTATAAAGAATCAATGTAAGCATACAAATGAGAGGGAAAAGATGTATTTTCTGCCCTTTCTCTGAAGATCTGGTTGGCTGGTTGATTTGGGTTACCTTATTAATTATATACATATAAAGAAATTTTCATTAAGAGGCATCCCAGGAAGAATTGGTCTATGTCCAAGCACTTGCAATTTTTTTTTTTATCTTGCTCAGGCAGAATACAGTATTGCCAGGGGTCAAGACCAGCCATCAGGATACATGGTTTCACCTCCTAGGGACTGACTCCCTTGATCATTGYGTTCAGTGGGATGGGACTCCAATCTCAGTTGCAGTTTACAGACATTTCCAGGATACAGATAAACAGAATATTAAACTGAATGTATTTACACACTGTGTATCTCTTAGGGTCTCATATTCTGATCTTCATGACCCACCTGTGAGGTAGACAGGCTTCTTCTCCTCATTTGTCCTCTGCAGAACACAAACCATATGACTTATCTGCAGTCACACAGAAAGTAAGAAGTAAAGGATAGGACAGGCCTTTCCCTGCTGAAGAGACTCAGCCAGCCCTCGACCTTGACCAGAGCATCCCACCTATTCAAATGGAAGATTCAACCAAAATTGGTGGCACCCACAGTAAACATGACTGTTGCTTCTCCACTGCTGGCAGTTTTCTGCAAGTACAGTGTGATGTGTTGGACAACATTTCAAAGTTCTTACTAGCTGCCAGCAAAAGTATTTCTGCAAAAAGATGCATTATAAGCCCTTAGGTTTTCACACTTCATCTGTAAATAGGATGTAACAAAGAATTCAGACAACAACAATAAAATTATTGAAAAAATAACAGAAGGGCAAAGAAGGCAGAGCAACTTAGCATTTCTAACACTATATGGTGTTTTACTTTAACATCTGTGAGTCTGAAGTTTTAGATAACTCACTCCAAAAAACTTACAAATACAAATATGGCATAAGATATAAGTAAGCATATATGGATATCTCAACCAGATCATGCTCTTATTTCACTTGTAAAGGTCCAATGCAATTATTTGAACTCTATGGGAAATCTACACAGAAGCACAAAATGGTTGAGATTGGAAGGGAGCTTTCAAGGTCACCTTGTTCAACACCCTGCTTAAGTAGGGTCACCTAGAATTTGGTGGCTCAGGACTGAGTCCAGGTGGCTTTTGAATATGAGATGGAGATACCCTCACAGTAAAAATGTGTATCCTAATGTTCAGAGGGAACTGCCTGTGTTTCAGTGTGTGTCCATCACTTCTGGTCCTGTCACTGGGCACCACTGGCAAAAGCCTAACTCCATCCTCTGTGCACCCTCCCCTTCAGGTATTTATACACATCGATGAGGTCCCCCTGAGCCTTCTCTTCTCCAGGCTGCACAGGCCCATCTCTCTTAGTCTGTCCTCACAGGAGAGATGGTCCAGACCCTTATAAATCTTTGTGACCCTTTGCTGGACATCAGTACATCCATCTCTCTCTAGTACTGGGGAGTCCAAAACTGGACATGGCATTGCAGGAGTGATCTTACCGGTGCTCAGCTGAGGGGAAGGATCATCTCCTCCAACCTGATGGCAACACTCCAACACTCCTAATGTAACCCTGGACACCATTTCCCGTCTTTTTTGCAATGCAACACTGCTGGTTCGTGTCTAATTTGGTGTCTACTGCAACTCCCAACAGTACATCTAGGCTTAAAATCTAATTTTAGTAAAAAAATCTACACTCTAATATAACCAGCATTTCAGAAACAAACATTAACTTAATTTGCCTGAAACCATCCAAAGTTTAGGTATCCATTTATTTTAATAAGCTCAAAGACTCTAGAAAGATATTTATTATGATACGTATTCTTCGTTCCACAAAAATACCAATTTGTCAAGATTCAAAGATGAAAAACATTACCTTATGTTTAATTTGACAGGACGCAGATGAAATAGTTTAATTTCAGCATTACAGTGCATAATTTTCTAATTCGAGACAAGAAACATCCTCAGTCATTGTCTACAACTCCTAAAAAGGGTAGTTTTTACAAGACTGCTAAAACAAGTTTTTGATTTACTCAAGCAATGGACAAAAGTTTCTGATCCTAAGACTTGCCTTCCATGATTTTAATCTGGCTATGAAATTCCAATGTCCCTACATCCCCTTTCCAACCCACAAAGTGAAGCCCTTAGTCCCTTCACCCTTTGTCCCCATGATGCTATCGACACCATTTCACAGCCTTGTTTCACTTCCAAATCTGACACAAAATGCTAGGAAGCACTCAAGAGTTCAGAAGCCAAGCTGTAGTTATCTGTCATCTCAGCAGCCTCCATCTCACTTTAAA